>CM053401.1:27655891-27899720 GCA_028644305.1 Xerus rutilus
TTTTGATGCTGTCCCATATTTCTTGTATGTTCTGTTCATGATTTTTTACCATCTTCCCTGTATGGTCAAGTTTATTTTCAAGATTGTATATCTTGTCTTCATTATCCAAGGTTCTGTCTTCCAGGTGATCTAGTCTGCTGGTGATGCTTTCTATTGAGTATTTAATTTGGTTTATTGTTTCCTTCATTTCAAGAATTTCTGATTTTTTTTCACGATCTCTAGCTCTTTCTTAATCTTTTGCTACTTGTAATTGCTCTCTTATCTCTTTGTTAGAATGATCGATGGTTGCCTTTATTTGCTCTCCTATTTCTTTGTTGGATTGATCAATTTTTGCCTGTAATTGCTTACTTATGTCATTCTTTAATTCGCTGATCATTTTAATTATGTACATTCTGAATTCTTTCTCTGATATTTCATCAACTGTGGTGTCAATGGATTCTGTTACAGTGGTATCAAGGTTTATTTGGGGCACTTTCTTCCTTTGTTTTCTCATGTTGATTGTGTATCTTCCTTTCTTGCAATACCGATCTAAGGTATTGCGGCTTCTAACCTATAATCTTGTATTGACACTCCAGATTACCTGTGTCTCACCTTGGAGCTACTTCCATTACCCCAGTGTCCCCAGATGGGCACTACTGCCACTAAACTTGGTGGCAGAGGTAGTGGGAGTGGCCTTGGCTGGGCTCCTATGGCGGTACCTGAGGGCTGTTTTGCCTTGCTCTTATGCTCCTGCTGGTGAGCAGGGACTCTGGAGCAGAACTGGGGGCAGGCCCAGGTCTCACTTAGGCAGGGTCACAAGCAGGAGAGTCTGTGTACGACCCTTACTGTGGGTGTGAGCTTCTCTTGGGCTGGAGGTTAGCAGGCCCTGGTCTGCCTTCAGCTGGGCACCTCTGGCATTCCCTGGAGGTGGTTTTGGGCCTTCTCTCTCACCTGTCCCCAGGATTCTGGAGTGTAACTGGGGCAGGCCCAGGCTGCACTTGGTGGGGTCTCTGCTGGGACTCTTACCCTGGGTATGCACTCCCCTGTGCGCTCCCCTGTAGCTAGCGGCTAGCAGTCTCTGGTCTCCCTTTGGCTGGACACCCGTGGAGTTTTCTGAGGGCAGATTTGGGCCCTCTGCGGCTCCTGCCTGTCCCCAGGAACTCTGGTTTTCTTTTTTATTGAAATATATTTATTAATCCTTTAGTGAAGTTTTGTTTGTGTTGAACTTTCTTATGGTTACATGTTTAGACCATAAGAATGTGCCAAAGTGTTCAGTTCTAGGGCCATCTTCTGAACCTATGTATTCATAAGGATAGTTATCACAGGAATATGATAGCACAAGTTCATGAACAACCTAAATGCCTATCAGAGAAGGACTGATGAGTGAAGTTGAAGTATATCTAAGCAATAGAATATTGATGGTCACTGGAACGATAACATAGCTCTGTACATGTCTGTTGAAGGAACTACACAATATGTAGCTTACTGAAAGAAGCCACAAGATTTGGTGGTTTCCAGAGTGGGCCATGTGAAACAATATCCAAATATGGAAAAAATATTAGAACTTCTATTCACATTGATTTTAAAGTTTATTCCAAAAGTTAATATAAACATTAGTCCAAAAATATGGAACTGAAATGCTCCAAAATCCAACACTTTCTGAGCACCAACATGATGCCACAAATAGAAAATTTCACACTTGACCTCATGTTGATGGACTGCAGCAAAACAGCAGGCACACCAAAAATATTGTATAAAATTATGCTCAGGCTATTTGTATAAGGTGTATGTGAACCAGATGAATTTTATATTTACACTTGGGTCCCATCATCAAGGTATTTCAATTGGAATACAAGGTATTTAAAACTCTGAAAAAAAATCCAAATCTAAAACATTTCTGGGCCTAAGGATTTAAAATAAGATACATTTCTTTGGGTATAAACTGAGAAGTTGAATAGCTGGGTCAAATGGTGGTTCCATTCCAAGTTTTCCGAGGAATCTCCATACTGCTTTCCATAATGGTTACACCAATTTGCATTCCCACCAGCAAAGTATAAGTGTACCTTTCTCCCTACAACGTCATCAACATTTATTGTTGTTTGTATTCTTGATAATTGCCATTCTGACTGGAGTGAGACGAAACTTAGTTTTGATTTGCATTTCTCTAATTGCTAAAGATATTGAATATTTTTTCATATATTTGTTCATAGATTATATTTCTTCTTTGAAGTGTCTTTATTTCCTTAGCCCATTTATTGATTGGGTTAATTTTTTTTTTGGTGTTAGGTTTTCTGATGATGCAGCCACATCAATGTTTATAACAACTCAATTCACAATAGCTAAACTATAGAACCAACCTAGGTGTCCTTCAACAGATATATATATATCTCACAGAATATTTTTCACCCTTCAAGAAGAATGAAATTATAGCATTTGCCATTAAATGGATGGAGCTGAAGAATATCATGCTAAGTGAAATAAGCCAATCCCCCAAAACCAAAAGCTGAATGTTTTCTCTGATATGTGAATGCCAATTCACAATGAAGGGATCTAGGTAAGAACAGAGTTACTTTAGATTAGGTACAGGGGAGTGGTGGGTGGGAGCAGTTATGGTGGTAAAAGGAAAGTAGAATGAATCAGACATTATTACCCTATGTATACATATATATAAGACTGGTGTGATCCTACATCATGTACAACCAGAAGAATGAGAAATTATACTCCATTATATATGAGGTATCAAAGTGCATTCTACTGTTATGTCTAATTAAAACAAATAAAAAAATTTTTTAAAAAAGATACACTCACCTTGTACATGTAATCTGAATTATCAACAAACATTTTAATTAATAAGGTACAATCAGTAAAGATTATGTTCATTGATTTTTTTAAAAGATATATGTGAATGCTTATATATGAAAAAAAAAACTGTAGAAGGGTGGAAAAGATATTGGTTCTGGTGGCCTCCTCTGGGAA
Source organism: Xerus rutilus (assembly GCA_028644305.1). NCBI lineage: Eukaryota > Metazoa > Chordata > Mammalia > Rodentia > Sciuridae > Xerus > Xerus rutilus. The sequence goes on from CM053401.1 coordinate 27,658,847, forward strand.
GGGGAGCCACCTGGCTGAGGCAAGGAACAGAAGAGAGATTTACTGTATCCTATGTTTTCTTTTGCTCTTCTGATATTTGGATGGGTTCATATTACTTGTCCTCCTACCAAACAATTTTAGGAGTATACACATTAAAGAAAGAAAGAAAAACAAAACAAAAAACTCACCTGTGCCCTCATCCCTGGGAACTTCTCCAGATCCCTGCTTCTTGGTCTAGCACCAGCAGAATAGGCCTCACCTCCATGCCTCAGGTTAGAATGCAGGCGGGCCAGACCCAGGTCTACTGGATGAGACTTTAATGAGATCCCTGGGTGATCTGTGTACACATTAAATTTGAGAAAGACAGTTCTAGACCTCATTGTACTACTTATCACATTATTGCAGTGTTTTCTTTACTCACCCATTTAGGGTGTGAGCTACCCAGAAACATTGCTTGTTACAACTCCATCCCCTAAACCTGCACAGTAATTAGTACAGAGTAGACGCTCAATAAATGCTTATAGAATGAGTAACATGGGGACAATGACAGCCTAAGAGGCTGTTTGCTTTTGGGACAGGCTGTGCCTGGGGCTAGCTGGCTGTTTCATTCCTTGGTTTCCATTAACTATCATCCTCTGTTAATGTGAGAACCACTCCATCTTGGGCCCACCAGCACTCTGTGCTTTTCAATCACATAGCAAAAGCTTTTTTTTTTTTTTAAATTTTTTTTTAGTTGTAGATGGACACAAATCTTTATTTTATTAATTTTTATGTGGTGCTGAGGATCGAACCCAGTGCCTCACGCAAGCAAGGCAAGCGCTCTACCACTGAGCCACAATCCCAGCCCAGCAAAAGCTTTTGACTCTCTTGATGGAGCTCTTAAGGTGGCGATTTGAGAAAAAATTATTAATAAGTCAGAGATCACAGAGTAGTTCCTTTGATGGCTTATTTAGGTTAGGATGTTGTAAATAACCCAGGAAACTGTTCAAAATAGGGCCAAGGAGAATGGAAGTAGATTGGGACACAGTCATGGCTCCTTGTCTAGAAGACCAGGTGGGCCAAAGGAGATCTGAAATTCATCAGGAATAGAGTGAGAAAGGGAAGAAGGAAAGGGAGAAGGGTGGCAAGATTGGCACACAAGAGAACAAAGAAAGATCGATGCTGGGAGAAAGGGAATTTTCCATCAGCATCAGGCCCACAGAGAAGGGAAGGACAATTTTAGAGTCCTTAGAATCTCATCTGGAGTTGAATGCCTGATAAGTACCAACTGAATCAAATACAAATGCTTTGGCCTCACATTCCAAACTTTCCACATAATGTCCAAATCCATCTGCAGCCACCTTTTCTGTTATCCCTCTGTATGGGTCCTACTCCATCCAAACCACGTCGCTTAATATTTGTCCTTCCTGATCTACATCATTGCTTATAATGTCCTCTTGACCTGGGCTGTTCCCTGGTCTGATCTCCTTCTAAAAATATCCTACCAATCCTTCCAGGATCTTCCAAAATGCCCTTCTTCTTTAAAGACTTTCTTCTGTTTCTCTCCAGTAGATACCCAACTCTCTTTCTCTTCCCTCTTTGTAGAGAATTCTTTTTTGTGACTTTTATGCTCAAGTCTTGTTACTTGTGTACCTGTCTCCTCCTATTCAACTGCAAATGTCATTTACCTTTTTGTCTCTCCCAATTTCCTGGAGCAGAGTCCTAAATGCAGGTCAATGCACAAGACATTTATTGGACATGATAGGTGAAAAGCATTTCGTTTATTAAATCAGCTGTGAACTGATTTGTACCTTACTGGAGTGGTTCCCTTCTAAAGCAATTATCTCTCAATCTATTTTCAAACTTTGAAGACATTCCTTGTCAGGAAACCAGCTTCCTTTTCTATCTGCTAATCTTCACTGAACTACATCTTGGTCTTGTGGACATTTCCTCCTCCATCGCCCACGCCCACAGCTCATCTTCAAATATACATTTCACTCAGAGTACCAACCCAGCAGGCTGTCCTCACCCATGGTTTAACTGATGGCCTAGGAAGTAGATGACAAGTCATAATTCATAATCTTCTTGACACACGAATTTGTGAGCACCATCTGGTATACAAGAGTGACTCACTTGTGGGTGAACATGCCCAGCTGACCACCCACCACATCGCAACACAGCTTTCTTGCTTGCTACCCACTTTAGAAGCTTGGTGACACAGGAAGTAAAAGCCTAGAGTCTCAAAGAGGTAATTGACATTCAATGAGTTTGTTTGCTTCACTCTTAGCTTATATCATATTTAGAAAAATTCATTAATTATCAATATTTTGGGGGACATAATTTAATTAACTGACATCCACAGTTTACCTTAGTGTTCACTTTTTGTATTGCAAATTCTATGGGTTTTCTGAATCACATCATGAATCGACCGTGAGGGGAATCCTTTGTTTTCTGCCTAGTTATCTCTTCCTCCCTCTCCCAAGACCCCTGAAAACCACTGGTCTTTTTGTTGTCTCTATAGTTTTTCCCTTTCTGGAAAGTTATATAGCTGGAACCATAAAGTATGTAGGCTTTTTAGATCGGCTTCTTTCACTTAACAATATGCATTTCAGGTTCCTCCATGTCTTTCTGTGGCTGAATGGCTCATTTCTTTTCAATGTTGAATAATATTCCATTGGATATATAAACCTCAGTTTATCATCGACCTATTGAAGGACATCTTGGTTGCTTCTAGTTTTGGGTAATTAGAGATAGTTACTTTAAACATTTGTGTGAGCATACATTTTTTTTCTTTTACTTCGTTTTGAAAAATAAACTAGGTTTTGCTTGCTGGATCACAGGCAAATCAATGATTAGATTTTTAAGAAACTGCCAACCTGTCCTCCCAAAGGGCTGTGCCTTTTTGAATTCCCACCAACAGTTAATGGTAGTTCCTGTTGTTTCAATCCTTGCCAGCAGTTTATGTTGTCAGTGTTTTTTAGTTATTCTAATATGTATGTAGTGGTATTTCATAATTGCTTTAATTTGTAATTCCCTATGACATATGATATTGAGCTTTTTTTTTAATGCTTACTTGCCATCTGTATATAGTCTTTGATGAGATGTCTGTTTTTCTTTTGCCCATTTTAAAATCAGGTTATTTGTTTTCTTAATGCTGAGTTGTAACAGTTCTTTGTATATTTCAGGTTACATGTCCTTTATCGGAGATGTATGTTGCAACTATTTTCCTCCAGTCTGTGGCTTGTCTTCATTCTGTTAACTGTGTCTTTCACAGAGCTCAAAGAATGACCTGTCAGTTTTTCTTTATGGATCACGCTATTGGTGATGTGCAGCATCTAAACGGTTATTCACAAACCCAAGGTCATCTGAATTTTCTACTAAATCATCTTCTAGAAATTTTATAGTTTTTCACTTTACATTTCACTCTGCTATCCGTTTCACACTATTTTTGTGAAAGGCATAAGTTCTGTGTCCAGCTTTGGTATTTTTTGCACAAGTTGTCCAGCTGTTCCAGCACCATCTGTTGAATAGACTAACCTTTCTCCACTGAATTGCTGTTGCTCCTTTGTCAAAGGTCAGTTGACTATATTTGTATGGATCTATTTACAGGCTCTCTATTCTGTTCCATTGATCTATTTATCTATTCTTTCCCAAATAACACTCTGTCTTGATTATTGTAACCTCATAGTATGTCTTGAAGTTGAGTAATGTCAGTTCTCCAACTTTGTTTTTTTTTTTTCCTATATTATATTCTGGGTCACTTGATTTTTTATACAAACTTCAAGATCAGTTTGAAAGAACTCTATGTGGGTTTGATTTGGATTGTATTTAACTTATAGATCATTTTGGGAAGAACTGACATCTTAACAATATTGAGTCTTCTTATCCATGAGCATTGAGTAGCTCTCCTTTTATTTACATCTTCATTGATTTCTTTCATTGATATCTCACTGTTTTTTTATATAGATCTTATGCATATTTTGTTAATTTTATATCTAGGTGTTTCATTTGGGGATGCTAATGTAAATAGTGTTGTGTTTTTAATTTCAAATCCAGTTGTTCACTACTGATGTATAAGAAAACAATTAACTTTTTTATAGTAACCTTGTATCTGGAAAACTTACTGTAATTGTTTATTAGTTCCAGCAGGTTTTTCTTGTTCATTCTTAGAGATTTTCTACATAGACAAAAAGCATATAATTTACAATGACAGTTTAATTTTTCTTTCTCAGTCCGAATGCATTGTGTTTTCTATTCTTATTGCATTAGCTAGAGCCTCAAGGATAAAATCAGAATACTTCATATGAAAATCTTTATTTCTGGATTTTTCTGAAAACAAAACAACAAATCAGAGAACCAGGCATGCAACCCATCTTGACAAACTTTGGAACTGAGTCGTGGTGGCCCTTTTAAAATGAGGTATCTACTTCTAGTTCACTTCAGTCTCCACCAATTCCTTGCAATAAACACTTTATCTCTTTGTGAAAAAATGGCAATTGAGGATAACATTTCTATTAAACAGCAAACATGATGAAGGGATACCACAGGCATATGGTTTGGAAGAAAGCCAGGACTCTCCTTAGACAGCTCCCTGTTGTAAATTTGGAAATTAAAATCTCCAAATATTCCCTTGTGAATGTCAATGCTCTACCAAGTAGGTAGCCCACACTTCATACTACCTCACGCACCACTCCCTCATTCTACTCCCAGGTGTTTAGACTCAGCTCTTACGCTCTGTCTTTGGTCTTCAAAGCATCAGTGCTCACTCTTGAGCTTGATCCATACCTTTTCCTTGCCCTGTATCGCTGCCATCATGGAATAATGCTACCTATCTCTGCCATTACTCCACACAGACCACCTGGGTGTCCCAGGAATCCAGTGGGGTGGAGGAGCAATGTGGCTAATTCTCTAAATCCACAGTGTTTATTTTAGAACAACTTTTTGTACTTCAGTTCAGTTGTATTATGGGTTAATAGGATGCACTGAGCTGACCTCAAAAATGTATCACCATGATAACACCATTTCTATGACAACACGTATTGAGACCCAAACAAATCACTTAAATGGAATACAACCTGCCATCAAATTGAAGGCACCCGCAGCCCAGCAAGAACAGGAAGAACATTTTGACAGACATCAGCTGCTTCAGTACCAGGTGGGCTGAACCAGGAGTTTGCAGAGCTACATCACGTCCTTGTGTGTATGTGTGCATGCATGTGCATTCTCGTCTGCACATGGGAGTGGAAGGGAAGGAAGTCTCATTATAGTTCTCTCAGTGTTCAGATTGGAACATTCGTCTTCAAGAACCTTTGAGTGTTACATTTCCTTTCTCCTTCAGAGATAGGTGTCATTGACTACAGACAGCCAACCAGCTTGAATTTCAGAAGAAAGTTGCCTAGTTCATAAGGCAACAAAGCCAGGCATAGGCAAATTTCTCAAAGCTCTAAGGAAGTGTTTTTTAACCTGGATGCACGTAAGAATCACCTAGAGAGCATTTAAAACGTACAAGTGCCTGGACCCTACCTCAGACAAATTGAATCAGATCCCTCAGGGAGGGGCCATAGCATCACAATCCCCAGGTGATTTTAATATGCCAAATGGATTGAGAACCACTTCAGAAGGGTGTGATGTGAGCATCCAATAATCTCATCTGAACAAGGAGGGTACACCCACTTCTATAGAGGAGGCTGTTTATAGACACTTTAATTTTATAACATTACAGACACTAGAAGAGCTCTGGATTTCCTTTTTAATAAATAATGTTCTCTCTTTCAAGGGAAGAGGAGGAGGCAGAATTGAAATCCACCAAAATAATTGAAGTAAATAACTCTAGGCACAGATGACAAAAAGTTCTTCCACATATCCATTAAATAAAGGCAATTACTGCTTTTAAAAGAAACGTAATTTGTGCTAACTCTTCTGCTCTTTGGAATTATCTATAAATTTCTAAATTAACTTCTGGTTGCTGAGATATTTCTTGTTGCAAGAGAATAGTGTCCTTTCCCATCCCCTTTCTCCAATGTCCTTTTGATTCTACCTGCCCCACCTCTGCCCTTTTTTTCTTTCTGTAGGTTGGAGGGCTGGAAGACAGTCCTCTGTGGGTTTAGAAAGAACATATGAAATCTTATCAAATCAAGAATCCAATTAAAACTACTTTCTCTCTGGCCCATTCGACTGAAGGGTGGAAAGGGGAAGAATTCCTAAACATTAGTTCCCATACAACAGATTGGTCAGTGTCTAGCATATCTATAATGAATCAAACCACCAGCAGAGGGTAATTGTGGAATAAAGACACCAGTGACTTAAGTCAAAACAAGGGGCCAATATCCGGTTACTGTCTTAAGATAATTCAGGAGTGAGGATATACTGACCTGCTCAGGTGCTAGGCAAGGTTTCTTCTGGAGTAGGGAAATGTGCTCCGACTCTGGGGGGTTGGAATATCTGGTCAAACGTGCTGATTCATTCTACCTGAGTCCATGGGTAGGGGTTCTGGAGTTCATGGTTCTGCAGTGAAGAGAAGGGTAGATACCCAAGGCAATGTGGGGAAGTGGAGAGAGACAGGTAAGAGTGAGAATGAGAGGCTAGAAGGGGAGTCCACATAAAGGTCCACTCTTAGCTGGGTGCAGTGGCACACGCCTGTAATCCCAGCAGCTCAGGAGGCCAAGGCAGGAGGATCGTGAGTTCAAAGCCAGCCTCAGCAACTTAGTGAGGCCCTGTCTCTAAATAAAATATGAAAAGGGCTGGGGAGGTGGCTCAGTGGTTAAGCAGTCCTGGTTTCAATCCCTGGTATCAAAAATAAATAGATAAATAAAAGTCCATACTTCTCAGATCCTATTTGCATTTCATGTACTCAATATTGTGCACTGACTCATCTCTGAGTTAGGAGAAGCTTGTCTTGACTGCAGAAGGTTGGCTCTTGAGTTTAGGATGGAATAGTGGCCTGTCATCACTTGCTGGCCATTGATGGACATTGGAAAGACAGTGGGGCTGTGTTGATGAGTTGGCTGAACTTGCCATCGCTCAAGGAAAAGCTACTCAATATTCACACTCCGTTGATGCTGTCATGGCAACAGACAGATGGTCTTCTACATCATCATTACCACAGCTTCTGTCAGACTAGTTTCCCCAGCATCTGGCTACAGTGACAGGTCAGGTTAGAGAGGAGGAACTCGTTGGGCACATAGAGACAGTCTAAGGAGGGCCCCTAATGCACTGGCAGGAAGATGAGAAAGGAGAGGAGCAGGAAGACCAGGAGACATGGTTCCTAACACAAGGTCTAGTGTGGCCAGCCCGTTCCCTATCTATGGCGAGTTGGACTTTCCAGAACCTGACTTTAGGATTCTGACAACAAAAAAATATAATAAAAATATCCATTTAACCGGGCATGGTTGTGCACACCTGCAATCCCAGCAACTTGGGAGGATGAGGCAAGAGAATCATGAGTTCAAAGCCAGACTCAGCAATTTAGCGAGGCCCTAAGCAACTCAGCGAGACCTTGTCTCTAAATAAAATATAAAAAAGGGCTGGGGATGTGGCTCAGTGGTTAATCACCCCTGGGTTCAATCCCTGGTACTACTACTAATAATAATAACAATGTCCATTTATACCCATTCATGTAGTATGTACAGGCACAGACAGCAACCGCTCTGGTTATTCTTTGCACATCCTGCCCTCCCACATCTGTTCTCCCTCCTTCTCTTTCTCTTTGGCTTCCTGCTGTTTCACCAAGGTGGTTGGATAGTAATAAGAAGATGAGAGGAAAGAAAACATGGGCATTTATCATCCAGAACCGTTTTTCATGATCTTATGGAATGCCTCTTTCATTGCCATGGTATCCCTCAACACCACCTTTCCCAAAGGAACTCACATGCCAAAGGAAGTACGCTGGAGACGGGCCTAAATGCCGAGTACTAGAACCAGAAAATGGAGTCAACCGTTAAACCAAATCTAAAACTCCTTGCTATTTCCACTAAAATGGCGACATCTTCTAATTTCATGGGAAATTTCTGCTCTGCATGGAGCCTTAACTAACCCGATTTGAACTGTTACCAGGAAGGAGCAGTAGGGAGTGGTGCAAAGGGCACTGGGTTGAGTCAGGGCAGCAAGGATAGAGAGCTGTCTCTACCTGAGCAGCCTTGGGTGTGTCACCCCACTCCTGGCCTCAGTGACTTCTCTGCTATAGTTGTTCCCAAGGATATGGCAGAGAACCAATGGAGTGGCTGAGCTAACTGGCTCAGGGCTGCCTCCAACCCCTTCGATCCTCATGACCATTAACCCAAGCAACTCCACGTGCAGTTTGGCTCCTCATTCCTTCTCTTCTGCAATGTGTATGTATCCCGATTATGTTCACCCCATCTGAATGGCCATGTGCTTAAGGAAAAGGCCCCACAGAATGAATCTGTGTCAGTCTCCCTCAGTCCGTGGATCTCATTTCCCTTACCAAGAGATTACTTTGGCCATGAGGGTATATAATGCAATTCTGGTTGACAAGATGTAAGAGAAAGTTGCAGCCAGTACTCTTAAGAAGTTACACAAGGGAGGGCTTTTTCCTCACTTAAATAGTGTTTCTCCACTAATGGCTAAAACTGCAGAAGCCTTGGGGCTAGGGTTGTGGCTCAGTGGTGGAGTGCTTGCCTAGCACGCGTGAAGCACTGGGTTTGATCCTCAGCACTACATAAAAATAAACAAAATAAAGGTATTGTGTCCATTTACAACTAAAAAAATTTTTTAAAAACCCTGCAGAAGCCATGAGGAGACTCATCCTAAGAGAACCCCACTCGAAAGATGGGAAAACATGGGCTGGGGTTGTGGCTCAGTGTTAGAGTGCTTGCCTAGCACGCGTGAGGCACTGGGTTCGATTCCCAGCACCACATCAGCAACTAATAAAAATATTTAAAAAAAAAAAGAAAGATGGGAAAACGGATGGGAAGAGTCTGGATGCTCGTTCTCAGAATTGGCCTCTGACTTAAGTAACCCTCACTGCCCTGGCTCACCTAACTTCTTGTTTTATGAAAAACTAAGTATTCTTATAACATTTGGATAATATATCCAGACCCTCATGGCTCAAACACCTTTCTGTTGTGTCTTCTATTACTATGAAGATAGATGGATTGTAGTTCTCATATGCATTTCTGCTATCCAAGGATATTGTCTAAAGGAAATAATTCTGTGCTAGTCATTTTGGATCCTCTTATTCTGTTGTGTTTGTCCAAACTTCTAAGTAGTCCCTTAAAATGGTCACCCAGCCATGGTCATTTGTCACATAAAAAGAATTCTAGAAAAATGACACCCACCACCGTTGTTCTGAATGTGTGCTTGACTCTGCCCTATCCTTACCTCTCCTACTATGAACTTCTTTCTGTATTTTCCAGTATTCAACTTTCTTTCTTCCTCAGGTTTGACTGAGGGTATTGCCTTCTCCAGTATGCTTTGACTTCTCATTGGTTAAGATTTAAGGTCTCCCTTAACTAAATTCCCTTCATTTTACTTGGGTAAATGTTTCTAGGATTTTTCCTCGCATTTCTTAGCTCAGTGCTCTACTCTTGATTCAAACTTGAATCATCTCATGATCTTTGCCTCTGATCCACTCTTTGAGTTTTTCTTCTGGGCTCTACTGCCAGCATGTATGTCTACTGAGGTCAGAGTTTTAGGCCAGTTGCTGAGACTCCTTAGCTTACCTGTCTACCCTGGCTCAAAGTTCCTCACTTTTAAATTCTGAGTTGTTTTCAAGGAGGGTTGTTTCTCTGCGGTGTGGAATTTATGGAAAACGCCAGCTGCAGCTGTAACCTGGGAAGTTTTTGACTCTGCATGGTTCTCTGAACAGTTGTCTCTACCCCTTCTTGGACACATAGGAATTTAGAACCTGCTCTGGATGTTTGTAATGAAAAGAGAAGCACTCAGACTGGTCACAGATCTGGTTTGTGCTGCTGACCACCTTCCCATCCTCGGGCCCAGCAGTTAGGTTTTCCGTTCAATTTTTCAAGCCCACAATAGGAGGGCTCTATTTTAGGAGCTGAGAGGTAAGCAGAAAGTCTCCATGCCCTTATTTTAGTAGGAGATGCCTGCCTACCTCAAAGGTCCCTCCTAGCTCTTAAATTCCATGCTTCCAAATAAAACAGTAAAATGTTCAACTTTATGGATTGCAAACAGATTCTTGGACTGAAGCACGAGCTACCCCCAACATGCCTGATTGGATAACAATGCAAAGTACAATGGTGGAACATGTGCAATGCATTCTTTCCTTTTTAAAAACTCGTTTTATAAAACTCCTTAATTGAATCAGGCTTGAACTTCCTGTGGCATAAAACCAAATAGAATTACACTGATGCTAAAAATGTAAATGTATCCCAGATACCACCGACTGATGTATTCTCGGGAACATTTAAGCCTGAGGACTTGCGTGCGCACACTGTGATGATAAAGCAGAGCCCCGGGATCAGGCATTTGAGATATAAACATTTTGGGGAAAAATTTTTTTTTTTTTAAATTTCTTGCTTTCTTAAGATTGTAGAAATAGTTTTGACTTTGGAATCCTAGAGTGTCAGACCTGGGAAGACCTCTCCAAGATCATCCGTTCATTCTTCAGGTGGTGCAAAGGATACCTGGAGAGATAAAGAGTCACAACTCAAAGACAATGAAAGCTTAGATAGAGCTGGGGCCAGGTTCTGTTCAGTGCACCCGTATGAAGCATCTACTTTGCATCAACTACTGCCCTGGGCTTTGAGATCTAAAAGTGAAGAACAAATGACCATCACTCTTGAGGTAGCCCTGAGTGTCCAGATTTTTTTGTTCTCATTTATTCTTCATCTGAATGGATATCTTGTGAAATAGGAAACTATATTTTAGCAGCACATACTTAGGAGACCAGGAGAAAATAAAGAACATCTCCCTCTCTCCCTTGCTTGAGCCCCATCCTGTACTGAAGGTCACTTAGCTCTGCCTCTTGCAGTTTCTTTGTGCCTCTCATTCCATTGCAGAGGCTCCTTTCTTATTCATTCATAAGATGCCCATGGAAAGCCACAGACTGGTGACATTGCAGCACATCACATCTTCGTTTGGGGGCAGGTTAGGGGATAGCCTTTGGAGTATGCATAGATAAAACACTTAATTTCCCTTTTTATTCTCTCTCTCTCTCTCTCTCTCTCTCTCATTCTCTCTTTTCTTTTTCAACAAGAGAATAGGCAGCTCTCCACAGAGGAATATCATGCAGGGGGATGCTGCTCTCGCAGTGTGCAGATTTTGACTCTGATATTGGGACCTGGTATCTCTCTTCCCTAGTGCTGTTGCCAGGCAGACTTGTTACTGACACAAATTTCCTCCCTGATAAGTTGAACTCTTCCCCCTCCCAACTTCATTATGCCTGCAGCCGGAGCTCTGCTGTAGAGGAAGCCATGCCAGACACTCTGATTCACACGCCTAAAATATCAACCGGCCTGGGTATGCAAGTGATGCGATAAATCTGGAAAACATAAATCAGATCATCAGATGCTATATCTGTTTGTGTGCATAGGCTGCAGCAGGCATGGTGAAATGCCCTCCAAGTCTGCACCCAGGAGGAGGTTAAAGGACATAGCTTCCAGTCTGGGGAAAAGATGGGCAAGAAGGGTAGGGGCTGACATGCAGAGGAGGCCTTAAAACTATGGACATACATTGCAGACACAAGACAGGAGACTGCAATGGAGCTCAGCCTCATAGACTGTAGGAGAGAAGGGAAAGGAAGCCTAAAGGGAGGCTCTAGTGTTAGCAAATCTAATGTAAAGTACTTGAGCCAAGGCATAGTCCCTGAGTTTGGACATCAGAGAGAAGCTGGGTTCAGTTTCACTAGGAAATCCATCAAGATGGAAAATAGAACATACAGAATCTGGCAGGTTTGGAAGTCTTCTAGCCAATCAACAAGCTCTTCCTTTGGTGAATAGAGATTTAGCCACTTAACACTTCCAAAGCATAGAAATGTCTACATAGCTGAGTTCAAGCCATCAGATCCCAGGAGATCTTAGACTGGATCTGGACAGCTAACTTGGTCACAAATGACAGTTCTCATTTGAGTATGATGTGCCAGAATTCCTAGTTCAAAAGTGGCTTTAGAATCATATGAAAGGAAGCGGGGTTCATACTTGAGATTTCCAACCTTCAAGCATCGCTTTGCTAGGGCTAGGTTATGCTGTGTCACTGTGTCACTGTGACTACCCTAAAAGCAGATCCCACTCTTCAGACTTCTGTGCCTGGGAATTCAGGAAGATAACTAGGAAGGGGCTAGAAATTGGTGGGTGAGATGATGTGGAAGCTGCCACCAAGGAGCAGTACTGGAAGTATGAAGAATTTAAGCAGCAATGAATGTCACATCCTAAAGTTTCCGGGAGTTACATCCTAGGCAGCCAAGAAAGACCCATGAACAGACTGAAAGGCCGTGGGGCCAATGACTCCACCTAACATCATGGTACCAGATGAGTGAAGCCAACCATCCTTGCCTCCAGGCATCAGGGAGTCAGACCATCAATGTGTAACAAGGTGAGATATTGAGAAATGAATTGTAGCTTCTCTTTTTGGGTACTCTGACCTATCAGAAAAAGAAAACAAAGGACAGATAATTTCCTCCTTTCCCTTTCAAAACAGGCAGCCAGGGTTTTATGTTTCCAGACCTGGGTGCCCTGACCCCAGGCAGGGATTTTCCAGCTCTTTGTGAATCGGGCTCATCGGGGAAAATTAAAGAGGCTTTCAAGGGATGTAGGTAGATGCTTCTGTGCTTTGTGAGTAAAAGCATGTCAGGGCCTGACCTTCGGGAGGTGGTTGGAGATTCCGGCAACTTGGAAAACAAGGAGGGATGGCTTTGTGGGATTCTCCACATGGCTAGTTCCTCACACTTTGTGCTCCAGCCACAGCCAGATGATGGATGGCTGTGGATGCTCATGGATCCTAAACACTGTTGTGGCTTTCAGAGTTGATTTAAAGATCCTCTTGGGGAGCTTGGAGATGGGAGAGGAGCCTCAAGGGTAAGGAGCAGAAGTACCCAAAAGAAGACAGAGGACCAGCACATGGCAGAGGTTTCAACACCAGAAACAGCCACATAATAAGAATGATCCACACCGATCAGCAATAAGTGGCTGAATGAATTGAACTTGAGCCCTCTCAGGTCCAGGACATATAAATTTATGTGTCTTCTGTCTCTTTTTCATAAGCTGACTCCCCATGATTCCCACCCTCATCTCACAACACAGAACAACCAATGTAGCATCCACAGATTTCCAGTTAACAAGCACATTCTCTTCTTTCTACCTGGACTAAGGTAGGTTATACAGTCATGTACCATTTGAATGCCACCATCTAGAAATAAGACCATACATATAAGTATTGGGGTAAGACATGTGTTGCAGATTGGTTATGTCCAAAATGCTGACAAGAAACACTACATAAGCTTTGGATTTAAAGAAAAAACAAAACAAAACAAAAAAACCTTCTCTTGCCTCCATTGTGAGACCGCAAAATCAACAGCTGCATATGATCAGACACCAACATGCAAGGGGCCAGTTCCCTGTTTGCACAGGGAGCTCCAGTGTGCTCTGTATTTATCTAGAATCACACCACTGAGATGGCCAAGGTCTTGATGCGGCTGTGATCAGTGGTTGGCTTTGACTTGGCTTTCTGGGTCATCTCCCCAGTAAAGACAACAATGCCATGTCATAGCGTGAGGTTGCCTTCCTGCCAGCATTCAGCTGGGCATGTTGGTGTTCTGTGATGCTCTCCGACTAGCCATGGCTCTGAGGGGAGGAGACCTGTGGGTTGACTGGCTTCCTCCTGTCCCCACACTCTTCCTCCACCTTCTAAAATGCTTCCATGTTCACCTGCTCTTCTCCATTAATAACCCCTAAATGTTCCTCAAGGTTCAGCTCAAATACTTCTCTAGGATCTTCCTCAGAAATCCAGGCACAAGTCCTTACTTGTACCCCTACATGCACCCATTATTTCATTTTATTGTAGGTTATAGTTAATTGCTTACCTTTTTTCTTATTAGATAGCAAATCTCTGAAGGAAAGGAGCTATATTTATTAATTACCTAAGCCTCATATAAATACAGGAGTAATAAGTATTTTTCCTATGTCACTTATAAATTCATTTAAAAAAGCAATACTGTGGGCTGGGGTTGTGTCTCAGTGGCAGAGTACTCACCTAGCACATCTAAGGCACTGGGTTCGATCCTTAGCACCACATAAAAAAAACTAAAATGAACAAAATAAAGGTTTTGTGTCCATCTACAACTAAAAATGTTTTTTTAAAAAAGCAATACTGTATAGATGAAGTTCAAACTAAGGAAATACCTGTTTTTCAAGAGATCAAAAGCTCTCCAACTCAAAAATTCTGCTAAAATTGTCTATGGAAAGATACATTCTTAAAAAAATATGGTAAAATGCACATAAAATTTACCATTTTAACCATTTTTAAGTGTTTAGTTCCAAGGCATTAAGTCCCCTGTTGTGAAACCATCACTGCCATCCAGCTCCAGAACTTTTGCATCATCCCATATAGAAACTCTGTACCCACTAACAATAATACCCCATTATCCCCTAACCATCCCCCTAGCAACCGCCATACTTCTTCCTGTCTCTGTGAATTTCACTACTCCAGGTATCGCACATAAGTGGAATTATACAATATTTGTCCTTTTGTGACTGGCTTGTTTCACTTCACATGGCGTCTTCAAGGTTCATTCATGTGATAGCATGTGTCAGAGTTTCCCTCTGCTTAGGGTTGAATGATGTTCCAAGTATCTGTATACCACATTTATTCATTTTTCAAAAGCTTCCATCTTTTTTTGGTTATTGTGAATAATACTGCTACAAACATGTTCAAATATTCTTCAAATTCCTGTTTTCAATTCTTTTGGGTATATACTCAAAAGTGGAATTACTGGCTAACTTAGTACTTCTATGTTTAACTTTTACAGGACTCTCCATACTATTTACCATGGTGATGGTACCGTTCTACAGTTCTACCCGCAAAGTACAAATGCTCTAATTTCTCCACATCCTCATTTCTATGGTTTAAATACAGTTTGAGCATGTACCCAAGAGTTTAGAAGCTTGGTTCTCCATGTGGCAATGTCAGAATGGGTGGAAACTTTGGATGGTAGAGCCTTGTAGATCATTGGGGATGTGACCCTCAGAAGAGATAAGGTAGTTCTTCTGGAATCCTGGGTAGTTCTCACAAAAGGAGAACTTTTTATTGTTTTATAACAATAAAACAACAGAACTGACCCCTCCTTACTCTCTGAATTCCTGTCTTGCCATATGATCTCTCCCTCTTGCATAGTATGTCATCATGATACCATCCACCATGATATTCTGCAACCAAGGGGACTCTCACCAGAAGTCAAACCGATGGGACTGCAAGATCTTGGAGTTTAGCCTCCAAAATTGTGAGCAAATAAGCCTCTTTTCTTTACAAAGTACCCATCTTTAGGTATTTTTGTTACAGCAACAGAAAACTAATATGTTAACATTTATTTTCCTTTTTAAAAAATTACAGCTATCCTAACGGGATGAAGTGGTATCTCATTATGGTTTTGATTTGCATTCCTCTAATGATTAGTGATGTTGAGGAAAAGATAAATTTCTTCACTATATATATTTTGGATTATTATATATAATAATCCAAACATCATAGTACATGCTGTGCTATGTATAGTACCTGAAGAAACAAAATTTAAAGGAAAGTATAGGGAAATACAAGAGGAAAAAACTTTTAATTCAATTACTTAGTGATAAATACTGTTAATATTTTTGGGATAGCCTTCCAGTCTTTTTTCCCCCATGTAAATAAATTTTTTTCTGGAAAGAAAAATAATTTTCTTAGTAACCACTTTACACCCAACCCTGCCTACGGAAGGGATATTTTTTGTACAGTGAATTGCTTGCTAAATTCCCTGAGGGGTATACTGAAGGAAAAATATCTTATTTGTTTTTGGTTTACTATCAGGTTTTTGTTTTGCAGAGTGGGCATAAAACAAAGGGCAGGCAATGAGACTTTTAGGGGCTATTGATGTTGGAAGGGAAGTGTTCAGCCAGAGAAGAGCAACAGGTGAGGTGTGGTTGCTGGCAAGGGAAAAGAGCTTTGGAAGGAAGAACAGATGTCCATGGAAGAATTTGATTACATTTCTGTAATCACACAAGATCTTCAGTAAAATCTTTATTGCTCACTAGTGCATGGTGGAATGCATTTTCTTGCTGGGAACATTGAGAATGTGCCAGAAATGGAACAAGGCTGGAGAAGAATTGTACAAAGACTTGCCACAGGGCTGAAACAGAAAGAGATGGAACTTGCGCCCTTACAGATATGGGCCCTTAGAAAACTGATCCTACACACACTGCTCTGTTAGCATTTTTCCCCACATAATTTAATAATCTCCTAAAGCATCCTATCTGTGGCTAAGACCCTGAACTAGTTACCCCAAAATCCACTCTTTCTTCCTGTTACACTTGGATGTGACCATGTTGCCTGAATTTTAGCCAGGAGACAGTGAATTTGGTCTGCATCATTTCTGGGGGAAGGTTTTTAAGAAGCAGGATGCCCCTTTATCCTCCTTCCTTCTGCTGACTTGGTGAGGATGCTGACACTGCCCAAGGCGGTGAGGGAGCCAAGAGATGGATAAAGCCTGGAGTCATATGGAAGAGATTCATCTGCTGACCAGGATCATTTGCTTCAGACTGTTATGTCAAAATAAGTTTATTAAAAATGAGTTTCTCTTGTTAAATAGTCTGCCATAGCTAATATACCATCAATGGGTGCAATTTAATTGCCTGAATTGCTATTGTTAGACATTTAGATAGATAAACTGTATTTCGAGGTGTATTACTATGCATTTGTTCAACTGTCTCGTAGTTGGGTGCATTAGATAAAATGCTTTGGCTGTAATTAATGGAACATCTAGTTGAAACTTATCAACAAGAAGGAATATATTGGCTCAGTGGGAGTCCAAAGTTACAGTGGACATAGCCTTGATGGCTATTATGATTCCAGGACTCTTTCCATCTCTCTTTTGTACCAGTGCTGGTTGCCCCCTTGGACTTATTCCCTGGTGATTATAGGACTGGCTACATCAGGCCTATGTGTTCCCTTGTTCCATGCAACAGGAAAGTGTGTTTCCCACAAACGACCAACAGCAGCTCAAAGCTGTGCTCATCCTGGAACCAAATGCTGCAACCTCAAAGGTTGAATTGCCCAGTGTGGTCCAGACTCGTGAGGGCTATCCACTGGAACCATGCAAGACTGGGTCCCACACGAATACACAGCTGCCAGTACTGATGCTTGTTCTGTATAGGGACAGAGAGGCTGGGGTTGCCAGATGTATAGAGGAGAAAGGCATTTGACCTCAGCTTTCTCTGAGAAGACCATCTTTGGGAGATGCTAAATGAAAGTGAAGTAATTTCTCTCTTTCACAGATTGAAATACGTCTTTGGAAAAATTACTTTCTGCAAAAAAAAGACAATAGAACTGGAACTGTGAATGAGGTAAATAAAAAAATGATTTAAAGACAAGGAAACAGTCAACAACGTGGGGAAAATTAAATGCCTTGGAAACTAAGTTCAGGTACTCAGAAAATATTTTATAAGAAGCACTTTCATAGATGGAACAAAGCAGAATAAAAAAGATGGCGGCATATCCTGATATCATGTGTGGAATATTTAAGTTCATATTTGTTTCTCAAACTGTTACCTCTGTGTCATGAAGATACCTTGCACACTTACTATGTGCATTAAGCCATATCTCTATGCTAAGTTGAAGCTATACATGCTGATCTTAGCTCTTTCTCCAAACAGTAGAAATTAATTTTCCTGGACATATATCACGTACTAGAAATAAAAATAAGGGGGCTGGGGTTGTGGCTCAGTGGTAGAGCACTTGCTTAGCATGCGTGAGACACTGGGTTCAATTCTCAGCACCACATATAAATAAATGAAAAAAATAAAGGTCCACCAACAACTTAAAAATATTTTAAAAAAAAAGAAAAACGAGGTGCTTAGGTGAATGCTTTTCTTCCCATGCTGCATTCATTATTGTTTCCCTTTAAGATAGGAATTAGATAGGTTTTACTTGTTAGTTCAGAGAATTGGGCCAATTATTTTAATGCACACTAAAATAATTTCTTTTTAGCACAGATGCTCTTTGATTGACTTAAAACCCCTGCTTGTAAAATATGCACAAACAAAAGAAATGTGAAAAGATCTGCTATAATAAGATTAAGCTCAAATGGCAAAGCAGGTGTTGGATTTAAAATTAATTGGCAATGCCAACCACAAAATGGTCTAATTCACCTTTTCTGCACTGAGAGAACAAAGCACGGGAGCCTCCTGTTTGTTTCTCTGCCTTCCCTTCTCCCCAGTGCAATCCTTGATTTTCCAATGCAATCCTCAATATCTAGCCCAATTTCTACTTCTTCCTCGGAAACTTTCTGGATTACTCCAGCCTTATCTCCCACTTCCTGGCACTAATTGAAAGGGCAGTAAAGAATAGGTATAAAAAATGTAGATTGTGAAGGCAGTCAGACTGTAATCAGCTCAGATCTCAGTGTGCTAGCTTCAAAATGGTGGCAGTTAGTGGTTCACTCTTGAGTTTCAGATTCCTTCTCTGAACAATTGGACTAAGAGAGTAACTGTGAGAATGAGATGAGATAATGCAGCATAACAACTACCACAGTGCCTGGCTAGAAGCGGTCAATTAATGCTAGCTATTATTAATATTCCTATGTAGCTTCTTCTCCCCACTTGGAGCAGTACAACTTTGGATGGGTGGTCTAGTTGGAGAGTGCACCACTCATTCTCTTATGCTAAACTGAAGGAAATTCAAAATGCTTTTCAAATTGAAATGGTTGTGGGCCAGAGTAGGCCAGGAAGGACAATGGGTGCAGCATGAGGTCACATGGCTGAGTCTCTTAAGTCAGGCCCACAGTGAGTCCTCCATAAATGTGGCATGAAGCAACCACAGAACTCTAACCAGCTCGAGTGACTGAGAAAAACTTCTGGGGCTGCTGTTAGAGGAAGAACCTGAACAGATCTGCAAATGTAGAGCTCCCTTCCCAAGGTCAGGCTAGTCAGAACTTTCTGTCTGATGCCTGTTCAGACATTGGGATCATGCCAGAATTTAGAAATGGGCCAAACTCATGTATGAGAATTTTATTTCTTAGAGTTTGCCTGAGTCTATCTGCTATAACAAAATGCCATGATCAAGGTTGCTCATGAACAATAGAAATTTATTTCTCACAGTCTTGGAAGTTGGGAAGTCCAAGATCAAGGTGTGGGCACATTGGATGTCAAGTACACTTCTGCCTCTAGGTTCACAGATGACCATCCTCCCGCTGTGTCTTCACATGATGGAAGCGGTGAGGAAACAGTGGGGCACTAACCCCTATCACCACTTAATTACCTCCCAAAGCCCTATCTCCTATACTATCTCCTGGGGGGGTGGGGATAGGGAGGTGTTGGAATTTCAACATAAGAATTTGGGGAGGCTGGGGCTGTAGCTCAGAGGTAGAGCACCTGCCTTGCATGCCTGAGTCACTGGGTTCCATCCTCAGCACCACATAAAAATAAATAATTAAAATAAAGATATTGCATCCATCTACAACTAAAAAAAAATATTAAAAAAAAAAAGAATTTGGGGAAGATGCAAACATTCTCACACCAAAGCCAATTCTAAGATTCTAACTCGGTGGATGGAAGAGGCAACACCTAGCATTTATTAAGAGCACAGACATTTTCAGCCACCTTTTAAAATGTTAACTAATGAGTCTCTTAGAAAGGATCTTTATGAATTTGTTAATTCAAACAAGTCTGTTAAGCCCCAAATTGAGCCATGCAAGCTAACCGGCATTTGCCTTTGGAGTGATGGAAGTTTATTTCTCAAATACAAATACCCATTGCCTGTTCATGGCCGGTGGTGAGAGGTGGACCACAGGATGATGGGAACCAGCATCAGAGTTCTGACGGCTCCCCCCCAGGAACGTGATCTGGAGCTAGTTACAGATGTTCTCCAACTATGGACTTCCTCATCTCTGAAATGAGAATGTGCCATGATTATACCCACCTAAAACATTCTCCTCTGAAGATTAAATGAGCTAATCTACACAAAGAACTCAGATTAATATCTGCCATGTTAAACACTCAATAAACGTAAGCAATTGTGATAATGACTGTCCTACAATGCAGATTTCTTACCACCTTTCTTGAGCATCATCTTCAAATGCTTGGACTAAAAATTTGTTTAACCACAGTATTTGCACAAAATTTGGAGACAGCACTTTGCTGTTTTGAGGAACTGGCACTTTTTAAACCAATAAATCTTCTAAATAGTGCTCTGTGGATATTAAGAATGATAAGGATAAGGATTACAACTGGAAAAAAATCTGTGTAGGAAATGTGAACACTACACCCAAAGGTGAGGGAAGCAGATATAACTTACAATTATGTACCTGAGAAATCAGCTCTTCTTCCAAATTGAGTTATTTTCTGATCACAGCAAAACATGCTTCAATTTCTTCTCTGACTCCCGAAGGCATCTACAAATCAAATACCTACCAAATCATCTATGCCCTTGAACTGAATCTGGGAAACGCTGTGTTATGATATTTTATGCACCTAATAGAGCAAGGAATGATCTAAAAATGTAATTCTCCTCAGAGAGCTTTGAGAATAGGCTATCCTTTGTATGTATTCTGAAGTGATGTAATGGCCTCACTGTCGCTGGGAGGGAAGGTGCCAAGAGTTGTGATAGGGCTGAGCCTGGCAATGATGGATGATCCCCTCACCTGGACCCCTCATGAACAATAAGTCCTTTGTGAGGCCTCGCGTCAGGCCTTTCTGCTTGTGAAAGGAAGCTTCGTCACATGATCTGCATGAGGACTGAAATTCCCATATTAACCTTATTTTCCCACCATGAAGGCTAAAAGCCCAGCTTGGGACAGGCATTGGTGAGGCATTGGGGATGTCATGGTGGGTGCAGGAATGGGTGCTGACTTCATGGAGCATACAGTCTAGTGGGAAATTCAGCAAGCAAACATGAGTTAATCTCCATTGTAAGGAGTGCCTTGTAGTACAGAGTAGTATTGGGCTTTACATTGAGATATAACGTAGAAGAGGAGGGAGAGTTAGGCACAAAATTGAAAACAGTTTTGATATCAAAGGAAGCACAGCCAGGTGATCCCAGGAACTCAGGAGGCTGAGGCAGGAGGGTTGCAAGTTCCAGGCCAGCTTCAGCAACCTACTGAGAACTTGTCTCAAAATAAAATAAAATGGGCTAGGGATAGAGCTCAGCAGCAGAGCACCCCTGGTTTCAATTCCAGTACTGGGGTGGGAGTAGGGGATGACAAGCACAGATAAAAGATAGAGAACACAAACTTTGCCTCAGGTTTAAAGAATAAGTTGAGACTGGCTATGCCTCATCCTCTCCAGAGTCAGATATCCAGCCTTCAATTCCCAGGAGTAGCTGAATAGGGATCCAGCACAGGGGCACAGAGGGCTTGGGCTGTAAAGGTGGAGTCCTCCAGCGGAGCAACTCTGCTAAAGCAACAAGAAGGACATTGCTGGACAGCTGGAGGGCAGCCCATGGCGAGGAGGTTCTTGGCCAGGTTGGCGGCTGCCAGCACCCTTACCTGCCATGACATTCTCCAAGTCTTCAGAGCCATCTCAGCCCAGGCTGCCCCTCTTGTTTTATGTTTCCATCTTATCTCCCCTCAGGTTGTTGATGTTTGTCTTGGACATAAAAGAGCTAGTGTGTGTGTCTAGCATATGTGCACAGAGGGGAGAGAAGGAGAAGGCATCTGACTCTTCCCCTTTCCTACTACACTGTTCATCTTTCTTTGGGGGCAATTATTAACTCATGTACTCATGTGCTAATTTATCTGCTTTTAACTCCATCCTCTTGGGACCATGTAATGACAGTCATCATCTAAACACTCTCCCAACTCTCCACGCCCAGCCCAGCCCCTTCAAACTTCTCTGCATAGATTTCCCTGTGAGAGGCATTTCTGAGGTATGGGGATGGAGTGAGTGACAAAGAGAGAAGGAAGAGGAGGACATGTAGCTATGTAGTACAGTTGTAGGGGAACCAGGAAAGCTCATGACACAATAGAACTTGAGTGTGTCAGGGACTCACCCCAGGACTACTGAATCCCAGGATTCTTGGACATCACTAAACATAAAAATCCCCTAGGTAAAACATAGTAAAGGATAATGGAAAACTTTAGATGATTCCTTCAGGCCTTTAGCTCTGTTGCCACAGGACTCTACTTGCTCCTACTTGGTGTTTCACTTGGTTAGATCCCTTGACATGCATCATCAGTGTTATCTTGCTGTCAGAATAGTTTGTTACAGACAAAATGTTTTTACTTTTGTGAGAATAATTACAGAGCAGAGAAAACTAGTGTTGATATATGGATGCTATTAATTCATCTCATGTTCTCTAAGAGGTGCACTGCTGTAGGCTAGCTCTACCATAAAATTTAATGTCTTAAGATTCTAAATATATATGTTTTAAAATCCAGATAAACTAATTCACAGTATGCTATGGTTTGATTCATGTGTTGGGAACTTGATTCCTAATGTGAGTGTTGGGAGGTGGGGCTCTTAAAGCCATTATAGAAAGGGCTCTGAGAAGGGGTTTGCCCTCTAGTGCTTTTCCCCTTCCTCCTTCTGCCATGTGATGATGCAGTCAGAAGGCCCTTTCTGGGCTGGGATTGTAGCTCAGTGGTAGAGCGCTTGCCTCGCATGGGTGAGGCCCTGGGTTCGATCCTCAGCACCACATACAAAGCAATAAAATAAAGACATTGTATCTATCTACAACTAAAAAAAAAAAAAAAAAAAGAAGGCCCTTTCCAGGGTTGGCCCCATGGACTTCCCAGCTTCCAGAGTGTAAGAAAATAAATTATCCAATCTTGGGTATTCTGTTCTAGTATCACAAAATTAACTACCACATGGTACATTTCAAACCAGTTAGAGAAAGGATGAAATAGTCAATAAATGGTGTTGGATTGATCTGCTATTCGTTTTGGCTCAGAGAAAAACTAGACTCCCCCACCCCACCTCACACTGTGCCCAAACATTCATTCCTTATGATAAAAGAGATAAACATAAAGCAAAAACAACTTTATATATAGAAGTATTTAAAAAATAATTTTGTGATGGGTAAATTCTCCTAAAGCAAGATTCCAAACTTGGAAACTATAAACAATATAACTGACAGATTTAATTATATGAAATAGGAAATTTTGCACTGAAAAACGCTGTGAACAAAGTTAAAACAAATTGAGCAGACTGGAAGCAGAGGTCTATTGCACAAGCTGCTTTCCCAGGTAATTTTTTTCTCAGCAGAACTTCTCTTATCTTTAATACTCAAATTCCATATAATGTACAAATTTCTTTTCAGGCCAAGGTTTATATAGGAAAATTTGGGTGTCCCCCAAACTCAACATAGCATTTTAAATAAAGTAGTATGTGCATGGGGGAGAGGAAAGGAATTTTCCAGTTACTTTCCAAGTATAATTGTAAAAAATGTCAGAATCACATATAGATGTTTTGAAGAGCACCAAGTGTCAAGAAAATGATATAGGTGGGGATATTGGTGGTCCTCAGAGGCTGCACACATACAAATGTCTGCTAAAAGTCATATTAACTGGTGCTAGGAAGCAATTATTTAGGCATCTTATATATTAACTAATTTGTCACATTTAATGATATTTTTTGCATGTTTTAGGAAACCAGGTGATAGTGTTGGGTGGACAGGGAAAGGGCTCCTGGCCAACATTTTCACTCAGCATCTGGTTTGAGGAATATTTTCCTGATGGAATCAAGAGATGCTTGTATTCATAACTAGCAAAATGGACAAAAGATTAATATTAATAAAATATGTAAGATCATACAAATCTGAAAGGAAAAGACAAAATACAGAGAAGATAAGACAATCACTAGAAAATGGGTGAAGACTCCATTAACTTCCTTAACATGACACCCAAAGTACAAGAAATAAAACCAAGAATTAATAAGTGGGCCATTAAACTAAGGAGCTTCTTCACAGCAAAGGAAACCATTAAGAGTGTGAAGAAAGAGCCTACAGAATGGGAGAAAATCTAGCCCAGCTACTCTTTGGGTAGAGGATTAATATTCAGAATCTACAAAGAACTCAAAAAACTTAACACCAAAAACAAAAAACCCTAATCAATAAATGGGCAAAAGAACTACACAGACACTTCTCAAAAGCAGAAATACAAATGATCAATAAGAAAAAAATGTTCAACTTCTTTAGCAATCAGAGAAATGCAAATCAAAACTACACTGAGATGTCATCTCACTCTAGTCAGAACGGCAATACTAACGAACAAAAACAACAATAAATGCCAGCAAAGTTGAGGGGAAAAGGTACACTTGTACATTGTTGGGGATAATGCAGACTAGTATGACCACTCTGGAAAGCAGTCTGAGATTCCTCAAAACACTAGGGATGGAACCACCATATAACCTAGCTATCCCACTCCTTGGTATTTTCCCAAAAGACCTAAAATCAACATACTACAGCAACACAGCCACATCAGTGCTTATAGCAGCACAATTCACAATAGCTAAATTACAGAATCAACCCAGATGCCCATCAATAGATGAACAGATGAAGAAACTGTGGCATATATACATAATGGAATTCTACTCAGCCATTAAAAAGAATGAAATCATGGCATTTGCTGGTAAATGGATAGAAATGGAAAATATCATGGTAAGTGAAATTAGCCAAAACTCAGAAACTCAAAGGTCGAAAGTTTTTCTCATATGTGGAAGCTAGAGTAAAATAAAAGAAAGGAGGAGGAAAGGATAAGATTACATAAAGAACCAATAAAATATAAATTAAGAGGAAGGAAAATGGGAGAGGGGAGAGGAAAGGGGTAGATCATGAGCTGAAATTGATTTCTATGCATGTACTTGTCGGGATGAACCCATCTACTGTGTATAACAATAAAGCTCTAATAGTTAAAAAAAAAGAAAAGAAAAAGGACAAAGAAAAGAAAATGGGTGAAGAAAGGAAATAATTTATAAAAGAAGAAAATTATTAGTCAATAAATATAAAAATACTCAGTCTCATTGTAAGCGATGAAATGCGTTCAATATAGTAAAACAATAAACTATCTTTTCAGAAATTCATCAGATTGACAGAAAAGGAAAATGTGGATAATATTAGGAGTTGCTGAGAATTTGAGAAACCAATTGCTTTTATATTTCTGGTGATACAGTAATGAAGGCATTTTCAAGGTGACTTGGCAGAATCTATTAAAAACTATAATATGTACACGCTCTACTATTTCTTTCTAGAAAGGTATTATTCAGAAATACACACATGTGCAGGGTGTGGTGGCACATGCCTATGATCCCAGCAACTCAGGAGGCTGAGGCAGGAGGATCACAAGTTTCAGGCCAGCCTCAGCAACTAAGTGAGACTCTAAACAACTCAGACCCTGTCTCAAAATTTTAAATAAATAAATGAAAAGAGCTGGGAATATGGCTCAGTAGTAAAGTGCCTCTGGGTTCAATTCCCCAGTACCCTACCCCCAAACAGAGAAAAAAAGAAAAAAGAAAAACACATATGCATGAAGATATATGCATGTAGATGGATAAATATTATTGCATAATTTGTAATTGCCAAAAGCATTGAAAAGATCAGGAATTTGTTTTTATAGCAATACATAAAAGCATGACAATTGTACATATTAGAGGGGTACCATGTACTGCTGGCAGAATTTAAACATATCGTGGTGTCAAGTACCATATAATTGTTAGAGTTGGGCAGACTTTTACATAGTGAGGTGGAAAGCTCCCCAGGGCACAGAAATAGAGCATATTTCAGAATAATATGTACAATATAACATATTTGTGTAGATGCATATACATACACACATATATGTACATATATAAAGGCAAATCCTAGGAGGTGACTGAAAGGCTGAACCGTAAATTACTGAGAACAGCTACCCCTAGGAGAGAAGTTGTAGGGGGAGATGGTCTCATTCACCAAACGTGCCTCTCTGTGCAGGAGGATGTAGTCTCACACCAGTAACTTCAGGAATGGCCACATGACTTGCTTTGCCCAAATAAGTCATGCCGGTCACTTTGGTGCAAAATTTTAGAAGTAAGGGGGGGAAAAAAAGGAAAAAGTAAAAGAACAAATTTTTACCAAGTAAGAAACACAACATCCTTTCAACTCAGAAATAAATAATGATGTCAAAAAAACAAAAAACAAAAAAAACAAAAACCTACAACAAGATGAAGAAGAAGATGTCTGGGCATCATTTATCTTGTCTTTCTCGTTTTGCCAGTAGACTGGCAATGCTCAGGTAGAGGTTAAGTTTTGTATAGTTTTGATTCTGGAATGAAGATGGTAAGAGCAGAGCCAGAGCTGACTCATGAAAAAAATCATGCAGCATGAAAAAGAAACAATCACTGGTAATTATAAAGCCGCTGAAATTTAGTGATATTTGTTACTGTGGTACAATGTGGCCTACCCTGATCGATACAAATAAAGAAAGACTTTACAGAGTTTTCTCTGCATATTTCTCTGTTTATGTGCATTTGTAACAAATACGTAGTTATGTATTACTAATACACTAAGTTAAAAAATTGGCTTCTTAGCAAAATGACAAATTACTACAAGTCAAGGACATTTAAGATTGCTGACAAATAGACACTGCAAAAGCCTGGAATTCCAAAGGACCATATTGAAGTGCTTGCCTGATACCTGCCCCACAGCCCAACACACCATGGCTATAACCTAAAATGCTATGAAAAAAATAAAAGGTAGGCTGGTGTAGGGGTGCACTCCCAGCAACTCAGGAGGCTGAGGCAGGAGTATTGCAAGTTTGAGGCAAGCCTGAGCAGCTTAGCAAAACTCTGTCTCAAAATAAAAAATAAAAAGGACTGGGAATATAGTCCAGTGGTTAAGTGCCACTGGGTTTAATCTCCAGTACAAAAAATTCTAAAAAAAAAGAGAGGAAAAAGTGAGAGATGTGTTGGCAAGTCATATGAGAATTATTCTTGTGTGTTTTACTGGGGGGAGTCAGGGCAGCACTAAACATTCCACCCGACCACAAGTGCTAAAGAGCATCCCAATAGGTAGTGGACCACAGTGTTTTTTTGTTTTTTTCTGTAGACACTATGAGACCTTATTCTTCAGCAGCAGGAATTAGGATGCAATTGCTGCTTACTCATTATTGTCTGAATATGCCAGTCCCTGCAGATGCGGCCTGAACAGAGAGGATTTGAGAACTGATGCAGGCCACATGGACGCTTATGTCCTGCTGGCTGCTGCCCCTCGCTCAAATCCACACTCTCAACACTCACTCTCACTGAGCACCTCCTCTCTGTCGGACACTGTAATTGCCATTAGCAAGAGGGAAGTAACCTTTGCTCTCAAATCCAGCACAGTGGAGCAGATAACGCACACAGAGAGGCCCTTAAGGGATACTAGTGGCTGAGCATTTCTAATTCACAAAACAAAACAAAAAAACACCCCCCATGTCCAGCATAATTATCCCTGCTTTTTTCAGATGAATAAACTGAGGTGGAGAGAAGTGAATTATCTTTCTGAAGTTCTGACAGCAACTTGCAGTTAACCAAGTTCCTTCTGTGTCTATACCAAGTCACCTCCTGTGCAAAAGGGTGAAAGAATGAGGGCTTAGAGTGAAACAGAGGCCTGGGGGCCACAGAAGGAGCACAAGTAAGCCTTGAATCAGAACATTAACCTTCAGAACAGGATGCAAAGATCCAGTTTCTAGTTCTCATTGTCCCCCGAGGGTGAGGCAGAGCCCAGATTCCTGGAGCGGCCTGGAAATCTGACTTTGGTTAGCTATGGTTTGCATTCCTTCCATTTCTGCCCACACCCACCCCCCTTATAGTGCTGCAAGTGGAGCTCTGACTTGCTCGAGGCTTGGGGGTGGGGTGAGGAACACCCTCACAATAGTTCTGCGCCAAGAAGTCTAGAAGATGCAGATCTAGGTGGTGGCAATTCTTGGGCCCCCCCCCCAAGGTCCAACCAGCTCAGTCCCTTCTGTAACTAAGGCTGAGGAATTTTTGGTCATGCATATCTGCCATCAGCTCATTGCTATTAACATTCTTGCTGGGTAAGCATACAGCACCCAGAAATACCCCAGGAGATCTAACTCAGATCTCTTCTGGTTACTGAAAAGCGTGTACTCCGAACAAGGCGATAGCAGGGCTGTGTTCTTACAGAGGCCCATTTCCTCACTCAGCTGGGTGAACTGGGAACAGTTGAGTGCAGGAGTTTTTGCCCAAAGATCCAAGTTGAGGTGGTCTCCTTTCCAAGAGGCCTTGGGGTGGTCTGCTTTAGAGCGGAGGTCTTTGCACCTGAGGATCAACAAGACATGGGGAACCGAGCCAGGGTCTTGCTGGCCAGAGAAGAGCAATCCTGGACCAGCGATGGGAGGTTGAGGGAGGTCCTGGCTCTGCTCTGGAGCATGAGTGGAAGTCAGGGAAAAACGACTCATGAAATTCTTCCCACAGGCGCCCCAGCTGGTGCTAAAATGGCAAATAAATAGGAGAGTGAAAGGTGAGAGGCAGTTACCTTGTGGCGTGAAGATATGCCTGGGAAGGGCTTCCCCTTGGAAAGCAAGAAAACTGCATGAATGTCATGATGAAATAACAGGTGGCGAAGGTGTCATCAGAGCTATGATTCAGTGAAATGGGGCATCGAAGTTATGTTTGTGTCAAGGTTTCTTTTAATAGCGTTAGTAACGACCTTAGGCCTTTAAATCATCAGAGTCAAAAGGGTCACTTAGCTTTTCCAATTGGATTCAACTGAACTTCTCAGGGGGAAACGGAGCTTTGTGTCCTTAAAAAGTTGGCCATTGGGGTTCTGAAAAACAGGGGTTTACTCTGGTTTTGACTTGTTAAGCTGTGTGTGTCTTGAGGAAGAACGTGACTCCCCCACCTCCATCCTAACACTGACCTACATCCCCAGGCCTTTTTTTTTTTTTTAAGTTGTTGATGGAACTTTATTTCATTTATTTTTATGTGGTGCTGATGGTTGATCCCAGTGCCTCACACGTGCTAGGCAAGCGCTCTACCACTGAGCCACAACATAGGCCTTTTTATTTTGTATTTTGAGGCAGGGTCTCCCTAAATTGTCCAGGCTGGCCTCAAACTTCTAATCCTCTTGCCTTAGCCTCCTGAGAAAGTGACTTTTTGAAAAAAAGAAAAAAAAAACAACTTTCTTTTGTGCCTGGAAGGTGCCTAATGCCAGGTGGTATCAGTCTCAGGGTTGATGAGCTCCTCCTGAAATTCTGTGCTCTGGCCACTTACTGGCCTCAGCCTAGCCCTGGTCTTGAGGACAAGCCCAGCACTGAGAGGTCAGTAGACTAAAGGGATGAACAAATGAAGCCTTCAGGGAAGAACACGCTTATTGGAAAACTCCAAATACTGGGTATGTTCACAGCCTTCCAATAGCCTGTTTCACAGAAGCTCACGTTGAGTAGATGAACGGGCCTTCAGCATTGCGCTGGTCTTAGCTGAGGCTGCTACAGCAACATAAGATAGGCGGATGGCTTAAAAAAGACATTTATTTCTCACAATTGTGGAGGTTGGGAAGTTCAAGATCAAGGTGTTGATAGGTTTGGTTCCTGGTGATAGACCTCTTCCCTGGCTTGCAAATGACCATCTGTTTATTGTGCCCTCACTTGATGGAAAGGAGAAGATACTCCGATCACTCTTTTTCTTATAAGGACACTAATTTCATCTTGGGGTTCCCACCCTCATAACCTCATAGAAACCCAATTAACCTCCCTGAATCCCCACCTTCAAATACCATTTCATTGTTGGGGGGCATCAGCAGAAGCATTTGAGGGGGACACAAATATTCAGTCAATAATGCAATATATTAAACTTACATGCTTGGGAGTCCTGCTTTTGCACAAAATTTGATCGCTGTGTTAGAATTCTAAAATGGCCCTTACGATTCCTGCCCTGCTGGTAGCTGGGTGTGGTGGCACACGTCTGTAATTCCAGTGACTTGGGAGGCTGAGGCAAGAGGTTTACAAGGTGGAAGCCATCCTTAGCAATTTAGAAAGGCCCTAAGCAACTTAGTGAGACTCTGTGTCAAAAATAAAAAGGGCTGAGGCTGGGCACAGTGGTGCACACCTGTAATCCCAGCAGCTCAGGAGGATCATGAGTTCAAAGCCAGCCTCCGCAACTTAGTGAGACCCTAAGCAACTTGGTGAGACCCTGTCTCTAAAAACAAAAAAAAAAAAAACATAAAAAGAAAAAGGGCTGATGATGTGATTCAGTGATTAAGTGCCTCTGAGTTCAATCCCTGGTATAAAAATAAAACAAAACAAGATTCTGAACTCCTGGGTATGTATACCCTGTGTAATTTCATCCCTTGAGGTGGTGGCCCTGACCTAATCAATCAAACTCTTTAAAATCAGGTGAGAGCTCAAAGAAGCAAAAAGATTGGATGCATGAGAGGCATTTCCCTGGGTTTTATAGGAACTAACAGCTGTCGTGAGAACACCACATAGTGAGGAGATGTTGGGATGGGGGGTGACAGCCAGCGGGAAAATGAGAACCTCAGTCCTACAACCGAAGCAACTAAATTCTTCCCATAACCATGTGAACTTGGAAATGAACCCATACTTCAGGTAGAGACCCCAGCCTGGCTGACATCTTGACTTCAGAGACTCCAGCCACACCATGCCAGCACTTCTGACCTACAGGACTGGGTGATAATAAATGTGTTGTTATTTTAAGCAGCTAAGTTTATGGTAATTTGTTATGTAACATAGAGAGCTAATAAAATCTCCTTTCTACAATAGATCAGTCCACATCTCCTGGGTCTCTTAAAAACAGCTGTTATCTGGCAGTTGATGACGTTTTTTCCCCTTGCATTAATACATAGCCTCCTTTCTTTCTCCTTTCCTATCTTCTTCCCTACTGTTTCCTTTGGGAATTTACATGGTAATTCAGATTTGCTCCACACAGGACTCTGAACACTCCCAGAACACTACATTATCTCCTCCCCGCCCTCTACAAAGTGTCTCCAGGGCACCTTCATTGTGAGGCCGCTGTTTGTCTCCTTCCAACCAGCATTCAGGGCTCCCAAACCTTAACAACATGTTTATTATATAACAGCAAGACATAGACCAAAACAACTTGCTGCTAGGCTTTTAAACATAGCAACAGCAGACATCTTTTCTGGGCTTAAGGATGAGCCACTTCACATCTCTCTTAATTGCTACAAATTTCTTGTCTATAAAATTAAAAAAAAAAAAAAAAAAAAAAAACTAGAACTAAAAATGGCTCCAAAGGTATGAAAGTGTGCTCACAGAAAACCCACCACTCCCCCAGCAGACACAAGGCCCCAGGGGGAGCACAGGAAGAGAGGCCAGGCTCTGGACTATGGGATTTGCAGGCAGCCTCTCAAGGGATTGTTGCTCTTGTGTTAAAAGTTCTCAAAGAGGAGAAAGGAAAGGGCCCAGAAGGGAGCCCTTAATGTCAGCACCAGAGTAACTCAGTGGCACAAAACTGTCCCTTTCTTTTGTCCCCTTTCCGAACTTGGGGGGAGGGATTATTAGCAGTTGTATTTATCTGGAGACTCTTTTAGTTGTAAGCTTAAAACACAAAAACAAAAAACTGGATCCAGCTTAAGAATAGGGGATTTCTTAATAAACTGAATGAAGCTTGTGCTGCCTGACTCTCCCTCTCCCTGGAGTCTCCCATGTTGGTTTCATTCTCAGGTACCAACTTCCCAGATGTGCCCCTCACCTCCTCGGGTCTCTGGCTCACCACCATGGGAAAAGGGTGCCTTTTTTCTCCAGGCCAGTCACCTGTCCTGTCCTCCCTTTTTTTTTATATATTTTTTTAGTTGTTGATAGATTTTTATTTTATTCATTTATTATTTATATGGGGTGCTGAGGATCGAACCCAGGGCCTCACGCATGTGAGGCAAGCGCTCTACCACTGAGCCACAATCCCAGCCCCTGTCCTCCCTTTAAATGAACACTGTGGCCAGGGAGATGGAACCCACTGTATGGCCGATACAGTCCTCATCTGGAGCAGGATTGTGGGGTCCCAAGGACTGGGAGTGGGAGAAGAGAGGGTTCCCCAAGGAAAGCCAGGGTGCTGTCACCAGAAGAGGGTAGAGTAGATGCTAGTGACCAGAACAGCAGATGTGCTCGGCAACGGGACCTATTCTCATGTGGGATATAGTTGGGAATACCTGAAGCAGGGGGGAGTAGAGGATTGCTCCCCACCTATGCTTGCAGGGAGCAGCCCAGAATCTTCCGTGTCCATCTATGTGTGTTTGCCCTTCGTGAAGGTCACCAGGCTGGAGGAAGATTCAAGATGGAAACAGGACAGTTTTTCTCTGCCTTGGACCCTCTTGCTTCCTCTCTGGGCTTACAAGGTGGTTGGAATTTCTGTGCCCCTGTCCCTATATTCCTGAGAGTGAATTGCCTTCACTCTCAGAAAAATCTGAAGGCCTTGTGAGGACTTCCCATTATAGAGACCTGGCCTGTCGTGGGTGAGAGTCTACATGTATCAAGAAGTGGTGGGAGGGGCTGGAGGACCCCCGAGGCCCAGGCTTTGGGGTTCACACTACCCCTTGAGTTGCTGGATCTCCCCATAGACTCTCAGGGTTGCTCTGTCCCCACTCACGTTATATCAGCCCTGCTACCTGCAGGACTTTTCCATATCCACGTCCTTTGCATTCTTTCCTGTTCACGATCATGATCCTGACTCCTGCTTTCTGATTTGGCATGGGTGGGTAAGAAGAGCTCTCTCAATAGTTGCTTCTAGCTGAGCTTTGGTCCTAATGAAGACTAAATGGCCATTTTGAGTGCGGCCTTCGCTCCCTTGAACAGATTCCATTTCTGCCTCCTTATTCCATCAAAGGGTTAAACAATACTGGACAGAGAAGGCAGCACATTTTTCCTATATAGGATACGTACCTGGAAACTGCTAGCCATGGGACGTGTTGGAAAAGAAAAATGCCCACTAGCTTTCAGAAATTTTATTAACATTGGGATCTATTACAAAACCACTCTAATATATAGTGGTGCACCTTGAAATATATCCTAGAAGAATTATCTATTTGATTCAAGATGTTTAAATAATTAATTTTATATTTGATATAGATCATTGAAGAATTCATTTATGTATCAAACTTGTATTTACTGAATATTTACTGAGTGTAAAGTTACTAAGCCCAGGGATACAAAGATGCTTAGCATCCATTTCTTCTCCCTCAAGAGCTTACAATCTTCTAGATGAGGCACACACAAAAAGCTAAATATAGTTCTATATCAGAATCTGTTTAAAAAAAAAAAAGACAGCTTACTCTAGGTTTACCCAACTCCTAGCCTGAGCAATTTTCACTGAAATTAGCTAAGGCTTGGCTCACAGGTCTGGTCTGAACAGGACCACTCTGAAGCTCGGAACACTAGGAATGATTCTGGAGGTTGGGGAGGGAGCTACAGCATTGAAAGGGATCCTTTTGCTTCAAAATAAAGAACAACTGCTCTGAAAGAAGCTATGTAAAACTCAGTGAAGAAAATCATTAAACTGTTCTTGATGTTTGGACTTTTAATCGGAACAAGATTTAAATGGAAGCCGGGTGAGGTGGCACACGCCTATAATCCCCAGCTGCTGGGGAGGCTGAGGCAGGAGAATCGAGAGTTGAAAGCCAGCCTCAGCAACAGTGAGTCTCTAAGCAACTCAGTGAGATCCTGTCTTTAAATAAAATACAAAATAGGGCTGGGGATGTGACTCAGTGCTCCTGAGTTCCATCCTGGATACAAAAAAAAATTTATATATATATTTTAAATGGAAAAGAAGCAGGCACATCAGATCATCAATGACACCTTAACCATCTGGAAAACCTACTGATCAATAGATGGTATAAGAGAATCTACCACAGGAAATTTATCACATGATGCCTGGGCAGATGATGTCCCACTCTGAAGCAATAACAATAAGGGTGACGTGCTGGGTGTTGACAGTGTCTGCTACGGTCACCATGGGGAAGCTGTACCAAGTCTGAACATCTCTGGGATGGACTCTGGTTGGCCCACCTTTAGTCACAATTCACCTTGGAGCAATGGCTTGGGGCCACAAGGGACAGACTGTTCTACAGAATAGCTGATGATTCTGCAGTGCCTGTGCCTGAGGGCAGGGGTGTGCAGGGAAGGTAACTGAGGAGGGGTGTAGAAACTGAGGACAAGGTGAGGCATGAGCCCTAGGAAGAGGAGTGTCCAGTATGCCTGACGTTAGCTAGAGAAATTTCTCAGGCTCAACTTTAATTTTCTGTCACTCAGCATTGAGTTATTCTTGTTGTTTCTATGACTCGGACTTAAAACCCTACTACTAAAAAAAAAAAAATAGAGTTTTGGTCCTAATGAAGACCCATCTGGACTGTTGTGTTGAACTGGGTGTTGAACTTTCCCCTGCACATGTGACTTGCCACTTCTGTGACAGGCCCATGAACTGTCGGTGAGCTGAACTCCTTGGGGGCTGGGCCTGTGACTCAGCTTCCTTATCCGCTGGTAGGACCCCTGATGCTAACTGTGGGACTTCCTGCCTTTCCCCTACTCCCAGCTGCCGTGCTGTGGGTACCATGTGTGCCCCTCACTACGCAGGCATCTGAGCCATGATGGCAACTTCACAAAGACCGCCTGCCAGGCAAGGCTCAGGGAAGGCTTTGCAGAGGTTTGACAGAGGGAGTGAAATAAGAGACCGAGAGAGTCATGTTTCCGGAGGCAGTTGGCACCGAAATTGTGAGGGAGCTGGGTGACCCCAGAAGACCATCTGGAGGGTTGTCACACTCTTCCTGACTTGTCTTCAGACTCTTGGCATAGGGAATCCAAGCTGACTGGAGTGGGTGGATGAGGTGGAATGAAAAAAATATCAAGATTTGACAGCTTCAAAAACCACAATAACAAAACCTTAGAACCTCCCTGTGGATCTTGCCACGGATATCTGGCTTGTATATGAAAATGCCTGACAGGCACACATGACATATAAATCACATGCATATGCACAGATGCCCACCAGGGCTTTCCATCTTCCTGGATGTGACGCTTTAGAAATTACCACAGGGGTCTTTATCAACTCCTCCCTTCCCTAGGGGATCACAGGTGAAAGGAGGGCCATTGGGAACCTGCAGGAGACCAACAGTGTGGAACCACTTCTCAGAGCACTGAAAACCTCTTGGGTTGTGAAAAGTTAGCCCAGCCTCCAGAAGTTCCTCTGGACCCAGGGGGGTGACTGAGAAAATCAGAGCCTAGACATCAAACCATGATTCTACAGAGCTAGTGTCAGAAAAGTTTTCTCCTGCTCAAAGGAGTAGAGAAATGATCAAAACCCAAGTCCCAATGAAGCCAGAATTAGACAGGCAGATAGGGATGCAGCGAATGCAGGGATTGAAATGTTAATTCATGTAATCCATGCACTTTGGGAGGCTGAGACAGGAGCATGGAGAGTTCAAAGCCAGCCTCAGCAATGGCGAGGCAGGTGCTAAGCAACTCAGTGAGACCCTGTCTCTACATAAAACACAAAATAGGTCTGGGGATGTGGCTCAGTGGTTGAGTACCCCTGAGTTCAATCCCTGTTGCCAAAAAAAAGAAAAAGAAATGTTAATTCCCTTCCTCCACCCTTATCAAGATAACCTGCCCCTGCTCCAACCTGTTGCTAAGGTAACCTGTCCCAGGGATTGTCCTTCCCCTTCCTTCCCAGATCACTCCACCTTGGCCCCTCCAGCCCATCTGCTTCTCACCTTTTGGCCATTGAGCATCTCCTGGGCCTAGTAATGTATGCAGGAAGGAGAAAGATAAAGGGGAATAGAGCAGGAGAACAAAGGAAGCCTAGGATGTATAAAAAGGCAGAACACTCTCATTTCTTGGGAAACCAGGATACCAGCTATGGCCCCCTTCTGCCTCCTGGGAGAAGTCTATGTTACCTCTTTTAAAATAAACCCTGTTTTATATTCTTGCCTCAGCACGCTTCTCTAATGTTACACTTCAACATGTGAGGAAGCAGAACTCGTCACCGGTAACCAGAGCTATCACCTGGGTCTTTGAAAGAATCACTCAACTTTTGTTTTAAAAAACTAAGTCTCAGTAACAACATGCTATATGCTTGAAAATTTCTAAGACAGTAGGTTTTAATTGCTCTCGAAAACAAGTGCATGAGGCAATGCATGTTAAATAATTCTCTAATGTATACATACATCAAACAACATGTTGTATACTATAAATATACACAACTTTTTTGTCAGTTACCAAAAAAAAAAAAAAAGCTGACTCTCAAAAGAAAAGTGTATACAGCCTGTGCTAAAGGCCTATGTACATTTCTTTGTTCATTTTATTCTGAGGGTAAAGAGTCAACTCCTGGGTTTTAGGAGACATGGCATAGCATAGTGGAAAGATGGGTATCAGAGGCAGGTGATCTGGGAGGCTGCCTAGCTGGACCTTTCCCACCTATGTTACTTTAGGCAATTTACAGATTTTTTTTTTTTGTATTTTATTTTAGAGACAGGGTCTCACTAAGTTGCTTAGGCCTTGCAAAATTGCTGAGGCTGGCCTCCAACTTACAATCTTTCTGCCTCAGTCTCCCAAAATTCTGAGATTACAAGCATGCACCACCATGTCCAGCCACAAAAATCTCTTGAGCAATAATCTCCCTATCTTGAAAATGGATATAACAACATAAAGACAATACCAGATGTAAGAAATTAAATTAAGGAATTCCCATGAGGCCTTAGCTCATTACTTGGTGCATAGAAGGATCTGAGGAAGACAAGCATTTTGGAGAGGGAACAGGATGACAGCAGCATCTTACGAAGGTGTCCTGATGGTCCTCACCCCCTCTACAGAAAGTTCCTTGAGGGTCGGGCTTCATCCTTCTCATCCATGAACTTCCAGCACCAAGCTGGGCCAGAGTGGACACTCAGAAGAGGCTCACTAGAATAAACAATGCCATGGCTGGGTCCTGGGTTGGGGGAAAGTTTCATGGAGGGGAAGGTAGGTCAGTGACAGCGCAAAGGACAGAGAGGCAGGAGGAAGGCAGGAGGAGGGAACAAAGGACAGAGTAACAAAGCCTGACTGATGGAGATTCCAGATGATAAACTCTAATTTTGCCCTGTCTTCAGAGGCCCCATAAAACTAATGGACTTGTGATGGAATCGTTTCAAAAGTGCTTTGGAAGCCAGATGGGAAGCTTATGTAATTGTTTGCACTCACAAGCTCAAGTGAAAGTAATGAGCCCTGTTCCTGCCTGCAGGGGAAGGAGGTTCTGCTTCAGCCATCCTCCACCTTTCTGTCCACCGCTGCTCAGACAGATGCCTACCATGACTCTCAGATGCTCCTCTGAAATGCTACCCTCTCTACCAAGGTACATTCTCTCCAGGCAGTTGGGAGTGGGTGTAGGACAAGGGCTGGGTTCAGGGAGAACTGGATGTTCCACCCTCAGACAAAACACCTCCCACATCTCCCACCAGAGGCAAACAGAACACCAAGAGCAAACCCAACCCTGAGGCTGGGCGCTGGGGTGGTGGGGTGGTGGGGTGGTGGTAAGAGGTGCATGTGGCTTTTAAGTCTTGCAGAAAAGTGGTCTATGAATGTAACTGTTGAAAAACTGTAAAATGCTGCATAAATGGAACGGTTTGTTATTTATCAGTGTGGAGAGAAAACACCAGACTTGACAGCAGCACTCTGCCACCAGCTCTGCTCTCTGTTCTGTTGGACAGGCCCTTCGGACCTTTGTTTTGCATGTGCAAAACAAGAATTGCTTCCTGACCCCACGTGTAGTCAAGAGCCATCCCTTGCTTCTCTGGGACACAGATTTTTACTTGACCTACTAGTGTCACTAACTGGCATAAAACTTTTTGTTTTTGGTACTGGGGATTGAACTCAGGGGCACTCGACCACTGAGCCACATCCCCAGCCCTATTTTGTGTTTTATGTAGACAGGGTCTCACTGAGTTGCTTAGTGCCTCGCCCTTGCTGAGGCTGGCTTTGAACTTGCAATTCTCCTGGGATTATGGGCGTGCACCACCATGCCTGGCTTGGCATGAAACTTTTTTCAAAACTTCAGCTAAATGTTCTTATAATTTTTGACTCAGTGGATGGATGATAAGCTCCACGAAGGCAGGGATTGGTAGGGAACACTGTTAATTATTCATTTTCAATCATTCACTTAAATATTTACTGAGTGTACTAAGACAGCAAGGAGAAACCCAGATAACATCCCTGCACTGTTTGTTTTCTGGTGGGAAGACTGGAAATAACATCCAAGCATAAATAAGAAAAGCAAAAGACCGCAGGGCTCCTGTGCGGAATACAATGTCACTGGTGCTCCCCAGAAGTGTAAAGACAGCTGCCCTGGTGAAGTCAGATCCCCAGGGTCTGGCTCAATGCCTGATACTTGGTAAACATTCTGTAAACATTTAATTAAGAATAAGTGAAAGAATACATGAGCGGTCTTCTTGTAGCAAGTCCTGTTAATATCCAACTGTATCTGTTCTTTTCTCCTTCTGCATATACTTCCCGGCACATTGAAGGTAGGAGGGCCCTGTGACTCACTTTGCCCATGCATGTGATCAGATGTGCTGGGATTCACATCTGGTGGGTGCCTGACTCCCCCCAGCTGTTTCTTCCCCTACTACCATGACCAAGGCAGCTCAGGACAGTGGATTCTATCACCCTGAACCTCTGATTGGTCATTTGCTGCCATAGCATGGCCTAACCTATTCTGATTAATGCTCTCACTCTCCTGTAAGTTCTTTGTGGGGTCATTTATTGGGCTCAGGATGGGGTGATCAGTAGAAGTTAGAAAAAGAACTGATAGGAGAAAGAATGTCTTTTCCCTTTGCTGGAATTCCTCAGCAATTTGGGAACACAATGGCCAGATTCTTCATTTCCAAAGAGTGGGTTTCCTTTTACCCCATAGACACTCTCTACAGCAGGTGAGGTACTGCTTGCTACCTTTTTTCACAAAGGAAAAGACATACCAGTTTCTTTCCATGTGACACAATTTGGAGAAAGGACATAGGGAAACTCTAGGTTCGCAGAGTTGGAGCAAATGGGATCTTTGACTGCCTAAGCCCCTTCTGTGTGGCTCCCATGAAATAGACATCTGCAGCTGTGCTCAGTCCAAACCAGAAGCAGGGACCAGATGCCCCATTCCCTTTAGGACTAGGAATGCACTACTACAGATCTGTTTCCTCAGAGCAGAGGTGAGCAAACCCAGCCAGGCATCTGAATTGGGAGGGCTTGTTCTGACACAGACTGTCACCTCTACCTCCATCAAATTTGTAACATAGTTCGTTTGGGTTGGGGCTGAAGAATTTGCATTTCTCTCCCTGGTGCTCTTATTGCTGGTCCAGTGACTATATTTTGAGAAACTACTACCTTTGACTGATGCTCTGCCTCTTGGAGTCAAGCAAATGCAAGACCTCCAAGGTCAGCGACATAACCTGCTATTCATCATTAATGAGACATGATGAACTAATTTTGTTCAGATTACTCAGATAGGAAGGATGGAAGGAAGGGAAGGGAAAGGTCTGGGAAAGAATCCAGTATAAGTTTTTGTTCAGAGAGGAGGGGCTAGTGGGAATGATAAAGGGTGGTCCTAGATCGAGAGCCAGGAGGAGTCTGGGGTCAATGTGGGTGCAGAAGTGTCCATGGAAAGACAAGTTTGTGTGCTGATCATTGGATAGTGAAAAGAGCCCTGTACTTAGAGTCCAGAGACCTTTAGTCCTTTCCCAAGAGACCTTGCAGCAGCAGCTGGCAGCAGTCAAGACAAGCACCCTGAAGTCAGATGAAGACAACCTCATAGCCCTTGGGAGAGCCTGTAGGATGCTGGGTAGGTAGGCCCAGGCACTATCTCTACAAGGGCCATGACCTAGGGAAGGAAGCCACAGCGCAGCGCAAAGCGCTTCAACATCTTCTCACTGACTTATCAGCAGTCCCCTGCAGGGTTGTGCTGAGCTGAGGGCTCGCGTGGGTGGCCATGACTCACTCAGCCTGGTGGGAAGGCAGATGCCGCGCTGCAACCAGCGCTGCCACGGAAACCAGCTAAATAAATCCTCAATCCCCAGGGAGAGCAGAGAACAAGCCCCCTGCAGCCAGTGAGCTGGGCGGCTCTGGGTCTTTAGGTTCTGCCACCATGATGGTGCACACAGTCTGCAAAGAGCCCTCAGCTCCGCAGCTGGCTGGGGACAGCTGTAACTGAGGCTTGTCCTGCAACTGGAGCACATGACGAGGGTGGACAGAGGGCTGCTGGTGGCACTGTGTGTACAGTGCTCATGCCCATCACAGCATCTCAGTCAAGCCTTAGACAATAACATGACCAGTTCACAGCAATCCTCCTAAAATCATCAGGATCTTTGTACTTTTTGGTGGGGTGGGGAGAAGAAACAAGGACCTCATCCTTGATGCTTTTCTCTCTCATTTGGAAAGTTCCAATTCCCTTACTAGACAATGAGGAGCTGCCCTCTCAACTGGGCTGGAATATACCCCCGAGAAGCATCCCTTTTGTTACAAACCATGAACAGGAAACTGAGGTGGGAGAATGCCATCACCTAGCTGAAGCCCAGCCTTCAGAGGCAGAGGCAGGCTGAGCTCCTGGGCTCCCACGTGCCAGGCCAGTATCATGTTCCTCTGGACACTCGGAGGCAGTGGCCGGTGCCATCAACAACGTACTCTGCTTTTCCCAAGAGCAACACTGAGTCTCTAGCCAAGTTGCCCCACCTTCATCTCTCAAGCCAGGCTGAAGGGTTTCCACTGGCACTGCCAATCAGACAGTGGAAACCCCAAGTCTCTGGGTCTCCCCAGTATCCTGAAATTACAGGGCTAGAAAAGAGCTCAAAGTGGACCTCTTAAGTTTTATACCAGTCCTCCTCCAGGCAGGTAGAGATCTAAACTCACCAGTCCCACCTGGGGACTTCTAGGCTGTTTCCTCAGACATTTCCTCTCCTTATTTCCAGCAAGGCACAAAACCCAGCCTAGCAGCTTAAAGTCCTGAGGTCCCTGAAGCCTCTGGCAGCCACCTCTGGCCTTCCTCAAGACCATCCCATGTGGAGGGGTATATGAGCAACCTTCGCTTTTTACTTCTCCCTTAGATTTATTTCACGGGTGGCCTCAGGACCTCCCAACCCTTCCTACCTTCGCCTTTCTCCACCTTGTTAAGGAAAATCTCTTTTCCCCCATTCTCACCCCTTCCTGCCTTTCCTTCATTAATTATCACCCCTCTTCTAATTGCTCAACTTCCGCTACTCCTCCTCATAAGAGGGGAAAAAAGGAAAAACTAAACCAAATGCGTTCCACTCTGCTCAGCTGGCTTGTCTACACAAAGAGCTTCGTATCAGAGTGGGCTGCGTGTTTTGCCCCCCTTTCTTGCCTCCCACTGGATTCACATCTCTTGCTGTGACTTGCTACCTGTGTGAGTTGGGCCAAATTACTTAATCCCCCTGGACTTCGGTTTATTCATCCATATGATGAGGATAATGACACTCTCCACAAGGCTGTTATGAAAACTACATGAAATTCTGTGCCTGCATGGTGCCTGGCACAGAGGACCTGTGCAGTACATGGAGGGACTTCAGTTGTGTCAATCCAATGTTGTCTAAAATCTGCTGTCACTTTTCTGAAACAGTTCCCACAAGCCCACCGCACGCCTCCTAATGACCTATTCTGAGGTACGTACAGCCTTCAGTTCTCCTCCCACTCGGCCTCTCATCAGCATTTGTTGACTGTCCCTCTAGTCTAGAACTTTCCTTTTCCCCTGTGTGCTTTTTCTCCATCTCTTCTTTCTCGATCCCATAAGTAGGAGGGCATCTGTGTCTCTGTCATTGTTGCACGTTCCTCTGCAGGGCTCACGTGTTTCCAGATTAATCCCAAGCATGAAGCATCCTAAGTCACTACCTCCTTGTTCAACAATAGTCAGTGGTTCCCTCTCTCGGAAGAAAATCTGTCACTGACCCACAAGGACATCTAGTGCTGGATCCCAGAATGTCTTTCTAGGTTTGTGTCTCACTCACTGGAGGCCTTGTTCTTTTTCTCACCTATGGTGAATGCTAGGATGGGCCATTCAAATCTCTTTCAATATTTCTCTAGTTGCTGGTTTCAATATTTCTCTAGTTGTGCCAGCTATCCTGGCACAATATTTCTCTAGTTTCTCTTCAGTGTTTGTGTGTGTGTGTGGTGCTGGGGATTGAACCCAGGGGCTCACACGTGCTAGGCAAGCACTTTATGCCCATACTCATTATTTGAACTTTGATTTTTGAGACAGGCTTTCACTAAGTTGCTGAGGCTGGCCTGGAACTTGCAATCTTCCTGGCCAGAGTAGCTGGGATTGCAGACATGTGCCACCATGCCCAACTCTCAACCTTCTTTGGAATGGTCTCAGCTGGAGATTCGCCTTGCCCAACATCCTATCCTTCCCCAGCAGCCTGCATTCTATAGTCATCAATGTGTATAAAGTTCTGTACCCCCTACCCCCCATCAGGAAAGCTCTAAAGAGCTGTTGCAAAGTGGATCAAGGACTATGCATTAGACCAGAAACTCTGCACCAACTGGAAGAAAATGTAGATCCAACTCATCATCATGTCAGTTTAGGAACTGACTTCCCCAACAAGACTCCTAAAGCACAAGAAGTAAAATCAAGAATCAATAAGTAGCTGGGTACAGTGGCACATGCCTGTAATCCCAGCAGTTTAGGAGGCTGAGGCAGGAGGATAGCGAGTTCAAAGCCAGCCTCAGCAAAAAGAGGCACTAAGCAGCTGGGCGTGGTGGCGTACGCCTGTAATCCCAGCACTTTGGGAGGCCAAGACAGGAGAATCAAGAGTTCAAGGCCAGCCTCAGCAACAGCGAGGCGCTAAGCAACTCAGTGAGACCCTGTCTCTAAATAAAATACAAAATAAGGCTGGAGATGTGGTTCAGTGGTCAAGTGGCCCTGAGTTCAATCCCTGGTACCAGGAAAAAAAAAAAAAAAAGGCACTAAGCAACTCAGTGAGACCCTGTCTCTAAATAAAATACAAAAATAGGGCTGTGGATGTGGCTCAGTGGATGAGTGCCCCTGAGTTCAATCCCCAGTACCCCAAAAAAACAAAAAAGGAATAAGTGGGACCGTATCAAACTAAAAAGCTTCTTCACAGCAAAGGAAACAATCAAGAATGTGAAGAGAGCCTATAGAATGGGAAAAAATCTTTGCCATCTGCACCTCAGAGCATTAATCTGCAGAGTATACAAGGAACTCAAAAACAAAAACAAAACCAAAAATGATCAGTCAATAAATGGGCAATAGACTGGGAACTGATGAACAGGCACTTCACAGAAAAAGAAATATGACTGGCCAACAAATACATGAAAAAATATTCAATATCTCTAGCAATTAGAGAAATGCAAATTAAAACTACACTGAGATTTTATCTCACTCCAATCAGGATGCCCCAGACTAATTTGTAGTGGTTAATGGTATGTGCCAACTTGACTAGGTCATGGGGTGCCTAGGTATTTGGTTGAACATCATTCTGGGCATTTCTATGTGGATGCTTCTTTCTGGATGAGATTAACACTGAAATCAATAGACTGAGTAGATGTGCTTCTTGATGTGGACAGGCCTCGCCCAGTCAGCTGAATGGAATGAAAAAGGTGACCTTCATCCAAGTAAGAGAATTCTTCCCGACTGACAGCCTTGGCACAGGAGTGTCGGCTTTTTCTTTTTCTTTTTTTTTTTTTGCCTTTGGTCTTGAACTGAAATACCACCACTTCCTGATCCTTGAGAGTACTGGCCTTCAGATTGGAACTACGCACCAGCACCCCTGGTTTTCAGGCCTTTTGACTAGGCCTGGAACTGGACTCTCAGCTGATGTGGGTCTCCAGCTTACGGATTCACCCAGTAGATCCGGGGACTTTCCAACCTCCATAGCTACCTGAGCAAATTCCCTATAACAAATCTCTTTATATACATTCTATTGACTATTTCCCTAGAGAACCCTAATATTAGGGGCATAATAAATTTAATGTGACGATTAAGTGATACTGTGCCTATAGAAGAACTCTGAACAGTCCTTAGCACCGAGCTATCCTGGCACAGTGAATGTGAGCTATTATTGCATGCATCTTACTATTCTAGGCCTGGGGCATTGTCTTCATAACTTTAATATAACAAGTAAATAAATATTTACTTAGAGAACTCAATTGTCTCCTGGTTCAGATATTCCATGTATTATGATTTTAGCTCTCCTGTGTCCCCACAGCTGAGGGTCTTTAAGGAGATGCCTCACGTGTCCACTATCTTGTAAGTTGCACTTGCCATAATGCCCACATCTCTATTCTTCCTCCCCTGCCCTGGTCCCTCCCTTTCGCCCTTGTTGGTGTCCATCACAGGCACATCAACATCTGGGGACTGTCTTAGATGTTCCCAACACATTTAGTCTTCAGAGTACCAGAGGGGAGCTGGCTTCCAAGTAGAGGGGTTGAGGAGGGTCTCCCCAGCCTGAGCCACACATCTTCTCTTGTACCCTAAACCTTGTGCTCAAGGTTCCTTGAAGAATCTCCTTCAGCTTCAGCCCTG
Organism: Xerus rutilus; assembly: GCA_028644305.1. Taxonomy (NCBI): domain Eukaryota; kingdom Metazoa; phylum Chordata; class Mammalia; order Rodentia; family Sciuridae; genus Xerus; species Xerus rutilus. The sequence continues at coordinate 27,703,405 of CM053401.1, forward strand.
ACCCTCCCTACTGATAGAGGTGAGGCTCTAAATCAATACACAGGACCAGCTTTAAAAAAAATAGGTCTGGTCTCCTTTTCATCTCTTCTGACCTTTATCTGCCAGAAATATATCCTCCCCAAGTGATAGAATTTTATGTTCAAGGAAGATGGGCAAGCAGGCAGTGTTGGAAGTGTACGGGGAAAAGAGAGTGGGTTTGAAGAGCAGCAGCTGATGGTTAAAGATGACCAGGCACACTTAGTGAGTTCTTATGGAATGTGACAAAATCCTACCAAAAGCTGAAACAAGGGTAGGGCCATCAGGGAGTGGAAGGAGAAACTCAGATCTCGGTCTTGGAGCTGATGGGTAGACTTTGAAAGGTGCCGAAGGAAATGTTTCTTTTGATCAGAGTCCAGAGCTAAGAACCAGCAGCCAGGCAGGGCTGGCTCCTCTCCTAAAGCAGCTTTTCAGGGTCATATTTCATGGTCAAAGGCTGCCCTGCCTGAGCTCCTGCAGCTGTAGTAATGGCCAGTGTGACCATGGTCTGTATTCCACTGGAGCCACAGAAACCCTGGGCTCTGCTGATCCTGAGACGTGGCTCCCACTGGAGTCTACCCATTGGGCCTGAGAAGGAAGGGCCTGTGCCCTCCACCGATGCCCCTTCCAGACATAGCAGCTCCTGACTCAGGTGCTGCTGGAAATGGGAAGGCTGTTCTTTGAAGCCTGAGCCCAGGCTGTCAGTTTGCTCTCCCCCTAGGTCTCATGTGTCTCTGCGGAGGCATCTGGAAAAGGTAGGGGAAGGCCAGCATACTTACAACCTCATCAGATTCTTCACAAAGTGTTTGTATATCCCCTGAAATATAGACGTGCACTTTCCAGGCTAGGGCCAGTCCCTCTCATGCAGGACCACCTGTTAGATGATTGACCTTGTCTGGCTTAAATAGTTCCCAGAGCAGAAGTTTCCCCAATTAGGAAGACTAAAGGATGGACTTCAGTTAGCAGGAATGTCTTCCGCATTTTGATCTGGAATCTGCTTTCTTATAACTTCCACCCATCTTATTCTGCTCTCTACTCTTCGGAATAAAATGTGGAACTCATTATCCAATCAGTCTTCTGGTAGACAAAGGAAGTGAGAATGGAATTGTTTGTGGATGCTTGGGGAGGCTGAAGGGTGTGTAAAACAAGATGCAAGTGGAATTGGGGACAGAACTCAAGTGTCTTAATTTCTCAGGTCAGCTATCCTGCCATTATTCTGCATTTCAAACATTCTGACAGTTGTCAAATACTGACTGTGTGCAAATGGAATACTGGATGGGTGTTAGAGACATGGGAGACCATGACCCACCGAGCTTGGGAAGACAGGCGAGCGTGCATGCTGGGCTCAAAGCCCTTGGGTCCCGGCCTCATCTTTACCCAGGTAGGTCAGCCTGCAAACCAGGCTTCTTCCTTATTTTCAGCTGCTCCCTTGAGCGCAGGTGGCAGATGGGAGAGGAAAACCAGGGAAGAGCAGAGCCTGAACTTGAAAGCAAGAAGAAAAGCATGAAGAAGCGTTGAGAAATGATGGCGGTGGACGCCAGGCTGAGAGAAGGTAGAGAAATCTCATGGGAGCTTGGGAGGGTGGCCGGGAGTCTGTCTGCTCACTAAGCGCCACAGCTCACTCACATGGCGGCAGGAAAGAGGAGAGCAGGTGACAGAACTATAAACCAGAAAGGCAAGGGTCTGGTCCCAGCCAAGGCAGGCCCTGGTAGTCTCCAAAGACCTGGAGTTTGGAACCAGACTCCACAGCCAGAGATGTCCCTTCATCTTTCTTAAAGGTACAGTGCTCTGATTCCAGTGGCTAAGAATCCAGCCACCGCTAACTCAGGGCAGTCTGGATTTGTCAGCCCTCCTGTGGATGCCAGCAGCGCTTATTTAGACACAGAGATCTAGGCTTTACTCTCTGGAGTTTATAGATGCAAATCTTAACATACCCAGAAGTAAAATAAGCAAAGATCTGGTGTTATGGTTTGGATATGAGGTGTCTCCCAAAAGTTCATATGTAAGACAGTCTAAGAAGGTTCAGAGGAGAAATGATTGGGTTATGAGAGCCTTCACCCAAACAGTGAATTAATCTCCTGATAAGACTGAGGGGTAGCTGAAGGTAGGTAGGGTGTGGCGGGAGGAGGTGGGTCATTGGGGGCATGGCTTTGGGGTATATATTTGTATGAGAGAGAGAGTGGAGTCTCTCTCTCTGCTTCTGATCATCATATGAGCTGCTTCCTTCCACCACACTCTTCTGTCATGATGTTCTGCCTCACCTTGACCCCCAAGGATTGAGACCTCTGAAACCCTGAGCTCCAAAATAAATTTTTCCTCCTCTACAATTGTTCTTATCAGGTCTTTTAGTCATAGCAATGAAAAAGCTGACTAAAATACTTAGTGACAGTTTTTATAGACACAGTGAGATTCACCAAGCTTGACTTCTTTGTTGGAGATGGAGGTAGAAGGGGAGCCTTCACCTCTGTGAAGGCTGCAATTGACTTAGGGTCGCTGATCGTCAATTAACTGAAGAGCTAGTTTTGGAATCCTGAGTTCCCAGTGTAGATCTGACAAAAGACAGTTCCCAAGAAAGAGGAAGGAATATTCCCAAGTAATAGCAAGCCAAGTATTTCCAGACACATGAAAAATGAAAGCTATAGTTGGTTTTTGTTTTGCCTTTGTCACTAACAGCTGTGGTCTTGGGAAATCACTATACCTCTCTGAACTTTGGTTATGACAACTCTTACATAAGGATAAGATCTGATCTGCTCCACCTCCTTTGAAGGCAGCTATGATCTGAAATACATGAAAGCACTTTTAAGAAATTTAAATGTAAGGATAAAATCTTACATTTAAGGAACATGAGACCTCAGCCCTGCCCCAGCCTGTCTCAGTCTCCTGGTGGGAAAGATGAAGCTTGTGAAATACAGCTGGGGCTGCCAGGGATGAAGCTGGCCACTCCAGTGGACCTGCAGAGTTGCAGCAGAGATTCCAGACCTCACCCAGATGCCAGGAGATCCCCTCCTCCAACAGGGTGCTTGGTGTGAAGGTTTGGAAGGCAATGCCCTGACCAGGAAGGCCCTGGGCTACAGTGGATGAGACAGATTGCCAGACTTAACATACAGTAAGTATTGTAACCGAGGCTTGTGCTGATTGTTAAGTGAGTTCAGAGGAGAGAATCACCCCTGAAAAGGCCAGGAAAGGCTTCAAGGAAGAAGAGCCCAGTGATCTAGACAGATGCCATCTATGGTGACAGGGTTTTCTGGGCCAAACCCAGGGCAGAGAGTTCCTATCTGAGATCATGGGAGGAAACCGGGTATTTAAGGGTTGAAACAAACCCAATCCCACAGGACCAAAGTGCTATAGAAGCACAAGCAGAGCCCTAACTTGGAAGAGCTATGGCCAGAGACTGAAGTCAGCGTCCTTGACCCTGGAGCCCAGAGTGCAATCCACCCACATATAACTGAGGAACAGGCAAAGTTTCCATGGTGATCCAGGATCCCTGGCTGCATTTTTATTCTGTTTCATGAGCCATTGGGCACAGGGCACTTGGAAGGTCCTACTGACTTAGAGGAACAGGTTCCATGCAGATAGTGAGCAGGGTTTCAGGAGATAGAGATCGGATGTGGGAAGGTGGGAAGGTGGGAAGGTGGGAAGGTGGAAGCTGGAATTCCAGTGAAGGGCCCCCTGTGATGCCAGGCCCAGGGGTACAGGGAGAGTGCACCATCAGAGCCAGAGAACACTGCAACATCTAATGGGGAGCATTTGACAAGGCGAGAGTTAAAATGAAAAGGATAGAAAGCCAGGGAAGACCAGGGTTTTATGCACACCAGGATGTTTTTACTTTATCCTGAATGAGGAGCCATTGGCTGAGTTTTTTTGTTTTGTTTTGTTTTTTTAATGTTTTTTAGTTGTAGATGGACACAATGTCTTTATTTTATTGCTTTGTATGTGGTGCTGAGGATCGAACCCAGGGCCTCACGCATGCGAGGCAAGCGCTCTACCACTGAGCTACAATCCCAGCCCCATTGGCTGTGTTTTTTGTTTGTTTTTATTTTCAGTTGTAGATGGACACAACACCTTTATTTCTTTTTCTTTTTTTTTAATATTTTTTTGGTTGTAGAGGGATACAATATCTTTATTTTATTTATTTTTATGTGGTGCTGGGGATCGAACCCAGTGCCTCATGCATGTGAGGCAAGAACTCTACAACTGAGCCACAATCCCAGCCCCAACACCTTTAGTTCATGTATTTATTTTTATGTGGTGTTGGGGATCGAACCCAGTGCCTCACACGTACTAGGCAAGCACTCTACCACTGAGCCACAACCCCAGCCCCAGCCCCTCATTGGCTGGTTTTAAGAGCTGAGCATTCAATATGGCGGATACTCTGGCAACCATGTGGAGCAACTCAAGGCAAAAAAAAGAAGCAACAGAGGCCTTAACAAGACAGAAGTAGTAGGGGAAAAGAGAGTTGGGAAAAAAATGTAAAGATAGAATCAATAATACCTGGTGGTACCTTGGATACGGGAACTAGGCAAGAGGAAAAACCTAAGCAGAACAAGCTTTAAGCTTGTGATGGGGAAGGTGGTGATGTAAATAGTCAATGTAGTACTCAATATTTGGAATATGGAAAGCAGAGAATGTATAAGGGGAAAGACAGAAAATTCCAATTTAAATATATTGACCCTGAGGTGTGGGTTGGGTCATCTGTGTACTGGCTTCTGTTAGACCCCATTTAAAATGTGGGTCTCCGGAAGGAGAGAAGTAATCTGGAGACAAACCTCATTCAGGGGCCCCCAAAGTCACAGAGATTCCTGATATTGGAAGGGAGAAGATGTACAATAAAAGGGGACTTGAAATTTTAAAAGAAAATATGAAAAATGCACAAGTATGAGTTCAAAGGCAAAAAAGATGAAGGAGAAAGAAGTTAAGGTCAGGGGCTGGGGCCGTAGCTCCGTGGTGGAGCACTTGCCTAGCATGTGTGAGGCACTGGGTTTGATTCTCAGCACTGCATATAAATAACAAAGTTCTATCAACAACTAAATATATATATACACACACACACACACACACACATATATATATATATATATATATTTTTTTTTAAAGAAGTCAGTCAGCAACGTGGGAGCAGAGAATTCTTGATGCCTAGAGAGGGGCTTCAGAAAGAGGGGGAGTACGTTAGTCAGGACTCTGATTTTAAGGAAGTAAAACAACTTAACTAACCAACAAAAGTGGATTTATTGGCTCAGTGATCAGAGGGTGTGGAGTAGGAGTCCTTCACACCAAGAGCCTCACTGTTCTGAGGCTTTCAGCTACTTAGGCCCCTGCCTAGCAGTACACAAACTTCAAGACATTTACTCTTCCCTGATAGAGACAGCCAGGCAGGGCCCATCCCTCACTAAGGGACAGACTTGTGCCTCCAGCTGGGCCAATCCACAAGCCCTCCTGGGAATTCGAAGCCTGACCAGAATAAAATAGAAAGCACAGTAAGGCAGAATTCTCACATCTCCAGCACTGTCTGAGTAAACCATTCACCATGAGACCATCCTTGTCTATCCTGTTTCTTAGACCTTGAAGGAGCCCAGTTTTCCACCCCTTTCCAACCTGGCTTTAAGTTTCCATCAATTCTCTGAAAAATCTGATATCCTTCAAATAAATTCCCCTAGGCTGAAAGTAAAGAGATTGCTTGCAACCAAGAAGTCCCAACAGAGCCAGCTTTAGGGACATACTTCCACTCTCTCTGGGTTGGCTCCTTCAGTCCTGATGTCCCCACCCTTTAGGATCTGACCTCAGCAACCCCAAAACCAGAAAGGAAAAACCCAGGGTCTAGACTCTTAATTGAGCCCATGGCTCACCAGTCACTGAGACCTGGGAGGCAGAGTTATGTAAAAAGACAGCAGAAGTGAAATAAGCCAATCCCAAAAAAGCAAAAGCCAAATGTTCTCTCTCCGATATGCAGGTGCAAACACACAATAAGGGGGTGAGGGGAAGGAAGAATAGAAGTACTTTGGATTAGACAAAAGGAAATGAAGGGAAGGGAACGGGGGATGGGAATAGGAGAGACAGTAGAATGAATCAGACATAACTTTCCCATGTTTATATATGAATACATGACCAGTGTAACTCCACATCACGTACAACCACAAGAATGGGAAGTTATACTTCATGTGTGTATAATATGTCAAAATACACTCTTCTGTCATGTAGACCTGAAATGAACTAATAAAAAAGGGGGAAAAAAGCATCACTCACTTCTTAATTTGACCAAATGGAGGAGGAGCTGGTCCCCTAAGGATGATCATGTAAAACCCCATCATCTTGCTTAGTGCATATTGATTCTGTGGGGCTGGGCCACGCCAGTGACTCTGCATTTCTAACAAGTTCCAAGTTGAGTTTGAGGCTGATGCTGCTGGTGCCTAGAACACATTTCCATAGCAGAGCTCTACAAGGTCCAAACAGGGTGATTTTGTAGGCTGAAGAGGAGGCAGTTAGGCAATTTAGATTTTGGTAATCAAAACAGCTGTTTCGGTAGTTACTGGGGTGAAAGCCAAGAAATGGAGAGCTGAGGGCCGGGGTGGGAGCTGAGTGGGGGAGAGGAGATGACAGCGTGTGGATCTCCTGCACGATCCGCAGCAGCACCTGCCCACCTTCCATTCCTCAGGATGTCTGAGGATGTGCTTCTAAGAGGGGCCTCTGGGAAAGAGAAACCCAGGCTCATTGGCACAGGACAGCCATGTGGAAGCCAACTGTGCCTCCCACTCCTCCGGCCATAAAGCGTCTCCACCTCACAAGTTCCAGGCATAATGACCCCTCAGACTTACTCTCTGTGTGTTTCGTGGGAAGTTCTGGTCTCTTGAGAGCTTTCCACCTTTTCTCTTCTTCCATCCCGGTTCAATGTCTTCTCACCCTTCCCGCCACTTTGGAAAATACTCTGAGGTTTACAATAGAAAATTTGACATGAGTCGCAACACGTCATTTCTCTGCTCAAAACCCCCCAACAGCTTTCAAGTCTACTTAGGAAAACAACTTGAATCTTCACAGTAGTTTCCAAGTGACCTGGGCGTCCATTTCTGTCAGTCCTCATCTTCTATCCTCCACCTTACTCCCACCACTGAAGCCAGAGGCCACCTCACTCTTCCTCAGACATCCCACCCTCGCCCCGGGCCATGCTTCTGACTTACACTTCTGTGCATGGTTGATTCCCTCACCTCCTTCATATCTTTGCTTGAAAGTCACCTCTCCACACAAAACCCTTGCGCGTGGATGTTCATAGCATCTTTATTCACAATAACCAAAAGGTAGTGGTAACTCAAATGTCCACTGAGACGAATGGATAAACAAAATGGGCATATCCATCCAGTGAAATATTATCCAACCATAAAAACAAAACAAAGTACCAATACAGGTCACAACATGTTACACCACCCACGTTAAGTGAAAGAAGCCAGTCTCCAAGAACCTCATAGTGTCTGATTCTAGTTACATGAAATGTTAATAGGCCTGTCTAGAAAAATAGTAGATTATTGGTTGTTTAGGGCAGGAGAAGGGTAAGAATGGGGAGTGAAAGCTAATGAGTACTGGGTGAGTTTAAGAGGCCAGTTGTAAATGTTTTTAAATTGATTGAGGTAATGTTTGAGTAAATCTATGAATATACTAAAATATTTTTAGTTGTACAGGAAAACAGAACTGGCATATACACGTGAGACACATTATAGGAAATGGTTCACTTGATCTTGGAAGCTGGGAAGTTCCATGAGCTCCCATTTGCAAGCTGGAGACCCAGGAGAATCTGAAGTACTGAAAGTCAGGGAGTTCTGGTTTGAATCCAAGACCCTGAGAACCACAAGCTTTGATGTCCCAGGGCAGAAGAAGATGGATGTCCTACCTCAAACAGGAAGCAAATTCACCCTTCCTCCACCTTATTTTATCCAGGCCTTTGGCAGATTGGATGATACCCCTGGCATTTGTGAGGGAAGATCTCTACTCAGTCTACTGACTCAAATGCTGATCTCCTCCATAAATCCCTTCACAGACACAACCAGAAATAACATCTTACCAGCTATCTGGGCATCCCTTGGTCCAGTCAAGGTGAAATATAAAATTAACCATCACATATGTGAATTATACCTCAATAAAGCTGTTACCAAACAAAATTCATTTCAGTGGGCCTTCCCTGACCACTGTTAGATTCAAAGCTGCTGCCTTACCTGGCTTCCTCAATCCTACAGGCCTGCTCTCTTTTCCCCTCATAACACCTAACACCTTCTAATGAGCTACGCCATTTACGTTTCTAACCATGCAGTCCTATTTTTCAGGTCTCCCACACACTAGGCCAAACTCAGTGAGCAGAGGGATATTTCCCTTTCTGCCATGTTCACTGCTGTACAGTGTGCAGAACACAGCCTGGCATCTGGGTGGGCCTTGGGAAGCACCTGTTGAGTGAATGAACAGACAGCCATGAGAGAAGTTCCAGGAAAGAAGCCCAGGGCTCAGTATGGAGTTGGTGCTAAATTAATGTTCATCACTAGGTCACAACATAGCAACCTGGAGAAAATTGGAGGACACATTTTGCAACAGTACTTGTTTTCCACATTAGCTGGAGGTGGCAGCTTCCCATAGCAGCACTCGGGAGAGATGTGGCCACAAACCCCCCAAAGCCTTAGGCATTAGACAGTAATGAGCAGCCTCCACCCAGAGACTAGTCTGTGCCCCAAATGTGCAGCTCTGGACACTTTTTATTGTGGTAAAATATTAACATATTAAGTTCACTATTTTGGCTTTTTTTTTTGGTACCAGGGATTGAACTCAAGGGTGCTTAACAACTGAGCCACACGCTCAGCCCTTTTTACTTATCTATTTATATTTTGACACAGGGTCTCACTAAGTTGCTGAGGCTGGCTTTGAACTTGAGATCCTCCTGCCTCAGCCTCCCATGTCGCTGGGATTACAGACATGGACCACCACACCCACACTGGGCCATTTTTAAGTGCATAGTTGTAGGGCATTAAGTACATTCACATTGTACACCCATTCCACCATCCACCTCCAGAACTTTTTCATTATTCCAAAGTAAAATTCTATAACCACTCAATACTAACTCTCCATTCCCCTCCTCCTATCCCCTGGCAACCACCATTCTAATCTGTGACTTTAACTACTCTAGATACCTCATATAAGTGAAATCACAATATGTCTTTTGGTGATCTCAGTATGTCCTCAAGGATCATCCATGTTGTAATATGTGTAAGAATTTCCTTCATTTTAAAGGCTGGATAATATTCCATTATCTGGATATACCACATTTTGTTAATCCATTCATCCATGAATGGAGTGTGGTTGCTTCCACCTCGTGTTATGAACATGGTGTCCAAATATTGCAAGATCCTGCTTTCAAAAAAAAAATTTCCTCCAGTAGAACTGGAATTATAATTACTCGATCTTCCAGTAATTCTACATTTAACTTTTTGAGAAACTGCCACACTATCTTCCACACAGCTCGGCTCCCTGCATTCAGTGAACTCAAGGACACCCCTCCAGCCCTCATCCATATCAAGAGGAGCTTCCTCATCTTGACCCTGCACAGGGCAGGCACTGTGCCCAGTTCTGCATCTGCCATCCAGGAGGCAGGAATTCTCAACCCACTCACAAGTGAGAGGAGGCAGAAACCCAGGAAATTTGTGAGCTTGCCTGGTTCACAAAGCTAGTAAGCTGCAGAGCTGGCATGAGTGCAATTTTGTGACCCCAAGCCTTCCTTCCAACTGGCAGTGGCTGATGGCCTCCTATGTGGCTGATCTGATCCACAGATGCATTTTTAAAAACATGATGCTCAAATACAATGCATGAGCTTCTATGTAAAACCATACTGTTCCCAATAAGTAGTGCCTCACCCTGCCAGCGGCACATGCATCCCTTGCTGTTGATATCAGACCCATCCAGGGTGAAGGAATTACCAGAACCCATTGTTGCAGGCAGGGGGTGCAGCCCTTGCTTCTTTTCTTTTGCTATTAGAATGCCATTTTTCCAAATGAGTGTTGCCTTTTCAGCCTGGAAACCAGATTAAAGAAACCAGGAGGACAGAGCCTCAACCAACCTGAGCCAGGAGCAGAGCCGCAGCTGGTCGGCAGTCCACTGGAATATGAGCAAGAAAGGAATCTGTGTGGTTATCAGTTCCAAGCTTTTGGAGTTATTCCTTTCCATGGCATGAACTAGCAAAACTGAAATGGCTTCTACTGTTTACATCTTTGAAAAGCTCACATTCAATATCAAATTTCGGCTTCTTTTGAACAAATTAGATGTGACCTCACTAGGCGTATGCTGGCACTAGCTACTCGTGGCCAGAGCTGTGTGTTACCTGTGGCTTTTAGATGGAAACTCTGCCTCCCCATTAGCCACAGTGCTCCCCAATCTTGCCTGACCCAGCTAGGGATTTTAGGCCGAGTTTTCAGGTTTTGCTAAGACCTGTTTGTGCTGTTCCTTGGAACTGTGCCCTTTGTGGATCTCAGGAGGCAAGCAGCCACCTGGCATCAGTCTAGAACTCTGGAAATGCATGTTCCAGTTATGGTCGTCTAGCTGTGCTATCTGAGACCATGCCACTTCCCCTCTCCAGCCCTCTGTTCTTCCTGCAGGAAAGAAGGTTCAACCAAGAAGTCTCAAGGTACTTCCAAGGTAACACTCTGGCCAAAGACTCATACAGGTCCATAGAATCTGAAACCGGGGGAGAAAAGGGCTAGATCAGTCAATAAGTAGGTTCCCCCAGTCAGAGGCCACAGAAGGATGCAGTATCAAGGGTAGACGGCCAAGAGTACACATACTACTCTCCACCCCTGCCAAACACACTTCACACTAACACCCTCATGAGTCTCAGAAGGAGCAATCCTCAGATGTTACCTGGGAGGGCAGGGGAATCTGCTTCTAACAGCAATGAATGATACAGTACTGCCTGCATAGGTTCCTCGCAGGGCCTGGGAACTAATTTGAAGTGTTCTCCAGACTCTGTACAGCCCAGGCCATCAGTCATAGGCCCTCCTGCCCTTCTTCAATGTCACTAAGGGCTTCAAGTGGCTTCTTGTCAGGCATGGCAGTGGGAAAGAATTGCCCCATGGGGTTGTCATAGAATCTGTGAATGCAGATTGGTTGAATATGGGAGACGGGGGAAATCTGCCAGCAACATGCAGGGGCCATCATCTCTGAGGAACCTCACACTGTCAGCCTTGCGGTCTGCTTCAAGTGCCCTGGTACACATGGTGGCCCTCTCACGGGGGCATTCCCTACAGGAAGGGTATGTTTCCATACCATTTACTTAAAGAAATTACTCAAGTTATGCATGAATCCATTCTCTTTGAAAAAGAAATCCAGCAAAGATAATAACCTCCCTTATTTACCGAGTGCCTGCTATGTGCCAGACCCCATGCTAAATGACTTGTGAACATCACCTCATTTCTTTCTAACAACTTTGTGAGGTAGATACTACCGCTAGTTCCATTTTACAAATGAGCAAACAGGCACAGAGGAAAGGTAAATAACTTGCCCCAAGTCACACAGTATGAGGCAAATTCAAACTCTGGGCAGCATGACTCTAGAGCCAGCTCTGGATCACTGAGCCACCTGCCTTTAGATCATGTAGATGTGTGCAGAGTAAAAAGTGAAAGATCTTTTCATACTTGTTTATATGCCTAACATAAGTCAATCATTCTTATTTTAAAAGGAACATTTTTAATTTCCCTCCCCTTAAATCCTTTCTTCAAGAGTAAACATCACTTATTAGGTTTGTAGGTGTATTTCCAGAACTTTTGAGATGCATGCATATATGTCTTTTTCAGATATGTGTTAATTACAGAAATATACATATATATGTACATATTCTACAAATTTACATGTTTCATTTAATATGCTCTGCAGATTGCTCTATATCAGTACATGTAGATCTATTCATTTTAATGTTGCCTAGTATTCTGCATTGTTGATGTATACATATGGCATGTTTTACCCAAACATTTCCTTTTCATGGACATTTAGATAGTCCTTTTTCCTGAAATGGTCATTTTTGTCAATACTTATGCATGCATAAATTTTCCACATCCTCGCCAATACCAGTCTTTTTCCTGTTTTTTTCCAATCTGATAAAGAACACCTTAATTTGCATTTTATTGATAACAAGTGAACTCAAATCATTTTTTTCACACATTTACTGTTCAATTGTATTTCTTTTTCAATGAATGGCTAAGCCTATTTTTTATGCAACCACATAAATTCCTGGTGACAAGATGTTTTGAAGTACATACACTGTAGGAATATTTGATCTGAATGACATTGTTATTTATCTCATTTGCAATGAAAAAGATTCTTATTTTAATGAGTTTCATATAAATGACAGTAACACGTTACAGCAAAGTAACTCAGAAAGGGGAACAATTTTCTCAAAAATTGTCCACAGGCCCAGCATTGCAATTAGATTCCATACACCACCATGGTTATATGATGTCTAAAATTTCAGGTAACCCAAAACTAAAGCTCCTCAATGACAGGGAGTTAATATATAGGCACATAAATTGATACTTCATTTTTTTATTTTTAAAAATAGAATAATTTTTAAAATACAAAATGTAGTTTGTATTTTAAAATACAAAATGTTCATGATTTTTTTCCCCTGAATTTGTTCTCATACTGCTGTCTAGGTCCTAGCCCAGTTTATCACACAGATGTTTAATAGGGAATACTGACCTGAATAGTGTTCTCCCAAAGTTCCTGTCTACATAAAACCTGTGAATGTGTCCATATTTGGAAACAGGGTCTTTGTAATGTAATCAAGTTGAGACAAGGTCTCCCTCTCTGGGTGGCCTTCACCCTTGGAGCTCATCCCTCCTCTGGAAGAGGGAGGGGAAGAGTAACCTCATTCGCTACTTTCTAATTTGTACCTTCTTCAACTGTTTGAGTTTTCAAACCATGTGTTGCTTGTAAAAAAAAAAAAATCGATAGTTTCATTTTTTCATTTTTTCTAATTAGTTATACATGACAGCAGAATGCATTTTGACTCACTGTACACAAATGCAGCATGACTTTTCATTTCTCTGGTTGTGCACAATGCTTCCCTTTATCCAGCATTCCAACAGGATCTGAGGGCCCGGGGCTGAGGACATGACTAATGAACTTTGAAGTTCTCAAAGCTGCCATTTCTCAAGCAACTTACCCAACCCCAACTCCCCAACTGCACACCCCACTTCATAAAAAGGAGCTCAGTAACTGTCTTGGGGTACAGAACCCTGTATAGATTGCTGATCGCAGTAGCTTGACTGTCTCAAAGGCCCCCAGAGAGGACAGCCCATGTGGATGTCAACAGCCCCTTGACCTCTCACAGGCTCAGACAGGAGCACCCATGGGATCCTGGTCCCTTGCTGTAATAACTTGTCTTGGAGTGGGAGCCTTGTTCCCCCACCAAGACCGAGAGCACCCCTGTTGGTGCTGATCACAGGCCATCTTTAGAACTGTTCAGACACCTGAAAAGGAGTCCTAATATCATAGTATAGCATTTTTACATGATGGGGAAAGTGAAACCTTTCTTCAAGTCACACGTCCACACTCCTTGAACAAAGCTCACTGAGGCCCTGTGTTAGAGGCTGGGCTGGGGCCAGGGCCACCCTGTCAGTCTCACAGGAAGGGAGAATGGAGAGGAATTTCAAGGATCCTAACCACTGGCTGATAGATTTGCTGCCTCCAAGTCTGTTCCCAAAAGTTCTGTCCCATATCCCCTGAGGCATTAAGGCCTAAGCTAATGAAGCACACCAAGCCAGGACCCTGGAAAGAATGGCTGCTTTGAGAGACCCAGGGAGAGTCATGAGGCTCTGTAGCATTCTGAACCCACTGCTCCTCCAGCATTAAATAGTTTTTGTGGGAGAAGTTTCTGCACATAAAAGTTTACATCATAAGCCTATTGAATTCTCATGAAATAAACAGATCAGTGTTGCCCAAATCAAATAGTAGGACCTCTTCATCACCATAGAAACCCTCATACTCTTCCCTGCCTTCCATCCCAGCCTTACCTCAGGGGCAACCACTGCTGACTTACAGGACTGATGTGCCCATTTTTAAATTTCACATAAATGGAATCCTACAGCATTATTTGTGTTCTGCTTCTTTGGGGCAACATTTTGTGAGATGCATTCCCACTGCTTTTTAGTTCTACAGAAATAGGTGCAAGGGCCGGAAGAATGAGGGACAGTTGGTGAAAGGAAATGGGAAAGTGGGTGGTAATTCAGCGGGTGACCTCCATTTGGACTTGAGCATGACATGTGGAAGCATCAGACCTTTGATAAAGGGCATCTCACCAGGATATGCTGGGAATAGGAATGAGGGTGCATAGGACTCTCCTTGCCAGCTCTGCTATTCCAGAACCTTCCTGTGAATAGGCTAGGCTCTGGAGAAAGAAGATGTCTACAGCAGTGGTGTGAGGCTTTCCTTGGGACCTCTTCTGGAATCATCTTTCTGGGCAGCTGAGGGGGCTGGAGAAGGGGAGGGTGGAGGCAACGCAGGCCATCTGAGTAGGAAAGCATCAATTTAGATGCAGCTCAGGCTGTCAAGAGCTTGTCTGGAAGGGAGTGTATCCAAGCAGATGGCTGAGCCCAGGGGTATGAAAGACCCAAGCAGGAGGGAAGAAAAGGAGGCCACACGTAGGGACGAGTCCATGATCCCCTCTTGCTGCAGTGGCTCTAAACCTTTGCTACACCTTCAAACCACTTAGGGTGCTATTGAAGACATCCTAACCTGGACCCACTCCTAGAGGGTCTGACTTAATTAGTCTGATGTGGGGCTCTTCCGTTATCAAGTTTAAAGCTCCCCAGGTGATTCCAATGTGCAACCATGTATGAGAACCATTGTTCCAGTGCCACAGTTTGAAGGGCAAGGTTTTCTTCCAACAAGCTTTGTCAGAGCCAGTGGGAATCCAACGTGTTACTTTGTGAGTAAAATGAAGAGTTCTGCTAGACAAATCCAAGGGTCCCTCTGGCTCTCACCTATCATTTGAGGAGTCCGCATTCTATGCCTTCTCCTCTCAGTTATTCCTCCATGTTCCCAGCCATACCTACTTTCTGAAAAGACAGTCATTCACACTAAAGGGCAATCACTATAAGGTGCAGTGTGTTATATGTCCCAAGGGGATTGGTATTATCTAATCCATGCAACTCAAGCAACTTGAGAAAATGAGCAGGTCCTGGGACAATAGTCAAATAAATTTAGAGGAACAGCACTAGTCATGGGATCAGGAGACCTGAGTTCTCACTGTGCTGCGGTAGGTGACTCACTCCACCACCTGGCCTTCTGATTCCTTGCTCATTGACTCGGAAAGTAGACCCTATGATATTTAAGGCCTTCTAAACCTGCTTTTTTGAAATTGTGATAAAACATATACATATAAATATAAAATTTACCATAGTTTGTCTTCCTGAGTGAGATGCCATGGCCCGGGCAGCAGAGCCCTGTTCCACTTGCTCCTGACACACGGTGTTCCTTTCACCATCAAACAGGCCAGTCAGGAAGCTGTGCTGCACCTACAGCTTTTAAAGAAACTAGAAAGACACCTGTTGAACCAGAAGTGGTGATTTGATTCACCAGATTAGAACTATGGTAACCAGCCACAGGTGAAATCCCTGGAGAAGGTGCGTGCTGGCTTGATCAGCGGCACAAGGGAAAAGAACTTGTGGGGAGGATTCCAAGATATGGCACCACTTCCAGGTGAGAACCCACTGACCAATCACTGATTTGCATGGTCCTTCTGAGGTTGTCAAGCAAATTGCTCCCATCAGGAGGGAGCCAGGAGTTGAGGTTGACATTACCACTGCAGATGCCTCAGCCAACTATTTTTTAAAATATTTTTTAGTTATGCATGAACACAGTGTCTTTATTTTGTTTATTGTAATGTGGTGCTGAGGATCGAACCCAGTGCCTCACACATGGGAGGCAAGCGCTCTGCCACTGAGCCACAACCTCAGCTCCTCAGCCAACTATTTTAATAAATGATCAGTTGTTTAAAAAAATTTATACCAGGTGTGGTGTTTTAGACCTGTAATCCCAGGGGCTTGGGAGGCTGAGGCAGGAGGATCACAAGTTCAAAGCCAGCCTCAGCAAATTAGCAAGACCCTGAGCAACTCAGCAAGATCTTGTCTCAAAATAAAAAATAAAAAAGGCTGGGGATGTGGCTCAGTGGTTAAGCACACCTGGGTTCAATCCCTGGTACCAAAAAAAAAAAATAATAATATATATATATATATATATAGCCATTTTAACCATTTTTAAGTGTGCAATTAGTGGCATTAAATATATTCACGTTTGTGCAGCCATCGCCACCATCCATTTCCAGCACTATTTCATCCTTCCCAAATGAAACCCTACACCCACTGAACGATAACTTCTGGTGTTTTGAAAGCTTGAAGACAAGGAGTAAATTTTAAGAGTGGATTCTGTGGGTTGTATCTGGGATAAGAGGTCTTTACAGAGACCCTCAATCTGTTCCAACATCTAAGGCTGGTGCAAGCTCCACCTTCATGAAGTGGAGATAGCCTGAGTTGATCTGGGCTGCTCTCCTGCTCTCTAAAGGTTGGAGCTGTGTTTCCCATGTCCATTGCCCCTTCCCACTGGCACCTGGACTCTCTGCCCATTGGGTCCTTCTTTCAGACTCTCAGGCCTCATGAAGAAAATCTCAGCTGTGCAATCCCATTTGTTGACCCAGTACGGCTGCTGACCAGGACTCCATTACCCAGGGCTTGGGCCAGAGTGCATGTTGGTATTAACTACCCACCTGAGAAGAGAAGGATGCTGGGGACACTCACTGTAGCTCTTTCTCAAGTCGGACACCAGATGCCTGGCCCTCTTAGGTAACTAAGTTTCTTGTGTCTGGATGGGTAACCTAAAATCCCTGGCAGAGGTTCAAAAGAAGCCAGGCTGATCCTGGACATAGTGGGACATAAGATTCATCCTAGAAAAAGAAAACTCATCAAAAACCCAGCAAGATAGACTTTAATTTCCCCTATTTGGAGAGAGAGAGAGCCCTTCAGTGTCCCTAAGAGAACATTCTAGGCTCTGTGCTGGGACATTTTTAGTTTCACCAACAAGAGACACCTGCAAGGTTTAGCTGAGCCCCCAAGGGCACAGCTCTGTTGACCCACCAAAGCCATCTGCAAGAGGTGTCTCGAGGATGAGGACATTCATGGAGTGCCGCCAAGGTTCCCTAGGGCCCTACCCACCTCATTAGGGCTGTCTTAATCCATTTCCTGTTGCTATAACTGAATAGCACAGACTAGGTAATTTATAAAGAAAAGAAATTTATTTCTTATAGTTCTGGAGGCTGGGTTATCCAAGGTTGAGGGCCTGTACTTGTGAGAGGCATCTTGTTGGTGGGGACTCCATAGAGTCCCAAGGCAGTACAGGGTATCACATGGTAAGAATGAGCAAGAATGCTAGCTCAGGTGTCCTTTTATAAAGCCACCAAAGCCATCATAAGAACCACACATTATGACCTCATCAAATCCCTGATTATCTCTTAATGGCCCCATCACCAATACCATTAACACAGGACTTTGGGGTTAAATTTCCACATGAGGGCTGGGATTGTGGCGCAGTGGTAGCTCACCTAGCACACATGAGACACTGGGTTTGATCCTCAGCACCACATAAAAACAAAGATATTCTGTCCACCTACAACTAAAAAAATAAATAAATGTTAAAAAAAATTTCCACATGAGTTGGGGAAAGGACAAACACCCATACCACAGTAACAGCATATGATCTTACCTATGGCCCTGGTGGCCTTGGGGAGGACAGGCTGCCAGGGCTGAGCCCACTTCCATGATGGCCAGGGGCAAGGGCAGCTCCCCAGCCCAGAGTGTCCATCTGAAGAAGAAATTCCAGGTACCCCCAAGACATAGAGCCAACAATGAGGACACTGTGTATTCAAGGCTGGAATCCTGATGAAGATCTTTCCAGCTGGATGTAGTGGCGCACACTTATAATCCCAGCACTTTGGGAGGCTGAGACGAGAGAATTTTGAGTTCAAAGCCAGCCTCAGCAACAGTGAGACGCTAAGCAACTCAGTGAGACCCTGTCTCTACATAAAACACAAAATAGGGCTGGGGATGTGGCTCAGTGGTTGAGTGCCCCTGAGTTCAATCCCGGTACCAATATAAAAGAGATCTTTTCAGGCCTTTGAGTTGACCTCAGGGCCTATTTCTCATTCTGCCTCCCTGCTCTTGTGTTGGTTTGCGTCCTTTCTACCTGCATAGAATATTGCAAAAGACTCCTAGTGCATGGCGTGAACCTCTGGCCTCTTTCTTTCTCCCTCACTTTAGCCAGGTTTCAGGCTCTATTCTGTTATGCCCCTCTCATGGCCCTCAATTGCTTATAACTCGGGGCCTTCCAGCCTCCTTCTCCTGGGTCCCTAACATCTCCTCAGCCTCTAGCAGCAGCACTCTGCATGCCACTCATGCCTCAGTCTGTACTTTCGTTGCCTTACTGCTCATGTTTCCTGTCCTTATGCCAATCCCTCCACCTGGAATGGCTTGCTTGGGACTCCTCCTCAGAGCCCCTCACCAGGAAGCCTTCTAGGGCTCCTCAGTCGAAGTGTTCTCAGGATCCCTTGGGTCCCCTCAGGAATTCAATGGTATCTCCTTCATGGCGCTTTTATACCTACTGCCTGGATGGAGTCATTCTTTTTTTAGACGTTGATGGACCTTTATTTTATTCGTTTTTATGTGATGCTAAGAATCGAACTCAGTGCCACACACATGCTAGGCTAGTGCTCTATCACTGAGCCACAACCCCAGCCCCTGGAGTCATTGTTGTACCTAGTTTTTCCACAAGACTCTGTGGTCCCCAAGGCAGGACTTTTCCATTCATCTGTATAATCCCAAATCCCGGCCCATAATAGTAGACGGTAGCACACACCAGTAATCCTAGCAGCTTGGGAGGCTGAGGCAGCAGGATCGCAAGTTCAAAGCCAGCCTCAGCAAAAGCGAGATATTAAGCAACTCAGTGAGACTCTGTCTCTAAATAAAATACAAAATAGGGCTGGGATGTGGCTCAGTGGTTGAGTGCCCCTGAGTTCAATCCCTGGTACCCACCTCCCTGTCTCCCACCAAATCCCCCAAATACCAAGAGTATTAAGTAAACAAACCTTTAGTTGGTTTCGTTGCTGATTATCCTGGATGATCTGGGCAGGGCCATTATCATCACGAGGGTCCTTCAGTGTGGATAGGGAGGTGGAAAGGTCAGTGTTAGGGTAATGAGTTATGAGAAAGGCTTGACCAGCCATTCCTGGCTTCAGAGATGACGAGAGCTATGAGCCAAACAATGTGGGCAGCCTCCAGACACTGGCAAAGGAAATGGATTCTCCGTAGAGCCTCCAGAAGGGACCTGGAGCTGCTGGCACCCTGATTTTAGCCAGGGAAAACCCATTTCACACTTTGACCAACAGAACTGGAAAATAATAAACTAATGTTGTTTTGATCCAGCGTTTGTAGCAATTGTTTACAGCAGCAATAGGAAATTAATACAGAGAAGGAGGAAAAACTCTGCTGGGGGGACTTTTGCAAAAGTCTTTGCTTTTTTGATAAAAGGAGAAAATACAGCTGATTCCTCCCTTTTCTCAATTTTTGCTGCCTTAAAAACAGGAAGGGTTCGCAGGGAGGTTGGCAGCCCTCTTGTGACTAGTAGGCCACAGGCCAAGTATAGTTGAGGGGAAAGAAAACAAGGACCTGGGATCTTTGTTACATTGTTGAGTTACTAAAGTAATCCTAGAATTGTGTATTTCCAGAATCCTTATTATGTGTGAAAAATAACTTCTATGTGTGCTTAACTGGGAGAGGATATACAGGATGAGGGATCTGGGGCCATGAATGCCCATTGCATCCTGAAGCCTTAGGAAAGCTAGCCTAGCTCCAACTCCCTGAAAAGCCTAATTCCTGAATTTGGGATCTGGTGAGTGGAGCTTCCAGCAACCCTCACCCCTCAGAGGGCAGCCAGCTCTCCCTGAGCTGGGGCTGAAATGTGGACTCCTGCCACCTGAGCCCAGCTTGAGGCTGTTCTAAGGAGACTCCGTGACCCTGGGAAATTTATATAAACGGGACTAGCATGTCTCTCCCAGCTGCTCCAAAGACTGGAGCGGGGAAGGGCATGTCTTCTTCCTTCCAGATGGGCAGCAGGCAGGGACACGTGACATCAGGTCCCATTCCCAAGGCTCCTCCACAGTCACTACTCCATCCCTTGGTTGGGTCCCAGGGGCAGCCTCCTCATCCCTGTGCCTCTGGAGGCTAGCTTAGGTGCCAAGGCAGCCAGCAGCGCCCAGGAAATAAAGTCACCTTCTTCCTGCAGCCATGAGGTACAGCAGCTGCCACAAAAGTAACTGATGAGCAGCCTCAATTCCAGGCAACCTGAATTCCCTTTTGCTGTGTAACCCATCGTAGTTTCAAGTTGGCAAGAGTAGGAAGCAGACATTTTGAGGAGGCCATTATTTTGCCTACCTTGGTGTCCTCTTGACTAGATCTCATGGCCACCCTGAGCTGCAGGGGAGATTGGTAAATGAATTGAGACAGCTACCTGAACGATAGAAAAGGAGCACACTGCTCATTATTGGCTTAGACTAATCACATTTCATCATCTGAGTCTGGTCACCTTGTTGCACAAATCAAATCAGGGTTTTATTGTTAAGGAAAGGGGGTACAGGGATGGACTTTGGGTTGGCTTCTAACTGCCAGACACACCAAGGTGCAGCTAACGTCAGGGTTTTCCCTCAACACATGTCATGTTTGCATTTTGTTTGTTTGTTTTTTGGTACCAGGGATTGAATTCAGGGGCACTCGACCACTGAGCCACATCCCCAGCCCTATTTTGTGTTTTATGTAGAGACAGGGTCTCACTGAGTTGCTTAGCGCCTCGCCATTGCTGAGGCTGGCTTTGAACTCGCGATTCTCCTGTCTCAGCCTCTCTAAGTGCTGGGATTACAGGCGTGCGCCACCGCGCCCGGCTCTCATTTTCCATTTTGTAATGAGAGGATAGCCACTCGCCACATGTAGCTGTGGAACTGAAAGGAAAAATTCCAGTTCTTCATCACACTAGCTATAATTCAAGTGCATAATAGTAACAGGACTGGTGGCTGTCACATGGGACAGAATGGATTGTAGAACATTCCCATCATCACAGAAAGTTCTATTGGACAGCAATGCCCAGAATGATTCACTTAGCTTTTAATAAAAATAAACCTTTAAAAAACCAGTCTGGTAGCCAAAGTAACAGTCCTGATAAAAGGGCCATCTGCTACTCTGACAAGGACCATTTCCCAGAAACTTATCACATGGGAGCAGAGCCAGCCTGGTGAGCTTCAGGTGGAAGATCCTGTGCAAAGTCCATCTCCCTGAACTCACAAGGGCTCCCCTGGGAATGCCTTTCAGTTCAAATTAAGAGCCAGCAGCTTCTTGGATGAGAGCTTGAGTCTCTACTCCCAGCTAGAGACGTCTCACATGGTCTCTCCGATCCAGGCTGCAGAGAAGTCAGTGGAATTAAAAGGCCTGCTCAGCTCTCCATGCAGGAGCAACTAAGTGTTGTCAGCCCTCCTTGAACCCTTTCCAGGCCACAAACAGGCTGGCAGGCATGTCCTCACATCTTTTCTATCTGTCAAAACCTCCCCTGCTCTTCTCCACTTTTTCAAATGCCACCTTCTCCCAGGACCTTCCTGACTCCCTGTGATATCCCTTCCAGTGCTTTCCTTGCAAATTTCCTGGAGTGTCTGTGGACTGTTCTCCCCAATCACATAGTAAACCCCCCAGGGACAAGCCCAGCTCAGGGTACCATGCCTTGAGATGACAAAAGTTATTTAGGAGAACCTGATCCTTATAAATGATGCAAGGTCTGCCCTTGGAGCGTGGCATGGCTGTGCCCTATACACTGGCCACAGAAAAATGAGGCCTCTGTGCTTACCACTAATGGCACCCATTCACCCATCTTGGGCTCAGACCACTGAGGTTCAAAAGCCCCCTCTGCTCTTTCCTCTCTGATTGACATTAAGAACATTATTGCACCTCTTTGGGTCTATTTTTCTGTAAAACAAATTCCCTAGAGTTACTATGAAAATTAAATATGTACATAAAACACCTAGCAAACAGTAAACTCTCAATAAATCATAGTTATTGCATCATTATAATCATCAGTATTATCCTGGCTGGTAGCTTTCTGACTTAATTCATGCCCATCTTTGACCCTCCATTTCCTGGTCTAGTATCCGATCAGATACTAAGCATCTCCCAGTCCCCCACTTGTCCTGGTCTGCTTTAGCTCTCCTCGGGGGCACCTATCTGCCTCCTATGTATAGAGCCCAGGATGCCTGACCTCTTGGCCATGGTCCAACTCAGCTGAATAACTGTGCCTTGCTTAGGCTGAGAATGTTCGCTACACCCATGTTGGCTAGTTGAAAGTGCTGTTTTCAGAAAAACTAGCTCCCTGGAACTACGTTGAGCTGATCTCTGAGCACAAGCTTCCAGGAGGCTGGCCACCTCTAGCTTAAATGTCTCCAGGATGAAGAAGGACATAGAAAAATTAATATAGCCCA
Source organism: Xerus rutilus (assembly GCA_028644305.1). Taxonomy (NCBI): domain Eukaryota; kingdom Metazoa; phylum Chordata; class Mammalia; order Rodentia; family Sciuridae; genus Xerus; species Xerus rutilus. The sequence continues at coordinate 27,725,990 of CM053401.1, forward strand.
ATGATACAGTCAGAGATTAATAATAAACATGTATACAAAAGAATATTTGTGACAGAATTTGTTTGCAAAAAGAAAAATTTGGAAACAGTCTAAGTAAATGTCCAGCCATGGAGAAATGCTTTTGTAAGAGCAGAAATCTATTATTAACTCAATGGAATATCATAAAACATTTAAAATATCGAATTTCAAAAGATTAATGACATGGGAAAATCAATACAATACAATGAGAAGTGAAACGAACAGAGCATAAATTCTTTTTAGGGGTTAGTGAAGAGGTTGCAGTGAATGAAAGTTATTTACCTCTTAATGGAAGATGGAGTCAGAACCTGGCATTCACTGAGCGTGTGGATGCTCGGAGTCAGCAACTTTGCCATCAGGTCCTACGACGCCCTGATCTCAAGTGGCACTCAAGGACACACGGACTGAACTAAACAAGAAGCAGAGAGGGAGGTGAACTTCTGGGTTGATTCATCTGCTTGGCACTGTCCGCTCCCTGGGAAGACCCAACCAGAGGGCTGCCATGGACAGGAACTGCTGATTTAGCACACTTGGATGATTCTCAGGCCTTTCCTTGACACCTTGTGTGGCTGCCCTTCACCTTGGCATTTGTAATGATGGCTGAACCAGCTTCCATTGAAATACATGTTCAACTTCATGAGCCACTACCTGCTGGCTCACTTCAAGTCAAATTTTTATTTTCTTTATTCTCATGGAAACTCCCATTTTGTTCAGCTACCTACTCCTCTGTAGACTCAGACCCAGCTTGATAGGTATGGGTGGATCAGTTTACACCCATCAGAGTTTGACCCTCCCTGGTGGCTGTTAGTGGTCCAGGGTTATGCAGTGCCCTGAACCAAGACGGAAAGGAGAGCCAGTGAGTGCATCTGCAGCCTTGCAGGGGATTAGCCCTTGATGAAGCTGAGGATCAGTGAGGAGGATCGAACCCAAGGCTCTCCATGTTTCCACTCGAGTCCTCTCTTAGAGCACATAGGGGCCACTGTCCTTCCTGTGGACTTGGATTAAGCACCAACATCACTTTTCTTCTTTACACTTTGCAACCTAGGCTTCCTAACAGATAGCAGTGGGGAAGCCAGAATGAAAGACTGGAAGTCATAAGTTGATTCTAGCCCTGATGTAACACCAGCCATCCATGACGTTGAGAAGTCTCTTAACGTTTCTGACTCTCCGTTTACTCCTCTGCGGAATGGGAGTGCTGGGCTTGCTGCTCTCATAGGTTCCCATCAGCACAACACTCCTCGACTCTTCATGTCTCAACTAGCAACTTAGCAAAATTTTCTAACTTACTTACCAATTATGTTTCACGTACAAAAAGATCAGCTGTCTTTGAGGTCTGCTGAGCCATCTCAATAGCTCTCACATCTAATAATAAAGAAGAAAGACTTGGGCCGGTGGTTTGATTGCACTACATCTTCCTTTTCCTTTAAAAATTGCCGCCTTTCTTTTGGGGGAGTGAGAAGGGCTTCTATTCCAGGACTGAGTCCAAGGTCAAGGATAGAGGGAAGCCATGGGACATTCTGAAAGGCCCTAGGCTCCAAGTTACCTTGTCCCTGGAGGAGCCAGTGTAGGGATTCCCTTTCAAAGCCAGGGTCTCCACAGGGGCAGATCTGCTGCCTGCCCCTCAGGCCCTGTGCAGTCTTCTCAAGTGGGTTTGGATTTGTTCTCTCAGATCCACTTCTGGAATTTGCATCTGTAGGCAGAGCCATATTGATTTTCAGCTTATCCGTTGGCCCAGGTCTACCTCCTCAAAGCTGTAAGCAGCAACCTGGGGAATCTGCAAGCATCCCAGAGTGACCCAGGCTGGCGTCAGCATCGCTGCCCCGCTGGCAGCCCTGCGCCTGATTCCTAAGAAGCTCCCAGTAGATCAAGGCTGGAATTAGTGTCAACGCAAAGGGATTCTCTGCCCTCAACAAATGCTGAGTCCAGGTCTTAGTACCCCGTAGTGCGAGCTGCTAATTCTAATTTCTAATTATGAAATTAATGCACATTAGGATTTAGAAAATACACATATCATGACAAAAGAGGTAAGTAAAATCATTTATTATCTTATTAACCAGACATAGCCACAGGAGTCCTGGACTATATTCTTCCAGATATATATATATGTGAAAAATATAAATCCAGCCACATATATATGAAAAAAGGACCACCTCATGCATACATCTTTGCTTCTTAGCAATCGGATTTGTTCCTTAGCAAAAAATGATGCTTATCTGATTATTTTTTCCCATATATAAATACTTGCCCTCAGAGTTATTCTTATGGCTTTAAAATCACACACACACACACACACAGAATTAATTTAACCAAATTCCTAGCTCTGGACATCTACATCCTTCCCATGTCTTCAGAAGGTATAGTGTGCCCTTAACCAACATCACCAGCCCACCCAAGTGGCTCCTGGGCTCCATGGATGATCCCTCCTGCTCCACAGTGCTGAGGGTAAACTCTCTGCCACCAGCTTGACTTAGATGGGACCTCTATTGGCCATCATCCCCAATTTCACTTGTGTCAGAACCTCTGGGCACCATAGCTCTTGCTGGGTCAACTTCCAGTCCACTAGGCCTCGCCCATGAACCAGCTTCCTGTAGAAAGTCGTCCCAAGGACACAGTACTATACAGGCAGACAGGGGCTTCTCTAGCCCAAATCCACTGGAAGGCCTCGAATGAAGCTGGAGGTGGGTCCTTGCTCATCCTGCAGGAGCAGGTGGGCTGCCCTAGAGTCCCAGCTCTGTGACGGAGCCCAGCCCCAGCATGCTAAGAGTCCCGAATACATCACATCATCAAAACCTCGGAATAGCACTGAGAGGTGCTACCTTCCATTTACACTGAGGGAACTGAACACAGAGCAGGCAGGTGGCTTGCCAAGGTCTAGCCGCTTATGAGAGCTGGGATTTGTGTGGAGGTCTGACTCTACCACCCTGCCTTGCTGGAGACTTAACCACTGCTGTGGCCCAGGGCTCGCGAAGTCCCAGCCAGGCTGCATGGGGAACAAAGACAACTGCTGGCTCTTAAGCACACGCCATTCCTGCTTCTTCCCTTAGCCACCTGGCATGCGTTAGAATAAAGACTGAGCCGCTGTAACAGAGTCCTAAAACTGCAGTGGCTCCCTGCCATTGCCTTGAATGGCTAAAATTGAAAAGGAGTGACGCTCCCAAGTGTCGGCAAGGACACTGAACAACTGGTATTCTCATACATTGCTAGAGGGGCTGTTTGGAAAACAGAATGGCAGTTTCTAATTAAGTTTAACATATACCTATGTGATTCTTCTGCTAAGCCATGACACAGCATTTCCACTCCCAGGAATTGATCCAGGAGAGATAAAAATATATGTCTACACAGAGCCTTGCAGAAGACTGTGTATAGCCACTTTATTCCTATTAGGCAAAAAGTGGAAACAGTCCAAATGTCCGCCAACAAGAGAATGGATAGACAATGCGTGGTATATTTGTACACTGGAACTCAGCAATACAAAAAACTCCTGACAGCACTCAACAACATGGACAAATTTCAAAAAATCATTATATTGAATCAGAGAATACAGATACAACAGAGCTCATAATTATGCAGGCGTGGTGGTACATGCTTGTAATCTCAGCCGCTCCGGAGGGTTGAGGCAGGAGGATCACAAGTTTGAGGCCAGCCTCAGCAATTTTACGAGGCCCTACCAACTTAGGGAGAACCTGTCTCAAAATGAAAAATTAAAAGGGTGCAGGATGTGGCTCAGTGGTTGAGTACCTATGGGTTCAATCTCTGGTACCAAAAGAAAGAAAAGAAAAAAACTCATAATGAAGTCATGCATGGTTCCATTTAAGAATTGGCAAAACTAAATTATGTTGATAGAAATCAGAACAGTGTTTGCCCGGGGGCTGGGAGTGGGCAGAGGTAGAGATGGCCCAGACAGGATAATAAAAGAACTTCCAGAAGAGATGGGAATGAGCTGGGCGTGGTGGCTCACGCTTGTAATCCCAGCACTTAGGGAGGCTGAGACAGGAGAATCACAAGTTCAAAGCCAGCCTCAGCAATGGCGAGGCGCTAAGAAACTCAGTGAGACCCTGTCTCTACATAGAACATAAAATAGGGCTGGGGATGTGGCTCAGTGGTTGAATGCCCCTGAGTTCAATCCCTGGTACCAAAAAAATAAAAAAGAGATGGGAATGTTCTACATGGTATTTGGGCTGGAAATTACCGGAATATACTTTTGCTCAAATTCCTCAAACTGTGCCCTTAAGTTTTGTCTATTTTACTGTATTAAATGATACCTCCCAACAGTGATGTTAGCTTTTAAAAACACAAAGACTCAAAGCCGGGCGCGGTGGCTCACGCTTGTAATCCCAGCACTTAGGGAGGCTGAGACAGGAGAATCGCGAGTTCAAAGCCAGCCTCAGCAATGGCGAGGCACTAAGCAACTCAGTGAGACCCTGTCTCTACATAAAACACAAAATAGGGCTGGGGATGTGGCTCAGTGGTCGAGTGTCCCTGAGTTCAATCCCTGGTATCCCAAAAAAAAAAAAAAAAAACACAAAGACTCAAACAAGGTAAGTTTATTTCTCTCCCACAAATCAGTTCAAGATGAACACGTGAGCTCTACTCCATAAAGTCACATAGGGTTCCAGGCTGGCAGGCAGCTTTGCCATCTTTAGGTTATTGTCATTATCTGCATGTTCAAAGGTGGGCCATTAAGCCCAAGTGACGGCCAGTAGGGAGGAAGAAACTCCTGGAGGAACATTGCACAATGTGTTCAGAGCAGTTCCTGGAGGTGACACCCACAACTTCCTTTCACATTCAGGTGACTTGGTCACATAGTCACACCTCTCTTTAGGGGGACTGGGGAATGTAACCCTACTATCGGAAAAGGGCAGAAATGGCTTGTGTGGACAGCTGGTGGCACCTGCCACATTTTCCTTCTTCTGCTGCCTAGGAAAAGCTCCAAGCTGCCGCCTCTTTTCCACCTTCAGAACCCTGGCCAAGTTCTTGGCACGGCAGAACAGGTGCCAGGTGTTTCCAACCAAAGCCAAGGCCTTGCCAGCCACCCTGGCGGCAGCGCTCTGTGCTGTGACTTGTAGGACAACATTCCACCTGATGAAAACAGTAGCTTCTGAAACCACACGCAAGCGCTTACGTGCAGTTCACTAATTATTACAGCTTCGCTGGGGAGGGAGCGTGGCTCCTTCTCATTGTTTAGTCTGAAAGAGGAGAAAGAGGATGGGGACAGATTGACCCACCTCAGAGCGTGTGAGGGCGAGTTCTGGTCACAGTCGTGGCACAGGTTTTGCAATGCCAACTCTGGGCTGGGCACTTCTTTAATGAATGTGATCAATCCTCCTGTCTAATCAGGTGGCTACTGAGAGGTTCCCAGGAACACTAAGAGGGGAGTGTTACTTGGCAACTGTCACTTATTAAACCCTGGGGACTTCAGGTAGAGACTCCAATCTTTACAAAAAGTGGGGTCTTATGGGCCCTGATGAAACTACAGACTTTGGATGATAATGCAGTTCCAACTTTTGTAATAAACGTATTAGTCTGAGTGGAGGGTGTTGATCGTGGAGAAGGCTGTACTATGTGGGGAAGGAGTTTGTGGGAAATCCCTGTATCATCCTCTTAATTTTACTGCGAACCTAAAAATGCTCCATTAAAATAACCATCAAAATAAAATCTTTTTTTTTTTTTTTGGTACCAGGGATTGAACTCAGGGACACTCGACCACTGAGCCACATCCCCAGCCCTATTTTGTGTTTTATGTAGAGACAGGGTCTCACTGAGTTGCTTAGCGCCTTGCCGTTGCTGAGGCTGACTTTGAACTCTCAATTCTCCTGTCTCAGCCTCCCAAAGTGCTGGGATTACAGGTGTGCACCACCGTGCCTGGCTAAAATAAAATCTATTTAAAAAAAAAAACAAAACTGGAGTCTGCTGGGCACGGTGGCCCACGCCTTAATCCCAGCACTTTGGAAGGCTGAGACAGGAGAATTGCGAGTTCAAAGCCAGCCTCAGTAACGGGCAAGGCGCTAAGGAACTCAGGGAGACCCTGTCTCTACATAAAACACAAAATAGGGCTGTGGATGTGGCTTTGTGGTCGAGTACCCCTGAGTTCAATCCCCAGTACCAAACAAACAAACAACAACAACAACAACAAAAAATACACTGGAGTCTGTCACTCATTTTGAGAGAGGAAAAGTGAAACTCACCTAGGATACTCTCAACCACTGTTCCCTCTTGGATCCAAAGGACCTGGGGAGCAGGAGCCAACTCAAGGCCTCCACACTGTCAATTCCAAGCCACCTCATGCAATTAGCATGTAAGAAGGAAGCTGGCAGGACAAACTGAGGACCCAGGAAGAGACTCATTTCTGACTCCTGGGAAATCCAATCCCAGTGTCCTGTAGACCAGAGTACCAAAGCTTTCAGAGCTCAAAATGTTAGGGTAGCGGCCAGCCAGACACGAACATCTCTGTACAGCCAGGAAAATCCTTTATTCAGGGGAGTGGGCGCCCGGGCGAAGGAAAGAGGAAAAAGAAGAGAGAGAGGGGACACGGGAGGGATTTTATAGAACCCACTACAAAACCGCATGGTGAGCCAGGGATTGGTCACTTTAAAATCCGCGGGACAGATAAGCAGTCGCGGTCTTCTTTTGATGTGCTAACCTGAATAGAAGATTCGGGAGAGGAACACCCTGGGGCAGGAACTGCCTTGGGCTTTTAGAGAGGGGATGTGAAAATTAGAAAGGGGCTGTTTTTCACCTTACACAAAACACCTGCCAAGGCCACCAGGGTGTGATCCCTGCCACTGAGCTGACTCATCAGGAACACTTAGGAAGATCCAGGCAGCCCTAGAGGGGAGGAGTTGAGTGTTGGCACCTGCTTTGCATTTCCCGGGTGTGTGTTTTACTCTAATTACTTTTTTTAAAAAATTTTTTTTAGTTGTTGATGGATTTTTTTTTATTCATTTATTATTTATATGTGGTGCTGAGTGAGGATCGAACCCAGTGCCTCACGCATGCAAAGCAAGCGCTCTACCACTGAGCTGTAGCCCCAGCCCTCTAATTACTTTTGATGGATTCATTAACTCATTGTTTTATTCACTCAATACAGTTTTATTGAATTCTCTTCCAGGGCAGATACAACTTTTGTAGGGTCTTGATACTTACTTGGGAATTCTCTGTAAGAAAATTACAAATGTAAAACTAGATACAAAAGTCAATCTTTATTTAGATCCAGAAAAGAAATCATCTCAAAGGCGTGATGGTGCAAGCCTGTAATCCCAGCACTTAGGGAGGCTGAGACAGGAGAATCGCAAGTTCAAAGCCAGCCTCAGCAACAGCGAGGCGCTAAGCAACTCAGTGAGACCCTGTCTCTACATTAAAAAAAAAAAAAACAACACAAAAATAGGGCTGGGGATGTGGCTCAGTGGTCAAGTGCCCCTGAGTTCAGTCTCCAGTACCAAAAAAAAGTATAGGTGTCCTGAGTATTTGGGTTCTTTTATTCTGAGGTCTTTGAGGGCAATCGACCTCGTGTAGAAATGCATCGTTCATGACAACGTGTTTCACTAGAACATTCTATGGCTCCCAGCCTTTGCAGGGGCAGGTGGGTAGGGTCATGGAGAGAGAGTTTCATTAATTCTGGAAGCTCCTCTCTGCACCTACTACAGGCAGTGTGAGGTCCACACCCAGATAATTTGCTCTGTTGGCAGAAAATACCACCCAATAATCACACTGATAATTTATAATTTAAAAACTAATTAGTTCCATGGAGGAAAAGAATGAAGAAGGATCTCTGAAATTGTTCGTTAAAAGGAATGATAGGCCAGAGGCTTTGGGTGGGCAGGGAGAGTTTCTGGCAGGGAATCTCCATGTCTCCAGATGCTCCTTCATTCCTCAGAGGCTCCACACTGGCCCACGTCACCCGCTCAGCCTGTGCCGCTGCCTGGCTCTGTGAGGTGGGTAACCCAGCTCTAATGCCCAATTTTCAAGAAAGGGCTCCCGAGCAGCATTCCTGCCCCACCTTAACTGACTGCAAGTCCAGCTTGGAGTCTTTCCCATCCCCATCCCCAGGACCCCTCCTCACCGCCTCAGCGGTGTCCAAGTGGCCTGCTGCTACAGAGCACGAGGAAGGCGGTAGCTGGCACCACACAGGGCACAAGAATGGAACCTCAGGGCTCTGTGATCCCCAGCCCCACGGAGACTGGCTCCTGGCCACAGCTGACTCTCTTCCACCATGGCTGGAATGCCCAGCCCTAGAAAGAAGGTCCCTGGAGTCATGCCATGAGATGAGGACTAGGGGAAAGCACGTGGTGCAGAGGGACAAAGCACAAGCCCACTCCAAGCACCCCTCCTAACCAGAGGAATACAGACCCGAACCCTACTTATTTTAGTCGCGAGCTTCATTCCCATGCAATTTGGAAAGGAAGAAGCGCTGGCGCCTAGCTTTGTGCCTAGCAAGTGGCAGGCTCTTGGCAGATGCTTGCAGGGGGCAGGCATTAGTGCAAGCAAGAGCACAAGTCCTGCTCAGGCCTCTTTGAAGAGTGAAAGTGAGGCTGCGCCCTGCTGGAGCCCAGGGATGCTTCAGCATCCCAGCCCCAGGCCTGCAAGAGACAACCGCCGCCGGGAGGCAGGCCACAGAGACACCTCCGCAGAGGCAGCTCCATTCCCAAAGGGGATGGGGAGAGAGAAGTGACCAACAGCCAGAGCCTAGGTCCAGCGTGGGAGGCTGCAAAGTGAGTGGCCCCTTCCTCCCCAGCCTCCCCAGGGCAGCCCGAAAGCCCCACTGAGCTGAGGCACTGCTTATTGAGTTGGGAAGTGAACTAGTCAACAAATCCTCTGGAAAGAGTCACCTGAGCCACTGCTTCCCACGCACTGGCCCCCAGGTCCCTCTCTTCTCATCAGGACTTCACTTGCAAATTCGTCCACCTCCTTCATGCCCAGCAAATCCATAGCATTTGTGCTGGGGTTTCTCCTGGGTATGAAGATAAAGAGAGCACCACACACTGCAGGAAGCTTGAGAACTCGAGAAAGGACAACCTTATCTATGGTGCCACCCACCTAAGACCCCCTGGTCCTTGGCATGCTTGGTCTCACTATTGTTACAGCAGCCTACCAGGGCTCTGGGCTCCAAATGCTATGTGCCCAGGAGCCATCATTGCCTCCCCAAGACCCTCTGCTGTCACACCAAAAAACATAAGACTGCCCGCTGGCCAAGGGCAAGGACTTGGCATGGGTGGATGGAGAAAGCCACCCATGTCTGAAGGTGTCTGAGAAAGTGGCAAGGCCAGTCTGTTGCTGATCTCATTGGAAACATGAGAAGCAAAGAGAAGTCTGGAAGGGAGCTGTTCCTGGGAGAGGGCCCTGCCTGGACCAAGGGAGGAAGGGAAAAGGACCGAAGATAAAGATAGTGTTGCTCTAGGACTCCAAAACTATACTCTGGTGTGTCTAGCCATCTCTCCTGGGCAGTCCACCTTGGATGGCCATCAGAGTCTGGGCAAGGAACAGAGACCCAAACCCTACCTGCAGGCCTGTAATGTTCCCACTTCCTCTGGCTGGCTCTGCCTCTCATTTCTAAGATCTCCCTTCTCCCATAATTATGGGTTGAGTCTGGGCGATTTCCAGCACTTAGCCTCTCCTCCCAGCCTCTACTCGTTCAGTGGCTACCAATGGCGTGCCAAGGTGGAAGAAGTGTTTCAGCTGGCAGGTGCTGGTGCTGTGGGCGGTGCTGAGCTGCTCTCTGGCTCCAGGGCTGCTGAGAGCTTGGCAGAGACTCTTGGAAAATGTTCCTGCCTCAGCTCTTGTGTCCTATTTGGAGAAGAGCACAATGGAGGCTGGGCTAACTCCCTTTTGATCTAGTTGCTCACTACACACATACACACGTGCCTGGAAACTCCTGCACCTGCACAGACTTTCTTTTGTAAGAGGAGAATATGAAGCAATAGTAAGAGTAACCACAACTCGTGTGGCTGTAAGAGCTGGCATGGTGTGTGCACAATGCCTCTTTTCCTGGACCTGGACACAATGTGCTTAGTGTGAGCTTGATAATTAGGAGGAAGGAGACAGATGATGCTATCTACTGAAATGAGCAGAGGCGGGGGTAACACAGCCACATAACTCTGGGCAAATTCCTTAACCTCTCCATACTTCAGTTTCTGTCTCTATAAGATCAGAATAAAGTATTATCTACCTGAGCACAGCTAGTGCCCAGGTCTTTTTTTCTAGTACTCTTCCCCAATAAAAGGGATCCTGAGAGGAATAGTGATGCTAGGGCAGGCAATATACAAGATTAGCCTGTACCATCTTGAAATACCAGAAAATAAGAAAGTACTTAAAAACAAAACAAAATAAAAATACTCAACCCATAGTAACAGTGATGTTGGTGGAGAGAACTGAATGGATTTCCCAAAGCCAAAGAATCTGACTAACAAGTACAGTAGCATCAGATTATAATCCAAAGTGCAAAATAAATATCCATGAGACCATGTTGATAAAATTGATTACTTTAATAAACAATTGGTGAAAAGAGACAAATCTTCCATGTATAACAATTCCAAATTATTTATCTAGATACTCTGCTGTCAAGGAGGTGGGGCATAACTCCCCACTCCTTAAATGTTGGCTGTACATAGTGAATTCTTTCCAAAGAACAGTACCAAAAGCAGGGGCAGGAATAACTTTACAGTGGAGTCAGATTGATAGAATGTACCCTTGCTGTGGTGTGGTGCACTGGCTCTTTAACTCTCTGGTCCTCCTCTCCAAAGCACATCAACCCAGTCAAATCACAAAAAAGAACATCAATCAAATTACAATTCAGGAATATTTCACAAAGTATCCTGACCATTACTCCTTGTAACTGTCAAAGTCATCAAAAACAAGGAAAATCTAAGAAACCATCACAGCCAAGGGGAGCTTAAATGTAAAGTGATACCCTAGATGGGATCCTGGAGCAGAGAAAGAACATTATATTTGAACTGAGGAAATTTGAATAAATATGAATAAAGTATGGACTTTCATGAAGAATTAACAATAAAGCATTAGTATCAAAACATCAGATGTGACAAATGTACCATACTGGTCTGAGATGTTAACCCAAGGGAAACTGGGTGTGATGTATACAGAAACTGTGCCCTGTCTTTGCAGTTTTTTATGTAAATATAAAACTGTTCCAAAATTTAAAAGTTTATTTTAAAAAGGTTATCTATCTCATAGTGGTGTGAAGATTAAAATGCATAGGAAATACTTAGCACCGTGCCTGACAGGTGGTAAACTTCAGTAAATGGCAACTTGGTTATTATTAGGTGCCAGAGAAGAGAAACCAGATTGAGCAATGCAGTGGAGAGTTTATGAATACATGAACTATAACTCTAATTTCCAGTTCTGGAGACAGCACCTTATCAACAACGCACAAGAGCTGCCCACCTCCTGGAAAGGGCAACCGCATTAGAGTTGCCTAACTTGTATTTCTGTGAAAACCTGCAGGTCCATGGGTGGGTGGAGGTGGCAGTGCCAGCAGATGCACTAATCCTGGACAAGATCAGCGTATTAGTGCTTGCTGATTAGCACAGCCAATCAGAGCAAAGGTGTGAAGAGCCACGCCCCCAGGAAAAGCTGCTCCCCTGCAGAGTTTTCGTAGGTGGAGAGCGCTGGCTCCCCCTGCAGGGCTGCCAGCTGAGAGACCACGCATACCAAACAATATGCTTCACCTCGGGGCTGACACCCTGCAGCTCGGGCTCCATTTTGCCCCCAGGGGACTCTATCATCCAGGCCCAGCCCAGAAAGATCAGTGAAGACCCAGTGGGCAGTATGTAGGCATTGGAGAAATCCACAGCATAGTGCAACAAATCCAGAGGCAAGAAATCAAATTCTCAGTGCATTATTTTGTATTCTCGGGGTTGCAAGTGATAGAAATCCAAGCGCACTACACTGGGGGTGGCTGGAAGTGAGACTGGGGAAAAGGACAGTCAGTGTAGATAATGAATGATTGAGTCAGAAAGATGAGGGCTGGTTCAAAAGGAAATAAAATGCTAATACCTCCTAGACATTTCCTCTCCTCCATTACCTATTGCCAAGGTCACCTGCCTCCAGGGAATCATTCCTCCCAATAAGGAGTTGTTAATGAGTTCCCTCTGGGCAGCTCCCTTCCTGCTGTAGGTCACTCCACCTTTTGGTCACATAGGCAAGATAAGAGGAGGAGGGGGTAGGAGAAGAAAGGAAACCTAAAAACCTATAAAAGGAGCAAAATATCCCCATTCCCTGGGGCACCAGCTCTGGACCCCCTCCTCTCCAGAGGAGTCTCTCTCCTCCACCCCTCTCTGTTCTATCCCTTAAATAAAACATTTTGCTCTTGCCTAGGCATTTTTCAGGTATTCAGTTTTCAACATCAGGGGTACAAGGACCTGATCCTGGTTTTCAAGACTGGTTTCAGAAGGGGTTGAAATTTATTAGAAAGGCAGAGAGATTTGCTCATACAATTAGGCTTTGGGAAGGCAGATGAGGGCTGCTACAGGAATCCCCCTTTGGAACCAGGACTCCAGGGCTACGAAGAAGCCTACTGCGGGTTTCTTGTATCTGCCCTCCCTGCTTGCTGGCTATTTCCCGTGGGGCTGCTTTTCCAGGCAGCAGAATCAAGCCACAGACAGCTCTCAGGCCACCATCACCCCAACGTCACCAACAGAGAAGAAGGCACTACTCACCTCCCTCCTCCAGCCAAGCTTCCATTTAAAAAACTGCAAAGAAGGAATCTGATTAGCCCACCTTGACTCATGTGCTCACCACTAGGCCAATCAGGTACCCAGGAGCCTATGTCATAAAATCTGGTTGACATTAAAATCAGGACAGTCAAGAGACACAAACCACAACAGTTATTTGAACAGAGAAAATAGCAAAAATAAGTTTTCTTATGTACACAGTTGTTAGTTTGGTAACAGAAAAAGTAAAATGAACTCTCATGCATCCCAGAGCTAGCAGATACCTCAAACAGCTACTAACCTGTCACTACGGGAACAAGGGCAAGAGGTTAGAGCAGGTAATATTTAGAAGTTGGAAGGATGGGGCTAGGGATGTGGCTCAAGGGTAGTGTGCCTGCCTAGCATGCATGAGGCCCTGGGTTCCATCTCCTGCGTTATCCGGTTGGGGACTGAAAGGAGGGACCCAGACTTTTAAGGAGGAGGTACCAGCTGGTAGTTGTCTCTGAGGGGGATACAATGAGGCTGGTTCAACAAGATTTGGAAAAACTGAAAACTGAATTTAGCTGCTGCCATAGAAATGCACTGCAGCTGATGGATAAACAAAATGTGGTATATCCACACAGTGGGGCGCTATGAGCCAATTAAAAGAAATATAATTATGATACATGCTAACACATGGATAAACCTCAAAACATTATGATAAATTAAAGAAGCCAGATACCGGAGGACGCAGCTTGTATGCTTCTATTTAAATGAAATGTCCTGAGAAGGCAAAATTTTAGAGACAGAAAGTAGCTTAGTGGTTGCCTAGGTTGGGGGTGGGGGGTTGTGAGGTGGTTGCTAATGGGCATGAGGTTCCTTCAAGGGGTGATGGAAATGTTGTAAGATAAGACTGTGGTCATAGTTGCACAATCCTCACAACGTATTAATAATTATTGAATGGCACACTTAAAATGGGTGAATTTTATGGGATATAAATTGAACCTTGGTGAAGCTTTGAAAAACCCAAACATAAGTAGATAGAAAACCCATAGGAAGTAGCAAGTTTCTTCACCATGATATATCAAAAAAACAAAAAAGTTTCCCTCTGGCCTCACACCACAGCATGGAAGACTTCTGTGACCTTAAGAGGGTGGGGATTTTTTTATCAGTCAGCCAGAAAGCAATTCTGTAAGAATAGACACCAGCTGGGTGTCTTCTAACCCAATTCTGATACTGTCTACCTGGAGGTAGCATCAGATCACACAGACGCAGGGCTCAGTCCCAAGGCAGCTTCTTCCCCAACAACCTTCCCTGCCAGTCCCAAGCCCCAGGTCATTATACCTATGCTTCAATCAACCAGCTCTGCATCAGAGTTCCCATGACCCCCCCTCCTTGGGCTCAGTTAATTTGCGAAACTGGCTAATAGAACTCAGGAAAAGACTTAGGTTTACTGGTTTATCATACAGGGTATTACAAAGGATACAGATGGTTAAATACACAGGAGGACTGTGGCAGGAGGGGCCCAACTTCCGTTCCTCTGCAAGGTGTGCCCCCTCCAGGAACTCCCAGGTTCAGCCATCTGGAAGCTCCCAACCTTCTCTTGGGCATTCATGTCTCCATTGCATTGACCCAACTACTAATTGACAGGGTGGGGAAACCCAGCAAGGACTGTTTGTCTGTTCAAATTCTTCTTGGCCTCTCTGGGCAGCCTTCCTCCCTCCAGGGCATGGGGCAAGAAGGACCCCTCTGGAATGTGGAAGGTCTTATGACCTACTATCAGACAAGGACAGGTCAGAGAAGTTCTTATGGCAGCCCCAGAGAAAAGCAGAAGAGTTTCTATGACCTGCCTTGGGGAAGAGAAATTCTAGTTTCTATGGCCTTGGGGAGGGAGCTATGAGCCAGGAACTGTGGATAAAAAGCAAAAATTATACATCATACCCTCCTCCTGCCTTCCTTTCTCTCCTGCAGTTTGTGGGAGCTGCAGGGTCTGAAATAACCCTGTGAAAGGGCTCATTCCCCTTACAAAATGTAGACATTCTTAAAATGGCAGCACAGGGATTTATTCCTTGCTCAAATATTTATCAAGTGACTCCTACGTGCCAAGCAGTGTGGTACCTCTAGGCATTTCTAAATCACCCCTTCCCCAGACGGCAGAAAACATCTGCAGCTGAGGGAAAGGAGGCAATCTAGATAAGGAAAATTCCTGAATTTAGGGAGAGGAAACTAGAGAGACAAAAGTTGATCCCTGGGTGGGGCTTGTGGCTCAGTGGTAGAGTGCTTGCCTAGCATGTGTGAGGCACTGGGATGGATCCTCAGCACCACATATAAATAATAAATGAATAAAATAAAGATCCATCAGCAACTAAAAAATTTTTAAAAATTTTTTTAAAAAGTTGATCCCTGGTTGCCAGGGCCAGGATGGGACTGGGACATCCATGTGTGGATTTATAGTGTGTAAATTATAACTCAATAAAGGCATTTAAAAAAAAAAAGTACCTCGAAGTTTTTATGGTCAGAAGCAGATGAGGGCAGGACTTTCTCTGAGGACTGGGCCCTCTACAGGCACAGAGTCTGTGGTCATTAAAGCCCAGTGCAGCTGGATGGTCACACCTAGCTGATGCCAGGGCTGCCTCTGCCCTCAAGGGAGGGGCATGGTCCATGGGGTGGGCCAGCACTCCCAGACTTTCATCTTGCCTGCCTTGCAAGCCAGCAAGGCCATCCTGTCTGTGCCGTCCCACTGTCCTGCTTGTCTCTCTCCCACTCCTCCGTGTGGCTGGGAGGGCATAGGGACTTTGGAAGTCCCCTGGAGCAGTGTGTATGGAGCCAGGTCCTCGGCTTTATTTCTCTATGCAGCCTGAGACAGACTGAGAAGTGGGATCAGGGACTGTGGCTGTGCACTCCTCCTCAGCTTTACCCCAGTTCTGCAAAAAGACTGCTGGGTTACAGTTCAGCTATTAATAAAGTGTTGTATTGATTCCTGTTCTGCACTTGTTAATTGTCTCTGTGTAAAAATTAGAACAGTTTTAGACCATTTCTGGTCTCTTGCCAAGTCAAAATACCATCCAAGCCCAGCTGCATTTCCTTGGAGTTCTGGCTTGACTTACTGGCATGTTTCATTGCAGGTGTTCAGGTTTAGACAGTGGGCTGCACCAGCGAGGCTGAACACTCAGTGGGATTGGGTGTTGACTAGACCGTGCTTTTCACACCTTCATGTGCACATGCATAACTTGGAGCATCTCTAATGCACGTTCAGATTTAGGATGTTTGGAAGTACCCTTGATCTTGCATGTCCTATAAGCTCTATGTAGAGGTGTTCTTTCTTCTGGTCCATGGACCACAGGTTGGATGACTTGCATCTAGAATTCCTCTGTCCTAGGTAGGAAGCCTTTGCTCCTGCTTCTGGAGCATGCACCTGCAGGGGAAGGACAGGCCATTTTCTAACAGAAAATCATGGAATCTGGACTGTCTGGTCCACACCAAGAGACTCTTGGCTTCTCCATCCAGTTCAGGCTCCATGTTCTGCAAAGGCAGCTGCTGCCCTCTTCCCTGAACAGTGAAAATGATGAGCTGCTGATTAAGCAGGAAAGGACGTGCTCCAGCTGAGATCAGCCCCGAGGACTCCCTTAGTTAGGAGAGGACACACACCATATGTCCTCTGCTCAGAACTGTTGAGGCCCAATGTCTGCAGGTGGTGGTCAGGCCCTGGAGTGCTGCCAATAACAGACAAGACAGAATTTGCTGCCAAACACAGAGTCAGCCTTGGACTCCAGTGGCAATTCTCGGAATCAGAGAACAGGTGCTTAGCATTACTAGGTGGCAAGAACACAAAGACGATGGAGATGTGGTCTTATCTTTGGGAGGCCACTTCTCTAGGGCAGCATGGGAAGAGTAAATGACTTGTGGCCCATGGCAGGGTGGAAAGCAGGCCCAAATCCAGAGTGAAGCTGCTTGGGGGCAGAAGGGAGGTCACATGAAATAATGTGAGCAGGCAGAAGCAGCTTCCTTGGAGGGATGACAGCAGAGCTGTATCTCAAAGGATGGGCAGGGCTATGGTGGGTGGAGGTGAGCACAGAGAGAATCAAGTCTGTGTCGAGGAAATGTGGAAAGGGGAAGTCAAGAGCATGTCTGCAGAATGGATAGTCTGTATCACGGTCCCCCTCATCCATGAGGGACACAATTTAAGACCTTCATTGGATGCCTACAACCACACAGAGTATCAAGCTCTAGATACTGTTTTTTTCCTGTACATATGTATGTAAAGATTAGACGATCAGGGAGAAGATGAATTTAAGCCACTCGGCAAGGCTCTATTGGAATACACACCCTCGGGCCAAATCCCCTGTCCATCAGAGTGTGTCGGGAGAAATGGCACTGGAGCTTCGGTGCACAGAGAATTTCAAGAAAGCCCGGTCAGGAAGGGGAGGGCTTGAGGGCAGGAAGAGAAGGCCAGAGTCCTTCCTGGATAGGTCAGGAAAACTTGCTGATTGACAGGAGGCGTGTCTACTGGTGACGTCACATCTGGCTTGCTGCTGCTTCGCAGCTGCTGACCGGTTCCCCTAATTGGACATTTTGGACCCTGACCAGACCTAACATTCTGGCCTTTTTGGTGATATAGGACAGCAGATTCTGTCTGGCTACTTCGTGCAGGATTGGGGCATCGAGAGATGGGGATGCGGCCCGGGCGTTGGTCAGGCAGGGAGGCAGATGCAGGGGTGTGGGAGCCTCTGGCTGTCAGTCATGTTGCTCAAATGTAAAAACATCATCTGTGGGTAGGAACAGAAGCTTTGGAGAGATTACTGATCAGCAGAAAAAGAAGGGGGGCTGCCAAGAAATTTTGAGTTTGGTGGGATTAAAGCATGATGGGAGTTCAAAGCTGGTCTATTCTGTAATGAAATTTGTTTAAGTTTTTAAAGTAGGGATTACTGCATAATCAAGTCCTCTTGCCTTAGCCCAGAGGCAGTGAATGGGGGCCAAGGAGAGCCCAACTATTATCAATAGAAAGATGGCCCTTTTTGCCCTAGAAAGGGAGGTGGTAACAAGTCATGGTAATTCAGCCTCATTGTACAGTTAAGTCCCTATAACAAGGCTGGAGAGGACAAGGCATGTAAACATAGCATTTAGTTTTTCATGTCACAGATGTCTATCTTTAAATCATTTTAAATGCCCAGGAACAGCTGTGTTCTTGGTTTTGCTAGGTGTTTAAGATGAAGCAAGTCAAATTGACTTTTGTTCTTACCGATTGTTAAGAGTCACCTTTTAGCTGGACGCGGTGGCTCAAGCCTGTAATCCCAGCACTTAGGGAGGCTAAGACAGGAGAATCACGAGTTCAAAGCCAGCCTCAGCAATGGTGAGGCGCTAAGCAACTCAGTGAGACCCTGTCTCTACATAAAAAAACACAAAATAGGGCTGGGGATGTGGCTCAGGGGTCGAGTAACCCTGAGTTCAATCCCCAGTACCAAAAAAAAAAAAGAGTCACCTTTTGTTTTCCTGGGAGGCATCCTTGAGGAACTTGAAGGCAGCACATTAGCTCTGCTAGTGCCATCTGTGTTAGGACAGGTCGAGGTCTGGCGAGGTCTGGTGCTGATGCGGCTTCCCCGGGAAACCTGAGGGACAGTTCCTCCTTTTCGGTGACCTTCCTCTTCATCGTATCGCATTTTATTGGCTCTTTAATTCTCTAATGGTCTCAGAAATCTCTTTGATCAGGAGGTCTTGCGGCCCAGAGATGTAGAGCACTCCAGAGAAGTTCCCTCATTCCTTGGATTCAGGTTGACTCGAAGGGCCAAAGCCAAATACTGGTTTTTTTTTGGCCCTTTAATTTAATTTTAATTTTTAAGTCTTGATCTTAAACACTCAGCAAGCCAATTTCACCAGTCTTAAAGTAAGGCTACTGGGCTTTAACTTTAAGGTCTATTCTATAGGTGGTGGCTGATTTATCTTAAAATAATTTGGGTTGGTTGTTGTTTTTGTTTTGTTTTTTGAAGTAGTACCTCTGTAAAACATTAACAGGCAATAGTTAGAGTTTCAGTAAAATACAAAATAAAATCAACAACAGCAAAACATATTTAGTTTGTGTAACAGCTTTCTCAAGGTTTGGCTGAGTTATATATCCCTGTTTGAGGTCTTAATGATCTTTACAACAAAATTAATCTTTTGAACACATCTTTAAATGAACTGGAGTCTCAATTACTTTGAAGCCACTGTAGTAAGCTGGGAGATAGAACTATCTCAGGTAAGACAGGGTTCCTTGTAAAATCTTAGCAGAATATTGAATAGATTAGGTCCTCATTTATTTAAAAGATCACTCTGATGTAAAAATAACTTAAAGCCTTATCTTATTGATGATAAGTTCAGTTATAAAACATTAAATGACATAAATCGATACCATACAAGTTCAGTTTGGAGAACATCAGCTTGATATAATGCTCTTTAAAATCTTTTACTATAAAGCTTGTACATCTGAAAGAAATGAACACATTTAATATAAAAGTAGAACTAGTAGAACCAGAATTACATTGATGTTATTACATTGAGTTTAGTTTTGAAGGAAAATTTAAATGTTAACTTTTTGTTTAATTACAGTTGTAAACCTTAATTTTTGAAAATTAGTTTTCTAAGTGATAAAACCTGACAAATGTAAGAAAGTTATCTTATTAAGAGCAGAACATTGTTTTAGATTTTTATATAAGTACATTGAAGTTTAAATTGAATAAGCTTATATTAATTATAGTTAAATTAGTCATAAACATAAACCTTAGAAATTTACCCTTCATTTAGATCCACATCCCAAAATAATCCTTGTAAATTTTGAAGTTAGGCAAATTATTCCATTTCAATGATAAGAAATACCTTATGTTATTTATAGTACTTTAAATGAAACAGTAAAAACCTTTAGAAATTTATAAACCTTTGTGTTGAAGAAAGGACAATTGATTTTAACCTTTAGATTTAAATTAAGTAAGCTCATATTAGTCACATGGTGGCTGTCCTCTGAGGGAAGTAGGGAAGTTTCTGTAACCCAGAGAATTATTAAGGTAAGTATCTAAGGAATTCACAACTGATAGGGTAATACAGAGGCAGATGGCAAACCAATGATTTATATAGCTTAGCATCCTAGATAAGGGGGAAACTTAGGTTTCAGCATGAAGGTGCTGTTTAGATTTGAAGAAGCATAATTACCTAATCAAAGCCAAACATAGTCCAAACAAGTAAAACAAAAATAAACTTTTATGACCTCTTGTTTAATTGGCTTTCAATCCTAAAATAGAATTAGGCTGGGTTAGAGAATTACATTCATTTACCATTTATGAAAACACAATGTTTAAGTATATAGAATTATGCCTGTTGGGGTTTAAATTAAGTAATTTTGTTTCTAATGATGACAAAGCAATTTTATATCCTCTTGATAAAATTTACCATTTATGAAAACATCAAAAATGTTACCCTATGGAATTTAAAGGAATTAAAAGTATTTGGTATTGGATTTAACAGTTAACATTTTATCTAACAAACACATTTGAGTACTCAATATCAGATCTGATTTGCTTATTTTCATTATAAAAAACAACAAGACATTAGAGAAGCATCTTTAACAGTAACTTTTTTCCCTTGAAGAAATTTTGACAATGAGATATATTAGACATTTTATAGACATTAACATGTTATTAGTCCTTTGACTATCTAGAAAGACTTGTGAGTTGAGTAATTTTAAAGATGTCTTTATTTTTGTTTATTTAAATTGAACCTTTTAAATCATGTGAATTAAAGGTATTTGGATCCATTTTTAATTTTAGTTTTTAATTTATGAGCACTCATTATCTGTGCCAATTTTGATACCATGTACATGGTACATACACACACACACACACAAAAATAGAGCATGCAAAAGGCCCTTTGAATTAAAGGTATATCTAGTCTCAGTAGAGTGTTAAAAAAAACTTTTATAGTTGGATAAAATACATCTGATCAGAAGTTTCAACCTTAGCATGAAGAATGAAAGTTTTAAGTTTAAAAATGTAAGAGTGAAGAGTCCTAGAAAGAGAAAGCAAGCCATCGCAAGTCAGGCAGCTCAAAGACGAGCAAGCGAGAGAGTGCGCGTGCGCGAGAGCGAGCATGCTTCACTGGTCCGGCGTGCAGACGGAGTGAGCGATGCAGGAACAGAGGGCAGGCGGGCCTTACCCCCGCCCAATGCGGTCTCTGGGAGGGCGTTGGGACAGAGGCCAGCTCCGCCTCCTGGGAAGGTGGCGCTGCAGCCTCGGGGGAGCCGAGAGTGAGGGGAGGGTGCTGCTGCAGGGCAGGCAACTCAGACGCGGAGCTGCCCTTCTGAGCAGCACAGAGACAATGAGGAATGCAGGGAGGCGGGGCAGGTGGGCTCTGCAGTGGCGGGAAAAGCCAGCCCGGCCGGGCGCCAGCCGTCTTGAGCAGCACGCGGCCGCATGAGGAAGGAGATAGAGGAGTAAATGGGAAAGGGATTTTTGTTAGCAAGAAGAACTTGAGAAGATAGAACAAATGGGAAAGGGAGGGGCGAGAGCACAGCGAGAAGGACTTGAAAGGACAGAACAGAGGGGAAAGAAGGGAGGGGCGAGAGCGCACTTCCAACAAAGCCTTGGTGAAAGGAATTTCTGTCCATTTCCCCATCCGGTGACAAAAATTAGCCAAATCAGTGAGGATTTGAAAATCAAAAGTTCCTTGTGACTTTTCAGCGGTCCCGGGGGAGTGGGCAGGAACATAAATTGGCGTCCCAAAGAATGCTCACGCCCACGGGAGAATGGGGCCAAGCGGAATATTGAAGCATCCTTTGAACCTTCCAGGGCCCGGATGGCAGACGGCGCATGGCTAGCACGGAGACTGGGAACGTCTTCCCAATCTACGTGGCCTCGAGCGGACAGAGTGCCCACGCACACGTGCGACTTACAGGATGGGCCTCTGGAGTGAACGGTGGGGGTGGGGCAAGCCGAGAAGCCAGAGGAAGCGGGGGCCTACCTCATTCTTGTCGGTCTGGGTGAGGAAGACAGGGAGTGGCTCAGGAGTTCTCTCGGTTCGGAGGGCTTGCCTCAACCCTGGTACGGGGAGGTTCAAAGCCCGCCCGGGTTTCGCACACCATTATGTAAAGATTACATGACCAGGGAGAAGATGAATTTAAGCCATTCAGCAAGGCTTTATTGGTTACACGCCCTTGGGCCAAATCCCCCACCCATCAGAGCGTGTCGGGAGAAATGGCACTGGAGCTTCCGTGCACAATTTCAAGAAAGCCCAGTCAGGAAGGGGAGGGCTTGAGGGCAGGAAGAGAAGGCCAGAGTCCTTCCTGGATAGGTCAGGAAAACTTGCTGATTGACAGGAGGCGTGTCTACTGGTGACATCCCATCTGGCTTGCTGCTGCTTCGCAGCTGCTGACCGGTTCCCCTAATTGGACATTTTGGACCCTGACCAGACCTAACAATGTACTAAAGTTTAATTTATAAATTAAGCTCAATAAGAGATAAAAAACTAATAATCAATAATAAATAGGACTGTTATAAAATTAAAATATAAAATTAAAATTATAAACTATATAATAATAGGCTGTTATAAAATTGCCAGCGTTACTGCTCTTGCACTTTGGGGCCATTAATGAGTAAAATAAAGTTTACTTGAACACAAGCACTGTGATACTGTAACACTTGATCTGGTAACTGAGACAGTTAAGTGACTAAGGAGCAGGTAGTGTTTACAGGATACACACTGGAACAAGGGCTGATGCACACCCTTGATGGGACAGTGGGAGATTCCACCATGCTATGCTGAATGGCTCACAATTTAAAACTTCTGAATTCTCAAATATCCCATTTAGTATTTTCAGTCTAAAGTTAACAGCAGGTAGCTGAAATCACAAAAGGACCAGGGCAACTGCATGTGCATCTGAGGAGTCATAGAGATGTATTAATAGTGGCGGGCAAGCATTTGTTATGTGCTGGACATTTGGTAGACACTGGAGGGGCTACAGGAAGTGACAGAAAAGCAAATACTCTTAAAATGATAACACATTTGTACATAAAATATCCAGAAGTCACCAGAAGAAAGGGCTATGAGGAAAATACAGAAAAGTCTGTGTGTTCAGAGAAGAGACATATTCCTTTGCATCCTATCTTTGGACAATGTGGGTACCTAGAAAGCAGGCAGGTGGAGTAACTTAACCAGGAACTGGCCTCTGGTAAGGACAGTAGGGCTTGTTGACAGAACTGGGATGTCTGGCCCCTTTTCGATGGCATTCTGCCTCCACTGTAGCAACTTCTCCTCTCCCTGCCTGACACTGAAGGGTGAGGGCTCTGAGCCTGTGCCCCCGACCAGCTGCTTTGGCTCTGAGTGTTATCTGACAAATACTAAGAAAAAACGACCCCAAACCTGGAAGGGAGACCAAGAGGATATTCACATGTCCTTTCAGTGTTGTGCTGAAATGCTGTTTAACAGCCTTGCCCAGTGATAATTAATCTTCTAGGACAATGTACTGTTGTTTGGCTATGCTATTTATTATTAATTAAGGGCCCAGACTCTGTGAAATTATGTGAGCTTGTAAAGTTGTACAGAAGCAAATAATGCCTGTCCAGTAAAAAAAGGTAACCTCAAACATTAGATTTAATAGCTGTGTAGGACATTAACCTCTTTTGTATCTAGTCTACATATATAATATTCTTTAACAGGACTATATAAGCCCCAATGCCTCAAATGACTTTTTTTTTTTTTTTTTTTGGTACCAAGCATTGACCCAAGGGCACTTAACTATTGAACCACATCCTTAGCCCTTTTAATTAATTAATTTATTTATTTTGAGACAGAGTCTCACTGAGTTGCTTAGGGCCTCTCTAAATCATTAAGGCTGGCTTTGAACTTGTGATCTTCCTGCCTCAGCCTCCCTAGTCTCTGAGATTACAGGCGTGTGCCACCATGCCAAGCTCAAATGATTCTTGAACCAGTCTATTTTTATTGTTTTTCCCATTAATAAATGAGTTGAATGAAGTTTTCAACATAGGTGCATTCTATGTTTGAAAGAAAGTCATGCTTTTGACTTTTGAACATTATATTTCCCCAGTTGAAAATTGGGGTGGGGGACTCTATGTATTATGAGAAACAAAAATGTGAATTGCTATTGCTCAATAGCATTAGGACTTTCTGATAGGCTAAGACAGTCATTACCAAATTCTTCTGTCAACAAAAAGACCCAGAAGTCCTGAGGGGAAAATCCATCAGAAGGAAGAGTTTGTTCATGTGGATCAATTCAGCATGTTCCTGAATGAGGTTGGGGTTGAATCATAACGTGTGGCTTAAGCTGGAGCCCCTACAAACTGGGGAACCTCAGCAGGACAGTCAAGTTCAGGAAACAACAACAAAATATGTGAGAGTCACATTAAAAAGGCAGCAACTTTGGAGGCCCCATGTGTAGACGCTGGGACCGGGTGGAGCTTCAACCCTACAGGGCAGGGATAGATCACGTCAAGCTGTGCAGAACTGGTTTTCAGCAAGGTGCCGTGTAGCACCAACAACAACTGAAACCAAGGTTCTGTCAAAGAGTCCTGCTCGGATATTCTCACCATGGTCTCTCTTCCTGACTTCTAGAGTGAGGCCCAACATGTGCACCCCAAGCTAGCAATCCAGGTCACGCCAATTACATATATATGAAGGCATGATTTCCTCTCCAATAAGATCCCTCAGCCTAAAAGCAGAAACTTGGAAGAGCCTATTCTGGAGCTGTAGGCAAGCATGGAATGAGCTACCCCTCAACCCAAGAGAGAGGAAAAGAAAACCTCAGAGCACACGAGAACCGAGGTATCGTGGGCAGACCACGGCAGCCTGGGCGGGTATGCGGGGGTGGAGGGTATAAAACATGCCAACCCACACTTAGTGGTATAACATAATAATCCTTGTCTATAGGTCACTAGGTGCCTCTGCCAATCTAGCCTGGGCTCTGCTTCATGCTATGACCTCTGAGGTGACTGTGCTCTTTGCTGCAGACCTGTAGTCAGCTGGGCTCTCTGCTCCACCCTGTGCAAGTCAGGACCTATGCAAAGGGAAAGCATAGGAAGCCTTACAACGCATCACTACTTCCACCTATAGCACTGGCCAAAGTAAGTCGCATAGGCAAGGTCAAGGTCAAGGTCAAGTGGGATGCAACTTGCCATTAATAAGGTCATAGCAAGGGTGTAGATTGAGGCCAATCATTCATGTGAAAAGAGGAAGGACCCATGTAGTCATTGTACTTATGGCCTCTGGGAGCCCCACTTTCTGGGTGCCTGCCTCTTTCTAGCTTCTAGCGCACACCTCTACATCCTCAGTCTCCGGGGGACCTGTGCTCAGCTACCCGACTGAAGGGTACAAAGTGCAGTCTTCTCCCTCTCCTGTTTTCTTGCCCTTGCCTTCTCTGGCGAGCATGTTAATCATTTCAGCTTTCTTCTCCACAGCCCATTAGCATGGTCCTTGTTCCACCTCATTGTGCAGTGGAGGTTTCAGGTCAGTTTAATTACCATGCTGGCATGCTGGGGACCTCACAACATGTCAAGCGGATCTTAATGGAGGCTCCGTGTTTACTGGGACCATGTCAACAATTATCAATAAGACTTCTTGCTGCTGCTACTGTCGTCTCTTGACGGATGGAG
Source organism: Xerus rutilus (assembly GCA_028644305.1). Lineage (NCBI taxonomy): Eukaryota > Metazoa > Chordata > Mammalia > Rodentia > Sciuridae > Xerus > Xerus rutilus. The sequence continues at coordinate 27,751,275 of CM053401.1, forward strand.
AAGAAATATAACGACTAAATTATGGGCCATGATGGGGGGGGGTGTCTCAGGATACAGAGAGATAATGGGATTGAATGGCCACAGTCACTATTTATTGAAAGAGAACCTCAATTATGTGTCAGGCACATGCTAGGTGCTTACACACACAGAGTAGGGATGATGTCATCCCCCAAACAGGGATGAGTGGCTCTAGGGAAGCTCACTGGGCTTTGGGAGCAAAATGGCTTCCACTGGAAGTGGAGGTAAGGGAGTGGTCATTGGCTAGAATTCAGGAAGCTGGAAAGGGTAGGGAATTTCTGGATGTGGCCTAGGTTAAAAACTCTTTCAGACTCCCAAAATTACTGTGGTGGGTGTGCATGTGTTGTGTGCATGTTTGTGTGTTTGTGTGTGTGTGTGAGAGAGAGAGAGAGAAAGAGAGAGAGAAATTAAGAGGTCACAAAGCTGAGTAGAGGACACTTCCCAGCCTTGGCACCTATGACCAGAGGCCCCAGCCAAGGTCATGCCAATGGTGGTCAGTGGATGTGGAGTTGGGTACACTCTGCAGTCAGGGCTACACCTTCTCCATCCTCATCCCTAAGGAGGACGAGGCCAGGGTGGACGGGTATGCAAAGCCAGCAGGAGGCCCCACTTCAGTGAGGTGGGTGCCTAATTCTCCACAAGTCCACAAGGCAGGAGAGGAGGATGGTGCTGGAGCACCTTGAGTTCCAGCTGTGACCCTGCAGAGCAGCAATGGCCCAGATTCCCACATCACAGTGGACTGGTGGGGTCATCCAAGTTCCTTTCCACAAGGAAGTCATAAGCAGGACCTGATGCTTTCAGGTGATTTTTGCTTTAAGATTCTGCTTAAGTGGGCTGGGTTTTCTGGCAATGCCTGCAATCCTAGAGACTTGGAAGGCTGAGGCAGGGTGAGCACCAGTTTGAGGCCAGCCTGGACAACTTGGCAAGACCCTGTCCAAAAATAAATAGGGCTGAGGAGGTAGCTCAGGGTAGAGTGCTCTTGGGTTCAATCCCCAGTATCTCCTCTCCCCACATACAGACTCTGCTTAAATGGATATCTCAGGGAGGGACACCTAGGAGAGGAAGTCTAATGTCATGAAAATGTCAGGGGTGCTCAAGTTATCATTATTTTGAATAGTAAAAGATTAAAAAATATTCAAATATTTAAATATTCATGTCCCTATGAATATTCCACATTGGAGACACAGGGCACACAGTGGAGCATCTCTTCTGCCTAACCCCTCACAGCCTTGGGCAACAGGCATTATACTCCCACTTTACAGATAGGGAATGGAAAAGTAAATTCCCCAAGCCACATCCCGTTGATTCTATAAGGAGTTTTCAATCTTTCTCCTCCTTGTTCTGATTCTCTGAAGTTATATTCAATACTCATTTAGCAAGAGCAAGAGCCTAAAGCTGGTCAGCACTGTTCTTGAAGGGGGCAGGGCAGTGGGGTGGGCAAAGAAAGGAGCCTGGAGGAGGCAGATGGGCTGGCAGAGGTGACGGCACGGTGAGCCCTGCCGTGCTGCACTCCAGGTTTAAATTGTGGTTACACGGAGCTCTAAGGAATGGATGACTCCAAAGAGCTGGGGAAGAGGGAAACAGCAAGATCCTGGACTGTGTGCACCAAGTCCCAGATATGTGTGAGACACTGTGAACTTTACATATACGACCAGCCTTTTCATTAACATTTAAAACAAACTCATGAATATATGCTCGTAAAAATCCAAACACTGCAAAGTTATGCAGAACAAGGTGACACATCCCCCCTCTTACTCCCAGCAAACCCCTCGTCTTCCTCATAAGAGCCTTTCTCTTCCCATAAGAGTTTGGTATGTGTGCTTCCAGATCATTCCATACAGTTGCAGTTATAAGATAATAACAGATTATTTTAGTCATCTGTGCCTGCTAGTGCCAGATGATATTCTGACTTTGCTTGCAGGCACAGAAGAGGCATACATCTTTTTCGTGAACACATACAGGAGAACACAATGTATCTTTTAAAAAACTAGCTTTTTGCTTAATATGCTTTTGAAACTTTCCACATCATATTTGTGCATGTGCTTCCTTTTCTAGAAATTCATTTTATCTCTTAAAAAGTAGTGCATACATCCAGTAAAAACTTCAGTGAGAAGAATGTGAAATGGAAGGTGATGTTTCCTGCCTGAAGTACATGCTTCCATCCATTCCCTAGGTACCTTATTCATATGTATATATTTTTGATTTGCTTATTTAATAGATTTGCAACCTTACTTTCTTATATCACATATCTTGGGCATCTCACTTTGTAACAAATAAATATTCCCTGTGTTCATCTTAGTTGCTGCATAATATTCCACTGAGCAAATGTATCATGCTTTATTTAACCAGTCCCCTACTGCTGGATGTTATTCAGACTATTATTAGGGCTTTTCAATTACAACAAATGGTGCAGTGAACACTCTTACACCCATATCTATGCCGATCTTTATGAATTTTCTTTCAGAGACTGCTCTATTGATCTACCTCTTCTGCTTTTTTAGTCACACATTCCTAAATTTTAGTAAGTACACACTGTCCAGAATAAAGAGTCTGTCGAGGTATTCCATGTAACTAAGTTCTAGTCAATGGGATTTAGCAACTCTGGGATTTTGGCCTTAAAGGGAAGGAGTGTGTCCTCAGCCTTTTCCCAGTTGGCCCTGGCTAGAATTGGATGTAGTAGGGGCTCTGTAGCAGCCTTCAGGTGAGAGTACCAGTGTATGGGAGCAGCATCAAAATCTGGACTCTGGGCCCCCAACACCATGGAATAATACCCACACACACACACACACCAGGCCTAGACTAATTAAGCCAGGCAAGAATTCCAGAAAGAAATATCCCTCTGTTGTGTTTAAGCCATTGTTATTTTGGGACTCAATTATAGCAATGGATCCAATAACCTAATTAAAATTAATATTTTCAATTTTTCTGATAACCCCACCTTTTTCATCACTCCTCCAGGCCTGAACAGGAGCTGCTTCCCCCTGATCCTCATCCCTGTTACCTCAGGGGTCCATTTCCACTTGCTCAGGTTTAACCAACTCCTCATGTTAAATTCACCAATAAAATCTCTCATGCAGCTTCTGTTGAGCTGAGACTGTGTTGAAGGTGAGGAGCTCCTGTGAACGTGTGCCCATTGAGGCTCCTACCCCAAGACTGCCTTCAGCATTACCATAACACTGCCTGGTACCCACACAGTCATTCTAAGGTATGAAAAGAACACCATATGTTAGGCTACCTCCACAGCACATTCAATTTGTCCCTTCAACTGTTCCTGTCAAGACCAAAGCAGGGTAGTTTACCATTTGACTGTCAGGGACCCGAATCCCTGAGAGGAACAGACTGGTGGGCCTGACACACCCAGAACCTTCCTCGGCTCCTCCTGGCTCTTGCAAGAAGCACCAGCTTTACAGACCTCCATGCAGCCTCTGGTAGGATTCAGGGAAACAGTGGAAATATACCCGGTCCTTAGAGTCCTCAGGCTTTGTATTCACAGACTTCACCATCCAGGGATTGGGGGCAGGGGATTGCATCTCTACTGAACACGCACAGGCTTTAGTCCTGGTCAGTATTCCCTAAACAGAACAGTTTACCACCCATTTAAATAGTATTTACATTGTCTTAGGTGTGATAAATAATCTAGAGGTAATTTAAAGTATATAGGAAGATGTGTAGGTTTTATGCAAATACTACACCGTTTTATATGAGGGACTCAAGCATCCAAGGATTTGGGTATCCTGGGGGGTCCTGGAACCTGTCCTCACAGATACTGAGGGACAACGGCAAAACACTTTGTATAACACTGATTCTTCAAGACTTGGGATATTTCAATGGATCATCTAGTTGATTTTAAGTTCTGTGATTGTAGGACCCATGTTTACATTTGCCAGGGAAAAGAATTTAAACCGGGGAAAAGTAATTAGGTACAGGAGTCAAGCTACAAATGGCCAGTGGCCAGGCAACCTACCAGTAGCTAGACTCTTTATTGAAACAGGGTCCACGGACTTTTGACTCATTTTCCATTCCTCCCCCACTTCTAGAGAAGTGGGGAGTGACCCTCCCCACTTCCCCCGCTGGCTCCCCCTTCCAAACACTCACCCACACGCGCTCCCCCCTCCGCCTGCCCCCCTGGCCCGTGGACTGAGCCACTGCTGCCATCTGGTGGCAGGATCTGTCAGGGACACTAGAAAGGCAAGTCACTTCCATTTAGGATTTTATTTGCAGAGATTTGGGAGTTTCCTGATTCTGGGACTGTCATCATTTTCTTTGGGAACAGAAAAGGAAAGGCCACTGCTGAGCACACTGTCCCCGCCATGGCTTCTCGCAACAGTCCACCATAGTTCTGATCTCTCATCCTCTTGTGCAGCCCAATTCAGTGACGGGGGCCGTATGTGGAGGATGTGTGTGTGTGTGGTGTGTGTGTATGTGTCCATCCTTGTTGATAAGGGGCAGCAACAGCAGATGTTACAAAAACCAGTACTGTATTTCAAACTCCTCCAGATCCTCGGCCCTGGCATCCAAGCCTTGCCTTATCAGTCTAGCCACATCCCCCTTCATGCTGCAGCATACTGAGATCTGTCTTGACTCTTCTGTTGGCATATGGTTTCCACCTGTGAGCTCCTACGGTCAAGGACCTTTCGTGTCTATAACCTGCATCTAACTTAGGGCTGAGCACAGAGAACGTAACAAATGCTCCTTGGTCAGCCCATCCTGTCAATTTTTCTTCCAGAAATCATTCTTTCATCTGCAGCTTTCCTTTCTATTCCCAGTGTCAACGTGCGGGACCGTGTGTGCCACCTAGATTTTCCCTGCTGTCATTACCTTGACAGCACAATGCTACCTACCTCCCCAGGAATTGCTTTCCAGCCAAAGGGAGCTGTCTTACTGACGGTGAAGTCTCCTGAGGACAGTTCTTACCCAGTAACTGGTCCATACTAGCCAGCGTGGCCCCAGCACCTGTACCTCAAGTCAAGGCAACTATGAAGGTCCATCAGAGACCCAGAGCTGCTGCGGGACTGGAGGAAGCCTGGACTGTGTCTGCATCTCGGTTCAACTTCTCCCTTTCGCTAGGAGTGCTTCTTTCAGCTTCACAGGTTGAGGGCTATGCAAGCACTGGAGAAAGACCCCAAAGGTTAAGGGCAAACTACTCCCCTATTTAAAGCAAAGTGTCAGAAGCAGAAAAGTCTCCTTGGTAGTATACACAGAGATTCTCATCTCTTCAGACAGAAGGCAGAAGCCACTGAGGCTCTGAGGAGAGTGGGGATCTAAAGGAGACTGAGCTCTTGATTTAGGCAAGTCTGCTATGCCAAGGCCAGGATCCCATGTGGGAAGCAAGGACTTGAGACTTGAGATGGGGGCTGTTATCTTGAGCCTCCTGTGAGATTCTCTGAGACCTTTGTGTCAGTTCAACTTGATACATATGAAAACCGTGAAACCCCAAAGCCCTGGGACATGGGCTTGTATATGTGACCCACTTGCTGTGCTCAAATACAATTCAAAAGCTGCTCAGCCCCTTCCTGTCTATTCCTACCTGCCCCTCCTGGCTGCCTGGCCAATAACTATGGTCAAGTCACAACATAACTTGGCCAGGAAAGTGCAGGGTCCCCTAGTAGAGAGGGGACTACGTGTGTGTGTGTGTGTGTGTGTGTGTGTGTGTGTGTGTATCTACCTGTAAGACCCAACCAGTGTATATTGGCACAAATAGGGAGAATACATATGGCTCTGCATCTGGAGGGTGCTGGAGAGAAACAGAATGTAAACTTGGACAAGAGAGTTTATCAGAATTGAGGACACTTACATGACACAAGAACAATATCCTTGAAGAGCCCCTGAAAGATTATGTGACTATGCTGCTAGGTTAGTTCCTAAAAGCTTGAAAAAAAGCGATAGTCCACTCTAAGGAAGTAGAAATGCCAGAACTGTCACAGGAAGAAATGGAGAAAAGGATCCAAGGCCCAGACAAGTGGTCTGCACACTGCTTATGGTCAAAAAAGCCACCAGCCAACTTGGTTCTGTGGGAGAAAGAGCCAGAGAAGACACTTTGTTTAGCCAAGGGTTAAGAAATGTGTTGAGCCGGGCGTGGTGGCTCACGCTTGTAATCTCAGCACTTAGGGAGGCTGAAACAGGAGAATCGCGAGTTCAAAGCCAGCCTCAGCAACGGTGAGGTGCTAAGCAATTCAGTGAGACCCTGTCTCTACATAAAACCCAAAATAGGGCTGGGGATGTGGCTCAGTGGTCGAGTGCCCGAGTTCAATCCCCAGTACCAAAAAAAAAAAGAAATGTGTTGATGTGAATGCTCAGTGGCCTCTGTAGGCCAGGGCTGAGGCTAACACATGCTGTTACAGAACAGGCCCCACTTACACCAGCGAGGACACATGACATCAGAGGTAAGGAGGATACAATTCCTGTAATAAGGGACTATGTCAGAGTAGCAACCACGGGAGCCTGACCCAGAGAGATGATTGAAATAGTTAATGGGACACAGCACCTGAAGGGCAAAACAGATAGATGGGCAGCCAGCAAGGGTAACACCTACTCTGATCAACCAAGGAGCCTATGCGAAGCAATCTAGTAAAAGGCTATAATCTAGTCAGTCAACAATGTTGACCTGCGAAGAATTTCCCCACTTCCAGCCAAGATGGTAAATCACAAATACCATATCCTCACAGGGAACAGAAGAGACGTAAAGCAGAGCAGGGGTGGGCCCAGTAGTTCCAACAAATTTCTCAAGTCAGGCTCCTACAAAAAAACAGAAGTAGTATCTTTGCTAGAGCAGATGAATGCTGCTTGAGGTACATGGTAGACAAGCACGCTGGCAAGTGTGTTCTGTCCTGCCACTATGGAAAATGAGGACCAGAAGTGGTTTGTGTTCCCATGAAGTAGAACAGTTATATTAACTCACTGGCTTTGTCAAAATATAGCCTGAAGGACGTTGGGCCTTCTGGAATGCTGCAGAACATTACAATGGTCCACTACACCAATGACATCATGTCAGTCAGCTGGAATGAGCAATACGTGGGACATCTAGTGAGAAGTAAATTCTACAAAGATTCAGGAGCCTACTGGGACATCCCTTTTGAAAAAAAAGGACTCATTTTTTTCCAATTGCTAAAAAGGAATAATGCCCCAGACACCAAACTTGCTTCTGAGAGCAGCATTGTCCATTCATGGGATCACTGCTCTGACCCCTTCACCAAGTCACATGGAAAAGCTACCAGCTTGGAGAAGGGCCCAGAGTAGACAATGGCCCAGTGGTCAGTCCAGGATGTGGTGTAAGTGGACTTACTACTGGGCCCAAACAACCTGGTAGATCTTATGGTATTAAAATTATCTATGGCTGGGGAAGAAAACGCTATATAGAGGTTTTGGACTAATTGGTGCATCACAATGTAAAGCCCATAGGCTTCTGGAGCAAGGCCATAGCATCTACACAGGGAAAAACATGCCAGATTAAAAAAGCACCTGGTTTGCTATGAGCCTCAGTAGAGTGTGATCACACAACTTATCAGGCGCCAAGCTGTAAGTCTGAGTGGGCCTAGCAGCAATCTGTCCTAAGAAGTAAGTGGCAGACGGGATATTGGGCATGAGTAGAAATGCAGGTATAAGCAGACTGTATGAGCCAGCAGCCCAGGCTCTGTGTCATGCCTTTCACTACTGTCCCAAAAGTGCCTTCCCTCAGATCACACCTAAGCCAAGTGGGGGAGGAGAGACCACCTTATCACCACTGACTAGAGGGAAAAAAAGCCAAGTTTGTTTCACAGATGGATTGGTCCAATACACAGATGCAAAGCTAGAAATGAACTGCTGCAGGGCTGGGGTGTGGCTCAGTGGTAGAGCACTAGCCTAGCATGCATGAGGCACTGGGTTCGATTCTCAGCACCATGTATAAATAAATGAATAAAATAAAGGCATTATGTTCATCTACAACTAAAAAATATTAAATAAAAATAAAAAGAAATGAATTGCTGCTGCAATACAGCCATACTCAGCTGGCCATTTCAGAGAGGAGGGAAGGGAAACCACTGCAAGACAAAAATCAGACTATTCAGTCATCCGCTTTGCATAGCAAGAGAACAGGCCCAGGGCCAGACAAAAACAGGGACTACAGGGAGTAGCAAATGGTTGCTTGGTCAGGGGCAGGAAAAATGTTAAGACTTGGGCTGGGCGTGGTGGTGTGCTCGCTTGTAATCCAGTGGCTCAGGAGGTTGAGGCAGGAGGATCACAAGTTCAAAGCCAGCCTCAGCCTAACTTAGTTAAGCCCTATGTAACTCACTGAGACCTTGTGTCTAAAAAAAAAAAAAAAAAAAAAAAAAAAGGGCTGGGGATGTGGCTCAGTGGTTAAGCGCCCCTGGATTCACTCCCAAGTAACAAAACAAAACAAACAAACAAAAAAGGTAAGACTCCGGACAAGGGTGGAACGACATGGATCTATCAGAGTGTGCATGGAGGGTAAAAGACCTTTGAGTGCATGCAAAGCCACCAGGAGGCATCCACCATGGAAAAGGAACTCAAGGACCATACAGATGGCCAGCTGACCACACATTCACCACTCCTGTGGAATAGAGGATCCAGTGGTGTCCTCTGAACTGCAAGATAAAGGGAATTTGTAAGACTTACAACTAGTAAAATCTGCCCGTGGTCGAGATCTGCTCTCCCAGTCACAGGAGAGGATAACGGTGGGCTTCCACAGCTGTCATTTCTTCCTTCTCGGCTTGACTCACCTGTTTCCTTTCTAGCCTGAATTTCAAGAGGATGACCTAATAGAGGTTGAGAAAGAGATGCTAATGAGGGACATGTTGGAACTTGAAGTAAATAGTTTTCTGGTTTCCAGAAAGGAAGATGTGATCCAAGTGAAGCTTTCTTTTCCTTTTTCTTTTTGGTCTCCTGTCCTCTGGCCCCCTTTTCAAAGAGGAAGGTCTAGAGTCACACAAAATAAGTCATAAACCTGTGGAGTGGGTGTTTTTTCGTTAAACCATTTCACTTCTCCAAACGCGTCCCATCCAGCTCCAAAAAAAGATAAAAGTTCTCTTAGAGTTTACTGAAGCATGTTGCAGTCTTTAGGTTGTCATGAATCAAAAGATTAAGTCCTGGGCAGGAAAAATGCGCACATTGGTTACCTCTTATCTCGCTATTGCTGTGTTGCATCTCCACAGAGTATTATGTCTGATATAGAGGGGAGTGAGAAAGGAACCCAGGCCGGGAAAATCATTGTTTGGGAAAGTGAACATGGAAAAATCCACTGTGTGGAAAACGCTGATTTCTGAATCACAAGTCATCTAATCAAAGCCTGCAGGACTGCAAAATGTTAATAAGATCCTGTGCATCTTTGGTTTAGACATTATACTTTTTTTTTTTTTTAACCAGGGATTAAACCCAGGGGAACTCTACCACTGAGCCACATTTCCTGCCCTTTTTATTTTTTATTTTGAAACAGGGTCTTGCTAAATTGCTCATAGTCTTGCTAAGTTGTTGAGGCTGGCTTTGAACTTGTGATCCTCTTGCCTCAGCCTCCTGAGCCACCGGGATTACAGGTGTGCCTCTCTCCCCCTGCTAGACATGACACTTGTTTTATCTGAGGTGTCCGGTTCACCTCTAGAATATCTTTTGGACTAGATGGGACAGAAACTTCAAAATAGCTGGCACACCCACACACACTTTTAAGGCTATTATTCCTGTTTCCCCTGAGTTCCTGATATCTAAGTGGAAGGGATCTATACTATGAAATCCTCTGCACTCCATTCACTACTTCCAACCCTCTACATCATGGCTGGGTACAATCTGTAAGCTACCGAGCAACCAAGATACAGCTGAACCAGAGATGAAAGCATGCAAGAATATGAAGAATCCAAAAACCACAACAAAATTGAATTAACTAATATAGGTGGTATAGAAGCTTTCAATAATTGCAGAATGCACACATTTTCCCCCACATGCTCATTGCAATATTAATTAAAATTGACAATATAATGAGCCACAAAGCAAGGGTAAACAAATTTCAAAGCATTAATGTGAAACTTCTCTAACTACAGTTAAGCATGTGCACATGAACCACCAAAACACGGTGTAAAAGTTGGCCTAACAAATTATGCTGCAGCATATTGTACTGGCCTGCTGCTGGCCCGCAGGCTTCCCAATAGGTTTGGTATGGACAAGATTTATGAAGGCCAAGTGGAGGTGACTGGAGATGAATACAATGTGGAAAGCATTGATGGTCAACCTGGTGCCTTCACCTGCTATTTGGATGAAGGCCTTGCTAGAACTACAACCGGCAATAAAGTTTTTGGGGCCCTGAAGGGAGCTGTGGATGGAGGCTTGTCTATCCCTCATAGTACCAAACGATTCCCTGGTTATGATTCTGAAAGCAAGGAGTTGAATGCAGAAGTACATCATAAGCACATCATGGGGCAAAATGTTGCAGATTACATGCATTATCTAATGGAAGAAGATGAAGATGCTTATAGGAAACAATTCTCTCAGTATATAAAGAATGACATCACCCCTGACATGATGGAGGAGATGTATAAGAAAGCTCATTCTGCTATACGAGAGAATCCAGTCTATGAGAAAAAGCCCAAGAGAGAAGTTAAAAAAGAAGAGGTGGAACCATCCTAAAACATACCTTGCTCAGAAGATAGATTGGGTAGCTCAAAAGAAGGCAAGCTTCCTCAGAGCTCAGGAGCGGGCTGCTGAGAGCTAAACCAAACAACAGTTTTTCTATGAAGTTTTTTCAGATAAAGATAATAAACTTATTGAACAAGCAAAAAAAAGAAAAAGGAGGGCTGGGATTGTAGCTCAGTGGTAGAATGCTTGCCTCGCATGCATGAGGCACTGGGTTAGATCCTCAGCACCACATAAAAATAAATTAAGATATTGTGTCCATCTACAACTAAAAAAATATTTTAAAAAAAGAATGAAAAAGGAGACATCCATACAGGTATTATGGACAATGCAAAGGTGAAGGGATATGTTACCTTATTCCAATAATTTACAAAATGAAAAATGAAAGACGTATTACTATAAGACTGACTCACAGTAGACTACAGACGCCTGGGGGTGCCTGAGACCCTCTTAGGTAATGTGTGAGGTCAAAATTATTTTTAAAATACTACAAACACAACATCTGCCTTTTAATTAACTCATTAGCATTTGCAATGATTGTGCAAACAGTGATAAATGGCTTGTGCTTTAGCAGGAATCAGAGCAATTACATCAAACTATACTACAGGTAGAATGTCCTTCATCCAAAATGCTCAGGATGAGTGTTTCAGATAATGATTTTTTTCTTTTTTTTAAATTTTGGAATATATGCATAGAATTTCCAGATTGAGCATCCCTAGTCCCAAAACCGTAACACTGAACAACTTCAGGGACTGCAGATTTTCAGATTAGAGATGTCCAACCTGTAGTAGCTATGATATTCTTTATCACCAAGCACTCACAGTGGGGAAAATCAGTTTCACTTAAGAATTTGTTTGATGAGGCCTGGCGTGGTGACATATACCTGTAATGCCAAGCAGGACTGTAAATTTGAGGCTGGTCTCAGCAATTTAGCAAAATTGTGCCTAAAGAAAAAGAGAAAGAGGGCTGGAGTTGTGGCTTGGTGGTAGAGTGCTTGCCTAGCATGCGTGAGGCACTGGGTTTGATTCTCAGCACCACATATAAATAAGATAAAGGTCCATCAACAACTAAAAAAATATTTAAAAAGAAAGAAAAAAAAAAAAAAAGAAAGAAGGGCTGGGGATGTAGCTCACTGGTACAGTGTCCCTGGGCTCAACCCTCAGTCCAGAAAAAAAAAAACCCCAGAAAAGAAAAAAAGGAAAAAGTCCTTGATGAAGTGGTAAAATAGTTAGAAAATCTATTTCATTTAGAATGTATGTTTTTAATATTTATGTGATAAAAGGGAAGTAGGCATAAAGCATTTCCTTGGCATAACTGAGTATATATAGTTATGAGCTATCACTTTGTTTTTTCATAGAACGCCATTTTACTTGAATGATTTAAGAGACAATGATTTAGACTTCAGTATTTGATAGACAGCTTCTCCAAAATGAAGTTAGCCTATTGCTTCAGGAAAAGCTGACTGTATTTCTTTTCAATGAAATGTGAATTTTCAAGCAAAACGAGAAACTTAGAAAATTTATATCTGCCACTAGTAGATAGCTTACTAATAAAGATGTGCTTGATTAAATCAAAGCTGATGTCAAGAAATGTGATTTTTAAATATTATAATAATGGAACATGTCACTATTTAGAAGATCTACAGAACTGAAGGAACCAATATTTTCCAAATGACCAATAAATCATATGCTGATCAAAGACTCATACTGAGTTAGGTAAACCAATAGATTATTAATTTAACAGATAAATGGGATTCCACATCACAACTAACCTTTCAGAGGATACATACCACTTGTCAACTTTAGTGTAATACCAAGATGAGAATACACTCGCTAATCTGAAAAGGTTATTAAAGTAGTCCTTTTTCCCAACTCTATCCCTTCCAGGCTGTGTGTGAGAAAGCTCACAAACATGATCTTCCTCACCCACTACCAGCAAGACAATAATCATGCAACGGACTATTATGTAGAACACATGTGTCCGAATATTTTACACAATTTGTTTTTAACTTGGAAGCATTATTGTTTAGTTTTTTAGATGTTTGCAAATATGTAACCTTATGTAATTTTATGGAATGTTTTCTTCTGGGCCCTTCCAATGCTAATGGTATGTCCTGGGAGCCATGATATAGCTGTGGCTTGGCTACATGGATCACCAGCTTCTAATATTTATCAGCAAGTTTTAGATAAACATAAGTCAGAGGTATGTTCACGATTGTTGGAGGGGTTTCAAAGGAGAAGAGACATCAAAGACTTGCCTGTCAGAGGCGAGTATGTCCAACTTTTCTACATTTCACTTCCTCCAATCTGAACTGGCAGTGTCTGACCAAATTCTTGCCTTTGTTGCCACTTCTAAAAATCCGTTCGTGTATAAAAGAGGGAAGCTGGGCATGCCCACACCTGTAGTCCCAGCCACGTGGGAGTCTGAGGCAGGAGGACCAGTTGAACCCAACAGTTCCAGGCCAGTCCTTTTTTTTTCTTTGCCGTGCTGGGGATCAACCACCCAAGGCTTCAAGTCTGGCAGGCAAGTGCTTCACCACTCAGTAGAAGGTAGACACAAGACCCTAGTGATGTGCCTTCAACTCTGTTTACACTTCAACTAGGAATTGTGCATTACTTTGGCATTCTTTTCTCCTGTATGAGGTTTCAGAGGTTCAGTCCAGGGTCAGCTGATTCCATAGCTCTGGGCCACAATTGATGCAGAACATCATGATAGAAAAAGGCATGGTGGAGGAAAGTGGCTTAAGACACAGCGACCAGGAAACAGAGGGCACAATTTTTTTTTTTAAATATTTTTTTAATTGTAGATGGACACAATGTCTTTATTGTTTTGTATGTGGTGCTGAGGATCGAACCCAGGGCCTCACACATGAGAGGCAAGCACTCTACCGCTGAGCTACAATCCCAGCCCCACAAGCTAATTATTTTTGAACTAAAAATGATGACACCTAGTGAGTTCATTATGGATTAACTTACTTAGAAATAATAGTATCTTTAGATTTCTTGTTTTAATTTCTAATGTAATAAACATCAGTAAATATAAATGAATGCTTTTTGAGGGTTTTTAAACTTTTAAAAAAGTTACTGACACCAAAAAGTTTGAGAACTATAGTCCCAGAAAAACCCAATTCACCAAAACTGACTTTAAAAAAAAAAAAAAGAAAGAAAGAAATAGAAAATGTAAATAATTCTTGAAGGAACTGAACTTAAAATAAAGGCTTCGCAGCCAGGCGCGGTAGCGCACACCTGTAATCCGCACACTTTGGGAGGCTGAGACAGGAGAATCCTGAGTTCAAAGGCAGCCTCAGCAAGGGCGAGGCACTAAGCACCTCAGCGAGACCCTGTCTCTACATAAAACACAAAATAGGGCTGGGGATGTGGCTCAGTGGTCCAGTGCCCGAGTTCAATCCCTGGTACCAAAACATAAATATAAAAATAAAGCCTTCGCCTAAAGATAATTCCAGGTGCAAGCAGTTTCACTGGTGAATTTCCTTCTCCCAATTATTCAAGGGAGTAAATGATTTACATGGAAAAACATAAGCATCCTGATGCATAGGCAGCCCCTGATAAAAGGCAAACATTGGAACTTACATCCACTTTGGTTTCTGTTGACTTTCTGTTCTAGGTCTGCCTCTGATGCATTCTGAAAGAAATCTCATTTCTTAGGTGGTCTGTTTCTTGAAAACAATACTCAAGTCCCAGGAAGCTATGCACACATATATTTTGGATACTGTGGTCAACTCCTTGGTGTGCACTGTGTAGCAACCATACACAAAGCATAGGGGAACTCTATTCAGGGATGGGTTCTAATCCATCCAAATCAATCATGGTAACTATTTCTCTTGCAGGTGATAACTTCAGAAAATCAGGATAAAGCCAAACTTAAGGATCTTGCATATGTCAAATCTTTATATTAATAAGATGTAAAGAGAAATGTGCTAAGGCTTCCAGGAAATGATCTCTCTCAAGGCAGATGACAGGAAGTTGTTTTTCCCTTTCTGGGAACGTATAGAACGAAATCCAGAACGACAGACAGCTGGCTATTTCCAGAAAGGAGTTTAACACACAAGAGGTTGGAATTGAGAGAAGCAGATACAGAGCTGGAGTAACTCAAGTACATCAAAGCCTGAAAGCCTCATTTACCTTTCATTTTTTAGTAAGTTCATTCTTTTTCAGCAACTTTGAATTGGGTTTTCACTTTCTTGCAAATGTAAACATCCCAAGTCAATTAATCATAGAACTCATTAAAGAAATAGTTTCATATTGCAAAGGTACAGGTGTCATTCCCAAGTTTATAAGCCAGACAAATCTGCATTTAAAGAAAGGTGCACCTTAGACATTTGTACTATACTGTAGAATTACCAGTGTGACATTTGTGGTATATTGTATTATTTTATATTTAAGGGAAAAGCAAGTGACACCCAGGAATTCATCCTCATCATGTCAAGTGACTTTTATTCCCTCTAGCTTGCTTCACTGAATCAATTGTCAGGTATACACAGCCGAGACACAAGAAAAAAGAACCCTATACATATATGATAGGTATATGTTTTAGAATAAAGTTGTCATATAACCTTGCAGTGACAATCAGCTCTAGTTCTCTCAAAGAATGTTGTAAGTCCACAAGACGGGTGACATGTAAGCACACTCATTAAGAGTAGTAAGAACATTATACTATGATTAGTACAGTTAAGACTTTACCTGATTAAATCAGCTTGAGTATCTGCTTCAAGGTAAGACCGGAGATCTGGAGTATTATATGGGTCGGTTGTTTATATATCTATCTATATAATGTTCTCGAAGGAAAAAGGAATCCTAGAGAGTTCACTGGATGCTGAAACTGAGTAGTCTCTTAGGTCTTCCAGACAAGATAGATTCATCTCTAGCCACTCAATGCTAATGTCTATCTTGAGAAATTACAAAACAGTCTAGGTATCCTCTTATACTAAATTACATGTACATTTTCCTGAAGTATGTAGCTTCATTATATTTAGTTCCCTTTTTTTATTGGTTCTTCTTAGTTATATGTGACAGTAGAATTTATCTTGATAAAATTATACAAGCTTGAAATATATCTTATTCTAAACAGGACCCCATTCTTGTGGATGGGCACAATCGTGGGATTCACTTAGGTATTTTCACGTGTACATAGAAAAATTATGTTAGATTTATTCTGTCTTGTCTTTTTGATAAGCACATATGAAGGGGGAAATAAACATTTTGTAAATGCTGACCACCTAACCAGGAAGCTGTGTGTGTCCTCACATCAGTTGTGTCCTCACGTCAGAAGGAGCAGCTATTCCCCACCCAGGGGAAAATGCACTTACATGGTGTCACTGGATCCTTTCTTTGAAGATGTTTCACTTAACCAGCATGCTTCCTGTCACTATAGAGAAACACTGTCCTTTAGACTAAATAATGCAATGTTCCTAGCTATGCCACTGTGATCTGGAGGGGAGATAGCAAATGGGCTGGAACTTTGCTGCAGTAAATAAATAATTTGTATCCTGCTGGTTTGATTATTAGGTAATATCAAGCATTAAAGGCTTAATTAATGACTTAATCAAGAAAGTATGTCTAGGGCTGGGATTGTAGCTCAGTGATAGAGCGCTCGCCTCCCATGCGTGAGGCACTGGGTTCAATCCTTAGCACCACATAAAAATAAATAAATAAATATATTGTGTTCATCTACAACTAAAAAAAAATTTAAAAAAAAAGAGAAAGTATGTCTATTCTCACTATAAGATAGTTTGTTTATTTATCTTATTATATGTGGAGTCACTGGGTGAGTACACACTTGTACACTAAACAAGCTGGCACCTGCCTGACTTTGATGACCATAATCCAGATGTTCTTTCCTTTTTCCATAATGTTATTTAGTAAGTAACTGAACATGTTTTTACCATCCTACATGTTCCATCTAATAGTGTATCATTAACATGTAGCATTCAGATCAGTTCAGAAGATGTCAAGTACCACCTTTCTAACAAGAGGAGTGAAGAAGATCCTCTTTTAACCTGCAGCATGTATTCTCATCTACTGAGCTAAACTGCATGATTTAGGCCAAAGCTTCTGTCTAAAATGATTACTTCAGAACCAAGTGCATGTTTTAAGAATACACCATATAGAACATAATGTAACTCATTCTAATTTTTCTTCATTTGACAAAAATGGACAGAAGGCAAAATGAAAAAAAATTTATTTCCTGTATTTTATCCACTGTCAATACTGTATTGATGCAACATATTTGCCAAAAAACCCCCTCAGCTTTTATTTTCCATTTTAAACAACTACAATATTTACAAGCTGCTTAGAATAACACTCAGACACACACACACTCACAGACACACGCAAGTACATATATCCTTACCTCTGGTTTATACTGAATGCTGGTAAAGGCAATGAATACTTTCCAGAGCCCATGATCAGAAAAAGGAAACCCATTTTTCTTCCTTATACCTACTCTCCTGGATAGTTTTTAATATTTCTCCTTTCATTTCCTCATGCAGAGCTCATTGCCAGACTTGTACAGGGTTAACATAACTGATTTTTACAATTTAATTGTACTTAAACTATAAGCTTTTTAAAAAGCATAAGCAGATATGACCCCACGCATTTTCATTATTTTGGTTGTATAATCAAGCTTCATATAAAAAAAATCTTGTTCAACTACAAGTACACTAAACCCGAGAGTCATCTGGAGCAGCCATCTCATTCTTTATCAGTTCTCTGTTCTGACTTCCAGGATATCACCTCATCTCTGTAGGCAACACCCAGGAATTCATCCTCATCACATCTCAGACGACCTTTGCTCCTTCTAGTTTGGCTCCACTGAATCATAAAAGGTCAGGTACAGAGCTGAAGCGTAAGAAAAAGGTAAGACCCTATATAATAGGTATAAGTCTTAGAACAAATTTGTCATGTGACCTTGCAGTGACAATCAGCTCTAGTTTCTCCAGAGTGTTGATTCCACAAAATGGCAGATAATGAAATTCAGCTCACAAATGAGTTATTTGCCCTAATTCAGAAATAATATGTGGCATACAGGCAATAAAGAGAAATTCTTATCACACATAATTCTTGATAGATGACTGGTGAGGTGATTCATAGTAGAAAATATACCTCTGTTTCAAGCAAAATTAATACTCTATTCATATTCTAACAGATCTATTTTATAATAATTAATTCCTTTCCAATTATACGCTTACCTAAACATTTAATAAGTTTAAAACAAGAAGGCCTGGGCGTTTATTAGCTAAATTATTAAGAGAAATGAAGAAAAGAGGGGCTGGTTTTCAAATATTTTTAAAAAACCCATACATATTCAATGTAATATTAAAATTTATGCTGCCTAAATACATGGTAGTATCTAATTTTCCTTTTTCTCCTGATCAATAAAATTCAGTATTCACATAAGATTGAAAAAGAAAATTCAAAGTCCACTAAGAGGTTCCAGGTACCATCTTAGCCTTGATTGACATTATGCTTTCCACCTATCTTGGAGTCAAAGGAAAACCGTCTAGAATAAAAAAAGATATTTTATGCCTTATTTGAACAATGTAGCATATCAAAAGAAAGGAAATGAACTGGGTCTGTGTCCAAAGTAATTTTATATGATTATTTTACACTATAATGAAAAAGAAAATGAGAATGAAAAGAGAGGACTTAAAAACAAAACAAAACTAAAAAAACCCCAGGAAGGGATTAATTTATATTCATGAAAAAATATTTGAAACAAATATAAAAGTAATAAACAGTCTGGGAAGCAGTTTATGTTTTGTAGCTAGTAAACATGAATTCAAAGAATTCTCACACAAAACTACTATTATTTTTTCCTCAAGTCACATATTTGTTTAGGACAAAGGATGCTTTAAAGTTAGCTTAAATTAAAAGACAATTTTAGATACTGAACAAACTCTAAGTTTGAAAGACCCAGTTCCAGATGAACAGCTCAATACAGCAGATGAGCTTCTAAGCAGAGGCGGAGGATGCTGTTTAAAGCAAAATAGAATTTATTAAGGCTAAGTAATCCTTGCTTGGATGTGAAGCCGCATTTTATATTTTGATAGGAGATGGAAAAATAAACTAATGCAGAAGAAATAATACATCATCTTAATGAGCTTCAGTTTCCTATGTGAAAATCTATATTTTCCTTGGCTGACATTTGGTGCCCCGAGAATTTTCCATATTTCCTTCATGATAGAAATATTGTCTGATATCTTCTGTTTCAAGACTAGAAATGTTTCAGATATCACTGAAATATTTTTCAAAATACTTCAAATCTAATGGAATGTAATCCTCCAGTAATACAGACCCAAAGAGGTCAAAACACTAAATTGTCTGTTCACTAATTTCCTAAAAGATAATCTCATCTTTAAAAATACACATACAGCCTCATGAGGACTCTCCAAAATTCCATAAATATTAACATCTTATGCTAATCTAGATTCTTGGACAAATTAAAGCTCTTTAGCAAAAAGTCAAGATTTAAAGTTTTATCAAATATTGAAAATGATATAAAGAATTCACACCAAGGATAATGTGGAAGATAAACTAAAAGCTAAATTTGTAGTAATAAAAATGTTTTTTTTTCCCCACTAAATAAGAGGAAAAAAAACCTTAAAAAGACAACTTATAACTCATTCCAGGATTATACTCTCAAGAGGGGGATAAAAATGAAACAAGAAAAAACAAAGATTTCAATCATGCAATTCTACTTTAAGGAAATAAAAAAAACTAGTGTTTTAATCACCATTTCTTTGCTTTCAAATTATGAAACTCTGAAAGTTTTGGTAATAATGAACTAAAAACACTAATGTATGCTTAAATCTTGTACATTAATGAAAAAGGTTAAGCAGAGAATGCAAACAAATAGCTCACTATTCTCTGGAAGAAGAGGGGACAGGAACAAGATATTTATGGTCAATTTATTATATAGAAATATACACTTTCATTAATTTAGATCAAATTATTAAGACACAGTCTTTCTTTAATTTTCACTATTTCCCCTGAAATAATTAGAAAAGTGTTATGATTTTTAAAAGACTACCAATTTTAGATTTAAAATATAAGAACATGGCTTCTCTTAGGGCTCCTTATTTATAAATTCAGTAAAGAGTTATAACAAAAGCCAACTTGTTTCAAGAAAAATGTCCACCAACTGCTATCCCAAATTAAGACTCAATATATATGTTCCATACAAAATCCAGTTTTGCGTTCAAAACCTAAATTTTCAGAGTATCTAATATAACAATGGGGGGCCGTGATGGCTAGGAATAAAAAGAATTCTAGCCCTTCTGATGGAATCATGTAAGTTCAGATTTTGTTCTTTGTGTAGAAAATGGATTATCTTCCATTTAAGACTGAAACGTCTTCCCTTGTCAATCTAGGCATGACCATAAATAAATCATACTAATTTCAGAGAGGGAGCAAGCAGCAGGGAGCATAATCCCTTTGAGAAGATTTAAAAATTAGATAGATCATATATTTAGTTTCAGAAAAAAAAAACACAATAATGAATGAACTTATGCCATACCACTGATTTGCCAAAATGAGGCAAATAAACAACACAATGACAATATCAGGAAAATACACATTTTCAATGGTCAATTTAGAAGGGCTCCTTTGTGTAAAAGTTCAGTAAATCATTTGACAAATATTTTTAAACAATAACATTTGCAAAGTGTGAAATCTATGGAAATGTTAACACAAGGCACATTGGATTCTGAATGACCACAGATTTTTAAATTAAAAAAAGCAAATAAAAAGGTTTTGAGTGGAAATGTCAAAAGGTTTTTTATATCAGCTATTTTCTTTCTTAGTCTTCAATTCCTCTACTGCAATGTTATGCTATACCATGGTATTTACACAATAGAACTAGTAGGAAAAACAATTCTCTTCTGTCATCTTATCAAAAGATACTATAAACCTGTATGGTCAAACACAGCAGCCACCAGGCACATAGCAACTGAGTATGTGAAATATGGCCAGTGCATGCCACATGTTGAAATGCTAATATCTTCGGCATACTGGATTAAATAAAATGTACCAAAATGAACCTCTTTTTTTTTTTTTTCTAACTGTCTATTCACAGTGGGTAGAAAGATGGCTGCTCCTAAATGCTCAGAGGAGATGTACAATTTTATTTGGAGTTTCAAACCAAAGGGAATTTTTTCTTAATTTAAAAAACACTGAAAGTTGCAAATTAAATCTAAATTGCAGTCCCACATAGCCCAATTGTAAATCTGAGTTATATATTTCCCTGAATACACGCTTTAAAAACTGATATAATTTATGAGATAACATGAATTAAGTCAATTTCACAGTTATAAATATTTCAAATTACAAGCATACAATATAAATTACAGAAAATAAAATTCAAGTAATAGAAAAAGAAGGGGAACTTAAAAGCAACGTTATTAAAGAGGGATACAACAATAAGAACTGCACCATTTGGATAATTTTGTTTGAAAAAAATTTTACTTGAGAAACTGAACTTCATGTGAATAACTTCAAGAGCTAGGGACTCTTTAAAAGAAAAAGCGATCAGTTCCTTCTTTAAATTCCTAAACATTCATCTTCTTCTTGGAAAAGCAAAAGCATTTTCTTCCCAGAACTGACCTGGGCAGAGCATGCCCTGAGCAGGAGAGGCAGGTGGGCACACACTGCGAGGGCCTTATCCAAGATGTGGACACGGTAGCTGGCAGTAGTGTTCACATGACCAATCCACTGACCACTAGCTCCAGAAGTATCAAGATGAAGCCATGTGTATCTTGAGATTTCGTATTCATTTTAGAGAACACATCCAACATACTGGCATGAAGTATACAGACTACCAACAGAAAAATGAGCAGCACAGTTTCTGCCAACTATATTTATCAGGAAAGGAAGGGTTAATCCCAAAGGCAATTTAAATAATGGTATTTTATTTTTATATATAAATAAATGTTCTGAGAAATCTCAGAATT
The DNA here is from genome assembly GCA_028644305.1 of Xerus rutilus. Classification (NCBI taxonomy): domain Eukaryota; kingdom Metazoa; phylum Chordata; class Mammalia; order Rodentia; family Sciuridae; genus Xerus; species Xerus rutilus. Next base: position 27,772,873 of record CM053401.1, read on the forward strand.
TAGTGCATTGTTGTAAAAAATTAGTGCAGTTTTCTTTCATTAAAGTTTTTAGCGCTCGAGGAATAAGATAAATCTATGTTCATCGTTTCTCTCACTGTACATTTAATTTTTATACTGCTAAGTGTCAAACTGAACACTTCCACAAGGGTCTTTTGTAAAAATCAAGGTCAATGGATTTCATGTTCCATGACAACACATGGCAATTATTTTTGGCAAAGAAATTAGAAAAATATGAGATCATAGTTTAGAAATTAAGAGTTTGTTGATTTAAAGCATAGGCAATGCATAGGAAAAACTTTTTAAAGTGGTATTTTAACAGAACTTTATCCTCCATGCAAAATGTTTTCTTGGTGGTTAACTTAAAAAAATATTTCAGCTTTATTTGAGGATGGAGACAGTGACAAAAGCCAGGTGAAGGGCGGAAGTGCTGAACCACATCACTATTCGCCAGTCTCTCCCATACAGGATCAAAGTGATCCAGTGGGCATCTTCTGGGAGCTCCTCTCTTTTTCTAAGGTTTTGGAAGTGAGAGGGAAAAGAAATTTGGCTACAAAACACCAGCTCACACTTCAGCCCCAAGTTCTAGTACCCCAGTTTCAATCACAGTCACGTATTTATCATCAATCTGGACCAGAAGCACTGCCTTGTCGATGTGGGATCTCGTACCTGGGTCTCTGCTGCAAGGTGCCCATCGGTGAATCACCTAAAGACTCAGAACAAAAGCAGCCGTCAGTGGTGGAGACATTGAATGCATTCACTCACTCACATCCCTGGGTAGTAGATGGAACAACTGTGTTGTGAATCAAGCTTGAAGACATAAGCCAGCCCAAACCATGCATATGAGTCACACTACAAGAAAATGCTGGAGAACCAGGCATCTTCAAAGGAGAACTTACATGGCCTTCCATGCCCTCCTGAGGACTCCAGTCTTTCCAGCTGTTTCTCCCAGCTTTTAACCGAATTCCCTCATCAGGCCACTGTAGTTCTTTTCTTTTTGACAGGTTGATCCCTTCCAGAATTTGGCTGGGATCCACAATCTATATTGTAAATAAACAAGGATCATTTACAATTAATTTTTTCTTGATGAAAAAGCTACAATCCCAAATAAAATTTCTTTCAGGGGACTCCTTGTGTTTCAAGTTCTCTGCTGACTATAGCAGAAAAAAATTCTACAGAGCCATGTCCCCAGTTCTCTTCAGCCTACGGGTAGAGCTGACTGCAGCGGCTGGGTCAACACTGACCAGGAAACAAGTGCTGCCACTGTAGACACTGCTTGCTCTCCATTTTTAAGTTGGCAGAGACTTTTTTTCAACATTCATTCAAAAGTGCTTTAATCTTCTGACCAAATAATATAGAAGGTATGTTTTTATGAGAATTCTCCACTCAACAAATAAGACATAAAAACAAAAAGAGGAAAAACAAAAATGGAAGACCTCTGGGCTTACTCACTTGGACTCTGTAAATCACTTCCCCCTTCTTGGCATGTGAATTATTTGCAGGACTGAAGGTGTTGTTGCCTGATTGGGCATCTGTGGCACTGCTCTGACTCCCCTCTGTCCCTAGAAAGCCCACGAGAGTGTGGTGTTTGCAGGCGGGGATGCTCTGGCTGGAGCTGCTGGAAGAAGGAAGGCCATGCTGCACACAGGCCATCCCACTCTGACTGGAGGGCTCCATCTGGTTCACCATAGAGAGGCGGGACTGGATGGATGATGGCAAGTTTCGCAGTGATATCTGGCTGGTGGAAGAGCGCCGACAAGGCACAAATCCTGTGGTGGACATCCTGAGAGATGAATGCCGGCTGCTGTAGCAGTAGGAAGACTGGCTGGCTACAGAGGCCCGAGCAGGGGACTGTCTGACCAGGCTCGACTGTACAGAGTGAGCGCTGTGGCTAGTGCCTGCGGGAGCAACAAGGAGAACCCTCACTGAAAGTGCAAGAAGCAATACGAGGTGTTTCATGCTTAGAAAAAGTTTCTAAGACTTCTTCCCTCATTATTTGGTAAATTTACTTGGTAAAAACTTTTAAAGTTACCAGAAAGAAAGACATACTTACAGCAAATGTCAGGGTTGGGATAAATCCTAAACTATCTTTCACAGAAATATTTCTTAAGAAAAAGACTATTTCCTTAATACATCAGAAATGAAGTATTTCACAGAAACGAGAGTCAGAAATATTAAGAAAAATTGCATAATCTCACTTATATGTGTAAGTGGAATCTAAAAAAGTCAAACTCATAGAAACAGAAAGTAGAATAGTGGTTGCCAGGGGAAGGGAGAGGAGGGATGCTGGTCAAAGGGTACAAGTTTCAGTTAAACAGTTTTAGTAGATCTGGAGATGTGCACAGCATGGTGACTATAGTTAGTAATGATGTGCCCTATGCTTGAAAACTGCTGAGTGAACACATCTATAATATTCTTACCACACACACAAAAAGGTAAGTATGAGGTGATGGATATGTTAACTAGCTTGATTCAATCATTTCACAATGTATTCACATATCAAATCATCACATTATGTACCACTAATAATCTTTGGCAATTAGAAAAAGACAAATGCTCATGAAGGACCTGCCATGTGGCAAGCTCTACAGATACTATTTCTCCAAGTATATCAATGTCGTTTCATCTATTCCAATGACAAGCAACTATCTCTAGAGAGAAGTGAACCCTACCATGACCTCTCCATGAAGATTAAGGGATCACTACTGAATACAAATCATCAGTGATACTAAATAGCAGACTCTTTCTTCCATGTCCTTTCTCAAGTGTCTTGATACAGTTCTTCAGACTTGTCTTTTTCCTGACTCATAAGAGTAATGTAAAGATTATTAGGAAATAATCATTATTTACACTGAAAACTTAGCTATGGGTACTTTATACCTGAAAATAAAAAGAGCTAATCAATGTTAAAAGTAAAAGGTATACTTAAAGAAGCACATTAAAAGTTTCTAGTTTTCGGGGCTGGGATTGTAGCTCAGCGGTAGAGCGCTTGCCTCGCATGCGTGAGGCCCTGGGTTCGATCCTCGGCACCACATACAAAGCAATAAAATAAAGACATTGTGAGCCGGGCGTGGTGGCTCACGCTTGTAATCCCAGCACTTTGGGAGGCTGAGACAGGAGAATCGCGAGTTCAAAGCCAGCCTCAGCAATGGCAAGGCTGCTAAGCAACTCAGTGAGACCCTGTCTCTACATAAAACACAAAATAGGGCTGAGGATGTGGCTCAGGGGTCGAGTGCCTCTGAGTTCAATCCCTGGTACAAAAAAAAAAAAAAAGACATTGTGTCCATCTATAACTAAAAAAAATATTTAAAAAAAAAAAAGTTTCTAGTTTTCACCGAGGGAAAAAAGAACAGCTTAAATGCTGATCATAATTATAATTAGAATTGTAATTCTAATCCAATTAGATTTTTAAAAAATTAAAAAGTTTTAAAACTTTATCTGATCCATGTGAGGCAGCAGGAGGAAAGGACAGTGCTGACTCAACTGACCAGGTGCACGGAAACAGATGAAACCCGATTCCTACTGCACGCCAGGAAGATGGCAGGGCTCTTGTCAAAGGTGAATTAATGAAAGGATACATTCATGGTCTTGGGCTAGGGAAATTTTTCTTGAACAGGATACAAAAAGCACTAATCATAAGGGAAAATATTAGTGGATCAGTCTATGATGAAACTAAAAACTTCTCATGTTAAGTGAAATAAATCAAACTCAGAAGTCAAGGGTTTATGTCTTCCCTCATATTTGATAGCTAGAGAGGAAAAAGGGGGAAAAAGTGGGGGATCTCATGAAAATAGAAGACGACCAGTAGAGTCAGGGACTAGAGGGGAGGTAGAGGGGAGGGAAAAGGGACATACTGGGGAACTTAACTTACCCAATTATATTGTTCATATATGTGCATGAGCAAATATGTATAATTATGATGCGCCAATGAAAAATAAAAAACAAAATAAATGAAATTAAAAGCTTTCCACTCCTTTATTTTTATTTTTTATTTTTGGTACCAGGGATTGATCCCAGGGGCACTTAACTGCTGAGCCACATCCTCATCTCTTTTTATTTTTTTTTTAATTTTTTTTAATTTTTATTTTTTCTCAAAAATTGCATTTCAATACATGTTATCAAACATAACAGAAAAAAAACAAATTTTCAGAAGCTGTACACACTGTTCACTGAAAACATTTGTTGAGGCAAATAGAAAAAAAATTGTTACAATCATAATTTTTCTAACTTTGTACAAAATTATAAGCAGATTAAATTCTTCATATTAAACACCTTGGGGGTCTTGCTAAGTTGCTTAGGGCCTCTCTATGTTATTGAGGCTGGCTTTGAACTCATGATCCTCCTGCCTCAAGTACAAGCCACTCTTCATAAGAACAAAATGAAAAGCCAGGAGAAAGAATGGGAAAAGATATTTCTGCAGTACAGAAAATTAAGAAAGAGTTCAAATAAAGAATACACAAATATAGAATAAGAAGAAAAATAACCAAGTAGAAAAAGAAAAATAGGCAAGAAAGAACAGGTCATTTAAAAATTTCCAATCTTGAGTATTAGAGCAACGTAAATTAAAACAATAAAATCAAAGACTACTCCTCCCCCACCGCCTCCACCCCTGCAAAGAGAGAGCAGAGGGAAAACTGATGATACTCAAAGCAGGGAGGTTGATGACTCAGCATTCCTTCATGGCTGCTGAGTATACCAAACAGTGAGAAAACTTTCTGGGAAGATTTTTGGCATTAGGTATCAAGAGTCTTTCTCAAAAGTTCTGCCCTAGTGATTTTATTTTTAAAATATCCTGCCTACGAAAATAGAAAGCTTTATATAGAAAGCTTTGTATACAAGCTGGGCACGGTGGCTCAAGCCTGTAATCCCAGCACTTAGGGAGGCTGATACAGGAGAATCGCGAGTTCAAAGCCAACCTCAGCAATGGTGAGGCGCTAAGCAACTTAGTGAGACCCTGTCTCTACATAAAACACAAAATAGGGCTGAGAATGTGGCTCAGTGGTTGAGTGTCCCTGAGTTCAATCTCTGGTACCAAAAAAAAGAGAGAAAGCTTTGTATACAAAGATTATTACAGGAAAAAACCAGTCACTGTTCAACAGATGTTAAATAAAATATAATTAAATATTATGTGTCTTTAAAATGGCATTTTAGGCTGGGGTTGTGGCTCAGTGGTAAAGCACTTGCCTAGCATGCATGAGGCACTGGGTTAGATCCTCAGCACCACATAAAAAAATAAAATAAAATGGCATTTTAAAGAATCTTTAATATCATTAGTAAAGTATTTATATCAAATATCAAGTAAATATATAATTATGTATCTCAAGATTTCACATATATGAATTATTAATATAAACATGGGCTAATATACAACTGAGTGTCAAGCAATCATCTATTGATCTTTTTCCAAGTAGATAAGAAGCATTTCTCTTTCTACACACATTAACTGACCCCCATGGCTAAAAGGTTCATATTACACAAAAAACTTTCCTCATGTTACCTAGAGTTGGAGGGTAAGATGTGGCAGGCGGATGGAGTCCAGTTCCTGTTCCCTGGCCAGGATTTCCAGAGCTTCCTTGGGACATGTTGCTGTGGGGGTCATTGGCAGTTGTTGCATTGTTACCCACACAGGAAGTTCCACCTCCAGTATCAGACTCTTCAATATTGCCACCACTGTTACATCCAGCTCCACAACCTTTCCTTAGTCTAGGATCAAATACCAGAGTAGGAAGCATTATTCCAAGATATCTTCAAAATAGAGAATTCATTCTTTTTCCAGCTATTCTGAGCCTTCAAAGTCTTTTTTTTTTTTTAACATAACGGGGTACTAAAACCAGAGTCTTATGCATGCTAGAAAAGCTCTGTACTACTGAGGTCTACCCCCAGCTCTACTTATTTTAAGATAGGGTCTCACTAAGGTGCCCAGCCTGGCCTTGAACTTGCACTGCTTCTACCTCAACCTCCAGAGTATCTGGATTTACAGTGTGCACCATCTTGTCTGACTCACATTTACAAAGTCTATGACATAAGCAACAATAGCAACAAAAATCTGTTTTCAAAGAATGACTTAAGAACTCTACCACTCTTATGCTCAATGCCTCAAATCTTTCCAGTCTTCTTCACTTTTATATCCTCTATCATTTTTCCTAACCATATGAAGAACTGTACAAAACACAACTGCACCATTAAGATCTTGGCTGGAGCCAGGCGCAGTGGTACACACCTGTAATCCCAGCGGCTCAGGAGTTCAAAACCAGTTTTAGCAATGGTGAGGCACTAAGCAACTCAGTGAGACCCTGTCTCTAAATAAAATACAAAATAGAACTGGGGATGTGGCTCAGTGGCCAAGTGCCACTGAGTTCAATCCCTAGTACTGCCCCCCCCCGCCCCAAAACACCCAAACAAACAACAACAAAAAATTTAGCTGGAAACAGAATTCTTTTGATGGGTGGGTAACCAGGGATTGAACTCAGGGGCACTTGTCCATTAAACCACATCCCAGCCCTATTTTGTATTTTATTTAGAGACAGGGTCTCATTGAGTTGCTTAGCGCCTCACTTTTGCTGAGGCTGGCTTTGAACTCGTGATCCTCCTGTATCAGCCTCCCGAGCCACTGGGATCACAAGCCTGTGCCACCATGCCTGGCTGGAAATAATTCTTGGCAAGGTCTGTTCACTGATCCCTGAAGTGTGCACCCTTGAAAACCTGCTACTGTAGCATACTTCAAGAGAGCAGCTGTAGCCATTTTTCCTGTTTTTTAAAAAAAATTTTGGTTTTTTGTTTTGTTTTGTTTTAATGTAGGGTGACTAAATGTCCTGGTTGGTCACGACTGTCTCAGATTGGCACTGAAAGTCCTGCATCCCAAGAAAGCTCTCAGTCCCAGGCAGATCAGAACAGCTGGTGACCTTGTCTCTATGGCATTGCTCTTATGGGGAAAGAGCTTAACTTTTTCAAGGTAATTCCAGAACAATAGGCAATTTTTTTTTTAAATATTTTTTAGTTATAGATGGATGCAATATCTTTATTTTGTTTATTTTTATGTGGTGCTGAGGATCGAACCCAGTGCCTCACATGTGCGAGCCGAGCGCTCTGCCACTGAGCCACAACCCCAGCCCAACAATAGGCAATTTTTAAAAAGAAAATTTCTCTGAATATTACCCTGGGCATTTATGTTTGTTCTTCTGTTTAGACAGGGGCTGATGTTAAAATGGTAGAACTTTGCTCTTTGAGCAGTGGGCACTTCCTGGAAAATTTTTTAAAAGTCATTTAAGAGTTTTTTGATCTAAACACCAGATCCTGTTTTCCTTAAACTCTGATATTTAAGAATATGAACTCTTGAGAAACTGAAAACAATGTTCTGCAGTATATCTTTACCATCCACCAAACCATGATGTGCCTATACCATATAGCATAATTGACTACTCAAAGGGCAGAGAGAAAATTCACATGCACACTTGAGCACAGTAGCAAACTGAGATTTCGGTGATGACTGGGTTGTTAAAAAACCAGCAGGATCTCTGCATCTCACAACCTTAAGTTTCAACATGTAAAGAGTGCTCCCCCTACTGCTAGAATAGAGGGATAACAAAGCAATCAACTTGCAAGTTTTCTTCAGCATTTTCTCTTAATTGCCCTGTCTGCTATCTAATTAGTGGCAACATACAGCAACACAATAAAAAAAAATTTAAAGAAAATAAGCATGCAAGGTTCAAACACTAGAGCTGTGATTCTTAACCAGAGTTATATATTTGATTTATCTAATAAGATTTTGAAGATAAAAGTGCTCAGATCTACTTCCTAAAGTTCAGATATAATAGATTTATATTGTGCCAGGACATCTATATTTTTTTCTACAAACTTCCCAGGTGAGCAAACACACACTGTCTAGATATTGAGGGTCAGGATATACCACCACAGAAAAATATAACCCCATGGCTTACCTGTGCCAGGTTGAGACTATGAAGTTTCTGATATTTCCCAAGCTGATAGGTCCCCCAAGAATTTCTTTAAGCTGTTCATGGCTATCAGAGTAAGAAGTTGTCAGGGGTGAAACAAAGATTGGGTAGCCAATAGGCTGGTCGCAAGATGAGTTTATCATGTTTCGCAGAGCTTGCTTTGCATTCTGGATGCTACCTCTCTCTGGGTTACGATTGCGCAGAAAAACAAGCTCCTGCTGTTGCCCGGCCCAAAGACCTCGGACACATTCCTTGTTCACCTGCAAAGCAGAACACGTGGAACAAGTTAGGATTCACAGAAACAGCAGAAATGGGAGGTATACAAAAGAGAGAATGCCAACCCACTATGAAAAGTCAGAAACAAACATGAATAGATCACATCTGAATAGAAATTAACCAGTTTTCCTTTGTTACTAACAGACTGTTAATGAAAGCACCTACAGAGCTCCTTTTCTGTCTTACAATTATTATCAAATAAAATGTCCATCTAGTTTAGTTTTTTTTTTTTTGTACTGGTGATTGAACTCAGGGGAACTCAGCCACTGAGTCACATTCCCAGCCCTGTTTTGTGGTTTATGTAGAGACAGGGTCTCACTGAGTTGCTTAGCGCCTTGTCGTTGCTGAGGCTGGCTTTGACCTCGTGATTCTCCTGTCTCGGCCTCCTTAAGTGCTGGGATTATAGGCTTGCACCATCTTGCCCGGCTCATTTAGTTTTTCTTAATTGGTGAAAGACTGAATTTAATGAACAACATAAAACATATTTGATAGAAATGAGAGGTAACATATATTTTAAGTTGAAAGAGTGTTCATGATATTTGGGCATTGATTAAATGATAGTAAAAATTAATCATTCCAAACTATCAAAATTTCAGAAAGTAAGGCTCCTATAGGCCTGAGATGTCTAAACACAAACACACAAACACGCGCGTGCGCGCACACACACGCACACACACGGAAAAAGAGTGAATCATTTACAATTAGCTTCTAATCACTATTTAGCTATGCTACAATTTTGTAATCTAAGAATTGAAATTAACAATATGATGCAGACTTGCTCCCCCGATTGCATATATAAAAGATAAAAAAGCCTGCCATGCAATGAATATAAGACTACCAACACTGAAATAAGGAAACATTTTAAGGCTTTATAGCACAAAATAAAATTTCAGAGGACAGAGTAAATTACTGACAAGATAAGTTAAATTAAGTGCTCATAAATAGTAAGTGCTAACATAGTATGGGGAATTTATATATACACACATACATATAAAATCTCACATTTTAAAAGTTGGATTCAAGTTATGCATTTGTGTTTTTTTTTAAAAAGACTCAATGACTCAAAAACTTACTTTAATGACCCTAAAGCTCAAGTAGCGCCTATTGAGCATGATGATTTTATATTCATTGGTGCCATCATCCATGACATGCCGCAGAGCAAGCAAGGACGGAGAGTTGGCAAGAACTGCACTCCGCCACGCAGGGTCCCCTTCGTGGGCTATCACGAGATTCTTTTCATGGGATACAATGGCCTCATAGAGCACAGTAGGGTCGTCATACTCATCTGGAGAAGTAAAATGATCCTAAACACACAGAATTACAAAACATATGGTTTTTCAGGAAAAGAAGAAAATGACTTCCAAGATGAGGATGAATTATATAGTTACTAAGTGAAAAATCTTATAAACTAGTTTAATACAAATATTTTCTATCAAACAATATTATTAGGGATAAACTACAGAATCTTAATTTTAACCGGGTTAAGAATTAGTTCGTTATTGCTATACTGTTTTATTGTCAAATCCTCAATCCAACTCTCTCTTCTATATTTAGATAAATATCATTTCCAATCTTTATATATCATCTTTTTTTTCTTGCAAGTTGGTTTTTCATACCTCAGTCATATGTATTGTTTCAAACAGGATTATTTCACTGTTACCAGTTAAAGGAAGGTCTAGAAGAGGTCTCTGTATCATGTTCTTTTAAAAACTAGGTATTTTCACATAAAGCAAAATACCTGGAATAATTCTAATATCCCATTTTATCTTGCCTTTCTTTGGTTAAGATATAGCTCAAAGCTTATGTGCACAGATTGTGTCCTAGAGGAGCTAGTAAAGTTCCCTGGGCATCCTCTTGGTCTTAATAACTACACATTCACTTGATAAGTATTCAAGAGCTACCCTCAGCAAGATTCTGTGGCAGGTAGCATCAATGAAACACAGGAGTATACGAAATGTATCTCCTTTTTACAAACTCACAAATTAACAGGAGATACAGGACATATACAGAAATAATCATAACACAAACCTGAATTTCTGAAATGACGTGTTATTAAGGAAATGCAAATACTATATTGGCTACCTTCATATTTATAGTTAATATGATAAATTTCTACATCCAGGTAACTCACTGGTATCTAAACCCAGTGACTGAAGAATGTGTTCCCTGAAGGAGAGAAGAGTGAGAATATGAAGGCAATTGCCCCAAGGATGCAGCCCCTAAGTCTGGGCCGCCTCAGACTATGAAAATAATACTGTACATGTAAATGACACTTTGTTATGTAAAACACCTCCAATACTTCATATTTCATTTGACTCTTACAATTCTGTCAAGGAGGTTGAGATAATACCTGGATTTTACATGTCTCGAAACTGAAGCTGAAAGGAATTGAGCTGCTTCCTAGGTTTCAAAAGTTTATAAACTGCAGTGCCAGAACTTCAACAGTGCTACTAAAACTTCCAACAGTGCTACAAAATTCTCTTGAGTGCACACCCTCAATCTCTTGCATTAAGAGTACTGGACCCTTCTAAAGAACCTGGTCTTTAATCTAACAAACTAATTGGCAGTCTTGGAACTTCTGAACATCATATAACTCCCCTTTCTGTTAAACATCGAGTTTGCATTTCCCCTGTCAGCAAATATGTCATATTCTGTACTCTCCTGTAGCAAATAGTTGCATTACAGAAGGAATGACATCTTTGTATAGAAGCATTAATACAATTATTTGAATGAAAAATAAAATCCAGACTTAGGAAATAGTCACATTCTAAATAAAATGGACACCAAGTTGTAAACCATTAGGCATGCCAAAGATGGAGGTTTAATCTTGTTCAAGTATTTCTTTTCATTGAGATTACAATATGAAAAATTCTGAAGTTTAAAAAACATTTTAGTAAGAAATGATTATCTTTTTCTTTTCAATACACTGAATTTTGTCAGAAAACTCTAAAGCTAATCTAAACAAGGACCATGGATTCCAAATGAACATTTTCTCCATTTTTCACAGAGGTTTTCAAATAGCCTATCCTGAATTAGTAATACTCCTAAAGAATGTGGGATAATAGCTTAAATCCAGTATTTCTGACAGTAAAATCATTTGAACAGTAATCCACCTTCTACTTGGGGTGGGAGAGTTGGGAGATTCAATCAGATTTGGGCACAGCAGATGAATTTACCACCTGGTCCCCACCATCAGATCTGATAACTACAGTCAAGTAGAATGACAAGGAATAAGTGCCAGTACATAATCTCACAAGATTTTTTTGAATGATCTAGGACACTTTGCATTGTGGGACCTCAATTTAATTTTAATACCTTAGAAGGATTGATTGATTAAGGCTAGATTTGTCCTGACCACCTATTATTCTATGTAACACTGTAAGTGAAACTCAGCTCATTAACAATAGCACTTATATCACTGAGGTGTCACTACATCTGGAACTGGTGGACAATCACTTAGGAGGAGGCCTGAATTATAATCATTTGAGGGCAAAACAAGTATTATAAGGGTCAAAGGCCTATATTTTTAGCTTGTCATTGCTTAAATTTTTCTTCATGTCCAAATTGGTCACTCTCTAATATTACTATTCAATTTTACTATATACATTTAGAAACACAGGTTCAGGATTAAATGTCTTGCCACGAATCATGCTTTTCTTTGGTCCAGATGAGAACATTTCTCAAAATGCTCCTAAACATATAATGTGGAAGTCAAATGAAGAAGCTCCAGTAAAGCCCAGTGATGAATTTTTAAACAAAAGTTCATTTTTTTACCTGATGAAGTTTAATGGACATACGGATTCCAGGGACTACTACTTTTCTTAGCAATTCCATGTCTGCAAAGATCCATTCATCTCGAATTGAAGAAATACGGAAATCTCCTTTAAATAGGGCATGCAATCCATAGAGGAATGACTCTAAATTACTGTTAAGATTGGAAATAAAAGTTTATATATTTTGATAAAGGTCTCCAAGACACTGATGCTTATATCTGGTTGTATATCAGAATCATCTAGGAGTGTTTTGAAAACACAGATTCCAAGAACTAAAGTCAGAACTCCTAAATCACAATCATAAGAGACAGGGCCTGTTTGATCTGGGACCCTTGTACATGAAGCACTTTAATAGTGAGTCCATGAAAATAGACAACGAAGAGTTTGAAAGTTAAAATAAATTTATAATGAGTATAATGTAAACATGAAATCACAGAAAAAATTTAAAATATGCATATTTCTTAATTCTAATTCATTTGGATGTATATGTTAATAAATCTAGTTTATATTTAGAGTCCCCAAATCTAACATATAATTATGTTAAAAATATAAATGCGCTGGGGCTGAGGTTATGGCTCAGTGGTAGAGTGCCTGCATAGCATGGTGTGAGGTAGTGTGTTCGATCCTCAGCACCACATAAAAAACAAATAAATAAAGATATTCTGTCCACCTACAACTAAAAAATAAATAGATAGATAGATAGATAGATAGATAAATAAATGCTCTGAGCCGGGTACAGTGGCACACGCCTACAATCCTAGCACTTTTGGAGGCTGAGACAGGAGAATTGCAAGTTCAAAGCCAGCCTCAGCAACAATGGCAAGGTGCTAAGCAACTCAGTAAGACCCTGTCTCTAAATAAAAAACACAATAGAGCTAGGGATGTGGCTCAGTGGTAGAGTGTCCCTGAGTTCAATCTCCGGTACCAAAAAAAAAAATACATATATATATATGCACTCTGGAAAAAAACTGCAAGAAAAAAATGGAAAAAATTAAAATAGGTAAATTTATTAGAAAAATAGATGTAAATGGGACTCCACTCATACTAACTTTATAGGATGACTGTATTTTAAAATGTCTTAAATACATTAAATTATCATAATCAATAGTTGTTCACATGTGAATTTTAAAAGCCAGTTCACCAGTTAACAGTACTTAACTATATATGTTCAGCAAAAAGACCTATAAAAACATAAAATCAAAGGAGACTTGGAATAAAGTAGCATAAAATGACTGCTTCCATTAAAATGATTTCAGATTTAGGTTATATAGCTTCTCATAATGTTCTTGAAAACAGAAATGCCTGCTTTACCTGGACATATGGTGGGACGCAGTTCCCAAAGCTCTCCGTCCTAGAACACAGAGTCCATAACAAAGAGTCACCAGTGATGAATCTTTGTCCACATCCAGAGGCTTTAAAAACCAATGAAAATTAGTTATCAGAAAGGTATTAAAGTATTTAATAAATCAGAACATATCTAATAAACTGCAGAAAGGAGAAAGAACTCAACTATTATACAATTAGAGAATAAAGAGTAATTTTTTATTTCTCTATACTATGCAAGTTAGAACACTGCCTTGGAAGGAAACTGTAGGAGAATATGAGGCAACTTTTTAATATTCCAGTGCAGGTCTGAGAGCTTGAAGTCAGTCAACCTTTATGGCTTATTGAGCTTCCCCAGGAAGAGGTTATTGGGAATGGTGATTCAGAGAACAGACTGCATGATCTTAAGGAGGTGAGGATAATCTTACTTAAAGAAAAACTAGAGCAGAAAAGGGAGAGTATATAGCTGGAAAAATGCTAATAATTTTCTTAAAGGGATTGCAATGAGTAAGTAGAATATAAGCTGGGCTAATCTGATAATAAACTCTTTGAAGAGACTGGGGATATCCACACTTTCAGATAAACTTTTTGAATATGTGCTATATTAGCAATCAGAAGGACTTTCACAAGCTACGTCCATGACCTCAGTAATTATCTTTAAGAGAAGTATCCTTAAGTAAGTAGGATGCAGCCTGTTTCTCAATGAGTAGACAGCCAGAGAAGGGATATTAAAATATGACTACTCTCTACAATTCCCCCATAAAGTAAATCCAGAGATTTGAGAAGAATACGCAAAACATTTTAGGTGTATTTCAGGTATAAAAAATAAAACTGTTTGTTAAGACACCTGGAAAAGGTTTAACTTTGAGGTCCTCCATTTCCAGATGTTGTCTGCTAATGTTTTTTTGAATCTCTTATGAGGTTATTTTATCCTAGTTATTATCCCTTCTTTAAAAACATGTCATTCTGATAAGTTTATGTTGCATATCTAGCATAAAAGCTCAAAGACCTTTGCTCAGACAGGAAGTACAAGGATGCTCCCATTCTTACTGATAAAGAAAAAAGATGCTGCTGGACATGGTGGCACACAGCTGTAATCCCAGCAACTCAGAAGGCTGAGGCAGGAAGATCACGAGTTCAAAGACAGCCTCAGCAACTTAGCAAGATCCTGTCTTAAAATATTTTTTAAAACGGGCTGGGGATGGGGCTCAGTGGTTAATGACCCCTGGGTTCAATCCTCAGTTCCAAAAAAAAAGAAAGAAAAAGAAAAAAGATGCTGATTGATGGGGTATCTAAAAGAAGTCAGGAAAGTAAGGACTAAAACAAGGCACTAAATCTTAAGATGGCCCAGACCAATAAAGGAACTGGTTGTCAAGGTGCCACACTATGCTCCAGTTATCAAGTGAATAGGCTTCTGGTGGTCCAACGACACAAGGCTTTTGCTTCTAAAGCAATAGTGATGGTAGGAATTAACTTTGGAATCATAGACCTTGTTACTGTAGTTCTCTTATGTGCAGTTAGGTGAGCACTCTGCCACTGAGCCACAACCACAGTCTTAGACTTTTTATTTAGGGTAAAGATCTTTAATTACTCTTTAGTCTGGTAGGCAGCCCTTACAAAGGAATAGATTTTGGAGAATAATGCGTGAAATTTCAATTTGTGTATATGTATTTGCATGTATATGGTGAAGGAGTGCTACTTGGACAGTGAGATTAGGACACTTCAAAAGAAATGAGAGGGCCACTTTTATTAACCTGTTTGGCAGAGTTGGTTTGACCCAACTGTAAAGATCTGACAGGTTCTCTAACTTAGAACATAAGAAAGAGGAAGCTCAGGAAAAACTGACCTCTTAATAACTAACAGAGATATTCTTTCCACCTCTGGAAAAACCTGGATCCAGAGTTGCAAATGAAATATATCAACCTTACCTTTGCTCTCCGAGAAGAACAGTACTCTATCCAGTTAAGGTAAATCACACAGAAACTCTCTCTGGATATGCCTGCCAACCGATGATCATAGTCTTCATCAATGTTTGGATTAAAGGTGGGGTCCACATCAACATAATTTCGATCTGCACATAGACGGAGTCCTTCCTGCATTGTCTCATTAGCTAGCCATTCTTCTAACTTAGAGGATGTTGTAACATAATAAATTATACCCTAACATGTAAAAGACAGGGAAAATTTTAGTTAAATTGTACTTTGAAGACATTTTAAAAATTTTATTAAAAAGTCTGTTAAAAATAAAAAATCATGGCATGACATATTAAACTCTCACTCTCTTTGTATTATATTAGTAATTAATATGGCTAATAAATACAGATGTTGTCATTAAAATATGCAATTTGCATAAACTAATTTTTCAGTATAATAAATTCCAACTGTTTCTTCAGATACTAAAACCAAAAATAATTTATTTCTAGCTCAACACTCCACGTACACATTTTAAGAATGCCATAATATATCTCAGGCCTTCCTGGATAGAAAAAAACGTGGTATTTTAAAATCACAACTATAAATTTGGCAAGGCAACTGGTAGCTTATTGATACTAGTGCTTTTGAATTTAGGATATTTAAAACAGGTGAAAAAATTTTACTGTCTGCCCTTAGTTTGAAAATTTTCTCATAAAGTTATTAAAACCATCTAGTGTTCTTAGGGTAAAGTTACAGAAATATAATTAATCATAAAACAATGGAAATATATACATGTATACATAAATATATATAAAGAGAAAATGCCACATGCATACAACATTGTAAACTCAATCTCTCTAACCTCTGGAAGGTTGAGTTGAAACAAAAATTAAATGGAAAGCTCAAGGTTCACCTCAGTCAACATAAATAAGGTACAACTTAGAGGTAAGAACATAAAATACAGAAAATTCAGATGTGGATCATTAAATCTTAGCACACACTTCCTTCTTTAAAAATATTGGTTTTGCCTAGAAGTCCCCAGACCACTACCATGCTGTTTTTCTATAAGACCTTTAACAAAAAATAGAATATTTTGTTCAGTAAAAGATTAACTTTGCCCAATGAGAGAGGCCTAGGCTTTGCTTTCAGGTCTTGGGAGGGTAACCTTAGAATGTCTTGCCTGGTAAGAGTCTGTTTGGCTGGAAGCCTAGAACCACACAGTATGAACCTGACCTCATGAACTCCTAGAAACCTGGGTCAGTCATGTGGGTGATCCATCAGTTCCACATGACTGCACCCCAATGAAGACTCAGGGCACCAAGCTCAGAAGAGCTTCCGTGGCTTGGCAGCACTCTCATATTGTTGCTACACCTTGGTGCTGGAAGAAATAGGCATCTGCACAACTCTACTGGGAGAGGTCAACTGGAAGTGCTCACTGGTATCTCAAGGACACTGTCCTTGGCTGATATTAATCTGTATCCTTCCACTGTAATAATGTGAGAACAATGTAAGTAAAACAGCTCTGCTGAAGTCTATGAATCCTTCTAGTAGATCCCTGAACCTAAGGGCGGTCTTGGGGACTCTGAAATTGCAGTTGCTGTCAGAAGTGATGATGGCCTTAGGGGCCTCCTGAACTTTGCAATACTTTCATTCAGCTTGTTAAATGCAGTGTAAAGCAGTGGTTAACAGCAAAGGCACAAGAGTCAGATATGCCTGAGTTTTAAATCCCAAACTCCACTTGCTAGTTAGAGGATCTTGAACAAGTTAACTTCTGACCTTAAGTTGTTTATCTGTAAAATAAGAAAGCAAGACTTCTTCAAAGAATTAAGTAAGAACTGAACATGATGGTATATGCCTATAATCCCTGCAGTTCAGAAGGTTGAGACAAAAGGATCTCAAGTTCAAGGCCAGCCTCAGCAATTTAGAGATCTTGTCTAATAAAAAAAAAAAAAAGTGAGGGACAGGGACAGGGGGTATAGCTCAATGGCAGAAAGCCTTGGGTTCAATTATTAGTACTAGAGGAAAAAAATAAAAAAGAAAAAGGACAAAAAAGAAAAAGCAAGACACACATGTGTGTATGCATGCATGCATGTATGTACATATTCCTTAGCATAGAACCAAAAATATAAGCTACAGATGCTAGCTACTTTTATTAGTAAACAAATGGAGTAAGTTTCACAAAAGAAAGAATATCAACACCTTCATAGGTATATTTATTGACTTTCCTGGATACCAGAGAATTTAAACCACTACTTAGAAACAAAGTAAGAATTTAAAATACATATTTGTGTGTTTCCCAAATGCCTCTGTTATCCAAAGATCTAACCAAGCACCAACCCTTACCTTGACATAGTAAGTAGTGAGCACTTTCCGAAGATCAAAGACTTGAAGCATAGAAGCAGCACTATTATCAGTGATGCTATATCCCTCCAGAATATACTTAGTGACTATCACTTCCCAAGCTAGCCAGCGTTGGCTAAAAGCAGCATTAAATGAAAGCACATGAGGAATATGGCCAGGTTCACAACAGCAAAATCCTTCATCTTCTTCTACACCTTCAGTAATGGCCTCTACTTCCCGTTGTTGACAGTAGGTACCTTTAAAAAAATGAGAGAAAGAGATACACACCTCTATGGACAAAGACTAGGAAAAATTAATGGCCCGAGAACACAAAAGATTTCTTTAGAAAAGAGTCACATTTTATAGCAACTAGAAGTATGTAATTGATTTACCTTAAAATATTCATTAACAAATTATAGTAAACTCCAGAAAGCAGGCATACCATATGTTCACTTCCTATAGAATCACAATGTGCATTAGCACATAAAGGTGCGGGGAATTTGTGCAGTAAAGGAACATCTTTAGTTAAGATTCATGGATTTCCAACCTTTTTTCAAATGTGTTTACAATTGCATTCACATCAAATGATAGCCAAATGAGTCAAAGTACATCTCCTAAAGAACAGTGAAGTTGGGTCTGGTGAGGCCTGCCTGTCATCCCAGCAACTTGGGAGGCTGAGGCAGAACAATCACAAGTTTGATGCCAGCTTTGTCAACTTAGAAGACTCTGTCTCGCCAAAAAAAAGGTGGGGTGGCGAGCTGAGGTGTAGCTCAGTGGTAGAGTGCTTACCTAACACATGCCTACCCTAGGTTCAATTCCCAGGACTGCAAAAATATAAAACAAAACAAAAACCCAATGGAATGAGAACTGAATCATCCCAGGCATAGGAATGGCTAGACCTGCAGAACTCAGAAGAATTTGAGCTCCATTTAGAATCATCCATACCTCAAGCAGAAATACTATACGTATCCAGGTTATTTGGTTCTATAACTTATACTAGTATATTACAATTTAATGTTAAGTAAAAATTAAATATTTTTCTGTTCCCAATTACAACAATAATTGATAAGATTACACTGTCGGCATTTGAGGCTTACCTGCAGATATAATTTCTATTAGGTATGAGTGCTGATTATTCTGCACTAGCAAACAAATCTTTGAAGTTACATTTTTTTATATGATACTTGTCAATTAATCATTCTTTGCATCAGTAGTACTAATACAAAAACAGACTATAGAATTAGACTCAGCAATCTAGCATCAGCAAAATATCACCATTCCATTAATGTTCATTTTTATTTTGTTCTGCAGTCTTGCTTCCATTTAATCTGAATGTTTCTTATATCATGTAAAGACTACAAAGTGATTACACTTAATTGCATATATCCCATATTTAGGTTGTACTATATTTAAAACAAATTATACTGAATAATGTATTTTTCCTTTAAAGGGAATATATACACCAAGCAGGTTTTAAAACCACTGCTTTAAGAGAAATAAATGTTGATAATTTAAAAAAAATAAGGCTAGGGGCTGGGGTTGTGGCTCAGTGGCAGAGCACTTGCCCACCATGTGTGAGGCACTGGGTTCAATTTTCAGCACCACATATTAATAAATAAAATAAAGGTCCATCTACAACTAAAAAAAAATATTCAAAAAGTAAGGCTAAAAAAAGTTATTTGGGCAAAGGTAAGGAACAATATTGTTTAGTACTCTATAATCCTCAATAATTTTATTATTTCATTTTCTTGCTTAATTACAATTGCCAACAAGTCATTCCACACAGTAGTGATTAAGAAAAACCCTTGTCTTGTAGGGTGCGATGGTGCACACCTGTAATCCCAGCACTTTGGGAGGCTGAGACAGGAGAATCACAAGTTCAAACTCAGCCGCAGCAACAGCGAGGCGCTAAGCAGCTCAGTGAGACCCTGCCTTTAAATAAAACACAAAATAGGGCTGGGGATGTGGCTCAGTGGTCGAATACCCCTGAGTTCAATCCCTGGTTCCCCAAAAAGCAAAAAAACAAAAAATCCTTGTCTTGAGTCTAACATTCACAGGAATACTTACTGTGGCTGACTATCAATATACATACACATACATGCTTTTCGACCTATAAAAATGTTTGCAGTTTTATAAAGTATCTTTTAAAAAAAGAATGAAAATGAAATGTAGCCAAATGTTTTCTGGTATTTTTAAGATAACTATATTTTCTCCTGTGATCTATTAAAATAGAACAAATTCTATTAATTTGCTTTCCACTACTTGATTTCAAAAACGAAAACTGGCTGAATTTGTGTGGGGTACTTAAACACTCTTGAATCCTGCTTATTCTACAATTGGAGGATTTTTACATCTATAGACACAAATGAAATTAAACTATACTTATTTTTTTTACACCAGCTTAGTCTTACTTTGACATCAGTATTACATTAGTTTTGTAAAAAGTTTTCCTTCTTTATCCATGTGCTAGGACAAGTCAAATGACAGAATTACCCAATTTCTAGAGGAAATATCTTGAGCCACTTTTTAAAAATATCATAGTATGAAGAATCTCCTTTTGATTTTATATATTATTACTTCATTTTATTCATTTTGCCATCTCTTTTGGGAAGCTGATGAAAATTTTATTTTTAATTTTAAAAAATTTTTTATTCTTTTGAGACAGGGTCTCACTAAAGTAGCTTGGGTCCGTTAAATTGCTGAGGCTGACTTTGAACTTGTGATCCTTTTGCCCCAGCCTCCTGAGTCACTGGGATTACAGGCGTGCACCACCGCATCCAGCTGATAAAAGGTTTTATCACTCTTACTTATTTTTTGCCAGGGATTGAATCCAGGGTCACTCAACCACTGAGCCATATCCCTAGCACTTTTTATTTTTTTATTTCGAGACAAGGTCTTGCTAAGTTGCTCTGGACCTCACTGAGTTGCTAAGGCTGCCTTGAACTTGTGATCCTCCTGCCTTAGCCTCCTGAGCCGCTAAGCACACACTTGGTTGGTGAACAGTTTTTAAATGAAGAAATAACATAATGAGACCTATATGTTGTGCATGTCACTTGGTTAGTGGTTATAGACAGCAGATGTGGCAAGAGGGAATTTGGAAATTCTAAAAGTTCAATAAGGTCCTTATGCAGAGTAGCAGAATAGGTGAATGGGAAAATTAAATTAAAGGAGGATGTTTTTGCTCTGACCTATCAACCTCTTCCCCATGAGACTATCTATAGCTCCAATATACCCTAGTAATACATTTTTCTCAGAAAATGAAGTAAATAGTAAGTACAGGAATATTTATAATTGAAAGAATACTGAGACTTGCAAAGTGATTTTAGCATATCTATGAGGAACTTTCCCAATTGTTCCCTGGATTAACTATGTCTTTCAGCCACTCAGAGTATTACAGGTAAAAATGAATAGAACTAAAAATCATGAGAAGTGAGGATATTCAAATCAATCCGAATAAGAAATAAAAGGAATCTAATTAACATAACAAACTTTTGACATGTTAATTTAGACTTGGAAAATTGTTCTTGATACAAGTAACACAAATAAAAAGTGAACATGGGCCGGGCGCGGTAGCATATGCCTGTAATCCCAGCACTTTGGGAGGCTGAGACAGGAGAATCACGAGTTCAAAGCCAGCCTCAGCAACGGCGAGGCACTAAGCAACTCAGTGAGATCCTGCCTCTACATAAAACAAAAAAATAGGGCTGGGGATGTGGTTCAGTGGTTGAGTACCCCTGAATTCAATCTCCAGTACCAAAAAAATAAATAAAAATAAAAATAAATAAGTGAACATAATAGAAACTATAATCAGCAATTTTTAATATAAACTGGTAACAAATTTTTCATGTATGACTTGCATGGCAAAACATCTTGAAATTACTGGTAAAATGAAAATGGAAATGAAAAAAGTATATGAATGGGTTTAACCAAGACCTATAGGAAACTGATCAAGAAATCTGTTTAGTTAAATACTGCTTAAAATTAAGCATCAAAACAGGCAAATGAAATCAAAGAAATTTAATTGGTTTAATCGAGCATACCCCAGAAAATACACCAAAGCACTCAACAGATCCAATTTTTGCTTGGCAAGAGGACACTCTTGGTTAATATTTGGGGTAGAGGGAAGTAGGTGGGACAAAGAATAACACTGATAATTAAGGATCACGTCAGTATTTGAGGAGCAAGAATATAATCACACCCCATGAGCGTTCTGGAATGAGAAGGAGAAGACAGCTGTTTTTAGTCAATGTACAAAGTTTGAAAGATATCATAGACTGACTGCTGTGTGACAGGAACTAAAACACAATGATGAGTGAAGCAGATGTGATCTCTGCTCCGAAGTTGGGCTGACTTCAGTCCTGGCCAAGTCCAAGCTAAGGATGGTTTTTATATTTTTAAAGGATTGTTTAAAAACAATAACAATAAAGAATATCCAACAGAAAATGTACAGAAAGTCTAAAATATTTACCATGTAACTCCCAACAGAAAAAGCTTACCAATCCCCGGGGCTAGAGAAGAAATAAACTTTAAACAAATAAACATAAATAAAAATAATTACTGTGATAAGTACTAAAAAAATAAAAACACTGTAAGATGAAATTCAATCACATGGGACAGGTGATTAGGGAAGGCTCTTTGCAAAGTGACATTTAGGGTAATCCCCTAAATATAATTAAGGAGTCAGCAAGATGGGAGGTTGGTGGGACGAGGGAGATGACTGTGACTTTCTGGCAGGGAAGTGTGGAGTGACAAGGAGTTCTTAGTCAGAACTGAGTACATCTAAGAAACTGAAAGAAGGCTAGAGTGGGCAAGGAGATCAGTGTAGAGTGAGAATGTAGAAAATGGCAAAACCTGATCATATAGCATTGTAGGATGTGTTAGGGTATTTGAATTTAATTCAAAGTGTATCAGGAGTCACTGAAAACTTCCAAGCACAGGAATGACACGATCAAATCTGTCTAAAAAACAGAAACAAAACCAAAAAACCAACACAATATCTGAATGAATTAGAGCTATCCGTGCTATCCAAATCTAGCCATGTGTTCAGATAATAAGGGATACTGAGTTTCCAAATTTAACTTGAATTTTGATTGATAAACAAACTAGAGCTTGAATAGCCAAGGATTTATCCAAAAACTTATCTGAATCTATTTAATACCAGAGAGGGAAAGTTGGGAGAATGAGAATTTGGATCAATTTTCTGATTTGATGAATTTATCATCAATATGATAGTAGATGATAAGTGGTAAGCAAGTGATAAGAAAGACCTTCTTCCATTTTACAGAAGTAAAGGCTAGAAAAAAGCCTCCTCATGCATTGCTTTTAAAAAGTTAAGTTAAAAAACAAGGTGAAATCCTCAGGTCTCAAAAGTCAAAGGAAGTTAAAAGTTCTAGCAGTGGTCAAGTCTGAAAGTATGATGTGGACTTTTGGATGAGTCCACCTGGATTACATTTGAACAGGACAGGGGTAGATGGAATTAAGGTCCAGAGTAGATGGAATAAAGGTGTGAGGCTCTGATGGAAAGGCAGAATCAAACAGCCACAGGACAAGAGATTTTAAGAACAGAAGAGGGGAGGCAAAGGGTCACAAATTAAAAACATCAATACTTTTAACAACTTGAGTACCATGTAAGTACCAAGTTAACAGTAGTTTCTAGGGCTGGGGCTGTAGCTCAGTGGCCAGAGCACTTGCCTAGCATATGGGAGGCACTGGATTTGATCCTTAGCACCACCATAAAAATAAACAAATAAAGGCATGCTGTCCATCTACAACTACAAAAACAAACAAAAACATACTAGTTTCTCGAGAAGTACTTGCTCCATCCACAGAATCTCTATTAACAAACTTTCTGATTCAATATCAAGGTGAAAATAAACCTTTAGGGTATAGATCTGGATTGATTCTCTTTCTAGACAAATGTTTTCTTATTTCCTATTCTAGACTAAAAACACCACAAAGAACTTCTTAGGATAGATCAAAAACTCTGTAAAACTTCAGTCCAAATGTTCCCATAGACCAGAAATACAGGATTTTAAGTTCCTATAAAACAAGTTTCTACTTTGTGCTTAGAAGTTATTCAACTTAAGATGTGGAGAAAAAGGAACACTTTTATGCTGTTGGTGGGACTGTAAAATTATTACAACCACTATGGAAATCAGTATGGAGGTTCCTCAAAAGACTAGGCATAGAACGTTCATATGACCCGGCTATACTACTCAGTATTTATCCTGAAGAATTAAAGTCACCAAACCACAGTGATGCATATATGACCATGTTTATAGCAGCACAATTCACAATAGTCAAACTGTGGAACCAGCCTAAGTGTCCATAAATGGATGAATGGATAAAGAATATGTGGTACATATACACAATGACGTTTATTCACCCATAATGAAAAATGAAATTATGTCATTTGCAGGAAATTAGATGAAACTAGAGACCAATATGTTAAATAAAATAAGTCAAACTCAGAAGGTCAAGGAACTTATGTTTTCTCTCCTATGTGGAAGCTAGAGAGGAAAAAGGAAAAGGAAGGTGGGGGCAGATCTCAAGGAAATCAAAGGGAGAAGATCAGCAGAAGAAAGGGACCAAGGGGTGGGAGATGGGGAGAGAGGGGTAAGTGCTAGGGAGTGTTATGGGCCAAATTATGTTGTTACATTGCGTGCATGTATGAATATGTAAAATAAATCCCATCATTACATACAATTATTTTTAAAAATTGTGGGGAAAGAATGAGTCAAAAAACAAAAGTGCACAGAACGGTATCTGGCATATAGCATGCAATAAATTTTAGCTGTGTTAATAAAACAAAAAAAGTTATTTAACCTATAGGAGTTGACAACATCAAGCTGATATGTTTCTGAATGTAGCAGTTTCCGTGAAGAAACAGCTTCATTTGTCAGTAAACAAAACTGTGGAGAACAGGTGGGAGGGGCACAAGGAGTAACTACTTAGATATGGGGTTTTATTTGGAACTAGACAGAGGTGGTGGTTGTACAATACTGCAAATATATGTACCAAATGCCACTGATTTCTTTACTTTAAAGTTAATTTCAAGTGAATTTCACTTTAATTAAAAAAACTGTTGAGGACAATGGCATGGGGTCTTTCTGAACGTAACTCAGTCAATCACTCTGTCTCACAAAAAACAACATTCTACACCACTAGCCATTGAGCAAACACACGCAATTTGTCACAAAGGGGCTGGCAAGAGACCAAGCACAGAACAATAGAAATTCAATATCTCCAGGTAAACAAGTCGATTATATACTAATGCTATTACTTTCACATATAATGCAACATCAAAAAATGACTTTCCAGTGACTATGAAACGGGGAGGGAGGTCCCTAATAATTACTCTTTAACAACTTTTCTCATTCCATATCCCAAAGATCTAACTTTATGAACACTTTCGATTTGAGATATAAACACATATATAAAAACTTAGATATAAAAACTTAGATGCTGTAGAAGTACACTATAAAAATAAAAGATGAATGAATGTCCTACCTCTGAATTCCAGGCCCCGCAGCTGGAAAGTGACGAGACCATTGCCTATCTCTATAAGGTGTACTAATGCATTGAGATAGTCAGAGGCAAGGATGAAACAATCTCCAGTACTATAGTTTCCCCACCGTCCCAGTAGCAAATCACCACAGAGGCTGTGCTGTAGGGATCTGGTTAAATGTTCATAGAAGATGGAATTCAGATTGTTGTCATCTGATCCTATAAGAAGGGATTAAAAAAACAAAAATGTCAGATTTCACCTTAAGTCCCTTTCACAATGAAAGATGAGATTGTTAAAAATACCAAAACTAACTTCCAGCTCAGGTTATATTTATATTTACTTGACAAGAAAAATAATACTCATATTCTTACAATTTCTATATAAAAATCAAACAGGATAATGAATGAAGTTTCAGAATAGAGAAAGAGAGATTACATAACTTCTCTGAGGATTCCCATCCTTTTAATGTGGGAATTTGATCATATACAATCTAAAAACTTTTCCACCTTTTTAACAGTCCATAACTTATAATTCATGGATGATTACTGCTATTCAATGAAATGTGCCTTATAATTAAAACTACAAAGAAACAAAAAAGAGAAAATAATATTCAAAAGGAGAACAAAAAGACTATTTGGTAAAGGAAGTGGGTAAAATAATGTAAGACTTGAACAAGACAGTCCAAAACAAACAGAAGTTAGTTAAAAAAAACCTGAATATCAAGATGGTTGATATTTAGCAAAAATAAACTGTATATGCAGATGTAGAAAAAAAAGAACCTACAAGTGGTATGTTAGGGTTATCCTCTAAGAAAAACATTAGTATAAAACATCACTGAATGAGATGGCCTCGTCTAGAAGTAACCCATCAAAAGCAATACCCTATAAGTGGGTATCCCAAAGCATAATACTAGAGAATGGCAAAATGGTCAAAGCTTAGTAATTATTTTAAACTCAAACTAAATATTAAAACAATGAAAGGGGAACCCTAGGTTCTAATGGCAATAAAAAGATTGTATCTAACTCTATGCATGCCCAATACAGAAGTGATTTTGTTCTGTGGGAAGGAAGTGACAGCGTCAGGAGAATTCCAGCACCTTATAGCACACACTAGAATTGAGATGGTTCTTTTCTCTACCAGAATGTGATGATAACAGTCATTAACATCAACTAGCTAGCACTCCTTAATCCAATAGTAAAATTAAGAACCAATCAGATCTTTATAGTTTGGTTTTTCAGATGCACATAGAATTTTAAAGGAACTGATAAGTCAAATAGATACAAATACTTCAGTCTGTTTGAGAGTAATGTCCCTTTAATACACTTAAGTTCTGGCTATTCATTAGTCCTTCACAACTGTGGCAGTAAAATTCATTTTCTTTGGTGGATTGGATACTATTGGATAGGCCAATAAAATCATATTCCCCAAATAACAAAAGAAAGAACCAGATTTTAGATAACAGTAATGCCACCAAAATGCCACCCATTCAAGCCATATATTGAGTGGTTATTTGGTCCTTAATAGATGACAACTTGATACATAATAAACTAAAATTACATTAATATTTACTTAAGAATTCAGGGAAGGGTAGAAGCCAATGTATTAATGAAGTGTGCTGCATACTCTTCAACACAGTTGACCCTTTCAACTACTTTCTACTTTTTAATCTATGTAAGAATAATCTTTCAATGGCATTTAAAAATTTCCCATCAGCATTCTTTAAATACTTTTTATTAAGGATGGGTATAAGCCAGGTACAATGGTATATGCCTGTAATTCCAGCTTCTCTGGTGGCAGGAGGATCACAAATTTGAGACAGCCTGGGTAACAGATTAAGAACCCATCTCATTCAAAAAAGAAAAAAAAAGATGGACATATAAATTAGAGATAGTCTAATTCACACATACTGTACTTTGCTAAAGTAAAACAAAATAAAGTAAAGGATATTAGTTTTTTAAAAATGACTACTTGGGGGGCTGGGGTTGTGGCTCAGTGGCAGAGTGCTTGCCTAGCATGTGTGCAGCACTGGGTTGGATCCCTATCTCCGCATAAAAATAAAATAAAATAAAGGCATGATGTCCATCTACAATCATAATAAATAAATAAATGAATAAATGAATACTGCTTGGAACCCATAAAGGAGTCCAAGAAAAATATATATATATATTTACATATTATATACACATAGCAAATAAAATCTTTAATTTAAGACCTTACTCACAAGTAGAGTTATTACCTGGATTTCTATCAAGCTGGGAAGCCAATCTGGTATTTGAATGATCCACTCGTTTTGTGCTAAAGAAGACAAAATAAAACATTTTGTTTCTTTACGCTTAAAAAAATCGAATAAGAGTAAGGAAGCTGAACACAGTGGCATGCCCATAATCTCAGCAACTTGGGAGGCTGAGGCAAGAGGACCAAGTTCAAGGACAGCCTGGATAACTGAGGTCCTATCTTAAAATACAAAATATAAAGTGTTGGGGGTTGTAGCTCACTGGTAGAGCATTCCTGAGTTCAATCCCCAGTACTTCAAAACTCAAACCCAAAAGCAAACAAAACACAAGGAGGGAAACTATAGGATACAGATGAAATAATATTGCTTTTGGAAAATCTCTGGGGAATCTCTGTTGCTGATATATTGATAAACTCTTTAGCAGCACACTTTGCTTTTTGTAGTGCTAAGGCTTGATCTCATCTCATGTGCTAGGTAAGTGCTCTACCACTGAGCTACATCCCCAGCTGGTAGCACAGTTTTACAGATAGTTTTTTAACTGCCCCCAACCTTTACCACAAATAAACATAGCAGTTTTTTCCCCCTAGCAGGGCAGGTATCACTGCAGAGTGTGTAAAAAGACATCTAGGGGTGGTATAGTGGGGGGCGGGGGGAGGGGGCGCGGGGCTGGAGACCAGAATGAAAAAATGCAGACTGCATACGGTTCTCAGAAATCCACAGTACATGAAACATTCTTTGCAAGGGAAGGCATACCTATTAAAGCTCAGTGTGTTGGGTCTTTAGAATAGTGGTTCCCAAAATGTAGACTGTGAAACCAGAACTTTTTCAAGGAATTTTCCAGATCAAAACTATCCTTTTAGTAATGCTGAACTGTGATTAGCCCCTTTTCCCTGGTGTGACAACTGCACTGAATGTGCAAAAGCAACAGTGGGTAAAACTGCTGGTGCCTGGACACGAACCAAGGCAGCAACAGCACACAGCACCATCCCTCACTGCCACACACATCGACACTAATGGACAGCTTCACTCAGAATGTCCTTGGAAAGGCAGCAGAAATGTGGATTTTATTAAATCTTGATTCTTTAGTGTGGCCTCTTTAATGTTCTATATGGCAAAATAATTGAATACAGAGAAAGCACTTCTGCTGTGTTCTGAATGGTTGTCCTGAGGGAAAGCATGTGCATGATCATTAGGATTACAAGCTGAACTAGTGGCTTCTATTCTTGAAACACCATTTTTACTTGAACAGCTAATGAAGAAATTGAGAATTATTCATATGAGTTCTTCAATAAGCATTCCTCAAAAATGAATCTGTCATTTCAAGGGAAACAACTGTTAATATCTGTTAACATTGACAAAATTCAAGCTTTAAGCAAAAATTAGAATGTAGGAAAACTTGTAGCCACCTACATGAGCTTGACAGCATCCCAATACTTATTTCTTTTGAGACTGATGGTAATATTAATGAATACATTTTTTAAAACACTGCATGAAGAATTGTGTCAACATTTGGAAGATCTCTTTTACTCAGTAAACCAATATTTTTCTAAGTGAATAATAAATAACGTTCTAAAATAATGCATGAGTAAAAAGATCCAGTCAAAATACAAGATAGATAGGTACATACTGATGTAACACAGTTCCAAAAATACAGATAAAGTTTGAATTCTACACTGCTCTTACTTTTAAGAGTCTACCCTTTGTTGAGTTTTAGTGAAGGATCAAGGAAAAATATCCACAATTGTCTTAAATGTCTATGAAAATACTCCCTTTTCAACTACCTATCTGTGTGAGGCCAAATTTTCTTATATTTCAAGCAAAACAGCATACACAACAGAATGATTATAGAAGCAGATAAAAGAATCCATCTAGGGCTGGGGTTGTGGCTCAGTGGTAGAGCACTTGCCTAGCATGTGTGAGGCACTGGGTTCGATTCTCAACACCGCATATAAATGAAAACAAAAAAGGCCCATTGACAACTAAAAATATGTTAAAAAAAAAAAAAAAAAGAGAATCCATCTATTTGTTAACAAGCCAGACATTAAAAGATTTGCAGAACTGTAAAACAATGAATGCTTCTAATTTTTTTGGTAGGTGGAAAAATATAGTTATTCTTTTTTTTTTTTAAATGTTTTAGTTGTAGATGGATGCAATATCTTTATTTATTTTTATGTGGTGCTGAAGATCGAACCCAGTGACTCACGCATGCGAGGCAAGCGCTCTACCACTGAGCTACAGCCCCAGCCCTAGTTATTCTTAAAGCTATGGAATTTTCAATAATTTTTAAGATTATTAAGGAATTCTGAGACCAAAATACTTAAATAACTGTTATCATAGAACAGGACTTTGGGTTAGAAGTTGGCCCAGAATAGAATACAAAAAACAGTGACAATGGTTAAGAAATATCACTGAAAACAAAAAGATCCATAAATGAGTATATTTAAATTAGAATTATGTTTTTAAAAATCTCACGAGTAGAAAAAAAGAGCCGGGTGTGGAGTGCACGCCTGTAATCCCAGCACTTTGGGAGGCTGAGACAGGCTTCAGCAACAGCAAGACGCTAAGCAACTCAGTGAGATCCTGTCTCTACATAAAATACAAAAGAGGTCTGGGGATGTGACTCAGTAGTCAAGTACCCCTAAGTTCAATCCCCGGTACCAAAAAATAAAAAAAAAAAAAGAGAGAGAAACAGGGATTTCTCCCAATTCTATCACTTAGATAATTTTCATCTTTTAAAAATATAAATTTTTAGCAAAACTATTTTAACATGTAGCTCGCTCAGTGGTACAGTGTCCCTGGTTCAATCCTCGGTATCCTCCCCCTCAAAATATTCACCACAACAAATTATGAATCACAAATAACTTCTAATAATGCTGTCAATAGTTTTTCCTTATAAAAAAGAAATTATCTTTCAAGCATTTTACTTTACTCACTTATAGTCTCTTTCCCAGAATTTCACAGGTCGAACATAAGACGTAATAAATATTGCACTTCCTAGAAAAGGGTTTAGTGGAGTAGAGAAGAAAGCTGATACAGCAGCCTGAATAAACAGCATGGCTGAATCTATGGGAAAAGTGGTTAAGGAACTTAAGATTCATCTGAGCATGCACACACACAGACATGAAGAAGAAAGAAAAAAAAATTTTACAAACACATTTAGATTATAGCAATTAAAGAAATGAAGTTCACCAGATAAATACAAAAGAGGATGTCATTGGACACCACAGGGGCATTACCAACAGAAAAACAAAGGAAAATGTGAATTGATCTGATACTCTAAAGAGAGCCAAATAAATACTTGCTAATACATATCTGGTAAAAGTCCATGTATGAATTTGGGAAGAAATGCTCGAGTTTAATTTTCCCTAAGATTAAAACTAAAACTTGCAGATATCAAAAGTCTTTCAACATCACTGGTGTCATTAACTTTGTTATTATTTAGAAATATTTTTAAGAAATGAAGGGAATAGAAAATTTCTGATAGTTCAATTACAATCATGAAAGTGTTTTATTTATTAAAAATATTTCTAAATATTCTGTGTACATTAAAAATTTTTAATTTTTAGACTTTAAGAACATTCATAATAATTTACATTTAAAATATGGAATTTTAAGTTAGCATTATTTAATTACAAACCCTAATTCTTTTCTCATGTTTAGATGATCTGTAGGCCACAGATGTTAACATAAGTTAATCTAAATCAGGATAGGTAAGAACTAAAAAGTATGAGAGTTTGATAATTTACATATAGTAACCTATAGTCTATCCCTATGAATGGTTTTGCTTATAAACCAACATTCTCATCAAGGATATGACTATCCATTCTCATAATTTTAATTTGAAGGATACGAGGCACTGCAAAGGGCTGAGCAAACGCGTGGAAAGCAGAACCCCATGTAATCTGCCATGGGGCAATATAGGTATATACGAACTGCAGCTTATAAAGGAGTTCCCAAAGCTGTAGGAGGAAAAGAAAAACCATCAGCAAAAACTTAATCAGATATTTGAGTTAGAAAATGAAAGACCTATGAAATGTATTTTCTTCCTACTAGGGAACTGCAGTGAAATTATTTGCCATTTGCATAATAGGAAAATATTCATTACTGCCAAAATGCCAAGCTTATTTTTAAATAAAAATTCCATTTTTTAAGTAAAGATGGCTAACTGACTTGTAGATTTGTATTTCATTAATTTATAAAAGTTCCATGCCCCCTATTGACCAGTCATATTACTACCACTGCAAGTAAAATGAAAAAGGTAGGAAGAAGCAAAATAATAACGCTTGGGGAAAAAAATATATCTAGGTATCTGTAAAGCTTAAGTAAAACATTTTATTCTAAAACACATTTTCCTCAAATTTTAGTCCTCTGGAAACTGAGTATTTTTCAAAGGCAATGTCAAAAAGGAATTTGAAAATACCAGTTGTATACAGTTGTCACTGCCTGTTTGCATAGGAATTTTGTTGTATATACTAGACATCTATTCATAATTTCAATTGCTGTCAATGGAAACAAAATACACATTTCAGTTTTATTTAACTTTTTTTAAAAATATTTTTTAGTTATAGATGGACTCAATGTCTTTATTTTGTGTATTTATTTTTATGTGGTGCTGAGGATCGAACCCAGTGCCTCATATGTGCAAAGCAAGCACTCTGCCACTGAGCCACAACCCCAGCCCTTATTTAACTTTTAATCTGCTATTGTTGTTAAACAATCTTCAACCATGAAACAGGGACACTGTGTTTGTCCAAGTCAGTCTCTGCACATCAAGCAATACAAAACCCAACTCTTCAAACAGATCACAGAATCTTTTTTTTTTTTAATTTTTTTTTTTAGTTGTAGATGGGCACAATGTCTTTATTTTATTGCTTTGTATATGGTGCTGAGGATCGAACCCAGGGCCTCACGCATGCAAGGCAAGCACTCTACCACTGAGCTACAATCCCAGCCCCAGATCACAGAATCTTAAAAAGCAAAAGTTTTGACTAATTTGGTGACATGATTAGACACTAACATCTCACCTCTTAAAATATTTAATCTGATTTACAAATGAACTTGTTTGACTTCTAATTTAAAAAAGAAATCAGGGTTGGGGATATAGCACCAGAGTAGAGGGCTTGCCTAACCCTGGGTTCCATCCTAAGCACTCCAACCAATCAACCAACTGAAGAAATCACAATTTCAACAAATGAGAAATGCAGATGAATCCCAGTATTTTTAGCCATAAGTCCAAATCATGCTAACAATCCTCAGTACTAATGTGAAAAGAATCACATGAAGTAAATATATTAGTAGAAAAAACATGTATTTTATCATGTCATTGGAACTACATAAAAGTAGTAACTTGGGAAAATTCTTCAGATTCTAAATGTGAATCAGACTGTACTCAAATTTTGACTGTAATATTCGAAGCAAAAACTGATATGTAACACATAGGTGTGTGGTGGGTGGGTAATAACATTTTTGTATACATTTAATTAAAAGGTTTATTAAATTGATGATATCTTAAAATAGAAATATAAAGAGATCTCTTGAATATTACTTATTATCACTGTTCTTTCTAGTGAAATAAAAAAGGTGAACTCCTTAAGGGCACAGCTTTCTCTGCTTTTTTCACTAATTAATAGCCTATGTATCTAGAACAGTTCCGAAAAAAGGTATGCTTCCTCCCAGAATATTTGACAAATGAAAGGATTAAGAAAATCCAAACAATGTAGAGTTAACTGTAGCAACTATAGTTCATATATTGCTTAGTTTATATTTTACTGCAGCTTTCACTTATTTCCAACCAGTGTAAGAAGACACGACAATTTTCAATCTAAGTATTGCAGTTTGTGAGAAACCACATGGTTCTTTATACAAACAGTTCTCTGATTAACCTGGTTTTGTCTTTTGGTTAATAATCATGTTGACAAGAGGAAATAAAAAAATGTAACACTAAAATAGTTTAAAAGGTATTTATCACAATACTGAAAACCACTACCACTAAAACCTTATTCGGATTAATTGCTTTCCATTTCCATCCTAGGTCAGACCTCCGTCACATCTGAATCACTGTCACAATCTCTTAAGCTGTTCTCCATACCTTCAGGTTCTCTCTTCCCCATTTCATCCCAAATGTGGCTGACCAGGCTAACTTGCCTAAAATTGGACTTTCACTGTGTTTTGTAGCTGTTCATTTGCTTCAGCTCTCTGTTACCTATCAAATGGGATAATATATGTCAAAGTCCTTTGTATGTGGTCAGTGTTATGAAATCTAACCACTATTTAATTTATAAACAATCTGACTATACAACCCGACTGAGGAAGGTAGTATGGTTTGGTAAAACTATCCTTGCTTTAAGAGGCAGAAGATCTGGATTTTGCCATCTCATTTACAAAGGGCATAAGAACACTTGTCTGAGGGCAAACAATGAGCTTTAGAAGCATTCTGTAAACCTCAGAATATTCTGTAGAGTTAATTTCTGGTTGCTCCCACATGGCCTCACTGTCTTCATTCACCTAGCAAGTTATTTTTCACTAGAATTTGTTCCCTCTATTTATCCAGCAACCCAAATTCAATTATTACCACTTATCTAAAATTATTCACAACCACACTCCCCTTTGGAAGATCCTACATATTTAAAAATATACACTTACTAATAATGTTTCTCTATATAACTTAACTTTATCTTCCTAATTATGGCAAAAAAACATCTTTTATGGATCACTGTGACTAGCATTGCTTAGGAATTCTGATATGCTCTAAGTTAACTGATGAAACATATTAATTAAAAGACAACAAATCAATGAAATGTATGCATAATCTTCATAAAGTAGTGTATTACTTAGGGGGATAGTTTTTGCAGGCAGTGATAAATTACCTTGCTGAACAGTATGGACATGAAGAAGAGATCCAAAAGCATGGTCTCTGAAAAAGCTTCATAGTCAAATTTGAAAAAGAGCACAGTAAAGATGACTGTGACATACTGATATGTAGGGCTGCTAAAAGAGGATCGCAGCAACTTCAGGCCAGCAATGGTGATCATTAAAGCACCTAATCTGTAACAGAAAAAAGGTACAACTCATCAACTCATGGCTGACCACACTGGAACATTCGCTAACTTTAGAAAAATGACCAATTTACTAAGCTTACAATATAGAGATCAAATTTAAACTTCTAAAAAT
The DNA here is from genome assembly GCA_028644305.1 of Xerus rutilus. Lineage (NCBI taxonomy): Eukaryota > Metazoa > Chordata > Mammalia > Rodentia > Sciuridae > Xerus > Xerus rutilus. Next base: position 27,807,357 of record CM053401.1, read on the forward strand.
GATTTATATACTAAGCAAATCACATCTTGAGAGGATCCAATTGGTACTATATTCTCTTTTAATAGTATTATAATTTTAATCCTCTATGAGTCTAAGCATTTTTTAAAATAGGTAGTATTGCAATTCTGTCATCTAGTTCTCTAGTTTCTCAATATTTCTATCACTGTAATGTTAATTGCATTTAGCATATGAAAAACACATAATACTCCAAAACATGTACCTACACTAGGGATAGGCTCATGGGATAACCATGAAGGCAACTGACCACATATATGGTACAACTTACACAGTACACAAAACCAGCCATCCCCCAGACCTGTCATCTAATATTAAAAATTAATTTTAATAAATGTCCTGTCATAAAATATCAGTTGAAAATGAGATGTTTGTAGTACTGAATTTGCCAAGAACAAAAACAGATGTTCCAAAAAGGGAAGTGAAAGACAAAATTTCACCTGAATTTTTCACCTCACAATGCCATGTACCACAGAGACACTCGATGGATATTTGGACCTTGATCAATAATTTGAGACACTATTGTAATACTGTTGTTATAACAGTCCCCTGTAGTCAGACTTACACTAGAGGATTATTGTACTCACTCTGTATCCAGTTTCTTTGGACTGGCAATTGTCTCTGCACTGCTACTAAGTTCATTGAGAACAATCAGTGGGTAGATAATATTCTTCTCCACAAAAAGAAGCCACACATGAAGTTTTTCAAACCACATCATAGTAGCTGCATCTAACAAGGCAATGTAAACCAAGAAGATCATATGTCATCCAATATGTAAAAGTGGTCTGGCAATATGACAAGAAAGGAAACTCTCACAAATCAAATTAGTTCTACACTATAAATAAAAATGTAAAAGTCCAGAACTTTAATCAATTGTCAACTCCTGTGAATTTTGAAATACTTAAAATTTGCTATTTGGATATGACTCATATTTAGATGAATTTCATTTTAAACTTTATCATTATTTTATTGTTATTATGATTATTATTTTTTGGTACTGGGAATTGAACTCAGGGGCACTCAACCACGGAGCCACATCCTCAGCCAAGTTGCTCACCAAGTTGCTTAGCACTTCGCTGTTGGAGAGGCTGGCTTTTATGAGGATCATGAGGAACTCATGATCCTCCTGCCTCAGCTTCCTGAGCCACTGGGATTATAGGTGTATGCCACTGCATCTGGCAAATTAATTCTTAAAACCTGTTTTTAATTAAGTTTTTCTCACTTTTGGCTACATCTTATGGAGAAAAGTTCACTAAACGTTATTAGGCTGCCCTATGTCCCAAAAGAAATATTTATTAAGTTATTTATTTCGAAAATGTTAAGATATACATAAGCATACACACTTATATAAAATCTAATATCTCAGAACCTATGAGAATTTATTATTTGAATTCATATACTTCATAAGAGTCACTTTCATTGCCAATAAAGTATCTTGTATAATCTAAAAGATTTTTTTTTAAATGTTTATTTTTTAGTTGTAGGTGACAAAATATCTTTATTTTATTTTTATGTGGTGCTGAGGATCGAACCCAGTGCCTTACGCGTGCTAGGCGAGCACGCTACCACTGCGCCATAATCCCAGCCCCAATCTAAAAGATTTAACACATGGTTCTTCAGCTACCTGAAAGCAATATCTCCAGGCTTTTAAGAAGTTCTCTAATGAATTATAATTATTCTTTCAATTGCTAAAATCAGTAGGATAAAAATAATTGTACTACTATTTAGTACTTTCAAAAACTCAAAAATGTCAGGTTGATTCAAAATTTATACAAATTTAGACTTTTAAGATAAAAAATAAACAATATGGTCAATTATACATTTAATTAAAACTGCTGATCTTTAAAACAAATTAGACATATTTGCTGTCATTTATGAATAAAATCAATGCTAATTAAAAAATCTCCCCAGGTACAGTGGCACATGCCCGTAATCCCAGTGGCTCGGCAGGCTGAGGCAGGAGGATTGCAAGTTCAAAACCAGCCTCAGCAAAAGCAACTCAGGTAGGGCTGGGGGGTGGCTCAGTGCTTTGAGTGCCACTGAGTTCAATCCCTGGTACCAAAAAAGAAAAAAAAAACTTCATTCTGAGTTATTTCTATGATGCAGGGAACGGGTCAATAGTGATTCTCACAATTTCATGTTGTTTTCCCTTATTTAAAGAGCACATATTTTGTAAAAGATCCTCACACTGCCGCTGATGCAACCTACATCTTAGTGTTGTATTATCTTCCACAGATTCAACTGTGATGAATGTTGAAGTGGCATCACACTTCACTTTCACTAAAAGGCCCAGGAAATTTTATTTGAGAATTAAAGCCAAGTTTCTTTCTTTTTTTCCTCTCTTACTTGTAGATGAACACAATACCTTTATTTGATTTATTTATTTATATGTGGTGCTGAGGATTGAACCCAGTGCCTCATATGTGCTAGGCAAGCGCTCTACCACTGAGCCACAATCCCAGCCCTAAAGTCAAGTTTTTTACAGAGAGTTTTCAAAGGCTTCAGAATTCACTAAAAATGTTAATGGATCTTCAAACAATTGAGAAGTTTATTTTTCCTTTTATAGCAATTTCATAATTGAAAGATATGAACTTCTATTTCTCTAAAATGAGGAACTATAGCTTATCACTGGTCATGGGGCCAATGAACAAGAAGTGAATATTTACAAAGGAAAGGAAGAAAGAGCAGCAGCTTGCCAAGTGGACAGGCCTCATATCTCTTGCGGGGGCGTGCCACAAGATGGCGCTGAGCAGTCAGCTCAGTGCTGACCACGCTGCCCTGAGAAAGCCACCTCCCTTCGCTCTTACTGGCTGATCTCTGCTCCCCTGCCGAGTGACCCTATTCTGTTTCAGGTGGACAGCCCCCTTCCGCATTCTTTTTTTTTTTTTTTAAACAACATTTTTTTTTAAATGTTTATTTTTGAGTTGTAGGTGACAGAATATCTTTATTTTATTTTTATGTGGTGCTGAGGGTCGAACCCAGTGCCTTATGCGTGTTAGGCAAGCACGCTACCACTGCGCCATAATCCCAGCACCCCCCTTCCGCATTCTTAGCTTAGAAACCGGATACCACTGGACCCTCTTCCCTATATAAACCTGTAAACCCCCTCAATAAAGCGGTTTTTCTTGCTTAGACGAGCCCGCCCGCCCGCCCCCGTGCATGGTGGTTTTGTGCCAGGTGGCTTTGTCTTTCTTAGTCCAACCTCATCAGGGCTCCTGGGGAGGTCCTCTTACTCGCTGGTCGAGGGGGAGATTGCTACCTGGCTGGGGGAATGCAGATATCTCTTTTTGAGTCATTTTATAGTTTATCCCAAATCTGAACTAAAACAGGAATTTTAAAAAAATGTTTTTTTAACTCTGGTAGGACCTAGTGTCTCTGGCAGAAATAACAACGAAGACCTTTTAAATTCTCCACTGCCAAAACAAAACAAAAATAAACACACAAACAAAAAACCACCATCCTGCAGAAGATTCTATTCTATTCTATTCTATTCTATTCTATTCTATTCTATTCTATTCTATTCATTAACAGGTTCAAATTGAAGGACAAGAAGCACAGTCAAGTTGTTATCCAATGATACATAGTCATCTATCAACCTAGTAAAGAGAAAACAATCTTAATATTAAGAAGAAAAGCATTAAGGGAATACTTACTTCGAACTTCATACTGATTGTACTCTGCAGTCTTCAGCAGAGGATGAGAGAAACAGTGCCATGGTAGCTGTTTCCTAACTTGAGGCAGCACATAGTGGGTTACGAAACCCACAAAGCCAACCAACGCATATAACACAAACTTGAGAGCAGGCTTTAAAAGAAAAAGAGAGTTGAGAAAATTAGGAGTGACTCTTAAGACTTACTTTGGAATCTCTCAATTGTCAGTTCAATTTCCTACTTGATAACAGAGAATAGCAAAGTCATTTTTAGAATCTAAGAACTAAACACTTGTCTACTATTACATTTCTATATTATGTGGCTTTTTCTGATTAAATCAAGCCATGGAAGATAATGACTTCTTATATTACAGATATTTTAAATGTGTTAACTACTTCCTTTGGTGTCTCACACTATTGTACAGTGAGAGAGTGACTGGGATTGTACTGCTTCCTGCTCCAAGAACATTATATGTGATTTCAGAGCAATGTCATCAGGTTGTTTTTTAACTAGCAAAGGTGAAGGATACAAGCTAGTAACACTGAGTCTGACAGCAGAGCAAAATGGGATGAGAAAAAAAGTAAGTATTCCACTTTATTTGTTCCTTCACACTGTATATTATTTGAATTCTTGTGTATGATTGTTGGTTCACAACAGAAGGAATCAAGTATTCTCTTCATATATTCCAATCAAGTCACATTTAGACATTCTGGAACATCTTGGATGTGAAGGAGCCTCTGTTTGTAGCCTGATGACCCAATGGACTGTACTTGTTTGGAAGTGGTCACAAATTAATAGTTTGATAATAATGTTTGAAATGTTAAATAAAATTAAATAACTATGCCTTTGTTTCTATATTAAACAACCATATTAAACTATCAGAACTGAATAAAACATATGGCCCAATGGTCTGTGACAGATGGGACACAGGAAATAAACCTGAACCCTGAATGAAAGGGAATAAAGGAGGTGAGCATGACTGCCCAGCTTCCTGCCCTGAGTCTCCAGGCTCTGCCAGAGGAAGGGGAACCTAAGGAAAGCCAAGCACACTGTGAGATAAGGATGTGCAGCTGAAAGTCTAGAAAGATCAGGTGGCTAGACTTCACCAGAAGAGACAGTGTACAAAAGAGAAAACCACAGAGGGAGAACTCTGGAGATCTGCAGAGGGTTCCCCTGGAGTATTCAGGGTAATACCAGTGCATGCTTGTGAGGAAACTACAGGATGCCAGGGAAAGAAGCTCACAAAGGGAGTGGAGACATTACCCAGCACTCACACAGGGCTGGGAGAATACCTGCTCTCACAAGACAGACTGAAAGAGCTAAAGATTCACAGAGCACTGAGCAGAGACCTCAAAAGGGCATTCTCCTCCGCAGTGGGAAATACCAGCTCTAGAGTAAACATGAGGCCCTAGTCTTACTTCAGAAACCCTCAAAGCTAGACCTGAAAGAATCAAAACTGTTAAAAAGTACTTAACAGTATTCCAGAAAAAAGTTCAAGAATATTTCTGGAAATACAAAATTATCCGACACCTAAATGTAAAAGTTATAGTTTGACATCCAATCAAAATCAGGTTTAGGGGCTGAGGCTGTAGCTCAGTGGTAGAGCGCTTGCCTAGCATGCGTGAGGCACTGGGTTCGATCCTCAGCACCACATACAAACAATAAATGAATAAATAAAGATCCATCAACCACTGAAAAAAAATTATTTTTAAAAAATCAGGTTTATTTCCTGTGTCCCATCTGTCACAGACCTTTGGGCCATATGTTTTATTCAGTGATAGTTTAATATGGTTGTTTAATATAGAAGCAAAGGCATGAGTGTGCATAGACTCAGAAATCTATGACCCATAGACGGGAAGAAAATCAGTAAATGAGAACTAGCCTGTAAGTGATACAGATAAATATAATTAGTAGACAATGACATTAAGAGTTGTAATAGAATACTTTATGTTCAAGAAGTCAAGTAAGTAGAGGCATGGGAGATATATTTTTTTAAATGACCTAAATAGACTTCTAAAGATTAAAAATGATAAAATATAAAAAATTATAAACTGAGATTTTAAAAATATACTTAATGGGATTAATGACAGATTATGAATATGCAGAAAAAATGTTAATGAATTTAAAGACCTACCAATAACATCATTTAAAATTAAACACAGGAGAAAAAAGAATGAAAACAAATTGAGCATCTGATAATTGAAACAATCTTAGAAGGCAAAGCTGTATATATTTGTAAAAGATCCATGAGGCAGTATGAGGATGGGGTGGAGGAAGAGGCAACGCAGAAAAGGCAGGAGAAGAACATCAAAAACATCTGAAATAATGATGGCTAAAATTTTCTAAATTTAATGAAAAGTATAAACCCCAAACACAAATAATGAGGAAAAATACATGAAGGTACATCACAATCCAATTATTCAAAACTAATGATAAAAAGAAAATCCTACAAGAAACAGAGGAGGGGAAAAGGTTATCTACAGAGGAATAAAGATAAGGATAACTTGTCAGGAGTAGTGGCACAAGGCTATTATAATCTCAAAGATTCTAGAGGCTGAGGCAGGAGGATCACAGGTTTAAGGCCAACCTCAGCAACTAAGCAAGGCCTTAAGCCTGTCTCAGAATAAAAAATAAAAAGGGATGGAGATGTGACTTAGTGGTAAAGCACCTCTGGGTTCAATTCCCATTACCAAAAAAATAAAATAAAGATAACAGCAGATTTCATATCAGAAGCAATGGAAGTCAGAAGCAGTGGAGCAACATGTTTAAATACTGAAAGAAAAAAAACTGCCTTCCTAGAATTTTACACATAGTGAAGTATCTTTCAAAACCAATGGTGAAATAAAGACTTCCTTAGAAATACAAAGGCTGAAAGAATTTGCAGATTCATACTATAAGAAATGTTCTAGGAAATCTTTCAGACAGAAGGGAATATGGATCTACAGTAACTATGGTAATGACATGGCCCACAGATGGGAGGAACTGTCCTTAGGGAACACTTGAGGAGTCTCTTCCATATCTGAGCCTGATTAGATGATAAGGGTCTAGGTTTTCCAGCTATATAGGAATGAGACTTTGGGGGTTTTCTTAGGAGAGAATAAGGGCACCTTGCACATGGGAAGGATGCAAATCATGGAGACCATAGAGTGGACTGTGGTAGTCAGCCTCCAAAATGGTCCTCATTATCCTGGCTCCCTGGTGGAAATTTCCTTCCCACATTATACCAGGGTTTGTCTACGTGACCAACAGAATATGTCATTTCCAACATCAGGTTATAAGAACACAAGCTTCTGTCTTGGACTTTCTCTCTCTAGGATCACTTGTTCCAGGGGAAACCAGTTCCCATTTCATGAGAACACTCAGGCCTTCTATGGGGAGGACCACCTGGAGAGGAACTGAAGTCTGTAAACAACAAACCTCAGAAGATTGCAATATCATAAAAAAATCCTAAATTGGGGATTACTTAGCTAAGCCACTCTCAGACTGACCCAGAAAAGCCATGGGAAAATATATATTTGTTGTTAAAACCGAATGAAAAGCCATGTATCTCAGTGCGATTGACAAACATTAAAATCAAAATCAGAAATGAATTCAAAGGTATTTTCCCCCAACTAAAAGAATAAAATGATCCTTTTACCTGTAATACTGTGAACACTGTGCTTACATGAATAGCAAAATACAGCACACCAATTACAATGCATACCACTAAGTCAGACTGTAAACGTTCACTCTGGAACAACAAAAAGAAACAATAACACAAAATTTTAAAAAAATCTTTCTTTCATTCCCACCTGGAAAAGTTTGAGAAATAATTTTTTGTTGATACTTTTCAACATTTCTACATGTTTCTTGAATATAATGATTACTACAATAAATCTTATTTTCTTCCTCAATTTCCTCATATTTTGGTTTAACACTATAGTGCCAAGAAAATTAAACAACCAATTCTGCTCTAAACATATTGCAATAGTCTTTTAGAATAAAGGTATTTTCCCCACTGCTGGTCAAAAGTTTTACATAGAGGAAAAGGAAATAAGATACTTAAGTTATCATATCATTTTTAGGTTATCGCCTTTTGGTAAGTTACATTTTCACTGGTCTTTTGAAATGTTAAAACCTCATGCATATGTCCTTAGTGGTTATACAGGTTGAGTATCCCTTAACTGAAATGCTTGTGACTATAAGTATTTCAAATTTTGGAATCTTTCACACTTAAGAATATTTATCTAGACCTTTTACCAGTTGAGAATCCTTAAAACAAAAAACCAAAGTTCAAAATGCTCCAAAATCTGAAGCATTTTAAGCATCAATTGGGGAACATTTTGCATTTTCAAGATTAGTAATGCTCCACTCGTAGTAAAACCCAGAAACCTCCTGATCTCTCTGATATAAACTAGATTCAGAACATCCTCCAGGCTTAACATGAAATATCCTTTGCTAACATGGAAATTAAAGTCAGAAAAAAATTGTTTCAATTGTATCTTGAAACAGTTCTGAATTTCTAAAGGTTTCTCTAGCTCATATCTACTAACAGTAAAAAGTTATGTCTGGCTGGGGTTGTGGCTCAGTGGTAGAGCACTTGCCTGGCATGTGTGAGGCACTGAGTTCGATTCTCAGCACCATATATAAATAAATAAAATAAAGGTCGATTAACAACTAAAAAAAACTTTTTTTAAAAAAGTATGTCCTGGGGCTGGGATTGTAGCTCAGCGGTAGAGCGCTTGCCTCATATGCATGAGGCCCTGGGTTCAATCCTCAGCACCACATACAAAGCTATAAAATAAAGACATTGTGTCTATCTACAACCAAAAAAATATTTAAAAAAAAAAAAAAGTATGTCCTATTTAATACTTATGTAAATTTTGTCTTTCACAAATGGAAATAATCTAAAAACTGGGAAATACTGTTCTGTTACATAAAACAGATATGAATCTAGAGACTTAATCTTCAAATAATTACTAAAAGAATATAAACAATATTATAATTTACTAAATTAGGAATGTAAGAGAATTACTGCATTTACTTAAATATATTAAGATAGATTTGGCTATTGTTCTCTCCTTCAATGTGGAAAATGCACACACTTTTTAAATTGCCCTTGGTAAATAAAATACCCTAGAGGACTAGTAAGACATTTATAAGGCACAGTTATTTGTGTGTGTGTGGTACTAAAGATTGAACCCAGAGGTGCTCTACCACTGAGCCACATCCTCAGTTCTTTTTTGTTTTGGTACCGGGGATTGAACTCAGGGGTAGTCAACCACTGAGCCACATCTCCAGCCCTATTTTGTGTTTTATTTAGAGACAGGGTCTCACTGAGATGCTTAGCACCTCGTCATTGCTGAGGCTGGCTTTGAACTTGCGATTCTCCTGTCTCAGCCTTCCAATCCTCAGTTCTTTTTTAAAATTTAATTTCAAGACAGGAGTTAAGTTGTCTGGGCTGGCCTTGAACTTGTTGTCCTCCTGTCTAAGCCTCTGGAATTAGAAGTGTATGTCTGTCCATAGTTTTTAATCAATAATAATAATAATAAAACAATGAATCTAATTTTCGTTAACATAATAATTCCCCCTTACACTATATTGCTAACCATGATGGCTACTAAGTGACTACTAGGCAAGTAGCATACACTGCACAGACCAACTGGACAGAGGGAAGGAGATTCATGCCCCAAGTGAGACGGTACAAGATTTCACCATGCAAATCAGAATGGCATGCAATTTAAAAGTTATGAATTACTTATTTCTGGAATTTTCCACGTAATATTTTTGGACTGCATTTGACAATGAGTAAGGATAAAGAGGGATTATTTGATTCATCTTTCAGTGTCTAGTCTAATATAATTAGTAACAGAAAACAATTCTATAACCAGTAAAATTAATTTCACCTGACCTGGAAATGAATGAATGCCATACCATTCTACACAGAAATCAAATTTGAGGAATGAAGATTTCTTATGAGGGTTAGGCATCTCCCAGCCAAAATGCTTAGGTTCAGAAGTATTGTAGATTTTGGATTTTTTCTGATTTTGGAATATTTGCACTTACCTAATGAGATATCTTAAGGATGGGATCCAAGTCTAAACAAAAAATTCATTTGTTTCATATATATGATGGCCTGCAGGTAATTTCAAATACTATTTTTAGTTTACCTACATTTTGACTGTGAGTAATCTGACGAGGTCAGGTTCGGTATTTTTCACTGTGGCATAATGCTGGCACTCAAAAAGTTTTGAATTTTAGAGCATTTGGGGTTTTTTGAATTAAGGATGTTCAACTTGCATATTAAAATTTGGAGTAAAAGTAATCAATAATGTACAACTAATCCCACTCAATGTGACTATACATTGTCTTCCAATTACTAAAGACTTTCAAAAGTATTCATTATACAACAAAATCAGTTATCTAAAATTTAAGTCTTATAGTTGACTTAAACAGCTAAAACTTACAACAGAATTCCTAAGTTTCTCAGGCAGTGGGTCTTTTACTTCAGACAGAGGGTCTTCTGGATTTTTTTCTTCTGTTTTTGGAAATATCTTGGATTGTACCAAAGAGCTTTACATTTTAAAAAAATCAAGAGAAAATAATTAATAGAAAATACATATGTAATATGAAAAACAATAACGCATATGGCAAAGTTCATGACAGAAAACCAAGTGACCTAAGTATATTTAATCACAAGAAAACATAAAATCCTAAAATGTCAAAGATACAAACAGGAATACAGTAAAAATATTTTATTAAAACAGAGTTTTAGAGCCGGGTGCGGTGGCACATGCCTGTAATCCCAGCACTTAGGGGAGACAGGAGAATTGCGAGTTCAAAGCCAGCCTCAGCAATAGCGAGGCGCTAAGCAATTCAGTGAGACCCTGTCTCTACATAAAACACAAAATAGGGCTGGGGATGTGGCTCAGTGGTCGAGAACCCCTGAGTTCAATCCCTGCCCCCCCCCACCCAAGAAAAGAGTTTTAATACTTGGGAGGGGAAAAAAACAACAACATTTTCAGTCAAGATGGTTAGAATGATCCAATGTTAATACATTTTGAATACAGATTATAGATAGACTGGGCCAATAGCACTTTGGAAAGGCATTGGGAAAATAGGTCTTGGGAGCTATTTAAAAGAAATGTTAACTTATTTAAATTTCTCTAACAATAATAATTGATTTCACTTACAAAAGTACAGATGGATCACTGCTTTGTCGGCTGAGATGATAGGAGATAGCCACTAATAAGCCACAAAAAATGGAGAAAAGTACTGGGATATGTTGGCCATCCCATGAATCCTGTTGGAAAAGAAAAATGTAACAGAACAATACACTTCTAATTTATAATATAATCCTTTTATGTCCGTATTTTGGAAAGAATCAATGAGATTTAAATTTTAAAAATGTTTTAATCATATTATTAATTTTATTCCAAATAAGTTTAGATTTCTTTCTTTTTAAGATTTCTTACTTTCTGAGCTAGAAAGTAAAAAATGATGAGCTAGAATTTAGCTGCTAGATTTCTCTCAGTAATCTAGTTCCAGATTTCTTTTATAATTAAATCTCTATTCATTTACTGGGAAAATTTTGCTTTTGATGCTTGCTACTACCATTCTTGAATATTTTAAACAGCATTTGTAGTAAATTATGTGTTCTTTTTTGAAGAATAAAATAAGTTGGTATAGCAAATTTATTATATATAATAATGGAGTAGGAGGACAAGGTAACACATAGAACACATTAGGTTAAAGAAAATCTTGGCATCCCACATGCTACTTATCCAGTACAACCATTTTACTCATGTAACATATACTATTATAACTTCCAGAGCACTGAGCAAGCATTCAACAACTGTTAACTGACAGAATGAATACATATTCCCACAAGGAAATAATAGAAAGTATAAGCTTTTAAGACCAACCAAACACGGGCAGGTGTTACCCTGTGCACTGGAGTTATCTCTGGATACTATTAGCATGCCACCTGACACACAGTGGACAATCTTGGTAACAGGAAGAGTTCACAGGTATGTTCTGGTGCGGTGGATAACATTCTAATACTTTGTTTTTCTTAGGGGATTTGAGAAAGAAAAATGATAGGAGTGGGGTAGTTTTTTACTCAACTTGCCTCCTCACGCCCAAATACTTTTGGAAATTATTCTTATCACAACATAGACATTTTTATAATGGCTAAATCAAAACCTTATCATCATATAAAATACAACATGAACAACCCCACTCCTAGATATTTGTAAAGTATTTTCTAAATAATTTTTACAGTAACCCCTGGAAACATATACTATTACTCCCAATTTATAGATGAGGAAACTAGGCATACAGTGTTTCAGTAATTAGTCCAGTGAAGTGGTCGAACCATAAACTGAACTTCTGACACATTTGAATGTGCTGAGAAGAAAGTTAAAAAACATGCAGAGTTCAAGAATGAAAGACTAATACATTAGAAAGCAAAGGAAAAAACAAGATGTATGTAGGAAGAGAATTTGTATACTGATAATGTAAACATACTAGGTGTATAAGGGAGAAAAGGAGGCTGTGTGTGGTGGAGGCCTAGGGTGGAATAAAAGCACATTAAGTCTACATAGATGATGCCCAGAACTTAAGAAAATACAAGTGGAAATTAAAGTTAGAGATATGGAGGTAAATATCAAAAGAATCACCTCACATAGTTGAAAACACTAAGAAAGGTAAAAATGGATAAGACACTGCTATTCTAATAAGGTATCATGGCACTATTTGACACTAGGATACATATATATGTATAAACTTTGATACAAATGAAAACTAAAAAAAAAAAAAAAAAGGTCCAGTACAACTACTTTGGAAAACTGGAAGAGAAATGAGAAAACACATGTCCACAAACAAACAAACAAAACAACTTGCTTAAGAATGTTCACAACAGCCTTATTCATAATATCCCATAATATCCCAAAACTAAAAACAAACCAAGTGTCAATCTCTAGGCAAGCTATGATATATTTGCACAATGAAGATATGAGGCCAAAGAAGTTGCTTCTGTTAAGTCACCAAGATTCTATTAATAGCCAAGTTCAAGAAAAAATTTTTCAGACATTTCTGCCTTTGAAGATTCTTTTGTGGGATCCTCATCTATCCAATGTTTAAATACTGACATTTCCCAGAATTCTTTCCTCATCCATTTTTTCTTGTCAATCCACATTAGCAGTCTTTTTCTTAAACTTAATTTAATTTCACTGATGATTGGGGGGGGGGGTAATGGGAATAGAACCCAGGGCCTTGCAAATACTAAACAAGGGCTCTACCACTGAGGTACATACCCAGAACCCAAATTCTAAATCTATTAATCATGACCTCAAAACTACCTCGAATGCATCTCTGGTCACCCCATAAATATCAACAAATAAAGTGTTTATATGTGAACAGTCTTCTTCCTCACCAAACTCCAGGATTTCCAATTGTGCAACAGTGCTATCAATTCGGGGCTGGGATTGTAGCTTAGTGGTAGAGCACTTGCCTTGCATGCGTGAGGCACTGGGTTCGATCCTCAGCACCACATAAAAATAAATAAAGATATTGTGTCCATCTACAACTAAAAAAATATTTAAAAAAAAAAATAGTGCTATCAATCCATTAGCTCCAGCCAGACTCTATCCAAAAATCATCGTGGATCCTATTCTGGCTCTTTTCTATTTATCAAAAAATAAAAACAAAACAAAAACACTTACCAATGGGCAGCAGAGTCCAAGGGACCTGACCTCAAGGTCCACGTGGATAAAACAAAAAACCCACTCTTTATCCAGATAGTTCTTAAATATATTCATGAAACCCAAATTTAGTTGAATTCCTCATAATGTCAAGGTTAAAGTTCAACATTCTCCCTACTTTGATCCCTTCTTGCTAATACTTCAATTGCGTTTACAACAGAGACAAGCAATCTTTCTAAAATGCAACTCTAACCATTTCCTGCCCTACCTCAAATACACTGATAATCTCCCATCTTTAGACTAACACATTCAGAATACAGGGCATTTCATAATTTAGCCCTTTATTAGCTTTTTAACTTTAATGAAGATGATCTTTCTTCATGTATCCAAATTCTAGCAACTCCAAAATTACTTTGTTTCCTGTACACATTTTTCCCCCAAATCGATGGCTCTGTTTTCATAGCCTTCGTTACTGTACTGAATGTTAGTTGACTTAGTAATTCCAACTAACCACAAATTCCTTAGATGTAATAAATGGAGATGGGGATGTGGCTCAGTGGTAGAATACCTGCTTGCCTAGCATGTATGTAGCTATGCATTTGTTTTGCAGCACTACCAAAAGAAGACCAAAAACAGTGTTTTAAACAAAACAAAAACACACAAAACCAGCAGGAAATGGCTTTTAGCATTGTTCCTGACACACAGTAAGTGATCCATAAATGCTACAGAATGAAGCAAAGAAAAATGCTGAGTCATCCTTCATAATCCTTTCAACCCTAGCATTCTCTGATTGACTTGCATTAACCAGTAAAAACAAACAAAACTCCAGAAATTGTATGTAAGAAACTGCAAAACTTAAAAAAAAAAAAAAAAACAAGTTAAAACTTTCAAGTTTATAATTTGGTGACACAAGGTTCATATGTTTTCTCTTATGTGGAAGTTAGAGATGAAACAGGAAAAGAAAGATGGGTTTGGCAACGGTCTCCTGAAAATCAAATGGAGATCAATAAAGTAGAGGAAAGGGAGAGGGAGGAGAAAAAGAGAAGAGAAAATACTAGGGAATGATATTAGGCAAATTATATTGTTACATTGTGTGCATGCACAAACATGTAACAACAAATCCCCTCATTATGTAAAACTATAATGTACCAATGAAAATATTGAAAATTGTGTGTTGTTAGTTAAAAAACAAAACAATTTGGTGACTTTACAGCATGTGATGCTAGGCATCAAACTCAGGGCTTTGTGTATGCTCAGCAAGTGCTCTACTACTGAGCTACATTTCTACCCTTGGTGACAGTATTTTTAAAGGGAGCTTGTAAGGCTCAGTCAGATCCTTACCCTAAAATGGCATTAAATTTCAGCATATTAATTTTTTATCAGTATGTATCTTAAATTGCAGTCCTTGAATTTGTGCTTACAACTTTAAAGAAATCTTAATATAAAAAATAGTAGTTACATAACTAGAAACTAAATGTATTTCATATTCTGTGATTATCATGCCCACCCGTATCCCAGATAAGCCTAGTTTTTGATAATCTGTTTCTGATATTAACCCATGATTATTATATGGAAAAAGATTTTCTTTTAATAATCTATTAAATATCTTTCAAATTCAAAGTAAATGAAAATAAGAATAATGTGAAGTAAGCCAATCCCAAAAAACCACAGGCTGAATGTTCTCTCTGATATGTGGATGCTAACATATAACAAGGTGGGAGGGAGAGGAAGAATAAAAGTTCAATGGATTGGACAAAGGGAAATAAAGGGAAAGGAGGAGAGATAGGGATAGGAAAGACAGTAGAATGAATCAGACATAACTTTCCTATATTCATATATGAATATACCACCAGTGAAACTCCATATCATGTACGACCGACCACAGAATGGGATCCTAATTAGACTATGTTATACTCCATGTATGTATAATATGTCAAAATACACTCTACTGTCATGTATATCTAAAAATAACAAATTAGGAAATTTAAAAACAGGGTAACATTCAGCATATGAAGACAATGAAAATTAATGATAAAGTGGCACCAGGGGGGAAAACATTTTTAATTAATTTAAAACAATCTTTATAAAGAAATGTAACCTTGAAGATAAAGCATACTACAATTTATTGCTCACCTTTAAAGCTCCGTAACATAATCCATACAATAAGGCTACTGCCACAATGCTACAGATAAAACTGTAAAGTGCTGCAAGCAGGCTTGTAGTGGCTGGACGGTAAAGGAAAAAAGAAATCAATACTTTATAAACATCTATGGAAAAAATTTTAAAATTCACCAAAAAAGCATTTAAACTATTAAAATGTCTTGTAATACTAGTATATTATTATTATTACTCATTTGATTTTTAAAAATTGCTACTTCATTCTGTACTTTCAAAAGATTTTGACATGACAAAGATTTTGCTATTCTCAATCTCTAATGTAAGATAAAATAAATTCATCTCAGAAGTAATGAACATTTAAGCAGGGCAGAAAAATTAAATCCATGTTATGTTCCAAGAATATAGCTTATATCAAAAAAGTTTAGAAAATTAGGCATGCAGAAGCCTGAAAATAAATTGGAAGATGTATGAATTAATCACTAAATGATATTAGTCTCTGTAAAAAAAACTCAGTACTCACAGAAGTAAATCTGTATTCCCATGTATTAATTCTCACAAAAAAAGTGTAGATCTGACTACTATCAACAACAAATAGATCCAATGGGATTACCAGTAATAAGGAAGAGTGAATGATTAAGACAGCTAGGCTTTATTTTTAAAATATAGATGACAGATTATTTTTAGTGTGATCTTATATGGTGATTATACAGAAAATTTACAGAAAAATTTCTTTATGAGATATTAAAAATCTAATACCCTGTCCAAGTTTGTAAATTAGGACAAAAACTCCTATTATAAACCACCTATATACTAAGTCCTTATCATAGTATTTAAATAAATTTAATACCAATAACAGTTCTAAATGCTGTAACTGTCCCCTATTTATTAAGCTATGCTTAAATACTATAATCTACAATTTTTATAAAGAGTACTCACCATTACCACCAAAAATATGAATATCCAATTGTTCACAAAGGTACATTACAAATGTATTCACCTGAGGCAGGAGGCCAATGAAAAATACTATTGGGAAACAGAGTGTAAACACTATGGAAAGAAAGAATAGTATATTAAAAATATACTGTATTCCTCCTTTTGTTCACTTAAAGATCATGAGCAATACAAAGAAATCCAACATTAACATAAACTACTAGCAATTTTTAAAAGATATTTATTTATCTCTACATAACTGGGTATTAAAATCTTTTGCCTATAAGCAACACCTTTTAAAATTACTTCAACTGGTACTGAGGGGATGGGGAAGGGAAGAACAGTGGAATAAATTTGACTTAACTTTCCTACATACATTCATCAATATACCACAGTGAATCTCATCATCATGTATGTTCACAAGAAACCAATTAAAAAAAAAAACTATAAGAGCAGAAAGATCAGTAAAGAAAAGGAACAGGGAGCAAGAAGGCAAGAGAAAAGAGGAAGTACTAGGGACTGAAGTAGAGCAAGTTATATTCCATGCTTTTATAATTATGTCAAAATGAATCCTCATGTCATGTATAATCAAAAAGAACCAATAAAGAAGTTATTTCAACCATTTTCACATGAACCTAAAATACGTAATTTTTAAAACCCCACAACTTTCCCTTGTATCCTTTCTAAGAAGTTTCTTTATTCAAATAGTTACATAGTTTTTTTTCCTCAGAGATGATTATAATAAAAAGCAAAATAAAATGCAATTAAATAAACTAAAAAAAATAAAATATTAAAAAAATAAAAATAAAAAGCAAAATAAGCTTATTAAGGGTATTTGACCTATATAATTATTTATTTATCAGTGAACTGTTTGAAAACCAAATAATGTTAAGACAAGACACAATTTAAAGCTGACTTACCTATAACTAAATCTCTGGCTGATATAAACACCAGTGGATTGGTGAACGTTATTCCATATAATCTGAACTTGGTTGTAGTAAGGTTTCTACTACCATAATCCAAGAACCAAATTAGACCACAACATAAACAGAAGTAAACTGGTCTACTGTAGGCAATGATACGATTATGACCCTGCAAATGACATATTTTTTAAAAGTCAGTTTAGTTAATTTTAAGAGTCAAGACGTTACTGAGATCATTAATGGCTTATCATAGGATTGAAACTAGAAATATCAGAATGAATTATTTTTTTAGTACCAGAATGAACTAATTATTTTTAATATGCATATAAATAGATATGTGTATATACACATACACATATATATTTCATGTATTTATCCACTGAGAGGATCCAGAAGCAATGACACTCTAGTAAAGATAAGCAGCATCTAGACCTTAGTTTATAAATACAATTTTTCATGAAAAACAACCCAGGCTTCATAAAGAAAAGACTGGTTTTGAGTTAGGGTAGAAAAAGTATAAGATCAATCTGGAACAAATTGTTGTTAGAAAAAGGTGGGAAACGTTTAAAGAATAATAGGGATATGTCAAAATGACACAAAAGGCAGCTTGATGGGCTCCCAATGGCTGAATCAGGAACAGTTGGAGCATCAAAATAAGTATTAGTGACATTATAATCCACTGAACAAAAAAAATCCATGAATCCTCACTAAAATGTACATAATGACAGAAGGAAAAGCTATTCATTTCAGTAAAGAGTACACTAATAAATGTAGGAGGAATGATGGAATTAGAAAATCACTATTTGCCAGTCATCATATAATAACTGAGTCAGGCAAGAAACATCAGTACATACCCAGTGAAACAGATAAGTAGAAGTTTGCAGAGTAGCAAGACAGATAGTCTCAGAGTGTCTCCCAATAAAATACTTATTAACCACAAGAAAAAAACAGTGACATTATAGTGGAAAAGTAGTTCTGAAGAAAGAGGGAGAAGGTTTTGATTCCTAGAGGATATTTGGCAATTTGGACACATTTTTATTGTGTGTATGTATGGGGGGGATATTAGTATCTAGTGGGTATAGATGTAAAAACAATTACATTCAAGAAAGAAAGTATCACCATAATCTATTCATGGAGCTTCCTGAACTACATTAAAGAGGATGTTCTTTGTTTTTTCCATTAAACAAATGCTCAAGTTAGATCTAAAACTGGATCGTACGTCATAAAAACAGTGCCAAACAGATGACATTTTTGTGTAAAGTCACAGAAATAACAAGGTTTTCATCTCATTACTTAGTCCAAAAGTAGTAACACCAAACTAACGTATTACACTTCTTTATTCTGGTTCCTAGTGATCATCACAGTAAAATTATGGTTTTTTCCACTTCAAAATTCTATTTTTCAATACTTATTCACAATTTATTATTCAAAATGTATTAAATGCAAATAATCATGCGAGTATATAAACGACATCTAACTGATAATCTCTCCCTGAAAGAGGCTGTGAAAAATGAATTACTATGTTTGTTTTAACCAAGATTTAGAGTCCACCAGTACAATGTCATCTTATTTCATGCTAATAAATCACCTATATAATGTGTCAAATCTTAAAATGAGAAAATAGTAACATAAATCTAAATTCAATCTAACACATGCCAAAAGAGAAAAAAAAAAGCTTTGATAAATATTAAGGATCTATGAGTTACAGCCATTTTTAGAGTGACTTACATGCCTAGGAGAAGAAGAATCTGGTTGAACACTCTGAAAATGAAACATAAAGACAGATTACACTACTACAGTCTGGTAATTCTACAAGCAACTTTCAAACTTTCAAGTAAACATTCTACAATCAAGAGATGGCCTTCATTAATTCTGTTCCAAAGATGAAACATCAGTTCCAGATACTGGTATTGCAGGGATATTAAAAACATCTCACATTTTTCCTGACTCTCACTTGTTCTGGTTAATTAACAAGTTGCACCTATCTAGCTTAATGGGTTTTTTTAATATATTTTTTAAGTTGTTGATGGGCTTTTGTTTTATTTATTTATTTTATGCAGTGCTGAGAATCGAACCCAGTGCCTCACACATGTGAGGTAAGTGCTCTACCGCTGAGCCACAACCCCAGGCCGTAGCTTAATGTTTTTGAAATGACATTTGATAGCTCTATCTTATTGTTTGGCTCTTTATTATACATAGTTAGGGTAGAATTCTTTCTCATGGGACAGTACCTCCCCTTAGGAAGTACACAGTTACATGGGCTGACTTACAGGTATTTAAGTTCTGTCTACAAATTCTAAGTTTAATTGATAATTCATCGGTACCTGTATTACATATCTGCATTTACAATTACAATAACCAGGATTGGGGATGCGGCTCAGTGGTAGAGCACTTGCCTAGCATGCTCAAGGCTCTGGGTTTGATCCCAGCACCACAAAAACATAAAATAAATAAATAAAAAGGTTTAAGAAAATCTGAAACTTTACACATTAAAATAATTAAGGGCAAGCTGGGGTTGTAGCTCTGTGGTAGAGTGCCTGCCTAGCATGTGTGAGGCACTGGGTCCAATTCTCAGCAACACATATAAATAAATAAAATAAAGGTCCATCAACAACTAAAAAAAATTTTTAAAAAATAAAATAATCAAGGAAGTTCAGCTGTACCTTTGTAGAAGACTTTCTCTTAAAAATGTTCTAGGGTTGGGGCTGTAACTCAGAGGTACAGCGCTTGCCTAGCATGTGTGAGGCACTGGGTTCAATCCTCAGCACCACATACATACAAACATAAATATATTTTTAAAAATAGTATGTTTTGGGGGCTGGGCTTGTGGCTCAGCAGTAGATCGCTCACCTAGCGCAGGTGGGGCACTGGGTTCAATCCTTAGCACCACATAAAAAAATAAAGGTATTGTGTCTGCCTACAACTAAAAAAATATTTTAAAAATAGTATCTTTAAAAACATTTAATGATAATAATAAAATGTTCTAAAGGAATTATAATGTAGATACTTCCCAAATCATAACTATTCTCCCACATTTCAGTTCATTTCCAATGGCATACCAAAAAATTCCACCAGGATGGTCTAACCATCCTATAATTCCAGGATCGATTTCTCTCTCTCCCTCCCCACCCCATCCCCCTCTCACCAGGTAATCTTTCAGCTCTTTCAACTTTAACATCTATCCTTTAAAAACTTTTATTTTAAAGAAAACTTTCTTATTTTTCTTATGACATTCTTCTAGTCAGCTAGTTTAAAAAATCTGTCACCTTTTACCTTTTGCCTATTTAACCATATTAACCTGAAAGCAATGAACAAGAGTCAGTGAATCAATTTAATGGTTTAAGGCAATAAAGAGATAGATTAAGGTGGCTGAAACAACAGACAACAAAAAGACCAATGATTTTAATATAGAATCACCAAATATTAAATGGATTCAGTTACTTGTTTTCCAGGGAATAAAGAGGAAGGAGCAAAGGTTCTAAGATTCTGAGTTGGTATACCACCATCAAAAGCAAAGAAACTCAGAAAGGAAAATATTAATCAGAGATAATGTGCTATTTTTAACATGTGTCCAACTGTCTATTAGATAAGCTTGTGAAAGAGGTGAAGACTTTGAGATATCAATCCGGACATGACTCATATAAAGAGGCAACAAATAAAATGATAAAAGAGAATGACACCACTGGTAAGAAACTGTTAACTGCGAGAGGGTCAAATAAAACTCAAGAGAATTCTCATAAAATAAAGTGGTTGAAGGAACAAAGAGGCATCAACAAAGTCAAGGGGAGTCATCTGGAGCACATGAGAACCACTGGGAATGAGCAACAGGAAGGAGGACATGAAAATGGAAGGCAGTATTAACGGGTATTAAATGACATAGCACCCACCAAGAGTGGACTGAGAAAAGGACATAGATTTAGCAACTGGCATGATTATTAGCAACCACATAGACTGCAGTTTCAGTACTGTAATGAGGAAAAAAGTATGGGTGGATCTTAAAGAAATGAAGCAGATTATCGAGGTGGCTTATTCCAGATGTCCAGCTATAAATGGAGAGAGAAAAAAGAAAGGACAGCTAATACTACAAACAGAACTGAACAGTTATCAGCTGAGGGGGAGAGCTCTGTATGTGAACATATAAAGATAAATGACTAATGCAAAAAGGGCATTTTTAAGGAATTGAGGAAAGGCAATAGTCCATATTAAAAGTCCATACTAATTTTAAATGGAAGGTGAAATTTTTGATTGTACGTGAGCTGGTGTATTTGATTCTCCCCTTTTTTGAAAGCTTAAAAAATCTTTTTTTTTTGGTGCCACTATTAAAATAATAACAATGTGACAATAATCATCTCCTTTTAATGTCCTGAAGAAACAAAAATATATGTACTAGGCTTTGACATTATTATATCTACCATTGACAGATTTAAATAAATTTCATCTACAGAACAGAAAACTCAAAAGACAGGAATGAGAAAGTTACTGTTAATAAGTTAAAAAGTAAATCTCAAGAAGGTAAATTCTTAAAGAATTTTGTTTTTTAATTACGAAGAAATAGTTTTGGGAAACTCAATTTACATGTAATTATTTTTAAGTCTACATTCCCCTTTTGTTGCTACGTAATTTAATTCAAACATCCAAAGAAAATAAATCTAAAAATTATCTTACTATAATTTGCCTGCCTTTTAGCGCAAATATTATTTTACAGCATGGAAAGAAAATATACTGGTACCTTTAGCAGTGAGTACTGACAGCTGGCTATGACCAGGCAGAACTGGAAGACCCAGATGTCTCTGAAGAAGCCTTGTATGAGAAGAATGGATCCCAAAAAAGCTACAAGAATAGCCAGAATGACAGCTAACACATTTTCCAGGATCTCACGATTTCTGTAGACAGAAAAATTTATAAGTAAGTATATCATCAACCATACTAAAAAAAGGGAAGACATCAAAGTGAAGCTTGCTGGGATGTCTTTTGGGTACTGGGTTTGAATAAAGTTTTGTATCATACTGAAAAAGAAACTAGTTTCATGTGGACACAACACAAATTTTTATATTCAAAACATGCTATAGTGGATTTCAGAGTTCCAATTATAACACATACTGTAATTTCAATTTATGTTTAAAAGAACTTTACTTTAAAAAATATCCAGTGCTGGGGATATAGTTTAATGGTAGAGCATTTGCATATTGGGCTCAATCACCAGCACCAGGGGAAAAAAATTTAAATCTGCTTTTCCATCAGATTTGTTGCAAGATACCTAACCAATTTGGAAAGTAAATTAAAGCAGATATACAAAGAAACAAGTTTATAAGGCTAAATCTCAAAATTGTTTCTAGAAAATTAAATTTTAAATGTCTATAATTTTATATGACAAAGTTTATAACCAAATTTTGATATCAAGTGGTTTCATTTTCCCCATCTCTCAGTCATCTGAAATAATCCAAAAACTCACTTACTAGAATTACTTAAATACAGGCTCTTACGTATCTTGAGAATGAAGGTAGTGACAAAGACCATCAATTCTGCCTCTATCAAAGTTGCTCAGACAATTCTATACTTTAGCAAACTGACACTGTAAAAGAAACAATATGATGCCCAAGATATAACAAATAGCAATGAAGGTGATTTTGATGCTACACCAAAAAAAAAAACAAAAAACAAAAAACTAAGAAGCTATCTCATTACTTCTTGGGGGTATTTTATTTGCAAAATGTTAAACCAATTTTTTAAAGAACATTAAATGACATGGAAATATGCTATATGAAGAAAGTAGGACACAAAACCATATGTATAGGAAGATATAAGTTCTGTAATTAAAGAACACACATATAGGTTAAAAAAGGTAAAATACCAAAAATGATCTTACTAATATTGGTTCACTCTCTGGAGGGATTATGATTTGCCCACTTCTGTCTACAAAACTTTCTTTAGGGTGAAGAATTACTTTTATAATCACGAAAATTTTAAATTAATTTTTTATTAACTCAATGCTTTGTTTATAATAAGTTGGGCCTTAAAAAATTCACAAACACCTCTCTACTACTTCGTTCAATAGTTCCATCAAGCTAAAAATGTTCAACAATATTTTCAAATCAATCATTCATTGATATTTTCACTCGATCTGAAATGGCAAGTATGGAACTCTAGATTTACCCAATCCAATGACGTTTTCAATCTTTGTCTTGCCCTGCACACTGTCTCTCTTGTGAATTGGACATGTGCTTTTCTTTGGATTTAAAAAAAATTTCCACATTGATGAATTCAATTTATTATTTAGTTTTTTTACTGATTTTGTTTTTGGTGTCTCCCCTATGTTTTGTTTTCTTCTAAAATTCTTAGTCTTTTAGGTTTAACACTTAGATCTATGATCAGTTTTGAATTAATTTTTATAATATGGTATAAGGTTAGGATACAAGTTTTTTACTTGTGTTTTTTTGGCATATGGAAATCCAAATCATTTGTTGAAGAGGCTATCCTTTCTTCACTTCACTGATTTGGATATTATTTTATGCCACCTGGGCCTCGAAGTTTCCTTGTAGGAAAGTCTCTAACTACAATTTCCATTTATTGAAGTAGACAGTAGACCATTAAGATTACGCATTTTTGAACTTTAATAATTTATGTCTTTAAAGAAGTCTGTCCATCATATGTGTCCACTGTCAAATTTGTTTACATATATTACATTCATAATATTCTCTTATTCTTTCAATACCTACAGAATCTGTAGTTACATTTCACATTCCTAATATTGGTATCATTTTTTTCTTGTCAGGCTGGCTAATGGTTTATCAATTTAATTGATGATCCCAAGGAACCAATGTTTGATTTCCTTGATTTACTCTATTGTTTTTCTCTTTCCTCTCTGAACTGTTTCATCCCTTGCTATTTTTTCTCTCTTTACTTGGACCTATTGTGCTCTTATTCTTTTAGTTGCCTACAAGTAGAAAGCAAAGTCACTGATTTGAGACTTTCCTTTTCTAATGTGGGTATTTAGTACTATAAATTTTCCCAAGTATTGCATTAAAGGTATCCCCAAAATTGAGATACATTGTTTTCATTTTCATGCAGTTCAAAATACTTACTGATTTTCCCTCTTGATTTCTTCTCTAATCTGAGTTATTCAGAAGCATTAGTTTGTAAATACATGAGAATTTTCCAAAATTCTTTTTGTTCTTTATTTATAATTTATATTCATTGTAATCAAAGAACATACTATGTACAATCTGAATTCCTCTAAAACGTATTGACCTTTGCATTATGGCCCAGAAAATGGTCTATTTTGGTAATGTTCCATGAGCACTTAAAGAATATGTATTCTCCTTATGGGTGGAGTATTACATAAATGTTAGTCAACTCAGATTCGCTGACACTATTGTTCAAGTCTATCACATCTTTACTGCTATAGCTTGGATTCTGATTGTCTCCCAAGGCTAATATATTGAAGGCTTGGTCCTCAGCCTATGGTATTCTTGGGAGGTGGAGCCTAGTGCAATGAAGTCAGGTCACTGGTGTGCCCTTTATAAGGGAATATTGTGACAATAGCCCCTTCCTATTTCTCTTTCTGCTTCCTGGCTGCCATGAGGTAAGCAGATTCTTTCACCATAAGCTCCCACCATGATGTAGACCCTTAACACAGGCTCAAAAATGAAGGGTCAAGTGATCATAAACTGAAACCTCTAAACTGTGAGCCAAAACAAAATCTTTCCTCTTTATAAGTTGATTAACTCAGGTATTTTCTCAAAGCAACAGAAAGCTGATAAAATTATTTTTATGTATTATTCTATGAATTCTTCAAAGAGAAGAGCTGAAATCAGTTATAATTACATGTTTGTCTATCTCTATCAGCTTCTGCTCTATGAATTTTGCTTATAGTTTATTTGGGGTGCTAGGGACTGAACAGGGTGCTTTGCATATGTTAAGCATACACTCTTAACACTAAGCTATAGTGCCAGCTCCTATGTATTTTGGGGATCTATATTAGGTACAGAAACATTCAAGATTGTTAATTCCTCCAGGTTAACTGCCTCCTTAATCATTACAAAATCATGTTTTTTTAGCCTTGGCAATATTCTTGCTTTGAAATGTACTCTGACACTATGACAACCACTTTAGCATTCTTTTGTTAGTTTTAGCATGGTGTACCTTTTTCTATCTTTTCACTTTTTACCTATTTGTTTGTTTTTATATTTAAAGTACATTCTTCGTAGGCAAGATAGAGTTGTCTTGCTTTTTTAATCTAATATGCTAACTTTTTACTTGTTGATGATCATCTTTTTTTAATTAACCCATGTGTTCTTTGATCCCTTCTTGTTTTTAATTAGTCTTATTAATCCATTTATCTTTTTCTGACATATTACAACTTTTTATTGTTAGTAGCTGCTTTACAGCTTTAATATACATCTTATGAAATTCTAACTTCAAGTGATGATGTACTACTTTACACACTGCTTTGAGAAACTTAAAGTATGTTTTTTTTCTTTTCTTCCTGGCCTTTATGCTATTACTGCCATGAATATTACTTTTACATGTTATGAACCATACAATTAATTGTTACTAATCTTTTTACACAAGTACCTCTTAAAGAGATTTAACTCATTAAGAAAAAAAAAATCTTATTTTCCCAAGTAGTTACTTACCTTTTCCAGTGATCTTAGTTCCTCTGAATGAGTTTATATTTCCATCTGATAGCATTTCCCTTTGACTGAAAGTAAACCTTTAATATTTTTTTGTAGTGTGGATCTACTCATGAAGAATTCTCCCAATTCTTCCTAGTTTGAAATTTCTTTATTTCTCCTTGGTTTTTAAGAGATATTTTTGCTGGGTATAGATTTCTAGGTTGACTTCTCTTCCTGATTTCAAAGCTTTAGAAATGTTCTACTGTCTTCTCACTTGCATTATTTCCAAACATAAAACTGATGTCTTCTTTATCCTCATTCCTCCATACAAAGAATGTTCTTTTTTTCTTCCAGTTTATAATATTTTATTACTGGTTTTGAGCAATTATGTGCCTTCATGTAGTTTTCTTCATGCTTATGGCCTGAGTTCCATTGAGCTTCTTAAATGTGTATTTAGAATTTTCATCAAAATTGGAAAATTTTACACCATTATTTCCTCAAAATCTTTTCTGTCTCCTTGTGTCCTCTTGAAGTTCTCCCACAGCTTATTCCTATTTTTATTTGTATGCTTTTTTTGTTAAGATTTTTGTTGTTGTTGTAGATAGACACAATACCTTTATTTCATTTATTTATTTATCTTTATGTGGTGCTGAGTATCAATCAGGCTAGGCAAGTTCTCCACCATTGAGCCACAACCTCAGCCCATCATTTGTATGCTCTTTTCATTGGGGGATTGGAGGGGGGAGAATTTTTCTGTTTCATTCTGGATAGTTTCTATTGCTATGTCTTCAAGTTCACTAATCTTTTCTTCTATAATGTATAACCTCCCCTTAATCACATCTAGATAATTTTTTTTAAATTTCACTGTAATACTTAACTCTGTAAATCCAATTTAGGACTTATTTTTTATATCTTCCACATCTCAAATGTTTTTGACAAATTGAATACAGTTACAGCATTTTAATGTCCTTGTCTGCTAATTCTTACATCTGTGCCAGTGACAGGCTGGTCTCGAGTGATTTATTATTCTCCTTATTTTAAGTCATGTTTTCTTATTTCTTTGCATACCAGGTCATCTTTGGATGTCAGATGTGAAAACTTAACTATCTTGAGTGGTCAGTATTGCTGGCTTTCTATAAATCTTCTTGAATTTGTTTTGCTACCCAGAAACAATATGACCCCCTTTAGGTCTTGCTCTTATGACTTGTTAAGTGGGCCAAAAGTAGTGCTTTCAGCTGGTATAGTGGCGCACACCTGTAATCCCAGCACTTTGGGAGGCTGAGACAGGAGAATCACGAGTTCAAAGCCAGCCTCAGCAACGGCGAGGTACTAAGCAACTCAGTGAGACTCTGTCTCTACATAAAACACAAAATAGGGCTGGGGATGTGGCTCAGTGGTCGAGTACCCCTGAGTTCAATCCCCAGTAATCCTCCCCCCACAAAAAAAGTAGTGCTTTCCCTGAGCTAATGGTTCCCCAACTTATCAATTTTCTGTTGAACAGTCAAGAGGACCCACTACAGATCTGAGGTTCTCTCTGTGAACAGATCTCTCTTCTCTGATATGCTATCCTACAGATTCTAGTTCCCTTCATGTCCCTGGACCTAAGCTCCAACTCTTCAACTCAGAAAATCTGCTGGATGCTTCTCAGTTACCACTCCCTGTGCCATGGCCTAGGAACTCTCTTAAGGCACTAGGAACTATAGGTTCATATTATCTGTTTCCTATCTCTCAAGGACCACTGTCCTTTGTTGTTTGATCTCCAATGTCTTGAAGACCACTATTTCACGCACTTTGTCTGTTTTCATTTATTTCACATGGGAGGATAAATAAATCCAGTCCTGTTACTCCATGTTCACTGGAAGCAACTGTCATCAAATTGTAACAGACTACCGTGTTTACCACCAAGACGTAGTGCTAAGAGAGATTTCCTCTTATAACTTTTACACATAGGATAATATTACCTATAACCTTAAAATCATCAATACTTCATAAACTATCTTTTAAATATAAGTTGTATGAGTCTTATTGATTATATGAAAGATATTTTTATAGAAGCCTATTAAAATTAAAAGAAAAGTTTTCAATGAACATAAGAATCAGTGTTCGAAAGCCCTATTACCTTAAGTTTTAACTCAAAGGAACCAAAATAGAAAACGTTTTCCAACATGATAATCAGTCAAAAACTCAAGAGGTCATTAAGAACACTCTAACTTAGAAATAAATTCTTTTCATATCTTTAATATCACACTATATTCTTACCTATCAAACAGCGCCAAAAGTGTGAGTCTATCAAAGTTAATGCCAATCCACAGCTGGGGCAGGATCCAAAAGCGGTAATAGTGTTTAACCTTTTGGGCAGCTTCTTCTGTTGGACCATAAGTGGCTGCCAAGTCAGGACTTAGATCAATGTCCTGTTGCTCCAACAAATCTGTATCAATGGTCAACAGCCTATTCAACCGAATCTGCGGGAGAGAGAGCTAAAAGAAAGTCAGTGTTGAAAGACTTAAAATATCTAATCTAATAATGACTTGAGAGTTACTCACTCAGCTTGTAGATTATCTCAGCTCCTTAATTCTCTACTCTAGTCCACTCCCTGTGAAAACTTTATGATCATAAGAAATAGAAGGTACCAACAGGAAGTGAACTAACACAAAGAAAACTCATCAACAACCTTTTGAAAAGGTTTTATTTTTAAAAGTGCTAGAAATCTCTAGGTTTTATAATGTATATCCAATGAATTCATCAAAATCACTTGCAGTGAATCATAAGGAGCTTCTTTGCTCCTTGTCACATTTATGCTGTTTAACCACTAAGCTATGAACTTCATTGCTAGGGGCAAATCTGAGCCCTTCAACTCTCATATCTTGCTATAGTCTTCTTATTATGACTATCACTGCTTTCAAAGAAAACTATGCAGAAAATTGGTACACTACATTTCTTTTAGCTTTAGCTCATCTGTTCACCAATCAGTTTACCAGTTTTCCCTTCCTCTGAAAGCATTAAATTTTATGTCTCTGGCACAGAGCTAGGCAGTATTTTGCAATCTCAAGTTTCCCATAACATTTAAAAGTGCAAAACAGTATGATCATCTTCTCATTATTGCTTTCCTGTAGAGTTTCCAGGAATACACAATAGCAAGAAAGTAGTCTTTGCTTTTCAAACAAATATAGTGAAGAAAACTTGCTTTCCATATATAACATAGCCATTTCTATCTCTAACCATTGAGTAATACCTCCCCACATTTTTTGTTTTTATCATCTGTGACAGGGCTTCTCAATCTTGGCACTACAGACATTTTGGGCCAAGATTACCTGTGTAGTCGAGGCTGGGCCATCTACCATGACATGTTTCACAGTGTCCCTCTCCACTAGATACCAATAGTGTGCCCCTAGTTGTTACAAGCAAAAATGTTTCTAGACACTGCCAAATATTCACTGGTTGGAAACCATCTTTCTATATTAATTTATATCTACAGTCTTAAAACCTTGAGCACAGTTCATCTTCAAGAAGACACTAAAAAATTAATCCCCTTGGCACTAAATTCATCCATATGTTTGTTTATGTGTTGCTTGTATTTCTTCAATATTGTCTTTTCCAGCTTTACATACATATATGGCAAAAGCTGTGTTATTTAAAAAAAAAATATTCCTCACTGTATCTCATGTGGCATAATGTTTATACAATATTGTCATTATTAAGCATCCCACACACAGTTGTTATCTGAGTACCTAAGAGTTAAACTAACAGTTAAATAACTACACCAAATGATATTTAAGTGAGGTTGCCAAATGGCACAATCATACGATGATGTTGGTTAGTAAATGGATAATTGCTGATTCACAAATGTGGACAGTTTTAAATTTCATGATGTATTGTTTGTTTTTTATCAAAGGACTTATTTGAAGAGATCTTCCATGGGGCAATAAAGACGATTTTGACATAGTTTTCAACAAAATTGACATTTTTGACTTCATCAATTTTTCTGACTTTGATACTATCTATGTAAGTATATTTTTCAGATTTAGTCTAAAAATATATCATGTTGTAAAAATTTAATAACACCTACCACATCATGTGGATAAAATCGAACTGAGGTAGAACTGGATACATGAGAATCCGTGTCACTAAAATAAAGTCAAAGATTTTAGGGAATAAATAGTTTGTCAAATAGTGAAAAGCAAAATAAATTCCTGAACAATTATATGATATTTACATTATATTCTCTTTTCCATGTAAACTTCAAAATACAAAATGGTATTTTCCTAGAGTTTTGAGTAAGACCATAGAGTCTGGGGCTGAGTGTCTATGTTCAAATCACTTCTTTAGATAAGTGAGATCATTGACAAGTTACCTAAGCTCTCTATTCCTCAGTTTCCTCATCAATAACAAGACAACGGTGCCCATATCACAAGGTTCTTGTGAATGTGTTTAAATGAGATAATCCAAAAAAAAAACAATTAAAAAATTTCCTGGAATCATTAAATATAAAATAAACTTAGGCTATAGTATAAAATAGCGTAGAATGTAACAGTTCAGTTGCCACAGTTAAGTTTGGATTTCAAAATTTGAGGCTTTGCTACATTTTTAGTGTAAGGAATTATTATTCTCTTGAATTACACTAAAAAAGGTAACTAAGTGCTTCCATTTCCTCACCTCCATATTTCCCACTGTTACTGAATCAACTAATGCTCCAATTTAATAATTTTTGACAGGGTAAATTCTGTAACTGGACTAAATCAACACACGGAATTGAATAATCACAAGATCTTACTGCTTTAAGTGGCCCCTCAAAATTCAAAAAATAAGTAAATTGCCCTAAACTGTGACATTTAAATAAATGTGACCCATTACTAAGCCAGAGTCCTAAATAAGAATCAAATGACCCTAGCAAGGAAAGTGAACTAATTAGTCAATAATGGATTTCAAAGCAGGAATTTTAGTCAGATGAACAATAAAATTTCAGAAAACTGAATATTAATATACTCTAAAACTATAACTGATTGTAATAGGATCCAGGTTTCTAATTTATTTACTTGTCTTCTAACTTCATTACTTTACAAAATTTCCTCCTAAGAGGAAAGAAAACTAAGTGAAATATGTAACACAAAGTTTAAGAAGTTCCTCCTGAAAGCTAGTAGTAAATAAAAAATAAAATAAAAATTATTACTTTAAAAAGTTTTTGGCCAAACCTCTCCTTGGAAATAAAATTCTAAAATTACATTTAAAAAAGTCTAAATTTAGGTATGTAAATATTTTTCTGATAAGCTTTTTTTCATGGTGAAATATATAGAGAACATGAAATGTATGCTTAAATTTGAAACTGTAGGTAAATGCTGTCTTATGTAAGATTTACAGAAATTTTTGCTTAAATTTTAAAATATACAATAGTTTTTATTTTTAAAATAATGCTTTCTTTCTTCCATAGCAAAAATCCTCCAACCTTATTTCTTTGGAAAGAAAGGCACTATGACAATTTATTAAAGTCAATATAAACATACTTTCAAAATAACTTTTATGTCTAACATGATAATTATAGTTAAAAATAAATGTACTATATATTTAAAAATCACTGAGAGAACGTCTGAAGTGTCCTCACCAAGAAAAAAAGGACAGGTATGTGATATAGTGCATATGTCAGCTAGCTTTGGCCATTTCACAATGCTCCAAGATTTCAAAACACTGTATTGTATGTCGTAAGTGTACAAGATTTTGTCAATTCAAAAAAATTTTGAAAAAGTCTTTTTATCTTAAGGCTTAAAATCTTTAAACATGGCAAGTATGTGCAAGTACATACACATTCTTAATATATCTTCCCACGTACCAGATATTAGATGCTCTTCTTGCTGCTGGTTCAAAATTCACAAGTGACATATCACAGCCACCAGTCTCATAGAGCGTAGAAGAGAACTTACCTAGCAAATAAATGAATTTTTAATAAGCCATTAGAATATAGAAAAATTTTCCTTCATGATAGACTAAATTTCATTTTTTTTACACTTATAAAGTACTGCAATTTTTTTCCAATATATTTAAAAGACAATGATCTGCATGTAATTCAGTATGATATGAACTGAAAAGGAATGCTAGACTGTATTATAAAAATGCCAACATGTAACCCGAAATTAAGAGATGTAAGTCAGCTTTCTCTTTTTTCCTACCAGCACATTCTCAATTCAAGTAATTATATGAATGAATTTAATGTTTAAAAGTCACCTGACCACTACCTGCAAGAGGTGAGTGGCCCTCTGTAAAGCTGCTTAAATTTTGAGACAGTTCAAACTTTAATAAAACCTTTTGGATTTGGTGTGGTACTGGGGATTGAATCCAGGAGTGTTCTGCCTCAGATCTATATCTCTACCCCTTTTTAAAATTTTACTTTGAAACAGTGTGCCTGTGTTATTGAGGCTGGCCTTAGCCTTGTGATTCTCTGGCCTCAGCCTACCAAATATCTGCAGGCCAGAGTCACCATGTTCCACATATATGTTGCCCTTTGTTTTTAAAACGAAGAAATGAAATATGTTAAAGTGAACTAAATGAATTATAATAATGCTGGTATTAATTAAACTATTTAATGAATGTTTTTAGTTGGAAGAGTCTACCCTGAGTTCTCTGAATAATGCAGAACAGAAATTGTTATAGCCAAAGATCACTACAAACTGATAAAAGGTTTAGAAATTAAATTGATTATAAATGAATGTAGATTTAAAAAAACAACAGGTCCCAGGAGCTGAGCTTAGTCTCTCTTCCCCACTGAAAGACTCTGCTGCAGTGGTCCCTATATTCATCAACATGGTCCTCTCTTGACTATAGTATGCCTTGCCCTCTAAAAAAAAATAAGTTAATAAATAAATAACAACAAAGATCCAGATGACTTAAAATGAACTTTATAGTACGATATGGTTTCAGATAATGGAATTTACAAAATTATGGACAATGCCTAAAATGCATTCTTGAGGACCTATGGCACTGTATCAATGATTAAATAAATAATATAAATTTCCAGGAGAGCAATGAAATTAAGTGTATAACTCTGCAACCTTCTGGGCCTAGTCCAGGCTGTTTTAGTATTTATAAGGTTTTTGTTTCACTAGTTCGAATTACTAAGATTATAAATATGAGGATTCAAAGGGCAATTTCAATTTGATGGCAGAGCTAAAAATCAGATTTTTCCATGCCTACACTGTAAATAGTTTATAATAAGGATTTTTAAAATTTCCAAGTCCTAAGTTTTCAATTCTGAGAAGATAACAAATATTCAAATATTATTTCAAAGTTACCCTAAGTTGTATATTTGTTGCTAAATTTTAAGTTTTTAGAGGAGTGCCACATCTGGCACACTGGGATAAAATAGATTAAGCACAATACTTGAAAGAATGACACTAAAAAAACCCTAAAAAAATGACACTAAAAAAACCAAAATGTAGTAAGGATTTACAGAACACTTCCACCATTACTTCGTTCTTTAAAAAGAGTATACTCAGAAAAAATACCTGAATAAAAGACTGAGTACTTTCTATGGGTCATGAGTTAGAATATGTAAAAAATTATTTTATTATAGTGCTTTCTATAGTAGCATTTTCTTGGTCAGAAAAAATGTACTACTGAGATAAATTTATAAAAAAAAGGGCTGGGATTGTGGCTCAGCGGCGGAGCGCTTGCCTTGCATGCTTGAGGCCCTGGGTTCAATCCTCAGCGCCACATACAAAGCAATGAAATAAAGACATTGTGTCCATCTACAACTAAAAATATATATATATAAAAAAACCCGCTTTCTATGAAAGACTTAATTCATATGCTGTATTTTTTCAAGGGAGGATTTCTCAGCATATGAACAGATTATCTGACTTAATGTCTCTTCCCCAGTCTTTTAGTCATGAGTCATTCAGAAATCAGATAAATGAACAAAAATTAAATAATACAAGCTATCAATTTGCCTACTTCTTAGAAGCATTACTGAAAGTTTCCCTAGACTGAGAGGGGGTTGCAGAAATTATTAGTGAATAAAAATTAAGTAAAAATGCTGGCTCAATTGAAATTTGAAATTGTAATTTTTTAATAAACCACTATATTCTAAATTTATCATGGATAATCAGACATTGGTTGTGCTGTCATAATTAAACCTAATAGGAAAAAATCCTCGATCAAAATCAGATTGCAAAAAATGCGTAAGAATCACAAACCTATGTTAATTGACTAAATCACAGATCAACAAAGAGTAAGGAGGGCTTGGCTAATGTGTGTGAAGTTCAGTAAGGGTTGAATGCATTCACTTAGGTGTTATAACATAAAAAGTATGTGTGTTTCAGAAATAAGTTAATTCTGGATTCAACAGATACTATTTAAACCATTGTAGTATCTCTTGAGTATTTAAGCTTTCCATAGGATTTTTAATAATAGGTACTGTGCTTAGTTCTAAGTATTCTTTAGTTCTAAGAATACTTTCTCTATGTAACTAAAATCAACTGCCAGTAATCTAATTTTCAAATCAAACAGTAAAAGAATATTGTCATATTATTATACTTTGGCTTTCATGTATAGAAGCTTAGTATCAAACTTACATAAATAGTTGTATATTACATAAATACAAATATAACAATACCCAAAAAGTTTTTCCAAGAAGACAGGAAAAAATCTGGAAAAAAATTCAGTGGTTTTATTACTACCTAAATCTACAACTCTGAATATTTCTATACAAACCAATGACCAAAATGTCATAAAATTCACAAATTTAAACAGAAGCATAAAACATGTCTAAGAAAAGGGAAGCAATGACTTTAATGGAGGTGTATGATCTCAACTGTGCTTATTTTCTTCCTTAAGAAGCTTATGTCTGCCTTTCAACTTTAGGAACACGTCCAGTTTCTTTTTTTTTTTTTTTTTTAGTTGTAGATGGACACAATATCTTTGTTTCATTTATTTTTATGTGGTGCTGAGGATCGAACTCAGTGCCTCACGCATGCAAGGCAAGCGCTCTACCACTGAGCCACAATCCCAGCCCCACACATCCAGTTTCTTAATGGCACTTGTCAGAACATACTCAACATTGTAACCAAGCTTCATGGTGTGATCCCAACTTAACTACAAAAGAACAATTCCATGTTCTCCTTTATCTTTGGGTATGGCAACTGATAGCACTTCAGAAGTACTGATTTTATTTAGAAGATAAATTCGAAAAAAATCATACTCAGAACTGTATAGCTTGTCAAGTATGGTGGTACATGCCTATAATCCCAGCAGCTTGTAATCCTAGCAGTTTGGGAGGCCAAGTCAGGAAGATCACAAGTTCAAGGCCAGCCTCAGCAACTAAGGCCCTAAGCAATTTACTGAGATTCTGTCTCAAATAAAAAGGGCTAGGAATATCGCTCAGTGGTAAAGTGATCCTGGGTTCAATCTCTAGCACCAAAAACAAAAAACGAACTCAACAGTCCAAAGATTTAGTGAAAAACTCAGTAATATTAATCACATTTTAATGTGCTAATATATGATAACCTACCAAAAGTAGCTTAAAAAATAACTGAAACAGAAATTCTGCTACTGATTTATAAAGATTAAGACTATCTTAAATTTATGTTTTCTCTTATTTGAAGTCAGACTTCCACAATCATATTTAACCTTCTGATTCAAAGTAAAATGTGCCCTTATTATAATGCTATTTTAATACTCTGGCATTAAGAAAAATATTTCAAATTAAATTTGATTTCTGATGAATATAAACTGGGAAGAAAGCAGAACATCAATGAAATATGCCCTTTTCATGTGAATTGTGATTATAAACTAAAGCCATCTCATCATGATTCAACTTCCAGTTCAGAATTAATTATACCTGATAGAGTGGCTCTTTCATCAATTTCTGACAAAATAAACAAGACTGGAAGCTGGAATTTCAGACTTACAAAAATTATATTGACCATAAGAAAGCATCTATAAAGGGGAAAAAAAAAACCTGGCATATTCTCATTTTTGAATATTAAACAAATGAATGCTACTGTCTAGAAAACTTAAAAATTTCAATTATACAAAATCTTTTTTTTTTAACTTGGAGAATTGCAAAGTAACCACAGGTTCATAAATAAGCAGTGAGCAACAGGAAGATCAGTAAAATCAGATACTAATTTAAAGACCAAAGACACTTAGATCATTTGCCTCAGGAATGGCACAGAAGACAAATTCTAAATAAACACTGGTAAAACACTGGTAAAAGAGTGTGAACATAATGGAATTCTCTAACTTGTCCTAATCACCTGACACAAAGATGGGCACATCAAGAACTTTAAGAATCGTATTCACCTAAGAAACTACTTCATTCTTAATGTCACTTTCATATTTCTAAAGATAACTATTATGCTGGAAGAAAGTGGCTTCCAGAAGGACAAATCATCTCTGGGGTTTTCCTAATCATCCAGGTACCAACAACAAAGATGGCCTCTTCAATTTCTTCAATAGTTTTTCTTTTTTAGCCTTTAACCCTTTCTGTTCATTCTGTGTTCTCAAAGTCTAATCCTGATACAGCATCTGACTTCTCACTTTCCTAGTATTACTTTTAGGGTAAGAAAGGACTACAAGAACAAAAGGAGATGCGTGAGTAAAAATTTATAAAATGGTTTTTAAAAGACTACTGGAAAACCACATACAGCTATATGCCTAACCTAAGTACTTACGTACAATGCTTACACTTCTGACAGTGATGTGTATCGTATTCAACATGTTATGTCAATAAATCTATTATACTTCAAACAGAGAAAACTTTTAAGAGCAGTTCTAATTTCTTAGACAGCACTCCTTATTACCATGAATGGTGACTCTGAGTCTCTGAGGAGACATCATGAGTTTTCACCCAGACAAAAATGCCTCACTATATTGCTGCTTACAAGCTAATGGACTTGTTTCTCTCCAAACCAGTGGTCAGCAAACTTCTGTGAGGACTCGGATAATAAACATTTTAGACTTTGTAGGTCGGATAGTATCTACTGCAACAATTCAAGTCTGCCACTGTAACATAAAGCAGCCACAGACAACACACAACATAAACAACATAAAATTTATTTTATTTACAAAAAAGAAAACATCAAACTGGACTTAGTCTACAGGCTGTAGTTGGCCAACCCTTGTCCCACCTAGACCAAGTGCCTTAGGCTCCAAAATCTCTTTAAATTCTTGTGGTCAATGGAAATCATCTTGTAATTTGAAGTTTCCATGTTTAGGACCAGTCCTTCTTCCTGGAACGTACAGGTTATAAAACTGAGCTAGGTTTTAAAAACAGAATAGCAAGGAAAAGGAGAGGTATGAGAAGAGGTTGGCTTAGCTTTAGGGGAACTGGTAAGAAAAGGCATTATCTCTACTGCATGGCAACAGTACAAGACACAGACACACTGATATGTTTTACTGAATGGCTATCCCACCCTCTAGTTCTGAATTAACAGAATATGCCATAAAAATCATTGGTAAGATTCCACTCCCACTCCCTAATTCCCAAATCAAATGAGCTTTGCAAAAGCAAATGTACAATTTCAAACTGGTATGATTTTATCACCTACTCACACTTCCTTTTAAAGGGACAATTACTTCTTACCTTGGAAAATAATCTGTAACAACGATATTGATGACATTAAGACCAGTCAAACAAATAGGCAAACCATACAATAAGAAAAAATATTTGTAATTTGACAAAGAAGCTGAATCTGTAACATCAAAATAACACTCTATTATACCTCAACAGTAAGAAGACCAACAACCTAATTTTTCGAATGAGTAAAATATTGGGACACATCTCAGAAAGGATATATGCATGACCAACAAGTATCTCAAAAATGCCCTCAACCTTATTCAGAAGAGAAATGTACTTTAAACCACAATGATAGCATCATGCATCCATTAGGCCTAAAACTATTAAGGCCAACAATAGCAAGCATTGGCAAGGGCAGGAACAACTAAAACTTGCTAATGGGAATAAAGACTATCTTTTAAAAAGTTTAGACATTTTGTTTACAACGTCCCAAAATTGAAAAAAACACAAATTCCTATCAACATGTGGGTGGATTAACAAGAGACAGTATTGCTCACACCATGGGTTAATCTCAGCAATAAGAACAAATACATGCAACAACATGATGGGTCTCAAGACCATTATGCTACATAAGAAACTCAACACAAAAAGCCACATACTCTACGAATGTATTCACAATCAACTTCTAGAATAGGGAAAATTATAAGAGATGGATAATAGGTAAGTGGCTGCCTACAGCTCAAGGCAGGGGAGATGTGGATGCAGAGGGGTACCAAGAATCTTTCAAAGGTAAGGGAACTATTCTGTATCTTGATTGTGGTATTTCACAGGTGTACACAGCTGATAAAACACATCGAATTGTACATGTTAAATGAATGAAATGTATATCCCCAAAACTGATGAAAAAATAAAGTGTATAAAAAGACTAGTCAGGTGAGAGTCTAAGTGAATAGAGCATGAAACAGCATATAATCCATGGAATTCCCACCAGATAATAACCACGATTTTGGAGAGAGCTATTGTTACTTGTTTTTTCTGGTATTTCATTTTGAAAATACTACACATCAGAAGATTCAAGAAGTATATAAAATGAAGTTCCCTCCTCCCCAGGGACAGTCACCCTCAAGAGCATACTGTGTTATTCTGAATTTTTATATACATTTTATCCCAAGACAAATGGATTGTTCTCCTTACACTGTTCTACAATTGTCTTTTTCATTACTAAATAACCTTTACTTTTCATGTCCATGAAATAGATGTATCAAGTTCTGAATATTATCAATTATTATGAGTTACAGATCATTACATTATGTGTATCAAATCTCTAAGTTCTCTAGAGGTGGATTACTTACCACTGTTGACGTTTTTCAAAATTAGAGAAAATGCTAAAATAAATATTCATGAACATTCAAATATGCAGGTTTGCAAAATTTGTGGATTAAAAGATACAGGCATTTTTGGTCCATAATTCTAACTCGCCCTACAAAAATATCCTGTCATTTAATTGTCTATTTCTCCAAATCCTTTCCAACAATGGACAGCACTACACTTTCAACAGATGAAAAATAATCTTAATCCTGCTTTTAATTTCCAATTTTAAAAAGTGCAAGTAAGATTGAGTTTTGGGCCCATGATTGTAGGCCTCTTATATTTCTTTTCTTTGAACTATCAACTTTTCTAGTAGGTCACTGATCTTCATCTTATTAAAGTGAAATTCCTATCATCTTACTGTGCCAAAGACTGATGACTGACCTCCAGTATCTACCTACCTTCCCCTAACTGAACTGCAGCTAAGGTCACGTCCATGTAGTTAGAGACCCTTCCCAGCCTCTCTTGCAGCTGGAAGTTAACTCGTGACTATGTACAGGCCAGTGGGAAATAGAACAAAGTGAAAGGCACTTTTCCAAGTCAAGAATGAAAGATAAAGCCTAGGCGACCTTCATAGTTTTCCCCCCATTCCCTGTTCAGTTTGCTGGGAAATTTCAACTACAGTAGTCACTCTCAATCAGCGTGGAAGATAACAAAAGTGGAAGATAACAAAAGTCAACCCATCTCCAAGAAATGGCTCTCATTAGATTGTTATGAGTGAAATATAAACTTTTTAATTTTAGCCACCAATTGGAGGGGGGATTTCTCCATGTATCTATGTATGTGACTAAGAGCCTTATCTGTATTCCAACAAATGCACATATTAACCAACTTTAATTTATAATCTTAAGAATACTAATGTTAGAAAGCAATCAAGTTTAGTGCTTCAATGAATCCTTTTAGAAAATACTAGCAAGAGGCAAATCAGATATCTCAGTCTTCTCTAAAATTCCTACAGCAACTCAGGTTTTCAAAACTATTTAAAATAATATTCTATAGTCTTCCGATAGGAACAATTATAAGCTTCTAAGCATTATCCAGGAAATAAATGTTGGGCAGATAAAATTTTTTTAAAAATCTAGCTTTCTTTTAAATTTATATTTCTGGGGATAAAACAAGATACTTCCAAATCCTACCAGATAAAGTATAAACTGGTATGAGCTTTCCACAAAGCAGTTAACAAGAGCATACATCAAAATCCAATCATATTTATTCTCCTTGACTGACAATTCCATTTCAACATATTTAACCTAAGGAATTAATCACAGCTATACATAAAGACTTACATAAAGGACCTTCATCACAACAGGAATTATCAGGAAACATCTCAAAGACTAATGATGAACTTAGTTATATTGGTTAGATAAATCATGATATAATATTTTATCAATATTAGTAATAGCAATGATCATTCATCTAATAAACTTACTATTGCCAGGCATTGCCATATTACTTATCATGTTTCAACAGATATAATCCTCACAATAAACCTATGAAGTAAGCATTATTATTGCCCCACTTGACAAATAAGGAAACTAAGGCATGGAAAAACATCACGTACATGTGTACATTACTAAAAGACTAGAAGAAAAATTACAAAATACATCAGGGAGAGAAAATAACTTGTCCAAGGACAAATAGCTAGTGTAAGTGATAGAGCTTTAGATTTGAAGTCAGAGTTCTGGCTCTATAGAATCCACTATACTGTAGTGTTTTTCATATAGATCTAAGTGACAAAATATTATATACCTATTTAAAAACAAGTGAAAAAAGGTACAAAACTCATACAGTAGCACAATGTCACACAAAATGATTACAACTCTGTTTTAGAAAATTATATACACATGTACATTAAAAAGACTAGAAGAAGAATTATAAATTATTAGTAGTGGCTTTCTGAGAGATAAGACTATGATGACTTAATTTTATTCAATATATCTTTAGGTATTTTAAACTTCTTGACTTTTGGTACTGGAGATTGAACTCAGGGGCCCTCGACCACGGAGCCACATCCCCAGCCCTATTTTTGTGTTTTATGTAGAGATAGGGTCTCACTGAGTTGCTTAGCACCTCGCGGTGGCTGAGGCTGGCTTTGAACTTGCAATTCTCCTGTCTCAGCCTCCCAAAGTGCTGGGATTACAGGCTTGTACCACCGTGCCCAGCTGGTATTTGTAAACTTCTATTTCTGTTCTAAGGACGGGGTTAAAAGCACATTGTAATTCTATAAAAAGAAAGTAAAAGTAGAATATATCCCCTATAATTCTTCCTTCCAGATATGATAAAGCATTTTTATTGATGAATAAATGAACAGTTTACTTTCATTTACATACCATGAGTTGCATTTCCTCCCAAAAAGGTATTTAAAAATTTTTAGTATCTTTATACTAAAAAACACACACAAACCAAGCTGGGCACGTACCTGTAATCCCAGCAACATAGAAGGCTGAGGCAAGAGGATCACAAGTTTGAGACCACCCTCAGCAACTTAGCAAGGCCCTGAGTAACTTAGTAAAGTCCTGTCTCAAAATCAAAAATTAAAAGGGCTGGACATGTGGCTCAGTGGTTCAGTGACCCTGGGTTCAATCCCTAGTACAAAGAAATAACAAAACCAAAAAATAAGGCACTTAATAAGAAGGGCAACAAGGTGCTGCCAGATTTCCTGGGAGTCTTCCCCTACAGCTAACTACATTTTCAAGTTAATAAGGTCTGTAGTACAGCAGATTACTTCTAAGAATAACTTCTTTGTCAATCTTTGTACAGTAATGAAACAAACATAAGAGCCTCAGAAAAATCAATTCAAGCAACAATTTTTTGTTTTTTGGTTATGAGGATTTAGCCCCCAGGGCACTTTATCACTGGGCCACATCCCCAGCCCTTTATTTTTTTTTCTTTTTTTTTAAACAGGGTCTCATTAAGTTGCTTAGGGCTTCACTTAAATTGATAAAGCTGGTCTTGAACTTGTAATCCTCCTGGCTCAGCCTCCCAAATTCCTGGGATTATAAAAGTGCGACACTGTGCCCGGCTCACACAACAATTTTTAACCACCTAAATCATTAACCAAATTTTAAAAGTCTTAATCAGAGAAACACTACTAATGATGTTTACATATTTTATGTCTTCATACATATCAAACTGCCTTGAGTTCGTTTCTTGTCTATAATGGAAGTCATTTTAAATTTTTCCAAATAGATTTAAAATAATTTTATATAAAGCTTTTCAAAATATATCCTCAGCAATGATCATCAGTAATTTCATATACACAGGCCAGGTTTTCTTTTCTATCTGATCTTACAACATTCCCTTTGAGATAGGATACATACTCAGAGTATTACCATCAACTATGATAGTATATTTCATCACTGCATCTACATGTTGTTAGTCAATTTATAAGAGGAAGTGGAGATTAACTTAAAAACTGAGAAGCGATTGCTAAATTTTATAGAAAAAGCTCAGCAAAGATAAAATAGAATTTTGATAGAATTTCAAGACTATCTGAATTCAGTCTCTCCTGTAGCATAATCTTGGAACTAAACCACAATTTGTTTTACTTAGTATTATTGCAATTTAATTCACAAAGTAGCATCAAATCAAATGCAAGAAGCAAGACTAATAAAAAATGATCAGAATGAAATCAATCAAACTTTAAGATGTGATCATTAAAAGAACAACATATTACATTGAAAGATATGTAACTGATAGAAATTTCCTTATATTTATTTATTTTTAAAATTTATTTATTCTATTTAGGTTTACATAATAGCAGAGTGCATTTTGATTCATTGTACATAGATGGAGCACAACTTTTTATTTCTCTGCTTGTATGTGATGTAGAATAACAACATACATGCGGTTATACAAATTTCCTTTTAAAAAATGCTTTCTTCAAAACTAACTGTCATTCAAGCCATCACTTTCATTCAAACCATTTTTTTTTTCCTTAACTTGGTTTTCATGGAAATGAAGTCTATAAAGTTTTTCTTTTTAAAGTATACCACTTATTATTCAGTTTCTACAAGTAATTATAATTAACAATTATGCCTGAATAGATTTGAGAGTGTATATACGCATAGTGTTAAATATAAATGTCTTATGTATGTGTGTATATTTTCACATGTGAAAATTATACATGTGAATTTTTTTCAATAAAGCAGCTAAATTGGAAACAAAGCAATCCTTTATAAACATTCCATACTTTCAAGGAACATCATGGCTAACTTTAACATATCTGAATATACAGTACCCAAAATCCACTTATACAAAGTTATCTTACTACAGTTATTTAAAATCACATAAAAAATTAAACCATGCCACAAAAATATTCTAGTTTCTCCAGCAGTTCCTTTTAAGTCAGTTGCAGTTCATTTCCAGAATTTTGAGGGGACAACTTTATGTACTATGGAAAAGGTATTCACTTTCCCCTCACTGTATTATGCTAATTATTAAGCATTCAATGTGGCAGCATTCAGCTATCATAGGCCAAGAAGCTGCTCTCAAAAGGCAGTTAACACCAAGGGCAAAATTCAAATTCTCAGAGACTATCCTGAGTGTCTACCAGCAGATGCTAAAGGCATCTCCACTCTGGAGGCTTTTATCTTCAGAATGGTCAGACAGTTCACATGTATGTATTTCTAATAATCTGCATGTGACTTTAAAAATGAAGGTTTTTAATTAAGGCATGCTTCACTAATTTTTAAAAGAAAACTAAGAATTTTCACTGAGGAAAATTATCAGCTGTTTTATTTTATGCTTGATCTGAAAAAAGTTGAAAAATCTGAAATGGATCAACATGAAGCCTTTTTACTCTAACCAATCTACCACCATAAAGCCAACAGACAATGAACTGGCACCTACAGTTTCATATTCACAAGCCTTCTGTCAATATGGACTCTGGGTTAACTGATGATGAATAAAGGTATTATCACATGAGTGATAAACTGAATATTTGCAACTAAAAAGTATCACTTGCAACTAAATTAACTAGCAAAACTGAAGTCTAATTCCCTCTTAAGCACTCTCCTTAGAGATTTTCTTACCTCTCCAAATTACAAACCCAGAACCAAAAGCGCTGTAAGTTTAAAATTAAAGTGTATTAATGGCTTGTCATTTTATCTAAACTATCATTCACTCCAATGTTATAAATCTTAGGTGTGCATTTTCAAGTTTCTCTAAGATTTGTTAGATGATCGTTTTCATCAATATGCACTTTTACATATGTATCAATATTTCTCTGTACCTAATTACTTTTACAAAATGGAAAAAAAGTCAATGGACAGATAGCATAAAAAGCTTTATTAAATCTAATTTTGGGGGGCTGGAGTTGTAGTTCAATGGTAGAGCGCTTGCCTAGCATGTGTGAGGTACTGGGTTTGATCCTCAGCACCATATAAATATGAAGGCACTGTGTCCATATACAACTAAAAACTTTTTTTTCACATCTAATTTTGGTATCTTACACCACATATCTTTCCAGCTAAACCATCAATTGGACTGTGACTTTTATAAGTGAAAAGCAGCTATAACACAAACAAAATCACAAGGAGTAAATATTTTCAAGTGAGTATTTCTGAGTAACAAGTTTTTCTTCATTACAGGGATTGGGATTGTGGCTCATTGGTAGAGCGCTCGCCTCACATATGTGAGGCACTGGATTTGATCCTCAGCACCACATAAAATAAATAAAAATAAAGATATTGTGTTCATCTACAATTTAAAAAAATTTTTTTTTAATTTTCTTCATTACATTTAATGAAATCATTAATTTGTATTCTGAGCACAAAACTGAATCATACAGAGGAACAGAA
Source organism: Xerus rutilus (assembly GCA_028644305.1). Taxonomy (NCBI): domain Eukaryota; kingdom Metazoa; phylum Chordata; class Mammalia; order Rodentia; family Sciuridae; genus Xerus; species Xerus rutilus. Next base: position 27,851,963 of record CM053401.1, read on the forward strand.
ATCAAATCAGTATAAAATTTTGCCCTTAAGGCATAAAGCAGATATTTGAATGGCTATGTATTGGCAAGGTTTTAAACTACATATCTCTGAGGATTATTTAATAATTCATGTATGTATTTATATATATTAACATAAAAAAGAGATAAACTTTATACAATTGTTATCTGATATTAGTATGGAGCCATGATGTCCCGAGAATATTGTATTTGGAACTATAATAAATCCTATTACAAGTGTTGGACATACTGTAAAATACAGAACACCACACAGACATTCTATAGTAGCAGACCATTAGAAAGCACTTTTGTCTTTCCTATATATAGCATATTCAAAGAAATTAAGGGTTTTTTGGAAGGAGGGTGCTGGGGATTGAACCCAGGGGCACTTTACCATTGAGCTACATCCTCAACACTTTTTATCTTTAATTTTGAGACAGGGTCTCACTAAATTGCTGAGGCTGGCCTCAAAGTTGAGATCCTCCTGCCTCCACCTCCCAAGTTACTGGAATTTTAAGTGTGCCTCACCACACCCCAGACAAAACAACTTAAAAACAAAAACAAACAAACAAAAAAAAACCCTTTTATCTCACATGGTACAAATGCCCAGGAAAAACAGAACTGTCTAAATCATTTTAAGAGAATATTAAAGTATGAACTTACTAACATATTAACTACGTACTAATAATGGGCATGCTCAAAATAAAATGCAGAATAAGAAGTAGAGAGAAACAGACAAGAAAAAAGCAGAAAAGTTAAATTTTCCTTACACACTGGGCAAACACAGTGCTCTTATGCATAGTTCCAAAATGAAGCTATCTCAAGAAAAAAGTGCAATCATCATCCATTATCTGCTGCATTAAAGTTTCGTATAACCAAGATTACATAAGGCCTGCATACCAAGTTCATCGTGCAAACTGCTACCGCCTACAGCAGATGCATTGTCATGTGATGCTTCTAAGTGGACACTCCCATTTCTCACCAGCAAGGAGGCACTAGCACTGAGCACTGCAGCCTGGGAAGGGGGGCGGGACTGGACTTTGACCTGGGCTGTGGACTGCTGGCCTTGCTGACCATCTTGAAGGCTAGGAGAAAACATGGATTGGGGAGACATTACAGGGAAGAAAAAAGAAAATAGCTAGAATGAAATCAATATAGAAAACTGATTTCAAAAAGACACTTTTTCAACGTAACCTAAGAAAGAACCAACAACTTTGTAAAATATAGAGATTATACTGCCAATTTAAATGTTCTGGTGCTTATCAGTTTGATTTATAGTAATTAATGCACTAAACATTTAATATATGTGTAAACTCATCAATTTGCAACTCTCTTCAAGTCAAATAAATTCTAATGTAAGGGGAACAGAAAGCAACAGAACTGTGAGTACATTCACCGTATGTGTCCGTTAAATATGCACTTTTATTTATAATCTCTTAACAATTCTAAAATTTTCTTTAAAATATTCTGTGGTCTCAAATTTACAAAACAAAGTCTCTATGTACTTGAAAACCAAAGAATCTTTAACAAATGCAATTAAGGACAATTTTGAATGAAAAAAAAATCACAAATTAGTGGAAGAGAACAGGAAAAACTGACTCAAACAAGTGAAATACAAATGACAATCAGGATATTAACAGAGCAGAATATAAAGTATTACCTATAAAAAGCCTACATATTTCTGAATTAAAGCCACATACTTAATATATAAGGTGGTAGTTAATGATTATGTTTCGCTAACAAATTATTTCCTTTTCAAATCCATTTTGTAGTCTTGTTAACTAGGATCCATTATTTTAGAAAATATATTTGGAAACCTGTAATTTCATGGGATACTATAATCTTTTTGAAATTTCATTAAGTTTTTTTACAATATTTTGTATTTATTATGAAGTTATTAAATTTACAAAAATTTTCTATATCATTCTTACATTTTTATAAATTTAGATGTGAATTTTAATGCTCATATATTTAAACTAATTTAAACTGATGAAATTCATGAAAACATTTTTAATTATTATATATTATTTTCAATGAAATACTGCTTATTCTTCAATGAAACACTGAATTTTGTTAATTTAGGTTTACTTTGAACAATCTCAAGAGGATATTAGTAAAATTACTACTAGAACAAAATTAGACTCTAGAACAAAAAGAATGCTACTCAGGATGGCCTTAGTTACTTTGTCATTTTTAATGAATACCAAGTCCTCTCTAATCCTTTAAATTCAACATAATAGTCTCTCTGATGCCTGTAAAACAAACTTATCTGCTACAGATGGACCATGAAATAAAAGGCTAACTCAAAATATTTTAGTCCATGGCTATAGCAATTAGAATATTCTGGAACTGTACCATCTGATACAGTAGCCAGGGACTACGTGAATTAATTAAAATGTGATTTCCTCAGTTATACAAACCATATTTCAAGTGTTCAATGATCACATAACATAGCCAGTGGCTACCAAAGTAAGCAGTAGTTAGTAATTAGTGTCTAGTACATTAGACCGTACAGATTATATAATATTTCTACTATCAGAGAAAGTTACATTAACTAGTAACATTCATGTTTCAGTAGTACATGTTCTAAGCAGAGTGTAAGAATGCACACAAAATATAAGAAAAACAGCATCTGCAAAATTGACTTATAAATCCTTATGGACATTATATAAGCCATAACTATAGAAGTATTTATTTAATAACTTTAGACTAGAAACTATGTACAATACACATAAGTCAAGAGATGATCTGCAGATAAGTTTTTTTCTTCCACACATATATAATGGATCTGATACTCTTCCTCAAAGGCTATATAAACTTATTCACAAACCTTATCAAGCTGAACAAGTTTCACAAGAGAAAAACATCAAGGAAAAATATCTAAGTAATGTAAATACTGTGTCCTTTTAGATTCAAGAGTCAAATTTTATAGAAATTGTACTCAACAAATTTTTCTAGCAATTTTTCATGCAGTCATAAGCAAAGGTGTTTCAATGCACTTAGATGTTTATCTATGTAAATATATCTGAGAATATTTGAATCTTCAACCCAGAGATGTTCAATGCATATACAAATATACAAAATGTTTTCAAAATATTAGGCAGAAAATGAAAATCAACTCCAGAATAAAGTGAAAAGAATGACAAAATCTATGAGATGATACTGAGTTTTTGAATATCAAAAGGTAGTAATAAAATGTTTATTTCCCTTGAGTTCCTACTTTTAAAATCCTCCAACAAGAAAAAGTCTGTCACTTTTGCAAAAATTGTCAGAAACATAATCCTGATGGATTGCGTTTCATTTCAAACTAGTAACTGGCATAAATGTATCTTTTACAGTTCCAATTATATAACAAAACTATCAGTTTGAAAAAAAGGTAGCCAACTACTTTACAACATAGCAAAAGGAAAGGTAGAAATTTAAGTCTATAATTATTAACTACCACTATCATCACTGGTACACAATCATGCTAATTAACATTTCTAATTTAAATGAAGAATAGTTAGTCTTGTTCCTTCTTCCTCTGTAGCACTGAAGTGGTACTTGGTACATTTTCCCTTGTACTTTGTTACTTTTGTATGTGTTGCCTAAATAAAAATGTAAACTCTAAGAATATGATTCCATAATTCCTATCAATCTCCAGATTCCAGACAAAAGAATGTCTTGAACATAATACACAACAAATATTTGGTGGATTCATTTCTGAGCACAAAACAACCCTAATAAATTTCTAATAATGGACTCTCAAATATAACTGTGACCTTTTTTTTGCCACTGATCTTTCAATCTTATATTTTAAAAAGTAAATCTAAAAATACACTAAATCTTTTTTTATCCTTCCTTTAAATGCACTTATGATTTCTTTCCATCCCAGCCCATTAAGTAGAATTCCAAAACACATGACATTTAGGTTGATAAAAACGGGACTAACTCTTAATATTTGTCTGTTAAAATTTTAAACATTTGCCTTTGTTTTTAGCTTTACTAACTAGGAACAATTAGCAAGGATCTCTAAAACCTACCTACAAGGCTACTTTAAAAAAAAAAACTATAAAAATAATTCTGGAGGAGTTTTATAAGCATTATTTAAAAATGCAAATTCTCTTTGTGAAGAAATCCATGATTCACTCCCAAACCTTGTGGTAAACAGATTTTACCACATTGCTTTTTGGATGGCTTGTTAAACTATCCATTAAAGTTTTAAATAAGTTATAGTAGTCTCCCTTTATCTAAAGATCCCCCCCACCCCCCGTGAATCACTATCAACAGCAATCTAAAGTAAATGGAAAATTCCAGAAATAGACAATTTGTAAGTTTTAAATACCTTTTATAACAACATATAATATACTGTTATCATTTCTAGTTCATTATGTTAATTTCTTTTTTTTTGGTGGTACCGATACCTCTGGTTACCTGTGGTGAGTTCTGCTTCCTCACATGCTGAAGTGTAACATTAGAGAAGCACACCAAGGCAAGCATTTTGGCAGGGTTTATTTAAAAGAGGTAACAAACACTTCTCTTGGAAGAAAGAGGGGGCCATAGCTGGAATCCTGGCATTCTAAGAAATGCACGTTTTGCCTTTTTATATGTCCTAGCCTTCCTTTGTTCTCCTGCTCTCTTCCCCTTATCTCTCCTTCCTGCATATGTGACTAGGGCCCGGATATGTTCGGTGGGATGGCCAAAAAGGTAAAAAGCACATGGATAGAGGGAAGGGCCCAGGTGGAGTGATTTGGGCAGGTAACCTGGTACAGGTTACCTTAGCAACAGATTGGAGCAGGGGCAGGTTATCCTGATAAGGGTGGAGGAAGGGTTCTGAAGGCATAAACATTTCAATACCTCACCAAATTCCCTGACCCAAATTGGCCTCCTTGATCTAATCTGACTCTTATTTACCTGTCTACACTGACTGCCTGTCTAATTCTGGCTTCAGTACTGTGGATTAAATCCAAGGGAGCTCTACCTCTGAACATCCCCAGCCCTTTAAGACAGGGTCTCACTAAATTGCTGAGGGTGGCCTTGAATTTGCAATCCTCCTGTGTCAGCTTCCAGTGTCGTTCAGATTATATTCGCGTTAACACTATACTCAGTTTGGCGGTAATTTCTTACTGCGGTGAATTTAGAAACTTTATCGTAAATATATTTGTACTGTTCATATACAGTACAGGGTTTAGTACTATCCAATGTTTGAGGTGTCCACTGGAAGAACATTTTCCCTACAGATAAGGGGGAGGAGTGTAGTAAATTTTACTAGTATTTATGTAGTAGCTGTAATGAAAGTATTGCCACATATTTTATCCCTTTTTGGCAAATAAGTTTTCCAATTTTGAAATGACCATGCTATCCTATATTTATTTAAAGATGCAGTTATTGTTTGAGAGCTCACACCAAAAAATAATAATAATACCAATATACTTTACCTTAATATTTGTATTACAAAAGATGATTTCAATAAGTTGGTATTTTTCCTAATTCCTCACAGTTAAAATTTTATTTTATTTCACTCATGAGGAAGTCAGCCTGTTTAGTATATATGCAACTTTGTATTGAAAATATGCTGGAACTTCAACAAAAACTATATGCTGACTACTAGAAGACTATTTTCCAAAAATTCTAGTATGATCTCTTGAGAAATTCTATGCCATATCCTAGATGTAATATATTTAAAGCCCTGGGAAAATACTATGTGACTGGAGTTGGAACGGTAACTCTAATATTCCACCAGGCACAGAAAAAAGTTAATTTGTCTGCATTTGTTTGATGAACTTCAGCAGGTTTGTTTGTGATAAAGAATGAAAGGATTTTTAAAGCCTCAGAGAAGGTTAATCAAATGTTTAAGAAATACGGTGTAAGTAAGAAGGCAGAGAAATTGTTGGTAGCAAGTATTATTCAAGGGGCAAAAAGAAAGGTTAAGAAATAAAATTTTTTTTAAAAAATTAAGAAAATGCTCACCTCTTTCTGCATGTTGGGGCTATGCCCAAAATTCATTAGCAGAAGGAAATGTTCCCTCAGGAAGGAAAGGAGGTAAAAGGAAATAGAAGAGGAGTGCTCACAAAAAGCAAAGGTTTCTAGAACAAATATTTCTTTTAAATTGGTTGCCCTCCCACTTCTATATTTTAACTGTTGGTTTAAATCCACATAATTTTTTATAAATATATCTGTTAAAGGAATTAGGATCATAAACTATGAAAGAGGAAGTTTCTTGCTTTAATAAAAAATCCAGAAAAAAATCAAACTTTAAATCTCAGGGGACTTTACAAAATGAAACACTTTAAAGAAATAGGATTTTGCCACTCTCAAAAGCAAAATTTTAAAAAGGGAAGGGCTCATCTCTTCTAACCTATCACACACTTGACAAAGTTATTTCATCAAACGCTCTTCTGGCTGAACTTTAAAATGTGAAAAGACAGTAATTTATAAATTGAATAAAGATTAATAAATGTATATAAACATGTACGTCCATATGTGTCTTTTTAAAATAAAGCATAGCCTTTTGAATAAATTGTTACTTTGTTTCCAGTACTGGGAATTAATCCAGGAGTGCTTTACCACTAAGCTATATCCCCAGCCCTTTTCATTTTTTAGTTTGAGACAGGATCTCTCTGAGTCTGACCTTGAACTTGAGATCCTCCTGCCTTGGCCTCTCAAGCTGCTGAGATTATAGGTGTGCACCATGGTGCCCAGCAAACTGTTAATTTCTAATTCAAGACATGAACTCATTAGATTTGAGGCAATTAAGAATAAAATTGGGCTGGAGTTGTGGCTCAGTGGTAGAGCACTTGCCTTGCTCGTGTGAGGTACTGGGTTTGATCCTCAGCACCACATTAAATAAAGAAAGAAAGATACTGTGTCCATCTACAACTAAAAAACAAATTTTTTAAAAAGAATAAAACACTTATTGAAATTTTAATGGAAAACTACCCCAATATTATAAATGGATGTTTTCTTATTTGGAATATTGAAAAAAACAAAAATGTTTAAGGCACTATAGGGGTTGAGAAATTAAACAAAAATATACATAGAAACAAAGATATTAGGTCCTGGTGATTGTAAAACAAAAACACTCAATTTTACACAATATAAAATAAAATATATTTTAGTGAGATGAAACAAACTGACTTAAACTGAGGTCAGTTATCTGTTATTTCTCAACAAGCTCATCATTAGGTCTCATAATTTTTCTTATTAAACTCTATTAAGATGTTGGGAAAAGATTTTGTATTAATAGTATTAATTTGAAATTTAAAAAGAGGAAAAACTAATTTAAGACCTACTATTTACATTTCTAAAAGTGATTTTGCAATTTAAACTTGTCAAAACCAATCTGATCATTTTTCTAAAAAAATCAGTACAACATAGGGCATGCATAATGCAACAAGCCTGCGGTCACATGCAGAGAAAGCCTAAGAGCGGAAACGTATAGAAGAGAAACAGAAAGAAAAGAAAAGCTCTTGAAGTGCTTTCTTGGTTCATTTGAACAGAACAGGTTAGAAGATCCGTTGCATGCATGCTAAACTTGGTGGAATTTTAAAATACCATACCTTAGGGGTGATCCGATGAGCAAGGTAGGAGGGGTAGGGTTACTCCCTGCATTGTGCCGGCGCCGGACTGCCTGGCGCCTAAATGTGCTGCGTTCACGGCGAAATGCCACTGCCTCCTCGCTGGCCTGTGCTGCTGCATCAAGACAGACTTAGGTCAAATAGGAGCCTAGGTCAGAGATGTAAATAGCAGCTGACCCTATCCTTCCCTTGACTTCCCACTTCAAAAGCAGAGAACTTGTCTGCTTACTCGAAACTGTTTCTATATATACAATTAGTGTATCATATCCAGGCAGTAAACAAAAAGTATGTATCATTTATTTAAAGTTAATTTGTTTTGAAAAATAATGTTTTGATCTACTATCTGACCTCACCATTTCTCTTCAACTTCAATTTCCTATTGCTTTAAATCTTTTCCTCAAAGTCTCATTTATTTTTGTCCACATTCTTCTATTCTCCCTTTAATTAAGTCAGCTTTTTAGTGTTTGTTAGTTTCTACTAATGGGAATGGGCATTAGTTTTTACTCTCATGAAAATAATAAAAGCAGCCAAGAGTAACAGATGCTCCTTGACTTATGATAGGGTTACATTTCAAAAACTTGTCATAAATTGGAAATACCCTGGGTCAAAAATGCATTTAATACATCGAACATACCAAACATCATAGTTTAGCAAACAGCATAATGTACAGTATTAACACGTTGCTTCGCCTTGCGATCAGGTGGCTGACTGGGAGCTGTGGCACACTGCTGCTATCCAACATGTAAAAGAATATCACAACACATTTTCCAACCCCAGGGAAATGACTGCAGTATGATTCTACTGAATGCATTTCACTTTTGCATGAATGTAAAGTTAAACAGTTATAAACTGAACCATCATTAAGTTGGGGATCCTCTGTACTTCTCTGAAGATGCGAACAAGAGGTAGTGAGCTTGCCTCACAATATAATGTGGAACCAATGACTGCAAGACTACACAGCTAGTTTGTTAAATATTCAAGATAGCATGAACACATACATCTTAACTGTAAAGTACTCTTCTACCATCAAACTTTATTCAAAACTTCTATGGCCTTGCCCCTAGTCTCCTCAACATTAGGAAGCAAATATCAGCAAAATGCCAAGTACAGAAACTCATAGCTTAATTATAAGCAATGAAGTACAAACTAAATCAAGCATGCAACGATGGCATAGTAGAATGATATAAATTTTACAACACCATATTAATTGACCAATTAGGGTATTTAAAACAAAATGTAAAATGATTTTTCTCAATTTTAATATAAAATAACTATTGTTCCCTAGTAATCTAAATCTTTGGGGAATCATTTTGATTTTGAGAAAGGCTATTTCGATGCCAAGTATGAACAAAGACAAAAGAAGTTGAATATACAAACATTCCTCCCAAACCTAAAAATTCCTTTAACTGTGAAAAGGCTGTTACTTGTGGGATTAAAGTTCATGTAAACAAAAACCACATATGATTAAAAAAAAAGATGCTGATTAAATCTGATCATCTTGTGCCATACCTTCCAATATGGTAGCCAGTAGTCACATGTGGCTATTTAAACTCAAATTAACTTAGTTAAAAATTCAGTTCCTCACATTTGTGATCCATACTTCAAGTATTCAGTAGTGACACGTAGGTAGTAGCTACCATTATTAGACAATGCAGAAAAGAACATTCCCCTCATCATAGAAAGTTGCATCCAACAGTGTTGATCTAGAAAGTCAAGGCTGCCATTTTGTTATCACAATCTGTATAAAGCACATTGCATACTTCACCAATTCCTGACAACCAGGACCTCAATGAAATAAAAATGCAGTCCACATCATTACAAAGAAAACAACATGCTGGCAGGGCAGTCACTGGATGAAGGATGAAACAAAAAAACAAAGCAAAAAAGAAAATAAGCCAGTTGAGGGAAGAAATGAAAAATAAGATAAGCAATTAGTATACCTACTAGTGGTTCTTACATCCCAGTGTGGTTAAGTCAGGTAACAGAATTTATACTGCTATTTAAAAACTCAATTCAAAACTTCTTTCATAAAATATTACACTGAAGATTTCTCTACAGTTACAATAATTATGCTATTACTTATAAGTCATTATTTATAACAAACTATTATTTACCGGTCAGTCTAACTTTATTACAAAATTTTCAACACTCCCTCTATTCTGTTTTAACCAAAATAGCAAATTAAAACTTACCCAGACATGGGCTGGGATTGTAGCTCAGTGGTAGAGCGCTTGCCTCGCATGTATGAGGCACTGGGTTCGATCCTCACCACCACATAAAAATAAATTAAGATATTGTGTCCATCTACAACTAAAAAAATATTTTATTTATTTTTCTTTAAATATTTATTTATTTTTTTAGTTGTAGGTGGACAGAATATCTTTATTTTATTTTTATGTGGTGCTGAGGATCGAACCCAGTGCCTCACGCATGCTAGGCGAGCATGCCACCACTGCGCCACAATCCCAGCCCCCCTAAAAAAATATTTAAAAAAAAATTTACCCAGACACAATATATAGGAGATAATTTAATCTATAAAATGTACTAGAATTATTCAGAAGGACTTGGGAAAAAAGCAGCATGTGATCACTGAATACTGAGAATAGAAAGAAGGGAAGTAAGAGACAGTTTTCTTTACTATCTTCCTTCTACTAAAAACTTACTGGTGTAATCAAATCAAAACTAGTTATTCCAAGCCAGGCATGGTGGAGCATGCCTGTAATCCCAGCACTTTGAGAGGCGGAGACAGGAGAATCTCAAATTCAAAGCCAGCTTCAGCAACGGTGAGGCACTATGCAACTCAGTGAGACCTTGTCTCTAAATAAAACACAAAATAGGGCTGAGGATGTGGCTCAGTGGTCAAGTGCCCCTGAATTCAATCCCCAGTACCAAAAACAAAAACAAAACAAAACAAAAAACTAGCTGTTCCATAGTACTGGGGAAAAAAACAAAAACAAAAACCTACAAGTGCCTATGTTTAGTCAAAACATTCTTTGGTTTTTTCAGAAATCTTTTTTTTCCTGCCATTAACATAACATTCATATTTTATTTGCAAAATAGCTATAATATAACATCTTTTATTCCTTAATGGACCTGAAAACACATCAAGATGAAAGTTCAGGCACTCATTGAACAATGTACCAAAGAGGAGTTCCCATTACTATCTAAACTGTTCTTTGTAACATTCAGGATGTAAATACCTATTGTTACAAAAACTTTGAAAATGTTTACTGTGGCAACTGTTTTAACAATAGCTAAGACCACAGGCTTAGCAGAAAATACCAAAATATCATTTATAGTCACAATAAATATGACTAAACCATGCCCCCTGAAAATGTGCTACTTATACAAAACATCTCTATCTGAAACAGGGCCTAGTGGGAATCAGATGATCTTTAAACAATAAAATTATTTGCTATATGGTCTGGGGTGTGGCTCAGTGGTAGAGCACTTGCCTAGTATATGTGAGGCACTGAGTTCAATTCTCAGCACCAGATAAATAAATAAAAGTCAATCAACAACTCATAAAAAATATAACCAAAAAAATAATAATAATTTGCTATAGTCACATAAGATACAGGCAAACTTGATGAAAATTTCCTTATACGAGTCAACTGTCAAAAAACACTTTTGAATCATTTTACTTTACAGGAGAAAGAAAATGTTTTTTGTTTGTTTGTTTTTTTAAATCTTTCAACCAGCGCACCAAGAGGAAGGGAGGAAATACTTTAAAAACGGATTTTAAAGTTGACACTTTGAAACTGCATAAAACCCAGTATCTTCTGGCAAAGAAGGATGAAGTTAATTAGTTGACCATAAGAACGTAAAATGCAAATGATGAAAAGCTGACTCTCTAGGTACAACTTAACTTTATGTCTGTGTACAAAAGGGAAAAAATTCACATTCAGGTGATTCAAAAACCATGAAAGACAAGATTTATTAAATACTTCTAAGAACATATAGTTATATATATTATTTTCAAAAAATGTTTTTCAAAATTGCAACAGTTTTGACTTTCCAATCATTTATTTATATCAAAATGACTATAGAAGACTGGATTTATGATCATCACTAAGAGGGATCATCAGATAGTTGTTTTTTATTTTTCAGTGTAAGTGCTACAATCAATAAGGTTTAAGCCCACAAGCAACTAACTCATGGTCAAGGTAAAACTATCCTTAGATATTCTGAGAGCAGAGGTTTGATCTCTGCTAAAGATCACAAAGAAAATAAAATGCACAATCTACACTTCCCACTTCAAGTGTTACTTCTCAGTTATCCAGATCAATTATGGAAAATTCTACACGTTCCATGCTGAATTATTTTAGTGCAAGTATTTATTTTTATATGGGGATATTAAAACAAAAGACTATCAGATGGCTTTACTCTATGAGTGGCTATAGAAAAGTATTAAAGATGGGATATATAAAATAGTGAAACTGGTAAGGAAGGAAGTAAGGGATGTTCAAATTCTATCTCAAAAACTGAAAGGTGGAGCTGGGGTTGTGGCTCAGCAGTAGAGCGCTCACCTAGCACGGGTGAGGCACTGGGTTTGATCCTCAGCACCACGTACAAATTAATAAATAAAAATAAAGTTACGATTAAAAAAAGTCAACCTTTAAAAGAAACTGAAAGGTTCTGACTAAAAATATGTAGAGATGAAGATGCTTTATCTAAAACCCCTTCAATCACATAACTGACTGAGAACTGAAAGGATTCATAGGTTAGAAACTACTTTCTGGTGGAGATGTAATGCTATGTCTAGCTTCCTGGGAGAGATCAGCTGCTATTAATAAGTTAAAATTTTAAAAGAAACTACTCAAGAAAAACTCCTTGGGGTGGGAAGTGTTTATTATGGGGAAAAAAGGGGAATACATCTGGGAAAACTATGGGAAAAAAATGTATGCTTGAATCTCAAATAGATCAGAAAAAAATGCCAGTGGGAAATTAAATTTTTAAGAAAAACAGCCGAAGTATGAAACAAGTATATTATACATCGCAGAAAAATAAAAGACATTTGCAAACATTCTAGAATACACTGAAATATTCAAGGCGTAAACAATTAGTTAGGAATGAAATTACCATATAAAGAAACAAACATTCAAATGGTTTTACAAAAAATTTCTAAATGTTTTAGTCTAGACATGAAATCTGTTTTATCTAAACATATTTCCCTTTTCTTCCTTTCCATGCTAGCCAAGAACAATGCTAACCTCAACATGCAAAGATTTTGTTCTAATAAAGAAATAAATGTGGAAACACCATTTTCTGGGAGGCTAATGAACAATGAGAATCTACTGCACAACTAGTAAGCATCAATTCTGAATTAAAATAATTCCCATCTGTGCAAACAATTTAAAAGATTTCTTTGCTTTTTGATAAGTCACCACACAGCAAATAACAACAAAATTATCAGCTGTATTTTGCATATCCTTACTAATATTTTCCACAATCCCAGCAGCCACACAGTTGGGTAGACAAAATGCTTTCTAGAAACTAAATGATACTTTGGAGTCTACTACACACATACAGAGAATAGTTCCTAAAAGGTGCAGCATAAGGAGAACTTATATTCATAAGTAATTCCTAATCCTTTTTAATCCTTTGTGAAAGAAATAAAAGATGATCCACCTTCTCTTAGAAAAGAATATTCTAATACAATTTTCCATTTATTTTTCAGGAGATTCACCTAACAATTGGTTGCTAGAAAATATATATTTAAAGTGACATATTTGAAAAGGGAAGCTTCCTGAAATGATCAGCATTTTAGATTACATAATGAATGTGCAATTTACAAAGCACTTTCACACTTCTAAGCCCATCAGAGTCTGACAGTTAACTGTGAGATAGGCCTACAGTTATAATTCCTGTTTTACAATTAAAGAAACTGAGGCATGGACTTAATGGCTTGTCAGAGTATTCAGTCATTAATTAGAGGTGACATTAAAATGTAATCATTTATTTTCAAACAGAAATTTCACTTCTAGAAAGAAAAAATATTGTAATGTTTATTTCCATATATAAAGACTTATTTACTTTTTCAATAAAATACCTCTTTTCTTGATACTGTTGTAAGGTAAGATTTGTTTTCCCAAAGCTGTTTCACTTCATTTAATGAGCATACTTCTAAGCTTTTTATGTCTAAGCTTTGAATAGCCTAAACATAATCTTAATGAATCAAGGTCAACCACTCATACACAATTGCAGCACTGTACTGTAATACAATATTAAGTAGATACTATGATGTCCTTGAACACTATTAAAATAAAAGATGGTTTGTCCCTACATTTACTGACCACACTCTGTTGTGTCTGGCTTTGCTTAATATAGTTAGAGCTCTTCCTTTAGGGTAGGCATTTTTTCTGCGGTCATTACTTCAGCCTCTATCCATCCCATTCTACTAGCTTGCTTCTTCTAACATGTCATGTGGACCAAGAAATCAGAAAACCAAGTTTATTAGTCTTTAGAGCCCTATTTACTTAGCAAAGCACAAAAGCTTTAATTTACATTTTCTTGTCTGTTCAGTAGTCTTCATCTTTTCTTTCCAATGCCCAGTGCTGCTAATCAAATGGGGGGGGGGGGGACCCTGCAATTTACATATATAGCCCAAACCCTCAGAAATTTGTTTATTTAAAAGACTTGACTTTTCTTTGAATAGTAGTTCTCTTAAAAGATTACCCTTGAGCCATGCATGGTGTACACACACGCGACACCAGCCTGTAATCTCAGCTACTTGGAAGGCTGAAGCAAGAGGATCAAAAATTCAAGGCCAATTTCAGCAACTTAGTGACACTGTCTCAAAATCAACTAAAAAAGGCTGGGGACATAGCTCAGTGGGATAGCATGTGCCTAGTGTGTGTGAGGCTCTGGGTTTAACACCCAGTATGGGGATCAGGGAGGATTATCTTTGGCGTTCAAACACAATGTTATTAAAGGACTACTTACAAAGTGATCTAAATATTCTATTTAAAATAATATTCTCAGAGAAATATAGGTTAAGAAGTTCAGAAAAATGTACAAAGAGTAACAAATAAACACAAACCTCTCTAATTCTGGTTATTCAGGTATCTGATACCTGATGGAGAAAACATGCTAACAGTATTGAATCATGTAGAAAATAAGTTTAATAGCCCAAAACAAAATGATTTTAATTAGAAAGACCACCAGCAGAGTAGGGGAAAAGAATCAAGGGGGTATAGGACAGACAGAAGAGTAGAAAGAGGAGGAGTGAGGAGGAAAGGGTAAGGGGAGATACCGGGGATTTAAATAGAGCAAATCATAATATGAACATGTACAAATTTGTCACGAGTTCCACTATTATGTATAATGATAATGCACCAATAAAGACTTTTTAAAAACTATTTTATTAAAATACAAGCTAGGGGCTGGGGTCATGGCTCAGTGGTAGAGCGCTCGCCTTGCATGCATGAGGCACTGGGTTCGATCCTCAGCACCACATACAAAATACATACATAAATAAATAAAATAAAGGTTGTTAAAAAAAAAGATTAAAAAAAAATAAAAAAATAAAAAATAAAATACAAGCTAGAAAACAGGAGATATTTTACTAGCATATATAACTGTTTACTTTTTTGTTCTTAAAATATCAGTCATAAATTAGAGATATGCCACATAATTAAGTACTTAATTATATCTTAAGAACTTAAGTACAAATAAGAGGTCAATAGAAAATCTATTAATCTGAATTTAAAACATTTTTCCTCAGTAACTGCAGATGATTATTCATATCATCTGATTTTAACCAAAGTACTTCATTAATTGTAAGATGTCCTATAAAAACAAACATCTTTTATAACTAAACATCAAAAGATAAGTTATATGACATGTTGCTACCAAAATAAGGTAAAATCCATAATACTAGTTAGATATCAATAAAAAATTATTTTTTCTGTTGGTATTATGTAAAGAATTAGAAATTCAGAAAATATTTTTATTTTAACGATTGTCAAGTTTCATACAATGGCACAATTAGAACATCTCTAACTAATTTCTGTATGTTATTATTTTCTTCTACTTTATACCACTGTAATAGGAGAGGAAACATTTGTGTAGCAAAACTAGACTGCCTGTTTAATAACAATAACAGCAGCAGCATTTTCTATGTACCAGACTGCCTAAGTATTTTAGTGCATGAACGCCCTTAATCTTCACAATTGCCCTATGAAATAAGTACAATCATCATTTCATTTTAAGAAGAAAAAGTTGAAAGTTAAAGAAGGTAAGTAGCTTTCCATGAGCCACACCACACTGGAGCTCCTATAAAGGCACATAATTCTACGTCCCTAAACTAGATTAACTCCTATTTTAAATATTTTATTTTAGTACTTTATAGAGCATTTCCTAAATTCTATCCCTTCACAACCAACACCACTCAAATTAAAAATAAAACAAAAATGAATAATTGGAGAATTCACCAATACCTCCAAATTCACTGAAATAAAATCTATTTGTGGTTTTATGTCTAAGGTATATGAAGAGTTAAGCAGTAACATATTTTGTTGACACACTTCAGAAGTACAATATGCAAGAAAAACTAGACAGCTCAAAAACATTTCTCCTAAATTGCCAGACAAGACTGTAACAAATGTTTATGTAAACAAATATCTTTAACATGTGTTTGAGATTCTATATAATGTTTAAAATTTTTTATTTTTGTTCTCTTTACATAACAGTAGAGAAGATTCTATATAATTTTTAAATAATGAGAATAAAAACAAATCCCATCCCACTATTTCCAAGCTTCCAAAAAGCCCAAATAAATGAACCCCAACAAAACCCATATATTTAGTTGTGATGAAAACCAACTGAACATAAATCCCCAAATTACATTTAAGTAATTTTGTTGTGCTTACATAATGAAGCTCAAAAAATAGCCCCTAAATGCCTTCCTTTGGCAAAAAATGATTTTCAGTAGTTCACATATTATTATATTTCTTCTACCAAAGTAGGAATAAAAACTTCTAGCTCATTATTTGTTTCTTATTAACATTTAATGGGATCTTTAAAAAAGAATATAAATAAAACAATCAGAAGCTGGAATCTGGAAAAACAAAGGCTTATAGGAGGCAAAGAAGTGTATTAAGAAGTTACTTGGGAGCTGAGACAGGAGAATCATGAGTTCAAAGTCAGCCTCAGCAACAGTGAGGCACCGAGCAACTCAGTGAGACCCTGTCTCTAAATAAAACACAAAAAATAGGGCTGAGGATGTGTCTCAGTGGTCTAGTCCTCCTGAGTTCAATTCCCAGTACCAAAACAAAAAGAAGAAAAAGAAGAAATACCCTCCATGTAACTCTTCCTAAAAAACAAACAAACAAACAAAAAAAGAACAATTCACATCACCTATGAAAAGGAAATGACAATTTAAATATAAAGGCATAGATTTACTATAGGTCTTGCACATATTTTCAGTATTCACATTTCAACAATACTTCAAATAATAATATTTTGCATTATAACATGTTCCAATTTTATTTTGATAGCAACTGTAAGAATTAAGCAGGTTTACTCAATTTTTTTTATAACAACTTTAAGGATTAAGCTATATTTTATTGCCTAATGGTTTCTTATACAATGACTCCAGGAAACTTAATTACTATATTGTCACCAAATGGTTAAAACCATTTCAGACACAATTCATTCCCCAAATTTAGGTATGATAGTCTACTTTCTTCCTGAGGCACTATACATCATTTCTTTACAATCCATAAGAAATTAATCTTTGTTAGAAACTTCACCGAAGAAAGGGGAGGGGAGAGACAGACAGAGAGAGGGAGAGAGGGAGAAAGAAATGTTTACCACAATGTGGATTTGTAAACTACTCTGGATGAAATTAAAGTTCTTTGAAATAAAAAGCATAGTCACGGGGCTGGGATTGTGGCTCAGTGGTAGAGCGCTTGCCTCGCATGCGTGAGGCACTGAGTTCGATCCTCAGCACCACATAAAAATACATAAAATAAAGATATTGTGTCCATCTACAACAAAAAATATTAAAAAAAAAAAAAAAAAAAAAGCATAGTCACGTTTGGGAATGTCTGTACCAACAAAAAAATCCCCAGCTTAACTTTTTTGGCAGGGGGAAACCAGGGATTGAACACAGGAGCACTTAACCACTGAGCCACATCCTCAGCCCTTTTTATATATTCTTTTGAGCCAAAGTCTCACTAAGTTGCTTAGGGTCTCACTAAATTGCTGAGATTGGCTTTGAACTCACAATCTTCCTGCTTTGGCCTCCCAAGCGGCTAGGATTACAGGTATGTGCCACCATGCCCAGCTCAGTTTAACTTTTAACAAGAGACTGAACATTACTACATCAATAGACTCAAATTTAAGACTAAAGATAAAGCAAAATAAAGGGAACAGTGTATAATCTTTAAAAAGCTAAGATGCTAATAACGTTAGATCTAATTCTTCTAGTTCTATTCCAAAAGTAGATTTCTAATAATCAGAATATATTAAACAAACTATTCTGGTGAGGAGAAAACAGAAACAACTATTTAAAACTACTAAAATAAAGAGGCCAACACACTGACAGAGTACAAAAATCACCTATCCAATGTTGTACAATTCCCCACAAACCTGAAATAAATGAGCTATTATTTTAACCAAAACACCATCACCATCTTGGGGGCATCATACATCCATTAATAAATATAAAATATCCATATAACCTAAAAATTGAAGGAAAGTTAACTTTAAGAAAAAAGTTATAGTTACCTTATAGGAAATTTGAATTAGGCGTAACATAAAATCAAACAGACAAAAGAGAGTCACAGTTTTTAAAATATACAACTACAACTAAGGTAATATTTACAGAAACCTCAAGATAAGCAGAGTGATCTAATTCTGAAAGTTCAGTGGCATGCACTAAGAGAGGACAAGTGGTTTCCTGTGCCAAAGTGATTTTACATTTGTCATTGCTAATGCTTTACGTGGAAAGGGAGCAAATTTTTGTTATTCCTGGCAAAACATTAACAGATGGCAACTCACTTAGAAAAGTGGAGGCCATTAAGAACAAATTGATGAACCCAACATGTTTTTTGGTATACATTCCAAAACCTTTTTTAAGACAATCATCTCTTTCATTTAAGAAAGCTTGTTTTACAGCACAGTAGAAAGGGAATATTAACAGAAAGCACATTTTAACAAGCATTACTCTCACTGACAGTATCAAATTTGCATGACTCTTGGGATGTCTCCTCTTGTACTTTACTTACCTCCACTGACTGCATCTTGCTCATCCCCTTCAGGAAACGCAACCTGGCTTGGCAAACTATTCCTAGATCGAGTAACTGTCTCTAACTGAGAAGCCCGTCCCAATAAAGACAGCTCATCCAGCACCTCTCCCTCTTTGGCCTCAAGATCTGACTTTGAAGTGGTTAAGGGCTTTATACTTTCAGGTGCCATTAGCCTATTTGAGTCATTCAAACATGCTACTGTGCCACTGTCTAAGCTCAACACCCGGGCACGAGTCTTGGCACTATTTGTGCTAGAAGTCCGTCGTGTGGCCCGCTTTTTGCCAGTTCCTTCAGGACCCAGATGAGCTCTGTGTGAGTGTTCAGAGTCTGTGCCCCTTTCCTTATGAATGTGTTTGGACTTTAGAGCACTATATCTGCCCTCAGGAGATTGGCACGAATAAGAAGTAGTGCTAGAAGAGCTGTCACTGCTGAACTGGTGAGCAGAATGGACACTTGATGCTCTACTCAAGTCACTTTGATCACTAGAGTCTTCATCTTGACAAAATATAGCACTATGTGGTTTGGTTCCAGAAACACCTCGAAAGGAAACATAGTCCTTGTGTCTACTCGAGTCGAAACTGCTGGCTCGTTTCTTTCCTGTCCGTCTCCTGCCTGACTTGTGGGCAGAGGATGTCCGGTGGATTAAGCTAGAGGATTTGGGTCGTACATCCCCTTCCTTCTGCTTTCCATCAGCATCTTTACAAACTTTTGAATCTACCAAAATGGCAGATTTCTCATTCTGCTCTTCTTTGTTTTCAGCAGTTTTCTCAGAGGGTGGGTCCTCTGGTGCGGTAAGCTCATTTGCATGGGGGTTTTTATTGGCTTCTTCCGATGCAGAGTTGCTGAGTCCTCTCTGGTTGTGCATGTCATCAGAGGCCTGAGAATCCTGGGCTTCAGGAGCCCCACTATTTGTACTCACTTCCAGGGCAGCCTTGTCACTGTTAGTCCTTTTGTCACTGGCACAGCAACTCTTCTCTGAGTCAGTGCAGCACTCTTTTTTCTTAGCATTTTTCTTTCCCACTTTAGGAGACTCTTCGTGCTCTGACAAGATGCTTTCTATGTGAGTGGAGCTGGTCTGCTCACTTTTATAGCTGCTGACGGTACTGTGGGTGTCACGGTCTGTGCCACTGCAATAGCTCTCTGTTGACCCACTACTCCGTGTGCTCAGGCTCCTCAGGCTGTCCATGCTTTTGTCTGCATTCAGTGCTTTGCTCTTCCCACTTTTTGTGGGTGGCTGAGAATTACTGTTTTTCAGATCACCAGCAAGCTGGAACTCCCCAGGTAGACAAGCATTTTCCACCAAGGATTCTTTGGATCCAGAATGAGGCTTTGAAGATTCTAACTCACTAACTGGATCTAACCCACGTCTTTGTGGATAAAGAGGGAAATCATTCAGTGAAGTGTCAGGAAAGGCCACAGCAGAGCTGGAAGTCCGCGGTACACCTCGCGGCCGATGATCTTTCCTGTAAGAGTGTGAATGTAAAGGTACAAGAGAGGCTACTTCTGTGTCACAAGCGCTGGACAAAGACTGATCGATGTGGTGGTGGTGGCTATGAGTTGGCAGACTCACTTTGTCACTGAAGTCCCTTGGCAAGTCCTGTCCACAAGAGGACAAGGAAGGCTGAATGGAGATGAAGGATTCATTGGAGACCAGACGGAAGAGCTTCCGATCCATTGCCAAATCTGTTTCAAACATATATTTGGAAATGTTAACATAGATGTATGGGTATGCTTCTGCACTGTTTGACAATGCAAAGAATTCAAAACATACAGAAAATCAAGTATAAAGAATTTCTCAAGCAGTTCACTAAATAACAGTTGACCAGTTATTCCAAAGAGCTGGTTTCTACTTCACAGCTACACAAAGAAAGCTTTCTACTAATGGAATGAACTGAACTTTCAAATCTGAGTTCTCTAACTGGCCTCAGAAAAGGCTCTATAGACTACCAGTAATAAAATAAGAAGAAACAAAGGATTATACTTAAAATAGACCTGGATTTCTATGCAAGCTCTAACTTACCAATGAGGTGACCTTGAGATACTCTTTTGAACCTGTTTCTTCATCTATAAAACATGATATCAACCTCACTGAGCACTAGTAGGCAAGGAATACTCAGTTCTTCAAATATGCCTGACTTGACATAGTGCTGTTAAAATTAATGGTAGCTACCATTACTTTACCTAACACTTCAAATATGTCTGGCTTGACATAGTGCTATTAAAATTAATGGTAGCTACCATTACCTAACACAATACTAAAATCCTTCTGAAAAACTCTTATGATTATTTTACAAATCAACAAAAACCTAGAGTACTCCAGACAGAAAAGCACAGGGCTTACCAATCCCCAAATAAGATATGACATAATG
Source organism: Xerus rutilus (assembly GCA_028644305.1). Lineage (NCBI taxonomy): Eukaryota > Metazoa > Chordata > Mammalia > Rodentia > Sciuridae > Xerus > Xerus rutilus. The sequence goes on from CM053401.1 coordinate 27,873,139, forward strand.
ATGCAAGGTATCATAGTGTTCACAATGGTTTAAAAAATAGTAATAATTATAGGACAAAATACTGCACTTTCTCTTTCATCATTCATACAGCAATTCAAAATGCCTCATGAAACACACACACATATCCTGCTATATATATGTAAGTCAATTCCTTTAATAAATCATTTAGGGTAGTGATGAGTGATTTGAATTACCATGCAACTATGTAAATAAAAATATAAGTAAACCTACCTACATTGTAATTTATCTTGGAATATAGCTTGACAAATGATCCGCACAAAAGCTGATCTTTTTACTACACACTTTGACAGACAAGATGCTTGAACTTACTTTTAGTTTAATAAGAAGAAGCATTATCTTATTTGTCATAACTGCACAGGCAAGTACAATAATAAATTCTATAGTAAGATTCTTCTCAGTAGAACTGCAATGATAAAAATACCCATTTCTCCCTAGGACTAAAATAAAATGAGTTACCAGAAATGCTTCTGTACCTTTAATAATTCTAAATCTAAATCTGATCTAAATAATTAAAAACTTAAATAACTGCTAGAATATACCATATTAATTATAATTTATAAATGCCCTATTATTTTTTGTTTCAAAGTTTTCAAGATAAGTAAAACCCAAGTTCTCTACCATTTGCCCAAAAGAGTTATCACTAATTTCAAAATTTAAAAGCTAGCATCCTATTTATTTTGTAGTATTAAATTATAATATGTTAGGGTTGGGGTTGTAGCTCAGTGGTAGAGTACTTGCTTAGCACATGTGAGGCATTGAGTTTGATCCCCAGCACTACATAAAAATAAACAAAATAAAGGTATTGTGTCTACCTACAACTGAAAAAAAAATTTCTGATTATAATATGTTATTATGGGGGAGAACTTTTAATATCTATCTCTTATAAATAATTACTAAAGATATAAATTTATAGAACAAAAACATGAACTCTAACAAGTAGTTGAAAACTAACTCCCTTCTAAGATATTAATAAAGTAGAAATTTAAATTTTTTCACACAACAGCCAAACTTTAATGTACATATTTTTTTTTCAACAGTGCCAAACAAATATATTATCAAAGGTTTAACTCTGTCCAGAGGAAGTTAAGTTGTTCCAAGTGATTCTATCACATTTAGCCATAAACAGGAATTAAGTAAGTCCTGATACATACTACAACACAGTAAATGAAAGAAGCCAGACACAAAGCCATGCATTATATAATTTCATTCATATGAAATGTTCAGAACAGGAAAATACATAGAGATAGAAAACTGGTAACTATCTGAGGCTGGCTGAAGAAGGAAATGGACAGTATAATGGGTGTAGTCTTCTTTTTATGGTAATGAAAATGTTTAGGAATTAAGATAAAGGTAATGGTGCACAACCTTGTAAATATACTGAAAACCACTAAACTGAACATTATAAAAGGATGAATTTTGTGGCATGCAAGTTATGTCACAATAAAAAAAAGTTATACACCAAAAATATTAACAAAGTTTCTCAGTGGCATATATGTGAATTACTTTCTTCATACTTTACTATATTTTCTAACAAATCATATTTTCCTCCCCTCTTCTAGATCATTCTCTATCAACTGTACAAATACACTATTATTTCTCTAACAAAACCCAAATCCTTCTTTTATCCTTACTTCCTCTTATAGCTACCAACTTAGGTCTCTGAGCCCCTTAAGGAAATTCACTGAGATTATTTTATAGTCACTTTCTTTGATTCTTCTCCTCTGATTCTAAAATTGACTAATCCCACCCCATTAAAACTAGGCCCTTCAAGGTCACCAATAACCTGTATACTGTTAAATTCAATGGTCAAGTCTCAGTCCTAATGTCCCTTGACCTGTCAGCAACATTTGGCAAACCTGATCAATCCATTCTTGAAATGCTGGGACGTAAGTCTCAGTTTTACTTCTATTTCACTAGCTATTCCTTCTCTGTCTCCTGGACTTTTTAAAGTGAGTAACTCAAGACCTCAGTCCTTAAAATTTTTCATTTATTTTTCTATACTCCCCCTCTTGTGCAGATCTCATACAGTTTTATGGCCCCATAATAAATATTCAGAAATTCCTGTAACTAGCTCCTCTATCTTCTACTCAACCCCTGTACATATATGGGATGGTCTAAAGATCTGATCTTAGATAGGGAAGACATGGGTAAGGCTAGATGGGGACACTGTAAATAAGTCCTTAGAAGTGAAAAAAAAGAGGATACACTCCCACATCATTAGATTTATCCTGATAGTACTGAATCATGTTGACAAGAAGAGTGCCAATTAATCAATTAACTGTTAACCAACTAAAAGTTACTGTCCTATAAATCCATGCCAGCCACCAAGACAACCATGAGTCCAAACAATAATTAATCCAGAACAAAAAACTGCCACTAGGTGGTGCCAAACCACAGTCAGGACCAAGAAGCAATTGGATCATGAAGCCAATCCACCTAAGCTCCAAGCTAGCTAAACCATGACCTGTGACCTGGACTACTGCAATAAGCTGGTAACTGAGCTCTCTGCTTCAGTTTTTTCCCCTTTTAATATATTCTCAACATTTTAACAGTGATTCTGTTAAAATTTAATATAACCCTTTAGCAGTTCCTCATCTCACTCAGAATTAAAACTAACATCTTTAAAATGGCTTCGCAGACACTACACAGTTTGGCCCCTCACTTATTTTGCACCAGCCACACTATTTCTCAAACCTGACAGGCTGTTCCTACTTTATAGCTTTTCCACTCGTTACAATGCCCTCTTTGTCAAAGGGTCCCCCATCTCCTAGGTATCCTGGAAGCAAATTCCTTCTTCAGGTCTTTGTTCTAGGTAAGTCTTTCCTCAAACACTCTATTAAAATTGTAACTTCTTGAGCTTCCACCACTCCTCATCCTCTGCCTACTACATATGTACTGACTTATACATATGACTATATGTTAATAGTATGTAAACCACACAAGGGTAGAAATTTTTGTCTGTTTACTGGTTTATTTCCAGTACTTAAAACAGTGCCAGGAAAATAATGAGTACTCGATGATATTTGTTAAGTGGAAAAATGTTACATGATAAAAGCTATAAAATTAAATCATAGTAGTATCATAGAGTGGTTAAAAGAGTGATTCAACACTAGATTTCATTTATAGGAGTGCCACTTTGTAGCTGTGTGACTCTGGGCAAGTTTCTTATAATTTCTAAGCCATAATTCTTACTTGTAAACTAAGAATAACATTAGTATTTACCTCAAATGCTCATAGTGGAGATTAACTGGGAAATACATGTCAAGTGCTTAGAAGATGAACTAAACCCTGAACTGACAAACTAAAGACCATGGAAACAAATCTGGCCACATTTGTAAAGGAAGTCTGAGTGTAGCACAGCCATTCCCACTCATTTATGTATTATTTATGGCTCCTTTCACTGTACCATAGCAAAACTAAAGTCATTGGGTAGCAAGAGAGACCATATGACCTACAAATGTATCTGGCTCTTTTCAGAGTAAGTTTGCTGATGCCTAACCTGGACAACTGGATGGACTCAATAAATGGTACATATCATTATCTATGTTCACGTGTAGCTACTTGCAAGGACAGACTGCAACCTCAACTAGCTAGACTATAAAAATCTTGCTTGTACATGGGTACTTTCCAGATATAAAATAAGATGAGATATGACTACTAAAAGCAGTGGCACCAACCCTTCTAAGATTATCACCTATTGTTAAGACATTCTTCCAATGGCTATATATTATAGAAAGGGATACTATAACTCTCAAAGCAACTAATTCATCTTTAACTAAAAATCAAAACAAAAGAAAAAAAGGTTTCCATACCATACAGTATGTTTAGAGCTCTTTATTGTAATTCCAAAAAATCTGAGTTATAGTAATAAGCTTTCAAGTACCAATAACAAAACACACTTTTGAGAAATGGACTTGAATAAGATATCAAATTAATGGACAAATGGTGATCTATGTACAACCTCGTAAGCAAGCTTCATGATTAAAAATAGAAAAATTTTCAGCCTATCTACCCACCAAATATCATCACCACAGCTTAAAAAAAATAATAATAGGTTATAACAGGGTAGAAACAGGAAGATAGGTTTCTCATTCACTTCTGGTTCCTTGTTTTTATATAACTTTGGACAATCTCCACTTAAAAATGGAGATGACTTATCTGTCCTTTCATGTTTGAAAATTAAAACTCAAACATGAAAATGTCTTAGTCAAAAACAAACTCTGTAAAGTCCAAAATATTTATTTACAATGAAGGTGAGTAAGAAGGAAAAAAGCACATATAACCAAACTTTCTATTACCAATCTGCTATAGGAAAGTACCATGTTGGAGACAAAGTTTCAGAAAATCCAAGAGCAAGTTATTTCTCTTTATAAGACATTATTGTTTCCACAGTCAGGTAAGAGATGAAGTAACTGGTATTAAGAGATCATACTGAAACAGAAAGTGATAGTTTTGCATACTGTTATTACTTAGCTGGGCCCAGTGCTCTAACCAACTAAAGAACAGCATATGATTCTTAACTTCCATCTCATACTTACTCTGGGATACATGTTTATAAAATTTCTCTTACCATATGTGTCAGCACATGTATGACTGAATTCAGTAAGGGAAAAGTACTTATAATGCTGTATTATTATTATCCCAGTAAATCATATTATTTACTGTTGCCTAAAAATAACTACATTACAAATTTGCAAAATGTAAATGACATATTCCACAGATTCACCTCGGTCACCACAATGTGTGTCACTGTGCAGCATAATGTTCTTACCTTGTTCTTCGCTTCCTTCCTTACAAAGACTAGAGCTCTGGCCCAGACTTAAACTGATATCATCAGAAGTCTTAGCAGTGTCTGTATCTCCTATAAAGTTAAGAAAAACATATGAGGACACTGTATTAAAGTAAAGGCTTTGTGTGTCATAACCAAGAAAGAATATCAGGAGTGTGGTAGACACCGATCAACTAAAGCAGTTTCTATATATCAAGGGTTACAATAATGGAAGATGCATTGAAATATTATGGACTATCAGAGCACATAATTATTCTCAGAGAACTAAAAAGAAAATAAAATGGAAAGCTTCATAATGTTAGCTAGTAAAACTATTTCTTTAAAAATAAGTAAATTTTAGTTGAGCATAGTGATGCATGTGTGTAATCCCACTCACTCAGGAGGCTGAGGCAGGAGGATTGCGAGTTCAAAGCCAGCCTCAGCAACTTAGGGAGGCCCTCAGCAACTTAGGAAGACACTGTCTCTAAAAAGTACAAAGAAGGGCTGAGGATGTGGCTCAGTGGTTAAGTGCCCTGGTAGGTAGACAGACAGACAGACATAGACTTTTAAAACAAATTATGTTACAACAATTTAAAATAAAATATATTTTGTTCCTTGGGAAAATAAATAAACTAAATCATTGTAGTGCAAAAATAATATGAATTTATCTTAAGTAGATGTGTAGACAATTTGTGTCATATTTGAATTTTTCACAAATTGGTTTTCCATGAACCTCACCTAAACGTGAAAAATAAGTATTTTCTATCAGCAAGGAAGTTTCTTATACATCAAAAACTTATAATTTGTGCAATATAATACAAATGGTCACTATGTTGAAATTTGGATGATGAAAAGATAACAAAAGATAAATAATTTTAGTCCTAAGGTCAAAAATGACATTTGAATGTGTAGTACTATTATCTTTATTATAAACAACAACAACAAAAAGGAAAGTCAGAGGCAATGTTCAAGTTAGATCATGTCTACCTTTAACAGTGGCTGCTGTTCCAAGACGAGAGGAACCAGATCCAATCTGAAAACACAATATAAATAAATTTAAATAAAATTAAATAAAATGCAAGCAGTTTGTCCTCATCAATACAAATTAGCAAGATTATCAAACAAAATTATATTATCTACACATGCTGTCATTTTTTATTAATATTAATATGTACCTACTGGGCATGTTCTATCACAGCCACACAACCTGTTTTCTGTGGCACACACTGTTATCTTACAGGTGTACCACGATCCTGAATCCCTCTGCATGCTCAAAACTGATGAAGCTCCAAAGGCCAGATGCCTCCAATCTCAAACAATTTGTATCATACAGTTATTTTCATTTTTTATGTTGTGTCATGACATGCTAGTGTTATAATAAACTATAGCAAAACCAAGCACTGAGTCTATCTGGAATAAAGTTAGACTTCTTAGGGTACATAAAGGAAAGGTTTGGCGGGACAAAACACATTAACATATGCTACAAAAAGCAACATAATCTTACTGTCCACCTGTTAGTATATCAATATGTAATTTCCTTAGTTCTAGACAAGAAGTACTTCTTTGTAGATGGTTAGAACATTTAAAAAGAATAAAAATCGAAAGCATGCATCCACAAAAAGTGAATTTTTAGCACAAACTATAATTAGAAAATTAAAATGTGACTGCTGAGCTTTCAGAGTGCTTATTTTAAAGACAGTGTAACACCTCTAAAATTTCACAGCCATTATTTATTATGTTATCATAAAAATCATATAAACAAATACCACAAATTGTATAAACATAGTAAGGAAACCAAATACAACATGACAGTTAACTAAATCAACAAGTCATAGCAACTCTTCCTATCAACTGTTTTCAAGGGATTCAAAGAAGAAAACTGTTAAGTAAATTTAGCATTGTAAAATAAAACTGAAAACATCACACAATCTTTATATATTTTACCAAAACCTACCTTTCATTGATTCAATTTAACAGTACTATACTGTTAAAGTTGAGCAAGAAATATGCTCAAAACATGGGTAAATATTACTTTTGAAGGGGTAGGATTTTCTTGATCTGGATGGCCACTGAATGAGTGTGTACAGATATAAAACCACACTGAGCTGTATATTCAAGATACGTACTATGCTATAGAAGCTATGACAGTGAAAAAGTAAATACAAATAGGCATATAGAGATGAAAATACTAGTAAACTCTGGATATGGCCAATAAAAATAAGCTTTGTAATATTTTTTAATTTTTTTATTTTTTGTAGTTGTAGATGGATAGCATGCCTTTATTTTATGTGCTTATTTTTGTATGTAATGCTGAGGATCAAACCCAGTGCCTCACATGTGCTAGGCAAGCACTCTGCCACTGAGCCCCAGCCCCAGCCATAGCCCCAGCTTTGCAACATTTTTAAACTGTTTTTTAAGCTTTATTCTCCTAGTGTTGCAGAATTTCTGTTTTCAATTAACCATAAAAGGCATTATAACTGACCAGGGGGAAAAAAAGTCCAAAAAGTATTTTACTGCAAAAGAAAAGTTTCATTCTTACCACACCTGCTAGATAAGTTACAGAAATAACATATCATCTTCTAGAATTATAAACAAAAAACTTCCTAGACAGAATTTTAAAAATAAATAAGAGCCAGGTACGATGGCATATGCCTGCAATCCCAGTGGCTCGGGAGGCTGAGGCAGGAGGATAACAAGTTCAAAGGCAGCCTCAGCAACTCAGCAAGACCCAGCCTAAAAATGATAAATAAAAAGAGCTAGGGATGTGTGGCTCAGTGATTAAGCACCACTGGGTTCAATCACTGGCACAAAAAATAAATAAAAAATAAAAAAGGAAACAAAAACTGCATTTCATGCACACCCTTCTAGGAATTTAAATGTTAAAAACACAATAAGTATGTATGTGTGTATGTGTGTGTATTTTTTTTGTTTTGTTGTTGTTGTTGCTTGAGATAGAATCCCACTACATTGCTCTAGCTCTCCATGAACTCACTATCCTCCTGTCCCAGCCTCTCAATTAGATGGATTTACACATAACAGGCATGCACCACTACACCTGACTCCCCAAAACCTTCTGGAATATGGGTTTTTGTCATTTGCTCACAACCTCAATGTGTCCCCCTTCTCCTCCTTTAGCACGCTCCCCACTTATCAGATGTCAGTCATGCATCTTTTCGTCTTTGAGCAGTGGACCCAGTCCCTGTCTAAAGAGAGATACATGACCTACTTCTGGTCAATGGATGAGAGGGGGAATCTGCTGGAGGACTTCAGAAAGAGATTCTTTTAAGTGTAAGAAGAGGACTAAGAAGAATCTCTCTTCCCCATTCCCTGCTTTCTAATTCTTCAACAGTATCTTAATTGAAGCTGTTGTGCTCATCCTGCAGTTCTGGAAAAAGGCCTAGAGAACTGTGGAAATGCCATCCTAGAGCTTCATCATTACTGAGATGCTAAACAAATGCCACACAAACACCTCCAGATTTAAAAAACAAACACAAATTCCTATTTCTCTAAGTTAGTATTAGTTGGGTATTCTACTATTTGCTAACAAAAGTATTCTTAATAGACACCATGGTAGAAATATTTTATTCTTCATGCTTTCCTGTACTATTTAAGCTACCCTCAAATAGCAAAGAATCACGACTGAAACAACAGGTGATCAAGAATATAAACTACTATATCCAAATGCAATTCATCCCCCAAAGGGTCGCTTTAGAAAAATTCAATGGCATTAACATTCATGATACATTCAGTAAAGAGAAGTGAGTTCAAAATAACAAGCACATTAGAACTTCATTTTGTTTTAAAAAGTTTTTTTATTATGTACAATACCATGAATGATTTTAATTTTCCTGTTTAACTTCATTTGTTAAATTTTCTAAGAATTCAAAGAAAAAAATATTAAGAAAAACAGCATCTTCCTATACTTGGGGGTGAAGTTTTTTATTCAAATGGTTTGCATAAATTAAAACATTGCAGTGTTTCTGTAGTAAGTGTCATAGGAAAGGTCCAGGAAGGATTATGGATTTCAGACAAAAGGCTACTTTCAACTAGAGAACACTTCAGGTAAGGCCACCTCCCCCAGGAAGCCTTGTCTTTCTCTCTAGCTGAAATTAATAAATTTTCCTTGGAAGTCATCCCTTTTTCTGTGCCATTCTGATGGCAATTATTACTCTGTGAAAGGACTTTGTACTTAATTCCTTGGCAATACATATCACATTTATAACTTTAGTTATTATAGGTCTCAATCTCTTTGAGGGATAAGACTTAGTCCTCATACCAAATAAAATGTTTTGAATACTATCAGGCACCAAATATTTGAAGAAAAACAAGTGACAAAGGAAAAAGGAAGGTAAGGAGAGAAATAAAGGGGAAAATAAAAAGGCAGAGAGGAAATGGAACGCAGAAGATGGAAGGGAACAAAGTAGAGGTAGCGAAAGGGCAAGAATGATAACGATGACTAAAGGTACAGCCACTATATCCAAAGAGCTCACTACGTGATACAGGAAGACATTTACATAAATATTTACAACAATGTGTAATCGATGCTACAGAATAAAATATGTGCAATAAGCAGTATGGCTGTAATGGTAGTATCTCTACCAATATACAAAAAGCCTGACTCTATTCCCTCCAGCTTCTCTAAAGGGTAACAATAATTACATCCACCCTATTTTCATTATAATACAAATGAAATCACTAAAACCCAAGTAGCACGATAGCCTCCAATATTTGCCCATTTTAATTTAAAAGTTACTATTTTAAGGAAAACCTAAGGCTGTATGTTATGCACACATGTAGTTTAATTATATTCAAGAGGGGATGCCTTCCCTAAAGGAAGCAGGACATGTTCCAAAAGAAATAAGGCCAAGGACAGACAGAGTATCCAAAGGTGGCTGGCCACTGCTGTGCTCTTTTACCTGCCTATTGCAAAAATTATCAAAGGTGTGGCTCTCCAAAATACTGTTGGAAAAATGTAGAATAACTTCCTAAGATAATCTGACATTACTTTGCCAAGTAAGAAGAAAGGCTAGGGTTAATTAAGATTACGAAACATGTAGCCATCTTTAAGCATTAAGTCATTTCATTCTATAAAAAGCAACTGAGGAAAGCAAAAAGCCAACAAAAAAACAGGATCAAGGATAGTATTACTATTCTTCAAAAAAATAAAACTTGAAACCTGTTATGGAAAGACAAATTGAAGGCCCTCATTTTTCTATATTACATTCAATCACAACAAAAATTGTTACCAAAATCTACTCACTTGAATTTTAAGTCATAAACAGAGGCAAAACTTCTATCAAAATAGAAAATAAGACTCTATTCAAGATTTTGATGCATGGAATATCATGTTTTCATAATATTGTTCTCAGATACTCTATTTACCTGTTTGTTAAATGAGGAGCCAAGTCCAATCCTACCTCTAAGGTTTTATTATCTACACATATAATTAGTAATCATTAATTGAAAGTCAACTGTGCACAGACAGTATACTACACAGTGGGAAAAAAAGGGAAAATATACTCTACAGAGGCTTATAAACTGCCACATATCATCATATGCTAAAAAACTAAGTGCTATAAGTAATAAGTGCTCTATCTACAAGACAAAGGGCCAACACCATAGTCTTTGAAAATCTTAAGGATATAAGATGTGGTTACAAGAAGAGTTAGAATTAGGCCAGAAAAGAAGATCTAAATCTCCCTCCAGGACAGAAAGTAAGAGGGAAGAAAGGTGGTTTCAGTCCTCAAATTGCAGATGAAACAACAGGAACACTACAGTGAGAATCAGGAAGTAAGGACTAGCCTAGAGCCTAACAGAAATCAGCTGTTTCTACTACATAATGAAAGGGCTGACACAATGACCACTAAACCCCACAACTACAAAACATTCTATTACGAGAAGTTTCTCCCAAAGTTTACTTCACCCCAGCTAGTGAAGTCATCTGCTGAAAAGGCAAGCAGGCGTGACTGGACCTGGCTTGAGAGATGTTTAGGACAAGCAAGAGAACTGTAACAGCAAAGCCAAGGTTAGACAGAAGGAGAGTACAACAGGCTGCCACCAAGGTTTGAGAAAACACTTTCAGAGTTACTATCCTCAGCTAAAAGTAAAAGCTACACAGCAGAAAGACATTAAAATCGCCACAGGAATCTGCAATGTTCTAGTTCTACTTAATTCAACTTCCGGTTCTATCTTAACATACCAAAACACTGAGATTAGTGGGTAAGTTTGTTTGTTCTTTTCTTTTTTAATGTAAAAGTAAGAGGGAGGAAGGGAGGGAGGAAGGAAGGAAGGAAGGAAGGAAGGAAGGAAGGAAGGGAGGGAGGGCGGGCGGGCGGGCAGGCAAGCTAGAAGCTAAATTTCCTAAGGCTTTTCCCACAACACAATCAAAACTATATGTGCTTATCCACGTGAAAAGTTAGTTCAAAATAAGAGTATTAATATGTTGTTAATAAATAATCAAAAAATAATTAGAAAGATAAACATCAACTATTATAGACATGAGAATTACTAAGACTACCATCAGAAAGAGGGGAGAAAGGGCAAAATAATAAAGCATAGGTTCCTACCTGGTTGCTTGGATCTAGACCAGCATAAGAATTTCTTGAACTGCAACCAACCGGAGGTGTGGCCTCCCGAATGAACTCAGACATTTCAATCCCTCCACCAGGATCACTATGCAGGAAAAATTAGAAAAAAAGAGTAACTATCATTATTCTGACATCAATTATTTTCTTTTCATTTATTTAAGTTATATCTTTATCTGTAAAGTTAAGAGGTTCTGACTTTTAAAAGAAAAAAAAAAGTAAAGAATGATCACCGTCCATTTATAATTCCCAAAACAGGAACTGTTTAATAACCACATCACTATTTGAAAATATTTTAAATTTTCTTACCCATGCTGTCTATAGCCAATTGAACATTAGAAACCAGCCTTAATTGCAACAATAGCATACTAAACATTTTATGATATGTGCCATAAAACCACTCTAAAAGAAAAGAAATGATTGCCTGTTGTTTCCCAAGAACAAAGAGAAATTAGTCAATTTTAAACATGGAAACTAATCAGATATCACATTAGCCGATGTCTCCAAGTGAGAAATCTCACTAAGCTGCATGATACAGTGATGAACAAATAAGACAAGAATGATACTGATTAAGCTATCTCTGTTTGCATTTTTTAATTTGTTACAGAACTTAACTGGGATACTGATGGTTTTAAGAACTGGAAATTTAAGATATTAGATTTGTATATGTTGAGTTAAAAGGCATCAGTCAAAAAAAATAAAATAAGGGGCTGGGATTGTGGCTCAGTGGTAGAGTGCTTGCCTCACATGCGTGAGGCACTAGGTTTGATCCTCAGCACCACATAAAAATAAATAAAATAAAGATATTGTGTCCATCTACAACTGAAAAAAAATATTAAAAAATAAAATGATGATGTGCAGTAACAAGTATTAGACAGTCCAAAGGGAAAAAAGTACTAGGATCAAAGAGCTGAGGCAGCTCATGTACAGTACTTAGAGAAAATGGGAACTCAGAATAACAAAACAAAACAAAAAAAAAACACACACACACACACGAAATTTCAAAAGTTTTAGAAACAGTATCCTTAAGACCACAATTCTTAGAACAACTTATAATCCTATTTTTTACCCAAAGCTTTTTTTTTTTTTTACTCATTCTACTTTGCATAAATAGAGTATCAATAAATTTTTTAACTATTATTATCAGGATAAAATCTCTGGGATATAGGCTGGACATTAGAATGGATATAAACTATCTTGCCACTCAGCATCTAAATCAATCTCCTCATACAGATAAAAAGAAACCCCAAATTCTTCTGGTTTCCAAACTCTCCTTGGTTTTTTTTTTCTTTTGTTGTTGTTTTTTGTTTTGTTTTGGTTTTGGTTTTGGTACTGGGGGTTGAACTCAGGGGCACTCAGTCACTGAACTACATCCCCAGTCCTATTTTGTGTTTTATATAGACACAGGGACTCACTGAGTTGCTCATTAGCACCTCGCCATTGCTGAGGCTGGCGCTGAACTTAGGATTCTCCTGTCTCAACCTCCCAAAGTGCAGGGATTACAGGCTTGCGCCACCACGCCCGGGTCTCTCCTTGGGTTTTGAGTAATGTTGATCCTGTTTTCTCAGGTTTAGGGGTACACTCTATGGGCTAAAGTCAATCAGCATATCCCAGTCTTCTGATCACTGAGATTAGTTCTAGAATAAACATATACTCCAACTCAGGCTAGTATGAATCAGGTCAGGTGTGTTCTATTGTTGACAGAGAAAATTTTTCTATGAGTCTTGATGCTGAGACATAAAGCCCTGGAGTTGTTACAGCCATCTTACAACCATGAGGTAGAATCTCTATAAGAAGCTAACAGCAAAGAGCAGAGCCTGGCTAAAAAAGAAGCAGTGTCATGACATGACTGATTGAAACTCTGCATCCTGACATATCTGAAAATATCTCTTACATATAGACTTTTCAGCAACATGAGCCATAAATTCCCTTATGCCTGTTTGAGTGGAGTATTCTACTACAATCAAAAAACATAAGCAAAAGAGAATTTGCTTGCAAGCATATCTTTCATTAAAGTATTTATTACCTTATCAGTATGAATTATAGTGTTAAATATCTCATAACTATAATGTCCCTGTTTGCTTAAGGTGTTCCTAACTCTAGGCCATTGACTATAGTTAGCTAGCAGACATCCAATAGGAAAAACTAGTTTTCTAACTTGCTATTCATTTATAAAAATAAAACATGTTAGGGCTGGGGTTGTGGCTCAGTGGTAAGTGACACATGAGGCACGGGGTTCGATCCTCAGGACCACATAAAAAAATAAATAAGTAAAATAAAGGTATTAAAAAAAACATATTGGACCTTGTTTACAAAGTTCATGGCCAATTCAGGACAAAAATGCCCATGTGTTTTAAGAAAAGTAGAATATGTACAAGTCTATTAGCTGTTTGGTATTAACTCATTTGATTCTGAATTGTACAAAACTTAAAGGTGCACAAGAGGCACAAGAGGAAGAACCAGCAATGTTACTGCTATTTCTGCAAGAAAGCTTCCTCTAAGTCAGACCTACAAAAACCAGAAGATGGAAGTCAAAATAAAGATCAAAGAATAAAATATTCAAATGCCGCAGAAAGGACAGAGCCCTCCTCTTGCCTTGTTTCAGCTTTGTTGATGTATAACTCACATGGCATATAATTCAATAATTTAAATTGCATAATTCAAGGGTTTTTAGTTTCTTCATGAAGTTATAAGACCATCAACATAGTTAACTTTAGAACATTCTATAACTTTATCACCTCAAAAACAAATTTCTTTAGTTATTATTCCTCTACTCTTTCCATCCTCCCTAGCACTAGGCAACCACTAATCTACTTTCTGTCTCTACAGATTTGCCCATTCTGGATATCATCACATCAATGGAATTACACAGTATATAATCTTTCATGACTGGCTTAGGTTGTTAAGACATTTAAATATATGTTTCAAGATTCATGCACACTGTAGCATACATCGGCACTTTGTTCCTTTTTATGTCAAAGTAAAATTTCACTGTATGAGTGGACCATATTTTACTTATCCAGTCACAGTCCAGACAGTCCTGCCCACCTTCATCCATCACTTCTGAGAGCAAATCCAAGTGATTACAATGCAAATGTAAAGTTACTATTAATACCAAACAAAATCAAGTATTTACTATGTGCTTAATATATCCCAGTCATTAGGAGATTCTGCTTTATTTGTACTTTCTGACAAAATCTTTCCTAAAATCCAGATGTAAGTACTATTATCTTCATTTTATAAATGAAAAAACTGGACACCAAAGATGTAAAATTTGTCTGTGGTCTCAGAGGAGTGAACATAAACTGGCATATGGTGTTCAAGTGGGAGGGGAGGGTACAAGTAATACTCAGGGCTCTCTAATGTGTTAATGTATCTGTATTCCTTCCTTCCCTTCCCTGCTTTCCTCCACACACCTGAATATAGTTACTTATAACCAGTACAGACATGCTAAAATAAGATTTCAACAGCAGGTCTATAAAACTCTAAGCCCAATGCTCTTTCTAAAAAAATCATGCTGCTCTTCAACATAGAGGCACTTACAAGTTCTCTCTCAAGTTCCAACCTGAAAAGTAACATCATTATCTAGAACAGATAGAACAGAGACTTTTTTTTGGCGCAGGGCGGAGAGGTACCTGTGATCGCCCATTGAGCCACATTCCCAGCCCTATTTTGTATTTTATTTACAGACAGGGTCTCACTGAGTTGCTTAGTGCCTCACTTTTGCTGAGGCTGGCTTTGAATACACGATCCTCCTGTCTCAGCCTACTGAGCCGCTGGGATTACAGGTGTGCACCACTGTGCCTGACCAGAATAGAGATCTTAACCTCAGCCCTACTTCGATGTTCTCAGGACACATAATCCTTGACTGATGAGGACTGGCTGTGCACTGTG
This sequence comes from Xerus rutilus, assembly GCA_028644305.1. Taxonomy (NCBI): domain Eukaryota; kingdom Metazoa; phylum Chordata; class Mammalia; order Rodentia; family Sciuridae; genus Xerus; species Xerus rutilus. The sequence continues at coordinate 27,888,406 of CM053401.1, forward strand.
GAATGGCTAGCAGTATCCCTGCCCTTCACCCTACAGATGCCAACAGCATCTCCCAGTAGCAACAACTGAAAATGTCTCCAGACATTGTCAAAGTTCTCCTGAAGGACAAAATCATCCCCAGTCAGATACGATGATCTAGAACAAACACTGGTCAATGGTCAACTTTGGGAAGACAGAGGTTGAAGGTATTAAAGGAATAAAAATGATTAAAGAAAAAAATGGACAGCTCTTTTTTTTTAATCCTCCAGAAAAATTTCTATACTCCACTCTTCTCTACAAATTCAGAAGCAGAACTTTTAGTCACACTATAGGTGTTCTAAGTATAGCTAAACATATAAAATGACTGAGTAAGAGTTTTCCTTTATTAGCAAGACTTGCAGGTTTTTAGAAATGGAGACGTCAGCACATACCTGGAAAGTATGGTAGTTTACAATTCTCACAGAAGCAAAGTGGTCTACTGCAGTAAGCAATACACCAAATTCAGGGAATCTCTACCTTTATGCCTTAATTTCCCCATCTGTTAAAAAAAAAAAAAACCAGGTACAGGGAAAGGCGGAAAAGTAGAAGGGGCCTAAACTGAATTACAGAGATTTTACAACCTAATTTGTTCATTATTAGTATCATATTAACTATGATCAGACTTTGATCAGAAACTTCACAGTACCAATACAGTACTAAATTTATAAATCTAATCCAGATTACAATGATGCATATAAACTATGAATAAACAAGACAAAGTCCCTGAACAGAATAAATCTTCCTCAGAAAACTCAGCCTAAAATTCAGCTTCATATACTTTAAATGGATCTTTGGTTTACAAGGTATTGTTATATTACAAGCATTACTGCCACGAGAACAGAGAAAATATGGTCTGTTTCCAAAATATTTGTATTCAAATTCTTAAATTGAATTGCTGACTTTCTCTTCTGAAGCATTAAAAATGTAACAGAAACATTAAAGTCTCTAGCTCTTTCACCAAGATAAAGACTTAAGCATTTTTGAACTACTGTACCACATAAGAGAAGCCAATGAAAACTGTAAGGCTTACAAAGTCCCATTGTATTTATTCATTCATTCACAGAACAGACTGACAGCTGTACTGTACCAAGCACAGTGATAGACTCTAAATATAAAAATATACATTTCCCTGCACATTACTTTTCCTCAGAACAGAATGTGAGATTCACAAGCAGTCAGGTAAGGAAAAGAAGAGGTTAAAAACAAAAATTACAGCCAAGATCTTACCTTAATAGTAAAGATTAAAAACATCCTATTTAAGAGTAGCAAAAAAAATAAGGATGTACACCAATACTATTTCTATTTTATCAGATGCTAGAAGCCATAGCCAACCAAAAAACTGAACAAGTATAACAACTAGAAAGAAAAAAATAAGAGAGTCATCATTTATAGAAAATCAAGAAATAACCTATGATGTATCATCATTAATAAGAAAGTTGCTGGATATGAAGTAAACTGTTACATTTAAGGGAGAAAAAAAAACAGAAAATAAAATTTTTAAATAAAATTAAATAGAAGAAAAAAACTAAAATAACAGTCAATTTCTGTTTGATGAAGAAAATGACAAAACTTGACTAATGAGAACTTTAAAAGACAAACTGAGGGATTCAATATAATAAAGACAGAAATACTTGGCAAAGAAATCTCTATTTTCAAAGCAATTCCAATAAAAATACCAAGTTCTTACAGATATTTCCTGGTAAATTCTAAAGTTCATATCAAATAGCAAAAGGCCAAAAATAGCCAAATCACTCCTGAAAAAGAACAAGGTAGAAGGCTGGCCCCACCAGCCATCAAGAGACATACTATAAAGCTACGGTAATCAGAACAGTGTGGTAAAAGCAAAGGCATAGACAACTAGGTCAACCAAACAAAAAAGAGAGCCCAGAAACACACTACCATATATGGAAATGCAGTTTATAACAATGAATATTGCAGGTTTCTAAGGAAAAACAGCCCTCTTAACACCAGGTAACTTAATCATTCATAAAGAAAAAGAAAGTCTTAATCCCAATGTGACACTGCAGACTAAAATAATTTCAGAGAGAACTGAAATGTGAAAATTAAAAAAACATTGAAACTTTAAAAAGATAATACTGAAGAATATCTTTTCATATCTCTGTGTAAGAAATAATTTCCTAAAACCAAAAAATGCCCATTTCTAAAAATGACCAATTATACTCTATTAAATTTTAAAATGTATGATAATCAAAAGAAAGCAAAATTAATTCATAAACTGGAAATATCTAATGTACATAACTAGTAAAGAATTAGCATAAACATTTTAAAAATTTCTACTTATCAATAAGAAAAAACTCCAAAGAAAAATGAAACAAGCACTGGAAAGAAGAGAAAAATCTAAATGGAACCTATATATAAAATAAGATGCTTGACCTCATTAGCAATCAGAAAGGTTAACTAAAAGTTACAGTGAGACACATTTTACACTCACCTGAATGGCAAATGTTAAAAGTTTGCCAATATCAAAAACTGATGAGGATGTGAACAATAAGGAACTTTCACGTATTACTGGTGAGTATAAATTGGTAAAAATCATTTTGACAAACAGCTTGGAATTACCTAGTAAAATTAAACGAGAAAATGCTCTACAAGTTGCCTTATATAAACTAGATACACACATGAATACCAGAAGCATGCACAATAATGTGTTGTCAGAGCAAAAACTGGAAATAATCTGAATGGCTATCAACAGAAGAATGGACAAAGATTGTAGTCTATTCCTATAGCAGAAGGCTACATGGCAGTGAGTATGAATAAACCATAGCTACAAACCTCAACATGGGTGAGTCAATAATATAAAACATACCATACCAAAAAAGTCTCACAGAGAAATATACATAGCATGATTCTCTTTAGGATGACCTAAAACAGACAAAATAGATACTACATATGTATAGGGATAGCTACAAAGACTGTATTACAGTAAAGGAAAGCAAGAGAATTATTCACCCCAAAGTCAAGATTATGGTCCCTCCTAGAGAGAAGAGCAGAATGAAAAAGGAATGCATGGAGCTTCTATGGTGTTTGTATACTGCCCTGTTTCTTATGCCACAGCAGTTGGCAATTACACAGTGGGCAATTAATCTCATTTAACTATTTTTCTTTAAATTATACATATATTTGATACATTCTTTGGAATATATATATATATTTCACAATAAATACTTTTAAACTAAAAGAAAACAGTAAAGCAACTCATTAACAGAAGCAATTAAATACATATATACACATACACCCATGTTCACAAAATCCAGAAATAATTGGAAAATTGAAACCTTAAGTAACTTCTCTAATATTTTACAATTAGGAATGATTACAGCTCAGCTGACAAGTTCAGAGTCTACTCTGTTTGCTTACCTACTATCTTTTTTTTTTTTTTTTTGAAACATGTCTCACTATGTTGACTCAAGTCATCCTCCTACCTCAGCCTCCTACTATAGACATGCACCACCAAACCCAGCTTTAAAAAATTCTAATGGAATTTTTTGGAGAAAGGAGACATAGGAGAACATCTTACAAATAAGTTAAATATACACATAAGAATAACCAAGATAATATTGAAAAAGAAAAATATTGAGAAGGAATTCATATTTCTAAATATTAAGCATATTATAAAACTGCTAAGATAAAAACAATATGGTATAAGCACCAACAAAATATTCAATGATAAATGGGATAGAAAATAAAGCCCAGAAACTGATAAAGGTACAGCTTGCCCTTCACATCTGCAGGTTCTGCATCCACAAATTCAACCAAATGCAGACTGAAAATGTTCAGAAAAAAATAACTGTTATTAAACATGTATAGATTTTTCTTGTCATTATTCCCTAAACAATACAATATAGCAATTATTTACACTGTATTAGGTGCTGTAATATAGAGATGATTTCTTAAAGTACATGGGAAGACATACATAGGTTCTACATATCATCTTATAGGGAAAGGACTTAACCATCTTTGGACAGGCAGTCACAGAACCATCTCCTAGCAGCTACCTATGATTACTATGTATATATGTTACATAGCAAAAAGGCATTTAAAATTACTGGAAAAAATGCATCACTTAATAAATTTATTATTTAATGAATGGGACAAACAAATCTAAACTAGAATGTTTTCAAATTGACCACTAGAGTAAAAAATAAAATGACAAAAATAATGAAAATAGATGTAGTGAATATTTATATAATTTGGGGAAAGAAAAATACCTTACAAAACTTGGTATCAGGGCTGGAGATGTGGCTCAGTGGTAGAGTGCTTATCTAGCACGTGTAGGGCACTGGGTTCAATCCTTAACACCACAGAAAAATAAATAAATAAAACAAAGCTATAAAAAAAAAACTTGATATCAAAGACAGAAATAACAAATAAATATAGAATAAATAACAAAAATAATATGTGGCATACAAATGAAAAATATGATATAAACTACTTGGCACATAGGATAAAGAGTTAAAAATCCATCGTAAATATGTATCTTCTCCAAACCAACAGTTAAGAAAAAAAACCACCAAATAGAAAAATATGCAAGCCTCCGAAAATAAAAATGACAATAACACAAAATATCTCTATTTTGCTAGTAATCCAAAAGCAGAAATATTAAACAATGAAGTATTTTAGCAGTGTTTTATAAAAATACTAACCCAGTGCTGTCAAAGGTTTAAGAGAGAGAGAGAGAGAGAGAGAGGTCCTCAAACTGCAGATCATGATAGTTAAATGGCAAATCTTTGGAATTTGGCAATATGTATTGGAAAGCTTAGAAACGTATGTAGCCTCTGGGCATGGTGGTGCATGCCTATAATCCCAGCAGTTCAGGAGGCTGAGGCAGGAGGATGGCAAGTTCAAAGCCAGACTTAGCAAAAGTGAGACACTAAGCAACTCAGTGAGACCCTGCCTCTAAATAAAATACAAAATAGGGCTGGGATGTGTCTCAGTGGTTGAGTACCCCTGAGTTCAATCCAGTATGTAGCCTTTCCAGTAATTATACCTCTGATAAATTATGGCAAAACATTTAACCATTTAAAATTTAAGGATCACAGTGATCTTTCTAACATTGAAATTTAAATTTGAAAATAACTGAAATAACTAAAAATAGGATAGTTAAGTTATGATACATCCACACAAGGGAATACTATGCATCAGTAAAAATAATACCACAGAAAAATTGTTTTCATTACTTCAATTAGCAGAGAAATAGTGCCAAAAACTGATTTAAAACCTGGGAATATAATAGTTTATAAGAAAAAGTCCCTGACTTCAAGAAGCTTATAAATGGAAACAGATATTTAAGTCAGATCATTTCAGGTAGTGACTAAGGCAATGAAAAAAATCATTACAAGAGTAAAATACCTGCACAATGAACAAATGGGCAATCATATAAGGGATGAGGCAAAACGTAACTGAAAAGAGACAAAGTCTTTCAATGCACTGGAAAACAAAGAAATACTACATGCCTTAACAGGAACATCCTCTTTTCATTACATTATTTATACCTTAATAACTGAAATAGTTCATTATTATGTGAATGGAAACATGGCATAGTGGCTAAAGCATGGACTCCAGAACTTGAGTGCTTGAATTATTTGATCTTTCTCACTTTGTTTTCTACAGTTTTAAGTTAAGAATAACAGCAGCATCTACCTCACAGAATTATTTAGAGGACTGAATGAGTTTAATATATGTCAGATGTTCATACAGAAACTGCTTATTTTTAAGTATTATATTAATGTTACCTATTATTTCTATAAGAACACAAGAAACTTTTGACTATAAACAAAGTAGATCCCTCTATCAAAAAGAGAAAGCTGGTAGAGCCAATGAAATATGTTAAAATGTGGCTGTGAGCAATACTTTAGCTGGAACAGAAGAGAAAGTTTCCAAGGTAATATCTATCTAGACTTTAACCCTAAAAAGTCAATCTTCTGAAAACTGAGCAAAGGAACAGCTAAATTTCAAAGGTTAAGAATATGAAATTCAAGCTGGGGCTATAGCTCTGTGGTTGAGCACTTCCCTGGCATCTGCAAGGCCCTGAGTTCAATCCCTAACACTGTAAAAAAGGAGGACAAGAATATAAAATTGAAATATATTTACAATAAAGTGCAATATGCAGATGTCAAGTAAAACATCACAATTTGCTTAAGACATACATATATTTTATTTATACATGTACCTTTTTTTAAATGATAAGATTTGTAAGCCATGCTTATAAATTATTTCTTCAAGCTGTGTTACCTTGGTTTTGGGCATTGGTATGAGTAACTTTTATGTGGTAACCTATTTTTCTAACTTCTCCAGAAATGAGGCTAATGATATTGATTTAATCTCCCAAACATGCCAGTCGGCTTTGCTCTATTCTAATATTATAATGTGCCCTTGTCTCTGTATCCTTAGTGGTAAGATCTAATACTGCATTCAGACCATATAAACAGAACAGACACAACACAGTAATAACATCATTACCCACATTCAATTTATGTCATTACAAACTGAGCAAGATGGGTTTTCTTACCTAGGTCCATTGCTGTCTTTTCTCCTGGTTGAACAGTTGCCTTGTTCAGCTTTGGCTCGCTGATCTGTGAACTCATTTGCACTCCTATCTATAATTTCTCCTGCATCTAGTGCTCTGTGTAGTCGATAGTTGACCATCTTCAGAACAATGAAAACAGCAGCTACCACAGGACAATAAACTGCTACTATAATCATGGAAGAAGGAAGAGCCTTTAAGAGAAAGGAAATGAAGATATGCATTTTAGAATGTTTTACATTTTACTCAGAGAAATCTGTATCTAAAATAATAAACACACATTTATGTACAAAGTAATTAAGTTACTAGCTCTAAATTGCAAAGGTGTTAAGACTACAGTGCCCAATACAGAAGCCATCAGCTACATGTGACTAGTAAGCACCTGAAATGTGGTTTAGTTTGAACTAATTTACCATAAGAAAAACAATAACAATGGATTTCAAAGACATTATGAAAAAGTAATGTAAAATATCTCAATTCTTACTTTGATCACATGTTGAAATAACAGTATACTGGATTAAGCAAAACATTATTGAAATTAATTTCACCTGTTTCTCTTTACTATGGCTATTAGACAATTTAAAATTACCTGTGTGGTTCATATTACATTTGTACTAGACAGTGCTGATACACAGTCCATGGCAAAATGCTTTTAAGATATACATATATTTTATTTATACATGTACCTTTTTTTAAATGATAAGAAACTGGAAAGCTAAGGTATCCCATTATATGTGAGTAAGTCAGAGTTGTGATCCAAATACAATCTCTATTTATATGCTCTGTGTAACTTCTTTTGTAGAATACGGTCTCTTTGTGTTCCAGAAAACTGGAAAGTAAACTGTCATGACAATGACCTTAGAACTCTTGACTATAAAACCAGGTAAGACATGGGAGACATGCAATATCCAATTTATTTTAAAATATTTAAATGTTCAAAATATTAAAAAATTACCTGCCTCCCAAATTAAAAAACAAATACAAGAATTCAGAAAATAAGCAATAAATAAGTTGAAATAAATCAGTCACATATACTAGTGTAGGGAATGTAAACCTTCATATTTGAGGATTATGTGGAACCTGAACACCAGGATGGCAGGCTCAGAAACCACCCCACTCAGCAGGCCCCAGAGTTGCTGCTGGCAAAAAGCATAAAACTAGGTTGAACTTATCCTCACTTTCATGAGAAAAAAATCACCTGGTTGTCTGTAGCTCCAGATCCCATAGAGTTGTTTGTTTGTTTTTTGGGTACTGGAGATTGAACTCAGGGGCACTCGACCACTGAGCCACATCCCCAACCCTATTTTGTGTTTTATGTAGAGACAGGGTCTTACTGAGTTGCTTAGCGCTTCGCCATTGCTGAGGCTGGCTTTGAACTCGCGATTCTCCTGTCTCAGCCTCTCTAAGTGCTGGGATTACAGGCTTGCACTACCGCGCCTGGCTTCCCATATTGTTTTAAGAGTCAATCTCAGCCATCTGATAATATGATTCCAAAATGGCTTGGAAAGGGGAACCTCAAACTGCTCAAGATGGTGTAATTGAAAAGGTCTTGATGGAACATGCAGATTTATAATATAGATAGGATAAAAAAATTTTAAGTTATTTGGAATTAGGAGAAAAAACAGATTAAATACCAGATTTAGAAGAATTAAGTACTTAGAAAATTTGGTCAAATAATTTAAGTACTTAAAAATAAATGCTCAGCTGGGTGCAGTGGCACACATCTGTAATCCCAGCAGTTTAGGAAGCTGAGACAGGAGGATGGCGAGTTCAAAGCCAGCTTCAGCAAAAGCGAGGAGCTAAAGCAACTCAGTGAGACAGTGCCTTTAAATAAAATATAAAATAAGGCTGGGGATGTGGCTCAGTGGTTGAGTGCCCCTGAATTCAATTCCTGTATCCAATAAGTAAATAAATAAATAAATGCTCAATTTATAAATTCAATTTAAATTAAAGGGATCTTAAACTAGAAAAAAATAAATCCCTTAAAATGTTTTATAGTTAAAATTCTGAGTCGTTTAAAGCTTTAATAAATCTAATACAGTATAAAAAACAAAAGTACCCTGAATAATCTTTTCTGTGCAAAATGGCCATCCTCAAATACACACACACATACACACTGTCTAATATACAGAAAAATATATACCATTTGGAGAATTCACAAAACTTCTCTATGATGTTGGTTTCCATCTGAAATGTACTCATAAAACTAGAATTCTTAAAGATCCAGGAAACTGAGATCTACTGTTTAAATGGCTTAGCCAAGATTACCCATCTTAACAACTTAACAATAAGGGAGGTTATATGCCTATTTCACTACCTGTTATATACCACGTTGCTAATACCATTTTCAAATGTAAAGTGCCAATGAAAAATAAAAGTTTCATCCTAATTTACGATCATTCATATTAAGGTAAAACCCACTGATTATATTAATTAAGCAGATAGAAAGAAAACAAGTCCAACATTATTAATTAATGTTAGACAAACTCAATGAAAACATTAATGGCCCCTCCAGATAGGAAAGGATAAAACTGAGGATTTAACATTGAATAGTGTATAGTATTTGCCTCTACTAAAAAAAAAAAAAAAAAAAGGCAAAGATTATACATTTTTTAAAATTTTTTTTTAGTTGTTGATTGATGTTTATTTATATGCGGTGCTGAGGATCAAACCCAGTGCCCCCCACATATGAGGCAAGTGCTGTACCACTGAGCCACAACCTCAGCCCAAGATTATAAATGTTTAACACAGACTTAAATAAACTCTCTACTATGAAACTGCTAAGAATATTGGATAACTGAGTGACAGTAAACACTGAAATATTAGAATGTAATGAAGTAGAGTTTCTTTCTTAAAAACACTATACAATGAAAAGACTAAAAACGATATGATTCTTTTTCCCCTAAATGAAATTTAAGTGACCATTACACACCAGGAACCAGTATCAGATGAGTAACACTTGCATTTTCTACTCAAATTACAAAAACTACCCATTTGTTTTACACTAGGTAGTTTGGATGTGTAAGCCCTATCAGTGGTTAACTCCAAAGTTCCTAGGTGTCAGAGGACAGCTGTACTCAAATCGCTTCACTCTTCCCTAAGGAGTAAAAGTGCACAGACACAGGCTGCTGAGTGACTCTGCTTAAACCTCCTCCTACTCCACTTGCATAACCACCTTGAGCTCTCAGCTGACTGAGACAGCTGACAGCATTAGCATCACATCTTAACAGATTATCAACCTTACCTGTAATTACAATTCATTAATATTACAGGAAAATTGTAAGTGGTGTCTGCCTTTACAGGATGTTTCATTAGTCCCCTAAAATCAAACACCAAAAAACTAGAAACTAGCTAGTTCACCTATTCTTGAGTTTTATGGATTATATATACATTGACTTAATTTATGTTCCGTAACAATACTTTAGAAAGTACTAATATTTCCAAAAGGACACTTTTCATCTTCTTAGGTTATATGATTGTGAATGTTATCTTCAAATTAATGCTGATGCCACCAAGCACATTAACAGTCCCTGGGTAATAAAAGCTTATCTGTTTTATCATCAAATACAAGTCTATCTACAGGTATACACCTGTACTGCTTGTACTGAAAGACTGGCTGTCCTCCTTTCCTAGGATACTACCAGCAGCAGACAATAGAGATGGAAGGCAGCAGAGCAGCTGGTGTAATACTGATGGATAAACAAGGTCCTCATTAAATAACTATAAAGATCACAGCACTGGAAGCACAAAATAAAGACTTGCAGAGTTATCCCGGGCTTCAAACAGTTTTCCTATACATCTTAAACATGTACATGTCTTATATATCTTAAGTATCAGAACACTGCAGAACTTAAAAGGTAATAAAATTAAAGCAGACAAGCTAGATATTTAAAAATTCTACTATGCCATAATTAGTTAGCTTCTTGATTTTGAGGTTCACTTATTGTGTAGCAATACTCGGCTATTCAAACCACTTCAGTCAGAAATCAGTGATCTATAACTTAAAGGATAAAAGAATGGCAGGTATATGACTTACAATTGAGACCAAGGAAGATGGCGGCTTAGAGGGACGCAGCTACCAGTCTCCCCAAACAAAAGACCAGAAACTGCGGTACAACCTTCTCCCACCCGGCTTTTGGACAGCACGGAAGGAAATTTCACTCGCGCGGGTAAGCAGAGCCAGCAGCCGTAGACACAGCACGACTCCAGCGGCTGTGGCCAAAAGCGGCCCGGGGCAGCGTGGCTGCGGGAGGCGGTCCCAGCGGCTCCGCTGGGAGCCATAACTCAGAACACCACTCCTGCAACTGAGGCCCAAAGCGGCCCCGGGTGTCTGTGGGAGGCAGTCCCAGCGGCTCCTCCACTCCAGCAGCTGAGACCCAAAGCGACCCAGGCGCGTCTGCGGGAGGCAGTCCCAGCGGCTCTTCCACCCCAGCAGCTGAGACCCAAAGCGACCCAGGCGCGTCTGTGGGAGGCAGTCCCAGCGGCTCCTCCACTCCTGAGCTGAGGCCCAAAGCGGCCCCGGGCGCGTCTGCGGGAGGCAGTCCCAGAGGCTCCTCCACTCCTGAGCTGAGGCCCAAAGCGGCCCCGGGCGCGTCTGCGGGAGGCAGTCCCAGCGGCTCCTCCACTCCAGCAGCTGAGACCCAAAGCGACCCGGGGGCGTCTGCCGGAGGGTAGTCCCACGGCTCCGCCCGGGAGCCATAACTCAGAACTCCACTCCAAGAGCTGAGGGCCAAAGGGGCCCCAGGCGTGTCTG
>CM053401.1:27900220-27949357 GCA_028644305.1 Xerus rutilus
GAATGTTCTCTCTCATTAGTGGATGAGGATACATAAGGGAGATGGGAACGGGAAACACAGGAGAAATGCAGGAACTCTGGATGCAGCAGCGGGGAGGGGGGAGGAAGGAAAGGGAAACGGAAATAGTAATGATGATTGATCGAATGGGTCATTACTACCCCTGGTACATGTATGAAGACACAAATAGTGTGACTCTTTATGATTTGCAACCAGAGAAATGGAAAAACTGAGCTCTGTTTATGTACTATGACTTGAAATGCATTTAAATAAAAAAATAAATAAATTTAAAAAAAAAACCTGAAAAAAAAAAACAAACAATTGAGACCAAGGCTGTGAAAATAAAGCAAAAAATTTTAAACAAATATCTTAAAATGTCATCATTAATGCAAGACATCCTTTATGCTTATTTTGAGGGCTTCCACTGTTGCAATTCCCTCATTATTTAAGGCAATGTTTACAAAACATTTTGGCATTACATACTTAGTAAGCATTCAAGAAAATGTGAACTATGTATTTTAGGTAAAAAAATTACCATATTTTAATTTTTTAAACTGGCAGATGAATTAAAAACTGTAACTTCAAAAGCAAAACTTTAATAAAAGTTTAAAAGAATATCTTTATGACCTTTTCAGATAGAAGATTTATTAAGCATGACTCTCAAAGCAAATACTAGAAAAGGACTATGAATTAAAAAAAACTTCTGTTCATTGAGAAACACTGTGAGAAGATAAGCCACAAACTAGAAGACACATTAAAACAAGTATTATTGTGTATATTATCTGCATGTGCATGTATGTGTATATGTGAGATACATAAAGAACTCCTCCAAAAACAATAGCAATCAAGCAAACTAATTAATAAGAAAAAGAACAAAAAACAGACTTTACCTAGAAAATGAAATATGAATGGTCAATTAATTAATACAACACATGAAGCCCTGGGATGTGTCTCAGTGACACAGTGCCTACCTAGCATGCTCAAGGTCCGGGACTGAATACCTAGTACTGCAAAGAAAAACAAAAGAAAACCACACACACACATACACAGACACACAAAGCCAGACAGAATGGTGCATGCCCAGTTATTTGGAAGACTGAGGTAGTATTGCAAGTTTGAGGCCAGTGAGACCCTTTAAAGAAAGGAAGGGAAGAAAGGGAAGGAAGGGAAGGAAGGGAAGGAAGGGAAGGAAGGGAAGGAAGGGAAGGAAGGGAAGGAAGGGAAGGAAGGGAAGGAAGGGAAGGAAGGGAAGGAAGGAAGGAAGGAAGGAAGGAAGGAAATAGGCTAGGATGAAGTTTAGTGGTAGGCCACCCCTGGGTTCAAACCCCAGTACTAGCAGTAGAGGGTAGGGAAACCACAACCACACAAACAGAAAAGGTGTTCAACTTCACCTAATCAGATAGCCCACAACAATATACCATGCAATGCTCATCTCTATGGACAAACATTAGGCAATCTGATAATATTAAGTATAGAGAACCAGAACTCTCTGAACTGTTCAAATATAAATTGATAAATACAAAGTCCAAAACACAACAAACCCTCCTGTAAGCACAAAATTGAGCGAAATTGTAGAAGATGCAATACCAGAAAATCTTTACAAAAAATGAAGGGAGACCTCAATTGAAAAATCAGTGGAAAATGGAAATTGGAGACTATTTTCCAATGGAACTTAATATAGCAGTGAAAACTACAGCTACCTGCAGCAACACAGATACAATGCACAAATACAACATATCCCAAAGATAAACTTGTGTTTTACTGTATTTTGAGTTTTTAGATAATAATTATTTCTTTAAAAATAGGAAAAAAGCTAAAATTTTAATAGTAATACAAAGGTTTTCATAAAAGAACATATTAGCTTTTATCTTTAATAAAGATCTATATTCCTTTCAATAACAGGTTTAGTAATAGATTGTTTAGTAATAGGAAGGTAAGAGCTTATTACTTTCCTCCTTAATTTCAAGAAGCTTAGAAAAAACTCTTAAGTCTCAATTACACTGGGTATAGTCGCAAGTGCTTACAGCAATCAGGTAGCACTAGATATTCAGGTCAAATATAAAGTCAAGCTGGGCGCAGTGGCATACGCCTATAATCCCAGTGACTCCGGAGGCTGAGGCATGAGGATCGCCAAGTTCAAAGCCAGCTTCACCAAGAGCAAGGCGCTAAGCAACTCGGTGAGACCTTGACTATAATATAATACAAAATAGGGCTGGGATGTAGCTCACTGGTTAAATTCCCCTGAGTTCAATCCCTGGTACCCCATCCCCCCAAAAAAAGTCAAAAAGCCTTCTTTCTGAGAACTGGGTTAGATCATTTTAATAAGATCATTCCTGGGCTGGGATTGTAGCTCAGCGGTAGAGCGCTTGCCTCGCACGCGTGAGGCCCTGGGTTTGATCCTCAGCACCACATACAAACCAATAAAATAAAGACATTGTGTCCATCAACAACTAAAAAAATATTTTGAAAAAAAAAAAAAGATCATTCCTTCTAAAAGTTGGATGAATAAAAATGCTAATTAAAACCACAAAGCAAGCCGGGCATGGTGGCACAAGCCTGAAATCCCAGCAATTAGGGAGGCTGAGACAGGAGAATCGTGAGTTCAAAGTCAGCCTCAGCAATGACAAGGCGCTAAGCAACTCAGTGAGACCCTGTCTCTACATAAAACACAAAATAGGGCTGGGGATGTGGCTCAGTGGTCGAGTACCCCTGAGTTCAATCTCCAGTAACAAAACAACAACAACAACAAAAACCCACAAATCAAAACCACATCCCATTTAACAGGATAGCTACTATTAAAAAAACAAAGCAGGGCTGGGATTGTAGCTCAGTGGTAGAGCTACATGCATGCATGAGGCCCTGGGTTCAATCCTCAGCACCACATACAAAGCAATAAAATAAAGACATTGTGTCCATCTACAACTAAAAAAATATTAAAAAAACAAAAAACAAAGCAGTGGCAAGGATGTGGACAAATTGGTGAGACCCTTGTGCACTGCTGGTGAGAACATAAAATGGTATGGCTCCTATAAAAACAATACACCAGTTCCTCAAAAAGTTAAAACCAGAATTACCATATGATCTAACAATCCCACTACTGCATATACATCCAAAAAAAAAAAAAATCCCAGAAGCATGATCTCTAAGAAATATCTGCCCACCCAAATATTTAACAGCATTATTTACATTTGGGTAGAAGCAACCCAAATGCTCATCAATGGATGAATGAACAAACTGTATATTCATACAAGGAAATATTTGGCCTTGAAAAGGAAGGAAATTTGTCATGTGCTACAATATAGAAGACATTATGCTAAGTGAAATAAGACAGCCATAAAAAGACAATATACCTGATAAGTCCACTTATATGAAATATCTAAAGTAACCAAAGCCACAGAAACAAAGTAGAAGGTAGTTGCCAGGAGCCAGCAAGAGCAGGAGTGGTGAAGAAAAAAAAAAGTTGTTTTTTAATGAATATGGAGTTTTAATTTTGCAAGATAAATTCTGGTGATCTATTGTGCAATAATGTACTATATTTAATACCACTGAATGGGTACAGTAGCCTCTCCTTATTCATGGGGGAGATGCATTCCAAGGGCCCCCAGTGGATGAATGCCTCAAATTGTGGATAGTATCAAACCCTGTTTTCTCTTACACTTACACAGATGTGATAAATTTAATTTAAAATTAGACATAGTGTGGATTTAATTATAACTTGTAGATTTTAGCAACCTCAGCATTTTACCCTTTTCCCTTAATTCAAGAAGTTTCATCTTTTACTTAAAGGAAGCATTTTACAACAGCATGTTTGGTCTGTCTTAATTGCCAACACCACTATTATGGAACTTTGGGCCCATTAAGTTAAAAAAAATCAGGTTACTTGCACAAATTGTAATACTGAACACACTGAAATATTGTGGAGCTAATAACCAAGAAGGCCAATAAGTGCCTAAGGTGTAGGTAGTATATATAGCATCGATATGCTGGACATAGGGATGACACATGTCCTGGGCAAGAAAGCACCAACTTAGCATAGTGCTCTATTTAAAACTTATTTCTGGAATTTTCCATTTAATATTTTCAGATAGCAGTCGACCACAAGTAACTGAGACTGTAGAAAGTAAAGACAAAGATAAGGGGGACTAACTGTACAGTTAAAAACGGCTCAGATATTTTTTAAAAGATAAACTATTGACATAAAAAATTTGTTAAGATGGTAAATTTTATGTGTTTTTCAACACAAGTTGAAAAAAAAAGATGAATAGTTTGTCTTCTCTCCAGCAAGAAAAGAAAATGAAATGCTGAGAAACAAGCTTGGAAACTGAACCATTTACAACACAATTTAATTCTGACAGTATATCCCAACAAAAAATTGGGATAATTTAATTCAGGAATGACAGGTATCAGATATTCAAGATGTCAAATACATTCTGATGGGACCCTTGAAGAAGCCATTTGGAATCACAAAAATGTTCAAGCTAGAATTATCATAACCATAAGAAAACTTCATCTTTTATTTCAAAAAGTCAAGTGAATGATTACTCACTATGGTTAGTACTCTGCATGGTAGAAACAGACTTTTACAGGATGCCCATTTCCTTGTACAGACAAGTAAAGACGTAGGATCACTGTCTATGCTTTGTTTTGGATTTATAAATTTCCCTATTTCCACTCACTCAACACCTGGAAATATACTGCTGCCAAAGACTATTTACTTAACATACTTACAGGTTTTATCTATTCACTAAACTGATCTCAATGCATCTTTTACAGTCTAGGTTACAAAGTGATTTACCACTAAACGTAACACTTAGTATCAACTAACATCTAATACTTATTATCATGTGTGATGCATATTTCCAAGTGCTTAATGTATAGTAATTTATTTAACCATCACAATCACCTAATGAAGTTGGTTATATCATTCTCCCCATTGTAGAGATGAAGAAAATGAGGCACAAAGAGGTAAGTGAACTTGGTCTCAAAAAGAGATATTAAGTAGTAGTTTGGTTCCAGAGTCAGGAGTCAGCAAACTTTTTTGTTGTTGTTGTTGATAGGTAATAACTGCACATTCTTATGAGGTATAGTGTGATGTTTTGATACATTTTTACACTGTATTTATTAACTCAAGATATTCAAGGTTATCCATCATCTCTAACATTTATCATTTCCTTCTAATGCAACTATTCAAAATCCTCCCATCTAGCTACTTTGGGTTAGATGATGCACACTGTAAACTATAATCACCCTCTGTGCAATAAAATACTCCCACTTATTCCTCCCATGTGGCTATGACTTTGCACCCATAAGCAAACTTTTTTCGTATAAGACCCAACAACAAACATTCCATAATTTGCCAATGATCTATTGTAACTACTCAACTCTGCTATTATATGGTAAGAGCCACACAAAATATGTAAACAAATGAGTATGGTGTGTTCCAATAAAACTTTATTTACAGACAACAAAATTTGAATTTTAGGGGCTAGGACTGTAGCTCAGCGGTACAGCACTTGCCTAGCACCTGTAAGGCACTGGGTTCAATCCTCATCACCACATAAAGGTATTGTGTCCACCTACAAAAACAATCAAAAAAAATTTTAAAAATTTGAATTTTAGATAAATTTCACATGCCACAAAATCTTACTCTTGATTTTTCCTTCAACCATTAAAAAATGTAAAAACCATTCTTAGCTCATGGATCAGATAAAAACTACATGAGGGGACTGAGATTGTGGCTCAGTGATAGAGTACTTGCCTCCCATGCGTGAGGCACTGGGTTCAATCCTCAGCACCACATAAAAATAAATAAAATAAAGATATTGTGTCCATCTACAGCTAAAAAAAATATTAAAAAAAAAACTACATGGAACATGGTTTGTTCCTCTATGCTTTTATTTATTTTTTTTAAAGATTTTTTTTTTTATTTGTAGATGAACACAATGTCTTTATTTTATTGCTTTGTATGTGGTGCTGAGGATCGAACCCTGGGCCTCACGCATGTGAGGCAAGCGCTCTACCGCTGAGCTACAATCCCAGCCCACCCCCCCATGCTTTTAAAGGAAAAATTATTTTGTTCCCTAACCAATAAAAGGTAAATTACCAATCACTTCTCCCTCACATACGCCAAGTACAAACCTATAACCTCCAACTGTGAAGCATCCAGCAAACACAGACCAGTAATTGCTCCTTTGCAATCTATACCCATGAGCTGGGTGCAGTAGCGCATGCCTGTAGTCCCAGTAACTCAGGAGGCCAGCCTCTGCAACTTGACTCCCTGAGAGCCACTGGGTTCAATCCTCATTACCAAGGGGGAAAAATGCATAGCCCTGAAATCAAGGCACATTCAACAGGGTCATTTTAATAATGAAATTCTAAAAATGGCATATCTTGCTTTTTTTTTTACTTGTATATTTTGTATGTTTTTTTCTTTCATATTTTAATTTATTTGTTCTATTTAGGTTTACATGATATCAGAGTGCAATTTGATTCATTGTACACAAATGGAGGATAACATTTCATTTCTCTGGTTGTAAGTGATATAGAATTACAACATACATGCAGTCATACATAAAGCTAGGGCTATGACGACCATCATATTCCACCACCTTTTCTGTCCCCACGCCCCCTCCCTCCTTACACCCCTCTGCACAGAGTTCCTCCATTGTTCCCGTGTCCTTCCCCCCATTATGGATCAGCATCCACTTATCAACAAGTACATGCAGCATTTGGTTTTCTGAGATTGGCTTACTTCACTTAGCGTGATATTCTCCAATTCCATCCATTTACCTGCAAATGCCATAATTTTATTCTCTTTTATTGCTGAGTAATATTGTGTATATATACCACAGTTTCTTTATCCATTCATCTATCAAAAGGCATCTAGGTTGGTTCCACAGTTTAGCTATTGTGAATTGAGCTGCTATAAACATTGAAGTGGCTGTGTCACTGTAATATGCTGTTTTTAAGTCTTCTGGGTATAGACTGAGGAGTGGGATAGCTGGGTCAAATGGTGGTTCCATTCCAAGTTTTCTAAGGAATCTCCATACTGCTTTCCAGATTGGTTGTACCAATTTGCAGTTCCACCAGCAATGTATGAGTGTGCCTTTTTCCCCACAACCTCACCAACACTTACTGTTGTTTGTATTCTTAATTGCCGTTCTGACTGGCGTGAAATAAAATCTTAGGGTAGTTTTGATTTGCATTTCTCTGAGTGCTAGAGATGTTGAACATTTTTTCATGTCTGTTGATCAATTGTATACCTTCTTCTGTGAAGTTTCTGTTCAACTCCTTGGCCCATTTATTGATTGGGTTGTTTGTTTTTTTGATGTTAAGTTTTTTGAGTTCTTTATATATCCTGGAGATTAGTGCTCTATCACGTGTGTGTGGCAAAGATGTGTTCCTGGAATGTCAGCTCTCTGTTCACTTCATTAATTATTTCTTTTGCTGAGAAGCTTTTTAGTTTGAATCCATCCCATTTGTTGATTCTTGATTTTATTTCTTGTGCTATAGGAGTCTTGTTAAGGAAGTATGGTCCTAATCTGACATGATGAAGATTTGGGCCTATTTTTTCTTCTATTAGGCATGGGGTCTCTGGTCTGATTCCCAGGTCCTTGATCCACTTTGAGTTGAACTTTGTGCATGGTGAGAGACAGGAGTTTAGTTTCATTTTGCTGCATACGGATTTCCAGTTTTCCCAGCACCATTTGTTGAACAGGCTATCTTTTCTCCAGTGTACATGTTTGGCTCCTTTGTCTAGTATAAGATAACTGTATTTATTTATTTATTTTTAATTTTATTTATTTTTTTAGTTGTAGGTAGACAGAATATCTTTATTTTATTTTTATGTGGTGCTGAGGATCGAACCCAGTGCCTCACGCATGCTAGGCAAGCACGCTACCACTGCGCCACAGTCCCAGCCCCAAGATAACTGTATTTAAGTGGGTTCATCTCTGTGTCTTCTTTTCTATATTCTATTCTTCTATTGTTCTACACGTCTATTTTGGTGCCAGTACCATGCCATTTTTGTTACTATATCTTTGTAGTATAAATTAAGATCTGGTATTGTAATGCCTCCTGCTTCACTCTTCTTGCTAAGATTGTTTTGGCTATTCTGGGTCTCTTAATCTTCCAAATGAATTTCATGATTGCCTTTTCTATTTCTATAAGGAATGACATTGGGATTTTAATTGGAATTGCATTGAATCTATATAGCACTTTGGGTAGTATGGCCATTTTGACAATATTGATTCTGCTTATCCAGGAGCATGGGAGATTTTTCCATCTTCTAAGGTCTTCCTCAATTTCTTTCTTCAGTGTCTTATAGTTTGCATTGTAGAGGTCTTTCACCTCTTTTGTTAAATTGATTCCCATTATCTTGCTTTTTCTCCAAGCAAAACAACTGAAATTTTTCAAAGCAGTTCTAAATTTTTTCAACAAAAGCACACAGTAGACCTACTTTTTACAACATGAAGTTGTAATTCTGTATACTACCTGTTTTTTTTTTTTTGGTACTGGAGATTGAACTCAGGGCACTTGACCACTGAGCCACATCCCCAGCCCTATTTTGTGTTTTTTATGTAGAGACAGGGTCTCACTGAGTTGCTTAGCGCCTTGCCATTGCTGAGGGTGGCTTTGAACTCACGATTCTCCTGTCTCAGCCTCCCTAATGCTGGGATTACAGGCTTGCGCCACCTCTGTTTTGATGTCTTCCTCTTTAATGAAAAAAAAGTATCAATTTGCACTAGAAAATGTTGTTTTGGTATTATTATAGAAAATTGGTTCCACAGAAAGCACTAGAAGAAAATGATAAAAATTTCAATGGCTTTTTATCACTATTTGACAGTTTCCTAACAGATAACTAAGGACTAGGAACAATAAAGAACAATTTAAATATAGATAAAAATATAAAGACTAAGTCTTATCTCTCTTTTAAAAGTGGATTAACTATAACAGAACCACAGAAAATTAAAAAACAAAACATTTAGTCAGCCTTTCCAAATAATACAAAGAATACAAAGAAATATCTCCTTAAAATTAGATGGTTTTCCTCGACATGTTCAACTATGTATTTATTTAATATTTTTAAAAAGTTGATGGACCTTATTTTATTCATTTATTTATACATGGTGCTGAGAATCTTGAACCCAGTGCCTCACACATACACTCTACCACTAAGCCACAACTCCAAACCCTCAACTATGAATTTATAACTAATAAATATAACTGTTACTCCTTATTTAACTGCCTTATGACATATTATATTTTGCTATTTAGCTACTAGAAAAACTAACTATCAGTAGTTTTTTTTACCACATTCCAAACACTAAATTCATCCAGATTGTTTTTTTTTTTTTCTTGTTGGTACCAGGGATTGAACTCAGGGGCACTCAACCACTGAGCCACTTCCCCAGCCCTATTTTGTGTTTTATGTAAAGACAGGGTCTCACTGAATTGCTTAGCGCCTCCCCATTGCTGAGGCTGGCTTTGAACTCGAAATTCTCCTGTCTCAGCCTCCCTAAGTGCTGGGATTACAGGCTTGCACCACCGCACCCGGCTCCAGATTATTCTTTTTAAGTCCATGCTTCTCTCTTTGAGTTCTTGGTATTTGTTGCCAACTTCCAAGGTAAGAAAACAGTGACTCTAGTGAGCTACAACAGAAATAATCACTGGCAAGTGTCGAAGGAAAAACTGAACTTAAATTTGTCTTAAAGTTCTGTGTGCTCTGCCAATCTTATAGAAAAGGAAGTAAAAATTAGATATTAAATAAAAATGGCTGGCAGATAAAAGCAGTAATTAGCAAAATTTAAAAACAGTATGTTTTATGACCTAGTCAAGAAAAACTACAGACAATAATGCTATGCTAAATTGTAGGTTCCATTCATCAATATCAGGAAATGTTCTAATACTTTTTCAGAAAAACTGAACAGTTATAATAATAGGAAAGCTGCTTTCTTTCCACTGTCTGCCCTAAATTCAATCAGTCCTATGGCTGTTTTCACTGAGTACAAACGACTAATGGAAAAAAGAATTGAGCAATTTTTGTTAAGCTCTACAGAGATAGCTAACTGGAGGCTGAGGGACCCATCTCCACTTACTCATCCTTTTGGTCTATTCACAGGAAGAATGAATGGAAAAGTTAATTATCGCAATGTGTGGAATTCAGTTCTATAGCTATACCACCTTTTATTTCTGGTGAGTGGGAAGTATACTGAAGAAAGGAGTAAGAGCTTAGTAATCAAATACTGCCCACAAACTTAGAAAATGACTATTAAAAATGAGGGGAGAGGTTAGATCTGAAAGAAAATGAATGTTTTTAATAAGTCTTCCAGTTTTCACATACCAGCTGCCCCCAAAGGCTTTTATGTCAACAGCCATGGCTCTAGGGATTTAGCCCTTCTGTCTCCTTAGGGGGTTGAAGTAAAGCATTCTAGTTAGTTGTTTCCTTTCAGAGAATGGGGCTACAGAGGAAAAGGAGAAACATTTCTCTCAATGTTGAGATTCAGGCATACCTTCCCACAGGAAAAAGAAAAATACAATATGGGCTGGGGTTGGGGCTCAGTAGTAGAGCACTTGCCTAGCATGTATGTGTGAGGCACTGGGTTCAATCCTCAGCATCACATATAAATAAATTAAATAAAGGTATAAAAAATACATTATTTTTTCACCAAAAAAACCCCAATATTCTGTAAACCCAACTACATAATACATCAAATTAATTTTGGAAGGCCAGCTAGAGTACATTTTCACCAAAGGTAATTGGTTTACAAGTGAAGCTACTAGAACTTGAACCTATCCATATTTCTCCAATTTCGAATTTTATCTATATATAGTAATAACATTTTAATACAAACAGAATCAGGGATAATGCTTGATACTATCTTTTATGTGTGGTATTTGCATTGTATGTTTGTCACCCCAGAATGTACATTGGTATTTACATTTTTAGCTGCAGAATAATTTTCTTTTTAAGTCAAAATTTATGTCCTATCACTCACCTAAAAGGGATCAAAATAATACTGTATATACAATTCATCATCAAATAACATATTAAGTTACTGTACTAGGATCTAGAGAAGGTGAAAATCAGTGTCTTCATAGTAAAATGTTATACAAAATATATTTAAATGTATTATCTTCTATTCTTGTTCCTCAAAACAATTTCAATTTGTTCAAAAAAATCTTTAGCAACAGAGCTTTCGTCACTACAAAAGCTACTATGAGTTATCTAATATAGGTTCACATCATTACATCAACATTATTTCAGTATAAGATACTTTGTGAATTAATTCTGTTTGTCACAAAAATCCTTTTGTGCTTCACTAGGACAATTTTTCCCATTCATCCCATAAATACATATTCCTATCTCCATGATCTGCTTAACTTAATCTTCAACAATTATGATGACATTCAATATCTGCATATTGTTAGAACACTGTAATAGCTACTATAAAAAAATTTTTTTAAATCAAGCCATGCTGTTGCAAACACCCAAATGGAAAATGGAAGGGAAAAGTAACTGAGCAAATTGCAAGTAACACCAAAGACTTTGTAATGTAATGATTTAGGAAATATGATCATTCTGGGCTGAGGAATACTTCTAGATGGTAGGGATCTAGACTAAAAAATCAAAAAATAGCCAGGTGTGGTGGTACACACCTGTAATCCCAGCATCTTGGGAGGCTGAGGCATGACAATCGCGAGTTCAAAGCCAGCCTCAGCAACAGCGAGACACTAAGCAACTCAGTGAGATCCTGTCTCTAAATAAAACACAAAATAGGTTTGGGGATGTGGCTCAGTGGTTGAGTGCCCCTGAATTCAATCCCTGATACAAAAAAACCAAATATATAGTCAGCTCTCCAAATCTGTGGATTTTGCATCTGTTGGTTCAACCAACTATAGACTAAAGATATTTGGAGGAAAAAATAGTCTATACTTAACACGTACAGACCTCTCATCATTAATCCATAAGTAATACAGTACAACCATGTAGCATTTACACTGCAGTAGATATTATAGTAATCCAGAGATGATTTAAAAAATACAGAAGGATGTGTGCAGGTTATATGCAAATACTGCACCATTTTATATAAAGTACTTGAACCTACCTGATTTTGGTATGGGAGGGATCCTGGAACCAATCCCATAAGGATACCAAGGAACAACTGTATAGTAATATGGTACACTAGAGATAAAATTCTATGAAACAAAAGCAAAATGGAGAGAAAAAAGATGGAATGTACTTTAACAGCACAGCTCTGCCCCAGTTTCCAAAATCATCTTTAAATGACTGTACAGACCAAAAGGGAGGTATTAAACAATTTCACAATTCCAAAAAGGTCTCCAAACAATCTCTGTTTAGAAAAATTTGTCAATTTTAGAATTTTTCAAAAATGAAGCTAAGAGGTAGGTCTCTAAATGCAATAAACCCAACAATCTAAACTATGTAATGGAATTGAATCACAAAAATCCTTTACAAAACTAATCCATTCTGCCAGGCATAGCAGCGCATGCCTTTAATTGCAGTGGCTCGGAGGGCTAAGGCAGGAGGATGGCAAATTCAAAGCCAGCCTCAAAAAGCAAGGGCCTAAGCAACTCTGTAAGACTCTGTCTCTAAATAAAATACAAATAGGGCTGGGGATGTGGTTCAATGGTTGAATGCCCCCAAGTTCAATTCCTGGTATCTCACTCCCCCAAAAAAATACCTATTCCCAAGCCATCAAACAGCAACTACCCTAAAGTATAATAAAATAACTGATATATGTCTGGGAATTATTACTGGTTACACAAATATGTTAGAAAAGCAAATATAAACAGAAAGGTAGAAGTATTTATGTAGCTAAGAAACAGAATCTGGTACAGACTTATCTTTCAATATTATCCAGATGGCATACATCTGGATAATACAGAGACTAGACTACCTCATACGGAGACTAGACTACCTTTTTTTTTTGGTACTGGAGATTGAACTCAGGGGCACTCAACCACTGAGCCACATCCCCAGCCCTATTTTGTATTTTATGTAGAGAGAGGGTCTCAATGAGTTGCTTAGCACCTCGCCATTGCTGAGGCTGGCTTTGAACTCGCGATTCTCCTGTCTCAGCCTCCCTAAGTGCTGGGATTATAGGTTTGCGCCACCGTGCCCATCTTAGACTACCTCTTTATCAAAAAATTACTGAAATGAAATCTGAAAGAATTATTACATAAAAACAACTTCAGAGGAATCAATGTTTCAATTTATATATGTCTTTCTCAGTAAACTTAACCATTCTGGGAAGAGGGTTGGGTATCCTATACTAGGAAATGTTTTATTTAATATCTTCTTTTATAAATTAGTTACATTTTGGCATGTAAATCACTCCTTTATTAGTTCAATCAGTTTAAGTAAACACCTGAGTAAATTTATAAGACTGAATTTCCAAATGGCATATACAAGAACCAGAAGCTATCTCAGAAAGTCCAACTTAAACAGCCTGACCTATTTCTGTATTTTATTTGCTTCTCACATATTCTATTGAAACAATTTTCCAGGACTGAGAATGAGTGAAATTAAGCATTCACTAACAAATTCTGTTAATATGTCTGCAATTCTGAAGGATGGGAGTGAAGTTATCTTGTTACTGTATGTCACAAAATGCCAATTCAGAATATGTTTTTTTTTTTAAATATATTTATTTATTTATTTTTATGTGGTGCTGAGGATCGAACCCAGCGCCTCACGCATGCAAGGCAAGCGCTCTACCACTGAGCCACAATCCCAGCCCCCAATTCAGGATATGTTTAATGAGATTACTCTATAGGCAAATATATATAAAATAATGAGGGGCTGGGGTTGTGGCTTAGTGGGGTTGGAGTTGTGGCTCAGGCTCAGTGGTAGAGTGCTTGCCTAGCACGTGCAGAGCACTGGGTTTGATTCTCAGCACCACATACATACATATAAATAACCACTGAGCCACGTCCCCAGCCCTATTTTAATAGCACATGCAGAGCACTGGGTTTGATTCTCAGCACCACATACACACATACATACAAATAAAAAATAAATAAATAAATAAATAAATACATGTTAAAAAAAAAAGAATGCTTTAAAAAATAATAAAACAGCTGGGCGCAGTGGCGCACGCCTGCAATTCCAGCACTTTGAGATGCTGAGACAGGAGAATCACAAGTTCAATGTCAGCCTCAGCAATGGTGAGGCACTAAGCAACCCAGTGAGACCCTGTCTCTAAATAAAACACAAAACAGGGCTGGGGATGTGGCTCAGTGGTCAAGTGCCCCTGAGTTCAATCCTGGCACCAAAACAATAATAATAATAATACATTTTTCTCACTTTTATGTAAAAAGTTTAACTATACTCTTATAGATGCAGTACACAAGCACAAACAACAATACAATGGCTCAAATTTAAGTCTTAAAAATCAAAATCATTTAATTCAATAACAAAAGTATTATGCTAAAAGAATCAAAACTATGAGGATCAAGTAGAAATGAATATTTCAAAATAAAATATTAACATACAAAATTAATTATAAAAACTTATTATTCAATTATATTTTGTTTCACTAAAATTCAGTGGAATAAATTATGGGCCAAAATACAAAACAAAAATCAGTAAGATTTATAAATTAAATAAAGGATATTAGCTCTCCTAGGAATATTAACCAGAACCCATACACCATTTCCATTACATTTGCCGTGAGCTCATTCAATTTGTCTGAAACAGAATGATGGTACTGCATGATATATAATCTACTTCTAACTTTAAAAGAAAGTGCTAACCCACTCACTATATTTAAGGTGAATTAAATGTGAAATGTGTTTAACAGAAATAAAGAACAAAGATCATGGTGCCACCATTTCCTACTATTCCAATCAAGCAACTCAAGAAGCTTAACAAATCAGAGCTTTATTCATTCAATGTACATTTATTGATCACCCACCAAGTCTCAGACACCCTTCTGAGGAGTGGTAATACAGCAATACACAAGAAGTGAAGAATGACTAACATGTTGTTTAATCAAGTCCCCAGTATTTTAAATGATTTATCTTACAACAATCTTTTGAAGAAAGTTATTGTCACCATCTCCATTTTACAGATGACAAAACTGAACCTATAAAGGCATTTGCCTACAGCTGGTAAGTGGCAGAAACAGGATTTTATATTCAGTCTGACTTCAGAGCCTGCGTTTTTAAGTACTAGGAGATGGTCTCCCTTCAAGGCAGTGTTCTCAACTTTTTTTTCAGTACTGACCTCCTGAGGAGCCTTTTTAGACATTCGTTTTCTATCGTGTTCCCTCCCCCACAATGAAACTTTAATATCACAGATACACTTGATACTTATATTACCGTGTTACATCTCTATACACAGAAAAAGAACCTTTTTTTCACATACACACCCAAGAACTAATTTTTGCCCACCTGAGTGGCATATCACACCCACTAAGAATGCGTGCTCTAGGGTAGTTTCTCAGCCTGGGCACTGTTGACACTTTGGGCCAAACCTTTTATTTGGGATGCTATCCTGTGTATCATGGGATGTTTGGTACCATCCTTGGCCTCTACCAAATAGAAAACAACAGCACTGCCAATCTAAAGTTAAAATCTCCCCAAAAAAGGTCTCTGTCCCTTGAAACATGCAGTTAGGTTCTTCTATTTACATACTTATAAATAGTGCAGTTCCAGATTTTATTCATAATAAACTGGAATAGGCACATTCTAAATAGACTGTAAATATTGCATCTCCATAGCTGATATTAATGGCAGCAGCAGTGGCAAAGAGGAGATAATATCTGATATAAACACAGCAAAAAAAAAAACCCACACTAGACCAGTAAGAGGAAGGACATTAAAGTTTAATAAAATCCATTTATAATGTGTGCTATCGACAAGAGTAACCCCCACCCCAAATGATCTGTGAGACAAATTATGTCATTGTAAGCAGATGCGAGAACCATAACTAAATCCCTGGGACAAAAGTGCACTTTATAAATGGACTTCCACTGTATTCAATATGCTAGCCAAGGAGGGAGCCAGATTAAGTTTATAATTAGATGGTGATGGGAAGGACTGCTCTGAGAGTACTAGATTCAGAACACACATTGAAAATGATCAGGGGACACTTCATTCACCACAAATCAATCACAGGTAGGCTTTCAGGAAGAGATCAATCAAAAAGAAGCATCTTGTATAACTGTATAGAGGATGGTTATAGGAGGTGACTATGGTAGTAGTCTGAGGTTAGAGAGAAGAAAGAGACAGTCTGTGTAATCACTGAGCCAGTGATCACCTTCCAGGAGCCTCCGTTTCCTAATCTGTAAAATGGGAATAGTATCTTCATTTCATAAGGCTATGAGGAGGACTAAATGAGAAAATGGGTGGGTGGATGGATATATAATAGCAAAACAAATATTTGATTTTTAAATAATGTTTAAGCCATGTAGTGAAAAAAAGATCTCTGAGTACATATGATTCAGACGAACTAAACATGAGCTACCAAAACCATGACTTACACAAGATTTGTGGAACCTCAGAATACAGAGGTAAATATGAGTCCAGTCAATGATCAGAAGTGAGTGGAAAATGGACCAAAAAAAAATAAGAAAAATCAATAAAGAAACAAATCTATATTTCATGCAAAAACTACAGAATTAAAACCAAAATAAGGAATAAGGCAAGGTTGTCCATTTTTACAACATTTAACATGGATGTGTAAAGTGCCATGCAAAGCAATTACATGAGAGAAAAAGTATAAATATCAGAAAGTAAAAACTGCTATTTACGAATATAATTGTGTATCTGAAAATTCTTTTAAAATCAACAGAGAAATTATTAGAACAAGTAAGATCTAACTGTGTAAGTTTGGTCGTAAATTAAACTAAAATCAGTAGTTATAGATGGGATCCTGAACAGAAAAAAGAACATGAAGTAAAAATTTTAAAAACTTGAATGAAATATGAACTTCACATGAATGATGCTGTAAGAATACTGGCTCTTTAGCTGTGACACATGCACCTAAGTCATCTAAAATGTGAATAAAAAGAGAAACTGGGTGCGGGGTATATGAGATCCCTCTGTATTACCTTGGCAACTTTTCTGTAAATCTAAAAGCAGTCTAAAATTAAAAGAATGGTTTTGGAGTCGGGGTTGTGGCTCAGTGGTAAACTGCTTGCCTACCACATGTGATGAGGTACTGGGTTCAATCCTCAGCATCACATAAAAATAAGTAAAGGTATTGTGTCCATCTACAACTAAAAAGAAGAAAATTTTTTTTTAATTTTTTAAAAAATGGTTTTATTTACACTAATATTAGAAACTAAAATCTAAGACTAATCCTAAGAAAAAATGTACAGAATTACCATGAAGAAGACTTCTTTAAAAAATGTTGTAAGGGGCATAAAAAGACTTGAATAAATGGAGAGATCACCTTAACTCAATATTATACAGATGTCAAACTCCCTCTCCCATAGTAATGCCTCCACAAACTTAGTGCCATTTCAATAAAATATTCAGCAGTATCTCTAGGAAACTTAAAATGGAAAAGCATGCAAGAATAGCCAGAAAGAATGAAAAGAAAGAATACAGAACACAGTGAGACTATAACTATGAAATATGTAGATATAGCTATAGACATATATGCATCTAAAACTAGAGTCACTAAAAATACATGGGATTCATGTAAGAAGAGACATGTTGATGGGACAGAAAACCCAAAATATCTCATTAAAAATTTAATTATGAAAAAGGTAGCATTTAAACCACAGAGAAAAAGATGGAATTGTTTAATCAATTAGCTTGATTGGGACAAATGCTTTAAAAAAAAAAGTTTTTAAAACTAGCCCAGCTATATTGCCTATAGCCAAAAAAAACAAATCACAATTGGGATAAACTATAAAACTATCAGATGCTTACAATTATATCACAAAGAACTAATCCTCCTTAACATAAAAAAGTTCCTAAAATACCAGTAAAAAGTGACCTAGTGGAACTGGATAAAGCATATGAACTGTTCATAGAAAGATAAAATGAAAGTAATCACTAAGCTTCTGAAAAGTTGCGCAACCTTATTCATAAGAGAAATGCAAATTAAAACTACTCTAAGACAACTATTCACAGTGCTTTCCTGTGGTACAGAGTGCAGAAGTAGAAAATGGAAGGATGGTAGGCAGTTAACAGAAGGACAACCTTTCACCATATTTTAGAGTTGTGCTTTTTAAATTTTAATCATGCAAGTTTATCAATTTTCAAGTATTTGAAGAAAATAAAAATTTTTACTTTAAAGTCTTTATATCATAATGAAAACTGGCAAATGACTACTAAATATTTTAAATTTAAATACTCAAAAAATCTTGTAAAGTTGGGGCTTGGTTGTGGCTCAGTGGCAGAGAGCTTGCCTTGCACGTGTGAGGCACTGGTTTCGATCCTCAGCACCACATAGATAAATACACAGAATATATTGTGTCCATCTATAACTAAAAATTTTTTTTTAAAAATCTTATAAAGTTAAAAAATAAATTAAAGGCAAACATTAACACAGGATGACTAATCCTTATATATACAAAGGGTACTCACCAATCACTCAGACACCACCACTTTTGAAAAAAGACGAAGGACAGAAAAAGTAGTTAAATGGATGTGTACTAATCACATGAAGAGACACCCAAAGAATTCATGATTAAAGAAGTAAATAAAAAACATTTCATTTTACTCTAACATTCTGAGAAAGGTTCATAACAACTAATGCTGGATAAGAAAAAAGGAAACCAGTCTTCTCATATACTAGTGAGATTATAACACGGTTAAGACTTTGAGGTGTCACATGGCAACGTCTAATTTAAATGTGCATACCTTATGACCTGGTATTTTCTTTCCTAGAAATTTATTCTAATAATTCTCATAAGTAGTGATACAGCATGTGCTTAGCATATGCAGGATTCTAGACTCAAACCATAGTACACATGCATGAACAAATCCCACAAGTAAAATCATGTATATAAATGTTCACAACTGTATCACCACAGTATTGTTTGCATTAGAAAAAAACTAACAAACTAAATATCCCCCAATAGGGAACTAATTAAGTAAATTATAACACATCAACACAATGGATTACTATACACATGGTTTAAAAAAAACTAGAAGAGCTATACGTCCTTCAGTGGAACCTACAATACAATATAATCCCATTGGATATAAACTTACATGTATGCTTCTGTATCTATAATACCAAAAGTCAACAATCATTATCTCTGAGGGGTGCAACCTGGTGAGGTGGAGTAGGACAGAGAAGAAAACAGAGGACTTTTATTTGGATCGACTATATTTGACTACTGTCAGGAATAGTTTCTACAGGTAGTATTTTCATGGCAAAAATCAAACAAAAGATTTTTAATGAAAGAGTGAATTGCTGGAGGAATACAGCATATGGGTAAAAAGCATTATAAAGTGTAATTATTAGCAGTACCATAACCAGAATCACAGTTATTCACTGCTGGAAAAAGCAGGTAAGTTTAAATGAGCAACCTAAGTAGAAAATAACAAGACGTTTTCGGACATTCACAAATAACAGAGTAAGACCTCCTAGGGTATTGACTATGAATGAATGTCCATCAGAATCACCTTTGGGCTTTTTCTGTTGGTACATTTGAGGGCAGCTGTTTTCAGAATACACATCCCTGTAATCTCTCCCAGATACTGATGCATTGGGGTAAAGCAGAATACGACCCCAGGCAAGCTAATTCTTAGACAGCTGTTTTATTATTCTGTCTGAAAGATTATGATTTTTCTGTTATGAATATATATGTGTGTGTGTGTGTGTGTGTGTATATATACATACATGTATGTGTGTGTGTGTGTGTGTGTGTGAATGTATTTATATTCCTAGCCAGGTATGGTAGGTAGCTCATACCTCTAATCCTTGGAAGGCTGAGACAGGAAGATTCCAAGTTCAAGACCAGCCTCAGCAACCTAGAAAGGTCCTAGGCAACTTAGTGAGACCCTGTCTCAAAATTAAAAAACTTAAAAAAAAAAAAAAAAAAAAAACTGAGGATATAGCTCAGTGGTTAAGCACCCCTGGGTTCAATCCCCAGTACCAAAAAAAAAAAAAAAGAATTCCTAATAAAAATAATCACCTTTAAACCAAAACAAAACAAAACATCAGATTCAGGATTATCCTTACATTAGACTCACTCCAACCTGTGCTATGATATAAAAATTTTACTACAGAAAAGAAATGAGCAGCAGCTCACAATGCAATGGGTGCAGGTGTGTTTAGGAAGGGTTGTCATTTGCAACCATAAAAAATTCTAATTCTCATCTCTGTTAGTAACTAAAAAAAAAAATCAATATTGAAAGTTATAATTAGCTGGAAGCCCCACATATCCCTGCCTATAGTAGTACAGTGGTTCACTTTGTGATTTTACATTTACTTTGGCTTTCTCTATTTTACCTACTGATATGTCTTTAATAAGGAAGAAAAACAATGAAAGCTTAAGTAATACTGACACCGCATAATGATGTGAACAAAAAATGTTTCGTCAGTAATTGTATAAGATCACCAAATCAAAGACCAAGTAACAACAGAGAAATTTGCAAAAGAAGGTTAATCATGTTAAAATTTAAAATTCTACAAACATTGGACAACAAAATAAGGTTCAGGTTTATTCGAACTACAGAGAACAGAAGGAGAAAAATTAAACAAACCCATAACATAGAACATAATTGGCCCACACTTTTTAAGTTAATTGAATGCAAGAAAACTGGTAAAATCCTAACTGGATCCCAGATTGAGAAAACTGGGTAGAAATGACTTTTTTAATAGCTTTATTTTATTTATTTATTTTTACATGGTGCTAAGGATCAAACCCAGCGCGCAGCACATGCTAGGCAAGCATTCTACCACTGAGCCACCATCCCAGCCTGTAGAAATGACATTTTAAAGGTAAATGGAGGGGCTGGCTGGGTTGTAACTCAGTGGTAGAGTGCTTGTCTAGCATGCGTGAGGCACTAGGTTCAATCTTCAACACCACATAAAAATAAATAAATAAAAGGTACTGTGTCCATCTACAACTAAAAATTTTTTTAAAAAGATAAATGGAGAAATCTCAAAATGGATAAAATGTTAGATATTAGGGAATTATTGTCAATTATCTTCAACATGATAAGGGTCTTATAATTAAGTAGGAGACAAAGTGTGAAGCATTTTAGTGTGAAGGGTTATGATGTTTGTAACACATTTTCAATTGAGTCCCACACAGCTGTGCAAGAAAGACTACATACAGATACTATATATACAGTTGAAGCAAATATGATTTTTTTCAAGCTCATAACTATGGATTCTGGATAGAGATATGAGTAACCATCAACTATTCTTTCAACTTTCTTGTTACTTAAAAAAAATCTTCAAATTAATAAGATACTGCAAAAACAAGCTTAAGCTTATTCTTCAATAGCACATAACATATACTTTAATATTCCTGTGGTCTAAGGGACTAAAAAAATTTTTTTGGATAATACAGTGTTATCTTTTTAAATTTGTCATACTTATTTCTTTTTAATCTCTATATTGAGAATTTTATTACTAAAATGCCAACAACAAAAACCCTGTTTACTACTCTGCCACGTTCATTATGGTTTTGTCATGAAGGTTAGTTTTACTGTGGAAAAGATATATAATGCATATTTGTGACCTGAAAGCAAATGATAATTATTTGGGTCTATTTTTTTATAGCCTTTCTTTTAACTATTTCAGACAGGAATGTCAATCTTATGACATAAATAGTATTCTCAGAAGTTAAAAAAATAACTCACTGAGAAACACTTCACATGTTGAATATATCACAACAAATACTTGACAGCAAAGCAAAACACTACACCCAAAAACATACATTCTTTTTTTTTTAATGTTTATTTTTTAGTTGTAGGCAGACAGAATATCTTTATTTTATTTTTATGTGGTGCTGAGGATCAAACCCAGTGCCTTATGCATGCTAGGCAAGCACGCTACCACTGCGCCATAATCCCAGCCCCAAAACATACATTCTTTTAACAATCTTTTCCCTAGAACAAAGATCCATTTGCCTAATAGAAAAGTTACAGAAACACGATTTCAGCACAAATAACAAATCTCATAAAGATGCCATCATAAGACCTATCACAGTGCCTGGCAAACAGTAAATATCTGAAATGTACAGATCACCCTTTGTATGCAGCATTCTAAGAAGCAATTACACCCTCCTTCCAATTCCTGAACACTTCATGACACATAAGAGACTAGTCATATTCTTATTCTGCCTTATAACATAGCTATGTATTTGTCTCAACAGCTCTAATTTATAAATTAGGAAAAACAATTTCACATAAGAAGAAACAAATTTTCATTCTGCCTTTAATGAACAATCTTTTTCATCTTAAATTTTCATTTTATACAATGTTTCATATGTAAAATATTTCAATTTTAAAATAGCCTAATACAGGCCAATGGCCAATGCACAATTCAGATATTCAGAATACTCTCCTCTATAATCCATCAAAAATGTTGCTACAGGATACATTTGAAAAACTGTTATAAATTGTACAAATAGAATCCCAACATATTAAAGTAAGAAAATAATGTTAAAGATGATACTAAACGCAAAACAGTACCCTGGATTGGGTCCTGAAATGAAAAAGACATTTGATGAAATCCATATAAAATGTGGTAGTCCATTAATAGTACTGTACCAATGTTAATTTCTTTCTTTCTTTCTTTCTTTCTTTTTTTCTTGGTAGCAGGGATTGAACTCAGGGGTACTCGACCACTAAGCCACATCCTAGCCCAAAAATATTTTGTTTTATGTAGAGACAGAGTCTCACTGAGTTGCTTAGCACCTCGCCATTGCTAAGGCTGGCTTTGAACTCGTGATTCTCCAGTCTCAGCCTCCCAGTGTTGTTAATTTCTTAATTTTGATGAATGTGCCATAGTTACATAACAGTTCAATATGGGTAATGGTATACAGAAGCTCTCTGTACTATTTTTGTAACTTCTACAAATCTAAGATTATGCCAAAATATAAAGATTTAAAGATGATAACTATGGGTGGTTGGACCTGTTTAGTTTATGTCTAGACAACACTCAAACAAGGAGTGAGGAGGGGTAGGAAAAGGAAAACAGGCAGCAACGTCAAGCTTCTCAAATTTGTGACTAATCTTCCTGGATTAGGAAGCAGAGCAGTCTGCTCTCAGGGTCCTACAGAATAGGACTCTTCTTTTCCTTGAAACCTCAAAAGGAAATGGCTTACTTATCTCCAGGTTTTCTTTTTGTTTGTTTTCCCTTTTTTATCATTACACAAAACAATAAAGACTGGCATCAATGGTGCAAGTTAAAAGAAGGACATGCTAGCCAGGTGCGGTGGCACACACCTGCAATCCCAGCACTTTGAGAAGCTGAGACAGAATTCTGAGTTCAAAGCCAGCCTCAGCAACTGAGAGGCACTAAGCAACTCAGTGAGACCCTGTCTCTACATAAAACACAAAACAGGGCGGAGGATGTGACTCAGTGGTTGAGTACCCCTGAGTTCAATCCTGGTACCCAAAAAAAGCAACATATGCTCAGGTTACAAGGATAATAGAACAACTCTAAGCTCTTTTTACAATTCTACCAAAGAAAGCATCCAATCAACTTTATGGAGGATGGACAGAGAAACCAGAGGAATAGAATATCAGTAACTACTCATTTTGCAAAGTTCATCCACATGCTAAAGAAGCCTACAGTGGTACAGTCCACAAGATGTCTGTTGTATTCTTCCCTTTTCACCCATTTGTCTACACTACTCTAGCATTACTACTCTCGGATACCCCTGGTGTCCTAATGCACCTACCAAATAGTTCTCACCTTCCTTGCCTGCTCATAGATGCAGGAAAATCATTTTATTTAACTTGGATTAAATAATAGAAAGCAGGAAGCAATCTCCTCTCAGAAATCATCGTGAGTACAAACAGAAAAAGTCAGATCAAAGTTGCTATGTGATATATGTTAGTGCAGTAAGCATCTTTAATTTGGACTAAGTTTGAATTAAAAAGTAAGAAAAATTGGGCTGGGGCTGTAGCTCAGTGGTAGATCGCTTGCCTCGCATGCATGAGGCCTTGGGTTCAATCCTCAGCACCACATACGAAGCTATAAAATAAAGACATTGTGTCCATCTACAACTAAAAAAATATTTAAAAAAAAAAAAAAACAAGAAATATTCTGCCAAACCAAAAAACAAGAAAAAGAAAAATTCTATTATCAAAGACAAAATGTAACTGAAATGGTTTTATCCAACATTCCATTGAGTAAAAAATTTACAATAATGTCCTGTTTTGGAAATTGTTGAACAGGGGTGGGAAAAGAGTACTGGGAAGTACTTGCAATACAGTTGATGGAAATTTAAATTAGCACTTCTAGAGGACAATTTGGCATTTTTACCATTCTCATCTTTCAAAATACTCATTTCCCTGGCTCTGTTCCTCTCTTCATTTCTCTACCCTTCCTTTCCTTTGCTGATTTTTAAATGTTGTTGGGCCTTGGATTCTGTCCAAAGCCACTTTCTTTTTACTGAGTTTTTTTTTTTTTTTTAAAGTTCTCCCTAGAAAATCATATCTAGATGCTGATAACTTCCAGGTATATTTTACCCCGTTTATTTCTTGAACATTCCTCTTCAACACTTTGAACTCAATTCATAGGTACCCTCTGAGATTGGTCAGTGATCTTATCATCCCTCAATAACCAATTCACTTTCCCACTTACTAAAAGGAAAACACTTCACATTTGGGAATTTTCCTCAAACCTCCAATACCCTCCTCCTCTCCTCCTCACTCTCAAGAGAAAGCATGCATCAAGGAGACTGCACAAACCATACAGAATGGACCTCAACTTCTGTGCCAATTGTTTATCCTTTCTCCATCAGCATTCACTCGTCTATTTCTAATAACGTATACAAAAACTAGAACAAAGTTCTAACTACAAAAATATTCACCATAGTGTTTTCTAAATAGCTAAAAATTGCAAACATCCTACATAGCCAGTAATAGGAAAATTATTAAATACACTGCAATACATCCATACTATGGTCTACTACAAAACTATTTAAAAAGTCACTTTTCCCTCCACATGGAAACATTCCCTATTTATAGTCTAGTGGAAACAGGAGGCTTCAAAACAGCAAAAATTCTAAGAGACCATTTTTGTTAAGTGAAGAAATGAAAGTATCTATAGATCTAAATACACTTTGTACTAAAATGTTCAGCAGACTGGGGTAATACATGATCCTCCTGCCTCATTCTCCAAAATGGTTAAGAACTAAAGGCTCTGTAATTTTTTATTTAGCCAAAAAAAAATCAAAATAGTTGAACAAAAAGATTCTACTGCATTGTCAAAACAGAAAAATCTAAATACTGAGCAAATAAAAGTACAGTATTAAAGACTACTAAAATTAAAATGAGGATGAAGTAGCTGGGTGCAGTGGTGCACACCTGTAATCCCAGCAGCTTGGGAAGGTGGAGGCAAGAGGTCAGCAAATTCAAAGCTAGCCTCAGCAATTTGACGATGCCCTAAGCAACTCAAGGAGACCCTGTCTCTAAATATAATATATAAAAGGGCTGGGGATGTGGCTCTGGGGTAAAGCACCCTTGGGTTCATACAAAAAAAAAAAAAAGAAGAAGATTAAGTATGCAGTTATTATTCATTTATTACAAATTAAAACATGATCTTATTTGGGAAGAAAAAGGTTTTCTAATATGCATGAGTGTTTTCCAATGTCCTTAAGTTCTGAAAAGACCTACCTTTATACTGGGGGCGGGGGAGGGCACTTTTTTTTTTTAGTTGTCAATGGACTTTTATTTATTTTTATGTGCTGCTGAGAATCGAACCCAATGCCTCACACATGCTGTGGGCAAGTGCTCTACCACTGAGCCACAACCTCAGCCCTGGGGGTTGGGGGGACACTTTTATATACAATAGCCAAAAACTGGAAAGAGCCTAGGTTCTCATCTACAAGAGAACAGATAAGGTGAACAAACTGCAGTACATTCGTATTAAGGAACACTATTCAGCAATAAAAAGCAGCAAGCTTCTGTTATACCACAGATGAATCTCAAATACTTGCTAAGTGCCTTTAGAACTACATGTAAAGGTTGGACTGCTGAAGTGTTTAGGGGTGACTTATACTGATGTTTATAACTTAAAAAGTGTTCTTTTAAAAAGTGGGCAGGGGGCTGGGGTTGTGGCTCAGTGGTAGAGTGCTTGCCTGGCATGTATGAGTCACTGGGTTTGATCCTCAGCACCACATAAAGATAAATAAATAAATAAAATAAAGATATTGCATCCATCTAAAACTAAAAAAATTATTTAAAAAAAAGTGGGCAGGTATAGGGATGCATAAATGGAGATATGTAAGATTGCAGAATCCAGGTAAAGGATCCAATTTTTTCAACTTCTCTTTAGTCTAAAAATTCTTATAATAAAAAGCTGAAAAACTTTGCCAACTTGCAAAAGAAAACACTACATGGCTAAATCTGTATTCAAAGGCTGCAAAAGAAATAGAAACTCTACTAGTTTTTCAATTGCTCAATGATTTAATGACTTGGAATAATTTCTCAAAGGATAGATAGAAAGCATCCCATCTATAACAGAAGATAGTAGCACATCTGAAGAATCAATTACTATTTTTGTAAATTGACAAGCTTTTCTACAAATTGGCAGATATGACTGCTTTCTTAGAGAAAGTTCACAAGGAAAAATAAAATTCATTCAACAAGTATTTATTCAGAACCTAATATGAGCCAAACACGAGAACAGATACTAGATACATGCTGCGCAATAATTCAGAACTGGCCCCTGCCCTCATGGAACTCATAAGGTAGTGAGATGAAGGGAGCTGAGACAGTAAACAAGTAAACAAATATATAACTTTGTACAGTACGGTGGAATAAAGTTACAGAATGAGACGGGCATGGTGGCGCATGCCTGTAATCCCAGTGGCTTGGGAGGCTGAGACAGGATGATCCCAAATTCAAAGCCAGTCTCAGCAATTTAGCAAGGCCCTAAGCAACTCCTGTCTCTAAATAAAATATTTTTTAAAAGGGCTGGGGATGTGGCTCAGTGGTTCAGTGGTTCAGTGCCCCTGAGTTCAATCCTCAGTACCAAAAAACAATCATGGAAGAATATTAAAAAGGGGAAGTGATACAAATATGTATGAAGAATGAGCTGCAAATGGGGAAGAACAGAAGTCGAAAAGCAGTGAAGAGCTTAAGGCAAACACAGACAGAAAATACCACGAAGTTAGGAAGTGAAAGGAAGGTTTGAGATATTCTGACAGTAGAGTGGGTAAGATGTGCTCCTAAGTCGAGGGGGAGGAATGGTATTGGCAACTAGAAATAAGAAAGTCTTTAAGATGACAAAGAAAAAAGGTTTGGGGATGTTGGAGGGGCTCATTGGGGAATTCAGAATGGTTTTGGACATGATACCCCTGAGGTGCCTATGAAACAGACAAGAGGAGGAATAGCAGATAGAAAGCAAATCAGAAGCTAGGAATTAGGATATTATTGATAGGGTTCTTTAAATTTACCTGAAGCGTTTATAATACACACACATGGGCCACACTCCAAATTTTAAGAATGGGTTTTGCACGTGTACACATTTTTAACACTGCCAAGTGATTCTGATGTCAACTAGAATGAGAACCTCTCATGTATAGTAATTTTTTTCTTCAGTGCTAGGGATCAAACCAGGGTCTCTTGCATGCTAGGCAAGTGCTCTACCACTCTGTTACACCTCAATCTTATGTAAATAGATTTTAAAGCTCCATTTTGTCACCTATTTATTATTATTTTATCTATTTATTTTAATTCTGGTATTTGAAACAAAACCCAGGTGCTTAAGCACTGAGCCACATCCCTAACCTTTCTATTTTTAATTTTGAGACAGGGTCTTGCTAAATTGCTTAGGGCCTCACTAAGTTGCTAAAACTGGCCTCAAACTTGCAATCCTTCTGCCTCAGCCTCCTGAGTTGCTGGAATTAGAAGAGTGTGCAAACACACCCAGCTACAGATATAACCCTTTATAAAAAAATAATAATAATAATATGTTGAGCAACATGTTACAATAATAGTTTGACTTAATAAATCCAGAGCTATCTAATCTCCTCCAGACATACAGCATTACAAAGGAAACATTGTTCTAATTAGATATTCTTTCAAATGACGTTTATTGAATCCATTCTGAAGGTGAATAACCTATTTCATAAATATTTTCTTGCAAAACACTTAAGAAATGTCTTACAAATGAGTAACTCAAGGTTCAGGAAGGTGAAGAGTCATGCCCAAAGGACACATAATCGCTAACATCAAGATTCAAAAATCAAGGTAACACCAATTCCAGTTTGCTCTCTACAACACAAAAATGCCACCTACCACAAAAGCTCACCATGTGTGACATGCCATGCACAAAAATAATTATAAGAAGATAAAAAGAGGTGTGTAACTTAGGAGAACCATAAAAGATAATCAGAAGGAAATTTTTCTGAATTTTTGCTACCCCTTGAAAGTATCCCCAAAAGTTAATGGCAGAAAAAACATCTGAATTCCACACAAAAAGAATCTTAAGACTCTTTATAATTCAGTGTACAACCTCTCCACAAACTTAGGCTCTTTAAAAAAAAGACAAAGGTAGCCTGTACAGTGACTTTGGCTTCAAAGAATCCTATATAAATCCCAGCTCACCTATCTGCCTATGGTCACAAAACAAGCCACTAACAGCTAAGCCTCATAAGAACACAGGGCTTGGGATAAAGAATCTATATGCACACTTTTAAAGTCATTATCAGTTGTAATTATTATAGAAGAACATAACTGACAACCTATGATTGATATTTCATTCTAACACAGAATGTCAGATTTTGCTGTACTTTAGTTATATACTTCAAGCTCCCAAAATACTATAGTACTAGTGTATTTCCTAAAATGTTTACAATCCTCTTGGCTAACCGGCCCCCACCACCACCAGGTTCCATCACTAGAAGTTCAGGGGCATTCACCTTTCCATAATAGTTCTAACACTTTCGGCTGTTTATATTCACAGACTACACTTGAAGTTCCTTGAAGGCAAAAACTTGTGTCTTGTTCATTTCTCATCATTCATTTAACATTGAGTTTATTTAGTTTATTTACAAGGCACTGACCTAAGTACAGCAAATATAGCAATGACAAAAGAAACTCCTACTCCATTAGAGCTTATGAAATAACAAAAACATTTAGCAAATGAGTACACATATCAGTTAGCAATAAGTACTATTTAAAAGAGGGCAGAAAGGCTATAGAACATGGTAAGAGCTCAAGTTAAGGGAAAGCTTCACATATATAAGAAACCTGAAGTAAGTGGAGCAAGACCACAGGTATCTGGAGGGGAGGCATCATACAGACAGGGAGATCAAGTGCAAGGCAGAAAGTCCTTGTTGGGAAGATTATTAAGCAGGCAAATATGTGGGTGTATGTGGGGGCAAGGACAGAGACACATGGGAGGGCAGGCACTAGGAGAAGAGTGACATGATCTCAAAGAATCACTCAAACTTCAGTACCAAGAATAAATAATAATGAACAGAAGCAGTGAGCCTCATTAGAACCCTACAATAATCCAGAAGAGAAAGAATGGTAGCCTAAACCAAAAGAGCAAAGATGGTGATACTGACAGTAGTAATGAGGAGCTGGATTCCATTATGTTTTGAAGATAATGCCTGCAACATTTGCTGATGGACTAGATATGAAGAGAGAAAGAGTCAAGGGGAGCTTTTAAAAGATTTGGGAAAACTAGAATTGCCTTAACTGAAACAACAAAGAAGCAATTTTAATTCCCCAGAACCTAGCACAATGCCTAGTATATACCATAAACTCAAATATTGGCAATTAAACTGAATAAACTCCCAAAGTGAAGCAGGTAAATTTAAATGTATTGGTTTCCATTTGCTCTAATATTCCTTCAATAGTGTTTGTTAATTACATTTAAAAGTACTTAACCATAATCACACAGTTAACTGCATGTGCTAACTCCAGAAACCCTGCACTGGGCCACAGCAACTAATCCTAACATCTCAAAAATCATTCTTAGTTTTAAATCTACAACTCTTCTGGATACAGGAGAAATCGAGTATAAAAGCTTTGTGACAGCCTGAGGATTCTTACACACAAAGTAATTAACCTGTTCATTAATGATGTCATATTCCTGGAAGATATAGTGGTGCAAAGAGAACTCCCTAGGCCAGAATTAATTGAAATCATAACACTTCATAATAAATTTTCAGAATGAGACAATACTGAACAAGTCCCTTAATAAAATAAGCTATCAGCATTTTCTAAAATAGCTTTTTTTAAAGCTCAATAACTAAGTCCCTTCGAAATAATTTCAATGAAAAACTAAAATCCGCTGAAGAATGTGAAATCTAGCACAGCTTCCTCCAAACTGGCACTTTTTCTGCCAATTAGTGAAACTGAGCGTCACAGAGAGAATAATTGGGTATCCTCACCTTTGGCACGTCTCAGAGTAGCATTACGGTATTTTCTAACCCAGCATCTTCACTATAGCCCTCATGAAGAACTACAAAGTTAGCAGAAACACACTGGAAGGAATTCCCTGAAAATAAAAAGTTACTATCCTTTCTCCCTTCCGGTTACTTTAAAATTTTAACTAAAGCTTTAAGTAACACTTCCCTCCACAAGTTTCCCTAATGCCCCACCCTCATCTACTGTGATTTAAAACAAAAACGCGCTTACAACTTTCAGCGAAAACATTGCTTTAAAAACACAGGTCATTCAGAGACGCTGGTCGTGCTGAATTAAGCAACAGGCAATACTTTCCTTTTCCCTATCAGTCAAAGGCCTTGAACCAACCCAAACAAATCTGCGAAAAGCCAGCCAGATTCCCTGTATCTCCCCCGCTCCCTCCCCCCAAAGCTGGCCTGGAAATGCCACAGTCGCTGACCGCCCAGCTGAACAGAAAGAACCGGTGGTGAGCAAAACAATGATTTTTAGAGGCATGACGGTTACAAGCCAGATCTTCAACCACCACCTAGAAGCGAGGGAAAGCCGGGACGGCCGCAGCTACACTCGGAGCGGAACGCACACATCCTCGGCCCGCGCCCCAGGCTCGGAGCGCCCAGAGGCACGGAGGCGGGAGGGCGCCCCCGGGGGCAGCGGCGGGGAGCGCCCCGGGTAAAGGGGCGCCGAGGGGTGCCCGGGCAGCGCACGCAAACACGCCGGCGTGCCCAGCGTGAGCGCGGCGTCCCCCGGAGCGGCCAGCCGCTCGGCCCAGCCCGAGACGCTGAAGGCAGCGAGGGAGACCCAGCTGGGGTCTGCCCACGAGGAGGAAAGGCTGGACTGGCCACAGGTGAAGGGCCCCCTGAGAAGGGGCCTAAACAGCAGCAGCTTCCCGGCCCGCGGGCGGGCGGGGGCGCGGGCTGCTGTTGACTCCGGCAGGGGAAGCCCCGGAGAGCGGAGGGGGAGCCAGCGGGGG
Organism: Xerus rutilus; assembly: GCA_028644305.1. Taxonomy (NCBI): domain Eukaryota; kingdom Metazoa; phylum Chordata; class Mammalia; order Rodentia; family Sciuridae; genus Xerus; species Xerus rutilus. Next base: position 27,931,731 of record CM053401.1, read on the forward strand.
AGGGAAGGGGCGCCAGGGGGCAGCGGTCCCCGGGGCGCGCCGCGAGTCCGGGCGGCGGGGAAGGAGCCGCCGCTCCCCGCCCCCACACTCACCATGTAGAGGGTGAAGGGCAGGCCGAGCAGAAAGAGCCACAGGTAGAGGTGCAGCGCGTTCACGAAGGTGGCCTGGTGCGGGTCGTAGTACCAGCCCCCGCTGAGTGCGGCCCACACCCCCTGCCGGAGGATCTGCAGCGTCTGCGACCCCATCCCCACCCGGCGCCGCCGCCGCCGCCGCCGCCGTCGTCCCCGCCCCGGCCCCAGCTCGGCCTCGTCGCCGGAGCCTGCAGCTGCTCGGTCTAGCCCCCTCCCGAGCTCCGGGAGAGCGGGCCGGCGCCGCGGCGGTCGCTAGTACTGCTGCAGGAGGAGGAGGCAGCGAACCGGGAGGAGGAGACCGAGAAGGAGGAGGCGGCGAGCGGCGGGGCGGAGGAGGAGGAGGAGACCGGCCTCCAGAGCGCCGCCGCCATCTTGTCTCCTAACACCCGGAGCCGGGGCCGGAGTCCGGCCCGCGGCCCGCCAGCGCCCCCGCCGCCGCCGCGACCCCCGCCGGCCGCCAGTCCTGGCCCGGCGGAGCAGGCGACCCGGCGCCGGGCTGGGACGCGGAGGAAGCCGCGCCCCCTCGGGCTCCTCCTCTCCTTTCCCTCCGCCCCCTGAGCAGGCTTCCCGCGGGTGCGCGCAGCGCCTCGGCCGCGCGGGCGCCTCCTGTCGGCGCCCGGGAAAAGCGCGTGCGGACGCGGCCCCGGGACTGGGAGGGGCACGGTGGACTGCGGTGGGGAATCTAGGGAACCCCACTCCGCCCTGGTAGATGACTGGCAAGTCTGTTTGCCGATTCCTCAAAGGGATCTTTCTGACTCCGAAATTTATAGACCCTGCCGTCAGAAAAGCATCCTGATTGATACTTGTGATATTTCTTAAAGACCTAGGTAGGAGCTAAAAGACCTTAAAGCTAAGGTCTGAGAGATAATCACTGAAGACCTGGAAGAATTAATTCTTGAAAAATCACAAATACACCCAATTTGAGCAGGAAGTGTTTTGGCCCTTGGAGTACTTATGTGAGAAAAATACTCAAATCCCAGATGGAAGGATTCACTACTTCCAAGAATAAATAAATTAATAGAAGTTGCCAGAGATATAAAAGTATAGAGCAGGCAAGTTATCTTTGTGCACCATGACTTTATCTTTTAATGTGCTGTGGCTAGTAGCCATTTTTATCAATGGGCCAGTCTAAACAGGGTTGAAAGATTTAACTGTGACTCCACCCCAAGTTACAATAGGGTCTTGCACTTCTCTTTTTATAGCTGCAAAATCTGGGAATCATTCTTGGCTCTGTGTAGTGTTTATAAGGCATGTCTGATCTCACTGAATGAAATTTTTTAAAAAGAGTTTATTATAGCAATTAAAGTACTCCATATTCCCAGATTAAAGTTGCTATAATTAATGAGGGAAGCAAGAAAGCCAAAGGAACTGGTGACGTTCTAAGGAGAGTAGTGAAAAACCATCACAATACCTCCAAGTGCCATGCCATTTACAGTTGTTCAAACATTTTCACACCCATTTCATTTGACATTCACAACATTACTATGGGCAGCATAGAGGCTTTCCTTGTTTTATGAATGAGTGAACCTACAACTGAAACAAACTAAAGTGATTGTCCAGGTCCTCATAAGTAATAAGTGGTTGAAAAGAGTCTAAAACTAGCAGTCATCCTCCCTGCATAAACTTAACTTTCAGAGTTTATTTTTCAGCATTCTTCATCTGCCCGTACAGGTAAAAGTCTGAACTGATTAGCAGTTTCTGGTTACCTGTGCCTGTGGTCAGCATAAATGTTGTCCTGAAAATGTAGTCGGGGGACATCATCTCAGGGCTTGACACAAATTCTCAAGCACCACTTCAGAGAAATTCTGTGGTAGGGCCCAGCAAACTGTTTTAAGAAGTCCTCCATGTGAAGAAGACCAAAATAAAATAAAATAACCCTTCCAGAGGATCCTAATGGACATTCAAGGTGGGAACTAACCACTGTAGAACACCCTCCACAGCCTTAATTTTTTATAGCAGCAAAGTCCTCGAGTTCCAGTGAGACACCTTTAAATGGAGAGATGTGAATGAACACTAGCCAAAATATATTTTTAAATGTGTCTAAAAGCAAAATTAAGATTAAATAATGCAAGGTTACAATTAAAGTAGTGGCTGTGGGGTTTGGTCACAGACACAAGATATTGTCAAGTTTTCATTTGTTTCTCCTAAAGGAGACAGGAAAGCTTTCTGAGAAGGTTTTGGAAGTGATCCCAAGCCTTCCAACACAAAGAAAGATGTAAACAAGGATAAAATTCCAATACCACATCAGTTTACACAGCAGCAAACATCCACTGTGGTTTAATATGGAAGGATTAACTGTAATAAGGACGAAGTAGAATGAGAGAAATGGAGACTAGAACTAGATACATCCATGGAATGAAAAGCAGACCCAGCTGGCATGATGAACATTCAGCCAGGAGACAGTATCTGGAGAGTATGGAACCGGCAGCAGGCCAGGAAGGCAGCCGGCACAGCCTGGTTCCACACAGAACATAAGTATTGTAAGCCATTGGACAGCTGGAACACAGCCTTGAGAAACCCAGGAGCAGGCAAAAATGAGGAACTCATGACAAGCATTAAGAAAATGTTTTGTTGATAGCACGGTCTCAGCCTCAGTGTTGGAGTTTTCCAGGTTCAAATTCAGATTCTCAAGTTGGAGACTTGAGAGAATAAGATATCCAAAGGCCAGATGTGGAGGACAGAGACAAAGTAGAATCTTACCTAGGATAGGGTACATATTACACTGAACATGATGGCCTTATACTAAGGTCCCTGAGTGTCAGTATAGAACTCTAATTCCCCTCCAATATGGCTGCTCTTGATCCCAGAGCCTAGAGATGGGAATCACAGGTTAACAGCCACTGAGTGAAAAGGGGACAACAGATGAACAGGCCCAGAAGGTAGAACAGGCAGTTAAGGACTACTGTCTTTCAGCTCTGGACTGGTAGAAGCATTTTAGAAAAATGCTAATTAACTAACTTAGAGAGTTAGCAGCTGAAAGAACCCAGTAAAAAGGCTGACCTTTCCAAATGACTGACTCAGTCATGAAAGGTGGAGGGGAAATCTACAGTGCTTTTTATCTGCAGCTTTCAAAATGTGTAAGACTGCTGCCACAACAGGCATCCTATTTTATAAACAGGGTGCTAAGGCACAGAGAGGTTAAATGGTTTGCCCCAGGTAACATACCCTCTTGTACCCATAAAATGTAAAAGCAGGACAAAAATTCAGAGATCTAATTTGTTAAGTGTTCAGCCTCTTAGCTAGGCATAAAAGCCATTCGTAGTGTTACACTTAGCATGTCAAAGTTAGCAGCCACGACATACTACCAAACCACCACCTCACATTTGCTCATCTTTCAGCTAATATAAAATTATGTTTCCTGAATAGCTCATAGGCCCCTTGAGGACTGGGAATGCTCAACAACAGATGCTCTCTCTTGTCTGAAAGGGACAAAGCTGCATAGGCAAAACCTTTTAATAACCCCACCCAAACCCACCCGGGAGCAGAGGCGTACGCACTGCAGTTCTGTCAGTTATATGTAGTGGCAGTTATCTACTTCAGGGCCTATGTGTCGTGCTAACAGCCCCAATGCAGAAAATAACCATGTTTTCTCCAGGCCAGCCCCTCTTCTTTGTCTTATGAAACCAACATTTTCCAACCTGCTCAGGCTTGGCCCCTCTCATACTCTCCCCCATGGTCTAGACTTCTATCATTTTTCCTCTGCCCTACCCTTCCTTAATGTTGCCAGATCAGCCATCCTAGTGGATGCCCTCATTCACTCATGCCCAGTAGCTCCTATTGCCATTAGTCTCTCCTCTTCAAAACCGTTGGACCTTCTACCAGCAAATGAATCTCCCTAATTCACTTTTCTTAAAGGCTTTTAATGTCAACACATTCCTACAGAACTAAAGGCATGCTCCTTAGCTGGGCATTCAAGGTGGCTCTGCAACCTGAATCACTATTTTCTCTAAATTAACTGCCTCCACTCCCCAGCATGAACCCTTTTAATTGGTGAATATCAGCATACTTATTTTTTTAAGTATTTATTTTTTAGTTGTAGGCAGACAGAATATTTTATTTTTACGTGGTGCTGAGGATCGAACCCAGTGCCTCACGCATGCTAGGCGAGCACGCTACCACTGTGCCACAACCCCAGCCCCAGCATACTTATTTTTATCTGCCCACTCATTTATTAATTCTGTCTCTGCTTTTACAGATACCAGCTGCCTCACCTGGAAAACCTTATCCCTCTACCTGCCTACTAAAATCCACAATGACTATACTCCAAACTCATTCATCTATTTTGTGAACAGCCTAGAGCACTCACATGTTCCACTCATTTAGCACTTAATTGTGTGCCACTTTTTATCTCTCCAACTGAACTGTACATTCCTTAAGGGCAAGGACTTCCCAGCGTGCCCCAGGTGCCTAGCAAAAAGCTGGTAAGATCAGTTGACAAGTTGAATAAAGCACAGAAACCAATGACTTTCCAATTTGAGATTTTAATCTGTTGTAGCATTCATTTGGTAGGTAGCTCTTCAACATTTAAAAGTGTTCCACTAGTTTAGATCAGTTCAAGAAAGGGAAATAAAATGAAGTAAAGATGAGAATTTGGAAAAGAAGTGCCCTAGAACTATTTCCTGATTCTCTTTTTAGCCATTTGCTATATTCCACTTCACATCACATCAGGAAAATAAATGTCAAAAGAGGGGTGGAGAGGAGAGTTCCAAATCTTACATAACATAAAATACCAGTATCTGGATATTGAGCTAAATAAGTAAAAGTAAAAGGTTTTCTCACTACCTAGGAGATTATCCTTGGAAATCTCAGTTCAGTTTTTTTTTTGAGATGTGGATTCTATATGATGAATACTCTGAAACATGTTTTGATTGACACTAGTTCAAAAATACTTGTTATAGGTTTGTGTCATTCTGAGAGTAGCTTCTGTCATATCTCAAAAAAATGATTCACTTCTCTTAAATTTATACATAACACTTTCAGGGCAAGACAATGAAAGGAAAGGGGAAGTATATAAGATATTGCAAAATTCCCCAAATACTGGGAAACTCTAAATTAGAAACAATATTTTCACACAGTTTTTCATCTTTCAACAGTAAAAGATTCCTCTGTGTCCATTTGGTGTCTAATGTATTTAAATACAACATATTTAAAGAGTAGTTACCTTTCTGCTTCAGCCAGGGTAGTATAATTCCAGCAGGATTTACTGGCCAGCTGATGTGGCTGAGTGATACTCTCATGAACTCACGCCTTCTGTTAGTCACTACCAGTTTCAGCTAGATCACCTGCCTGTTCAGTAGTTATGCAGAAATAAGAGAGTTGCCACCTTTGGAAACTAGATTCCTGGCTCCTCTGGCAAGGAGCCCCAAGCATATTCCTTGGTAGAAAGGTGATGTTTGCAGTGAAAAGATGATGCTGTGTGGAATCCAATAAACCTGTGGGTTTTTGTTTGCATGTCTGTGTTTGGGAGGGTGGGCGAGTGTGTGTGTGTGTGTGTGTGTGAGAGAGAGAGAGAGAGAGAGAGAGAGAGACTGGGATTAAACCCAGAGATGCTCTACCACTGAACTACACTAGAGCGCTTTTTATTTTTTTAATTTTGAGACAAGGTTTCACTAAATTGTCACTAAGGTTAGCCTTGAAGTTGGGATCCTCTTGCCTCAGCCTCCCCAGTAGCAGAGATTTTATGCATGTGCCACTACCCCTAGTTTAAGCCTGTGTTTCAATTCACCTCCTGCTACTTTTCCTGCACTCCTAGCCCTAAATCAAGGAATCCAAACAACTGAAGATTTCCAGGGATTCAGTGTTGCACACCCAGTGCATTTAGTTTTGATGGCTGGCTTTTTTTTCCAATAGCAAAAATGGAAATTTCCAATGATATAATGAAAGGATCTTTCCCTTGGAGATTTTTCACAACTTTCTTTATGGAGACTGTGTCAGAACATGAGAATGTATTTCTTATTAGCTTTCTTTGCTTGTATGGTTTGGGTTTTGGTATTGTGTTTGTTTTACCTTCGGCGACTTTTATTTTTTGCTTTATCTAAGAGGTTGATGGGTTATTGTTTTGACTTGTTTTGCCTTGCCTGGTGTCTCTAGGATTCAGCAGTATATAACTATTTTCTAAATATGCACAAGTAGTCTTTTGTGTGTATTTCCTAGGGAAGTGATGCATTCAGGGTAAAATCTCTCAAATCAGTAGAGACTGTGATACAAAGTAAAACTTCCCAGTCTTTCCGGTTTTCTTGTTCCCTTTCTCTCAGTATTTTCTTTTTTTTTTAATTTTTTTTTTTTTTTAGTTGTAAATGGACACAAATGTCTTTATTTTTATGTGGTGCTGAGGATCGAACCCAGGGCCTCACGTGTGCGAGGCAAGCGCTCTTCCACTGGGCCCCAGCCCCAGCCCTCTCTCAGTATTTTCATCCTTCAAATTCATCATGGTCTCAAACCCTGTGACAAGTGTTAATGTGTAGTTTATGAACCACTCAAATCACAATCTTCCACTAAAAACATAGAATTCTGAATTCTTATACATCTATACATAGGGCATTGAGAAAACTACTTTGGTGCTGGAAAACCCTCAATTCAAGAAGTAGTAGTATTACTGTTATTTACTATATTCTAATATTTGAAGATAGAATTCCAAGTAGCCAATAGAATGCTGAAGTGACTTTTTTTATGCAGTTCTTTTTTTTTTTTTTTAATATTTTTTTAGCTGTAGATGGACATAATGTCTTTATTTTACTGTTTTGTATGTGGTACTGAGGATCGAACCCAGGGCCTCACGCATGCGAGGCAAGCGCTCTACCGCTGAGCTACAATCCCAGCCCCTGAAGTGACTTTTAATGAACTGATAAGGACTGCTCTTTAAAAGTGTGGTTAAGAGCCAGGTGCGGTGGCGCAAGCCTGAAATCCCAGCACTTAGGGAGGCTGAGACAAGAGAATTGCGAGTTCAAAGCCAGCCTTAGCAATGGCGAGGTGCTAAGCAACTCAGTGAGACCCTGTCTCTACATAAAACACAAAATAAGGCTGAGGGTGTGGCTCAGTGGTTGAGTGCCCCCGAGTTCAATCTCCAGTACCAAAAATAAATAAATAAAAGTGTGCGTAAGTGAAAAAACCTAATAGAATGACATTTGTTTTATCTGTTATTTTTATAAGGAAAAAGCATCTGTTTTCTATTATTACTGTCACAAGCGGCACAATTAATAATTACTTGGAGGTGGATTGTCTTTAAATGCAAGTGTATGTTCAATCACAACAATCATCAAATATAATTAATTAATGCAAAAAGTGTTGGATGTGCTAGAGCGTCCCAACTAGCATTCAATGCTACTAATTAAACACTGTAGGTAAGTTACACTATACTAGGGCAACTAAACACTACCAGCAATTCACACACTCCTAGGGCAACTAAACATTACAAGTAATTCACACAATCCTAGGGCAACCACAAGCCCCAAAATACCTCCAATGCCAGGTGACTTCTCTTAGCCAAAGAGCAGACATTGTCCTTGTCTGGTAGTTCTCTTCAGCCAACAGCTGGACATCAGGGAATGGAGGAGTTGATCCAGGGATGGACAGCAAGGCAGCCAGTCTCACTGATATCCTTGGAGCAAAATTCCCAATGTGGCAGGACAAGCAATTTAAATACAGTTTCAAGTTGGTGGTGTTAGCTGGTGATTGGTTACACCCAGTAAAAGTCAATGTCCATTGGTTATGTCCAGTGAGATAGTATAATTGCAACTGGGCCTTTCTTTGTGCATGTGCATGAAGCTGAGGTCCCTATCAGTTGTAACCAGTCATTGCTACGCAGGCCTATTGTTAGGTGCCCCTTATAGCCCCTTATTGATTGCAAGCAGGTATGACTAAGCAAGTCAATGGCTGCTGTTCCTTATGGCCAGCAACTTAGTGAGTCCCCGTCATGTCCAGGCATGTCAATGGCATATATCAAATGGTCCTAACAGGATACCCGAAAAAAATGGCAGCAGGAGATGGATGCCACAGGGGTGAAAGACTTACTTTTCATTATATATCTTTTATACTTATTTAAAATTTTAAGTAATGCACATTACCCAGTTTTTTAAAATAGTAACTTAGAAACAAACAGAAGCCGGGCGCGGTGGCGCAAGCCTGTAATCCCAGCACTTAGGGAGGCTGAGACAGGAGAATTGCGAGTTCAAAGCCAGCCTCAGCAATGGCCAGGTGCTAAGCAACTCAGTGAGACCCTGTCTCTACATAAAACACAAAATAGGGCTGGGGATGTGGCTCAGTGGTCGAGTACCCCTGAGTTCAATCCCCAGTACCAAAAAAAAAAAGAAACAAACAGATTCCTAGGTTCTACCCAAGACTGGCTAAAATGAAATCTCTCCTATGGGGCCCAGAGACCTGCAATTTTAAAAAACTCCCTCCTTCTTCTGTTAAGTCAGTATTAAGAACCACTGTCCTTGACCTTTTTTTTTTTTTTTTGGTACTGGGGATTGAACTTAGGGGCACTCGACCACTGAGCCACATCCCCAGCCCTGTTTTGTGTTTTATGTAGAGACAGGGTCTCACTGAGTTGCTTAGCGCCTCGCCATTGCTGAGGCTGGCTTTGAACTCGCGATTCTCCTGTCTCAGCCTCTCAAAGTGCTGGGTTTACAGGCATATGCCACCGTGCTGGCTTGTCCTTGACCTTTGTGTTTCATTTTGGAGTATTGAGGATTGAACTCAGTGCTTTGCACAAGCTAAGCAAGCACTCTACCACTCAGCTATATCTGCAGCACCAGATTTATATTTTGAAAACCTGGCATTAACTTCTTGGGAGTTTGCTTGAGCCAGCCACTACACCATTTTGTGTCTAATTGGTCTTTTGGTCTAATATTTAATTCTAAAAATAATATATTCATACTTTCTGAGAAAAATAGAGAAAAGAAAGTTAACACTTAGGCCCACAACAGTCACAACCACTGTTGATGTGTGATGTCTTTGCTCTTGGTGTCTCCACCGCTTCTCCCCTTCTGCTTTGGTACCATATTCTAATTGGAATCCAGAGTATGATATGGAAAATTTTTATGTCAACACATGCCATGTGTTTTGGCAGTTTGCTAAGTCTGAGAAACTTTAGGAGACATTTTTTTTCCTTTTGATTTACCCATGTGTTTCACTCAAATTCTTGGAAACATTTTTTGTGCTACATGGGTCCTAGCCTGCAGCTGCAAGTAACAGAAAATTCTATCCCAACACACATAAACAATGAGTAAAATCATTGTTTCATGCAAATGGAAATCAGGGAGGTAGGCAGGCTTCAGGGGAAGTTTGTTTGTTTTGCAATACTGTGGATGGAACTCAGGGCCTCCCACAGGCCGGGCAGGCACTCTACCACTGAGCCACACCCCCAGCTCCAGGGGCAATTTAATTTAGTAACTCTGGCTCTATCTCTGTTATACCCTGAGATGCTCTCATCTGTATGTTGGTTTTGACCTTGGGCTGCTTCTTCCAATGGAGGCAAAATGACTAAAGCCATTACTGGTTTCACAATCAACATGCTATTGATTGGAAGTTCACCTAGAGCAAGGAAGCTTTCCCAAGAACCTCCAGCATACTTTTGGTCATGTGGTTATTTTTGAGCCAGCCTCTGTCCTCAGGGCACTGCCATATGCTAATTGATTCTGGCCTGGGTTCCTGAAATGAATAGCCAATCAGTCCAAATAGGGACTGAGGTACAGGGAATGTGTTGAGAGAAGTAAATGCCTAAATAAAACTGGATATGGCACTTTGGGAGGCTGAGAGGATTGGGAGTTCAAAGCCAGCCTCAGCAATGGCAAGGTGCTAAGCAGCTCAGTGAGACCCTGTCATCTCTAAATAAAGTACAAAATAGGGCTGGGGATGTGGCTCAGTGGTTGAGCGCCCCTGAGTTCAATCCCTGGTGCCAAACAACAACAAAAAAACTGGATTATGTTATGAATCTGAGAGGAGAAATAGATATCAAATAGATCATCCAATACACAGAGATTTAGAAACTTTGTCTTCGAGTTTCAAGCAAACACAGATATATATACACACTTTAAACAATTTTGGATCTTTTGTTTTTTTACTTCAGTTTTTAAAGTTTAATGCCATACCTTCATAGTTCGACATTCCATAAAAAATAAGAAGTGTACAGTGTGACATCCTCTCACTGCTGACCCCAGCCATACAGATATTTCATGTACATACAAGGAAAAAAATACATTATATACATATGAACACACATATGTAAGAGTTTTTTTTTTTTGTACTACTGTATTATATGACACAGTACGGATTGTCAGGTCTCGGTCAGGGTCTAAGATGCCCAAATAAGGAAACTGGTCAGCGGATGTGATGTGATGTCACTAGTGGACACGCCTCCTGTTAATCAGCGAGTTTTCCTGACCCATTCAGAAAGGACTCTGGTCTTCTCTTCCTGTTCCCAAGCCCTCCCCTTCCTGACCGGGATTTCTTGAAATTCTCTATGCACAGAATCTCCGAAGCCATTTCTCCCGACACGCTCTGATGGATGGGGATTTGGTCCGAGGGCACGCATTTCAATAAAGGCTTGCCAAGTGGCTTAATTCATCTCCTGGTCGTGTGATCTTTACACAGATATGCCACAATTTATGTTCTGCCTACAAATGGGCTTTTACTTAGCTAACAATATTTTGCTTTAAAAATAGTGGTGTAGAGCTGGAAGTGTAGCTCAGTGGTAAAGAGCAAGGCCCTAGGTTCTATCTCCAGTACTGCAGGAAAACAAAACACTGGTATAATGGATAATATAATAAGTATTATAATTTTATAATTTGGGAAATATCTCTGAAGTATGAATTGCTCAAAATGGAGTTAGTGCCAAATTATTCTCCCTGGCCACTGCACCAGTGTACCAGTGTGCTTCTTCTGGCAGGGTACAAAAATGCTGGTTTGAGACACAGCATCAACAGAGCTTGTTGTCAGATTTTTGGATCTTTGGCAATTGGATCATGGAAAACTGATATCTTGGAGTAGCTTTGATTTGCATTTCTTCTCTCTGAGTGAGGCTGAGCCATTTTCAAGTACTGAAATGCCATTTGTCCTTCCTCCCCCAGGTCCTCCCTGTTCATATTCACCGCCTCTTTCCACTGCATTATTAATCTTTCACCTTTGGGTTTGTAGGAGCTCATTATATTTTAGTAGAATTAGTCTTTGGTTTGCAATAGAACTGCAGATATTTCCATCCAGTTTGTCATTTGTCTTTTGAACTTGTTTAGAGATTTTTTTCCATGCAGAATATTGGTGTTATGAGATCGAATATAGCAATCTTTTATATTTTATTTATCTATCTATCTATTTATTTTTGGTACCAGGGATTAAACTCAGGGGCACTTAACCACAAAACCACATCCTCAGCCCTTTTTTTGTATTTTATTTAAGGACAGGGTCTCACTGAGTTGCTTAGGGCCTCGCTAAGTTGCTGAGGCTGGCTTTGAACTCGTGATCCTCCTGCCTCAGTCTCCTGAGCTGCTGAGATTACAGGTGTGTGCCACCATGCCCGGCTCTATTTACTTTTATTATGTTTAATTTAGATATACTTTAACTGATAACATAAAACATAAAAATTGTACATATTAATGGAGTACTATGTGATGTTTTGATACCTGCATACATTGTATAATGTTTAAATCAGTTTAAACATATCTGTCTCCTCAAACATGCATTATTTCTTTATGGTAAAAACAATTCAAAATCCTTACTTCTACCTTTTCAAAATATATAGTACATTATTATTATCTATTGTTGCCCTGCTGTGCAATAGCTCATCAGAACTAGTTACTCCTAACTATAACTTAATACCCGTTGATCAACCTTTCCGCATCTCTCTCTATCCCCTGTTCCTTAGCCTCCATTCTAATTTCAACTTATATGAGATCAACTTTTTTAGATTCCCATATGAATGAGAATGTGTGCTACTTGTCTTTCTGTACCTCACTTATTTCACTTGGCACAATGATAATCTAGTTCCATCCCATGCTATTACAAATGATAAGACTGCATTCTTTTTTTTGTGACTGAATAGTATTTCATTGTGTATATGTACCACATTTTCTTTATCCATCCATCAGTTGACATTTAGGGTATTGCTATTGCTATGACTACTGCTGTAATAAACATGGGAGTGCAGATATCTCTTGAACATACTCATTTTATTTCCTTTAGCTATATATCCAGAAATAGGATTCCTGGATCATTTGGTACTTGTATTTTTAATTTTGGGGGAACCTCTGTACTGTTTTCCATAATGACTAATTTTCATTCACCAATTGGGTGTAAGTTCCTTTTTCTCTACATCTTTGCCAACATGTTATCTTTCGTCATTTTGATAATGCCATTCTTACTGAGATGAAGTCAAATCTTACTGTGCTTTTGAGTTGATTATCCTTGATGATTAGTGATATTCAGCATTTTTTCTTATACCTGTTGGCATTTGTATATCTTCTTTTGAGAAACGTCTAATTAAGTCTGTTGGCAATTTTTTAACTAGGCTATTGGATATTTTGCTGTTGAGTTTTGTTTAGGTCCTATGAATCTCTTGTTAGATGTACAATTTTAAAATGTTTTCTCTTATTCTGTAGGTTTTTTTCTTTACCATGTTGATTGTTTTCTTTGCTGTGCACAGTCTTTTTAGTTTGATATAATCCCATTTTCCTGTTTTTGCTTTTGTTTCATGGGGCTTGGGGATCTTGTTCAAAAAATCCTTGCTCATCCCAATATCCTGAAGCATTTCTCTTATTATCTTATTTTATGGTTCTAGATTTCATGTTTTCATTATAAAGGCCTTCCCCAACTCTAAATTTCTTAGCGAAGAAACTATTTTAGTTCTTTCTGATACGTTGATAGTTTTATTTTGTGCATTTAAATATTATGTCTACTTGGAATTTATCCTGGTCAGGTATGAGGAATAGATTCAATTTCAATTTTCTTTTCCCATTTGACTTCCTTTTTATGCTATTCATGATGATGCTCACATCTTTTGTGACATGTGAGGTTTTGTCAATATTTTCTACAGATGTTTTTTAAAAACCTAAAGTTTTGTCTGATTTAATTAGTAAAACAGGCGGCTGGGAGTATAACTCAGTGTCATGGTTTGGATCTAAAGTGTCGCCCAAAAACTCATATATTGAAAGTTTGGTTTCCAATGCAGCAGTGAACAGAGATGGGACTTTGGGAGATGTTTAGATTCTGAGACTTCTCCTAAGAGAAAGGGCCCCAGAGCTGGGAATCTGGTGGAGGAGTTTTGGCTTGTTCTTTTGTGGTTTCTGGAATTTCCTCCTTTCCTTATCTCCTCCCCTGTCCATATTCTCCCTACTATTGATTGGTGTCTCCTGTGTCCAGGCGTCTGTTTTAGTTTTTTTGTTGGACCTCCCACTTAGGAGGCACCCACAGAAGGGTCTGTCTAATTGGGTCCTCCACTTGTGTCCACTATGGGAACTTGAGTCAGCCAGGAAGTTGACCTCCTGGGGCTGGAATTGTGGCTCAGTGACAGAGCACTTGCCTAGCATGTGTGAGGCACTGGGTTCAATTCTCAGAACCACATATCAATAAATGAATAAAATAAAAGCCCATCAATGCCCACAAAAATATCTTAAAAAAAAAAAAAAAAAAAAAGGACCTTCTCCATGTTCCTTTGTTCTGGCCCTGCCCCCGACCTCCTCACTCGCCATCTTGCCCTGGCCACCTAAGCCCTTCTATATCTCCCTCAGAAGGCCATTGGGAGCATGAGTTCCAAGAGTGTGTTTTGTCCCTGGCCTCTTCCTTGCACTCTTCCTCTGTTTCCCAGCTGCCATGAGGTGACCAGCTTTCACCACCTGCTCCCCGCCATAATATTCTGCCTTGCCACAGGCCCAGAAACAATGGTCAAGTGGCCATTGCCTGAAACCTCTGAAACCATGAGCTGAAGTTAGTCCTTCCTCCTCTAAGTTGTTTCTCACAGGTGTTGTGTCACAGTGACAGAAAGTGAATACAGTGGTAGAGTGCTTGTCTAGCATGCATAAGGCCCTGGGTTTGATCCTCAATACTACACACACTTCAAACACACAAATAAGCAAAATAACAACTCAGAATTTCTGCTACCTACCCTAAGTCATTAAGTGTCTTGGAGGTTGGAGAGAAGATGGGATAAAAAGATCTTGAAATTATGCAAAGAGGGTAAAAAGTCTTGAAATTCTGCAAAGAAAAATGCCCATTTCATTTTCATAATCATTGCTATTTGTAAATGTACTTACTTAGAACGTTTTCTCATCAGACGAATCACTAAAAACAGTAAAGTATGGTTCCAGTGATTTAAATCATTTAAAATGGGTACGTTTAAAGTTGTACTTATCATTGGCTTAGGCTCTTTTAGATGTGGCATGATTAATCTTTTTTCTCTCCTGTAGGTTGGGGAAGTAGCTTGCTTTTGGCTGCAATCTCAGATGCTGCTAAATCTCAGTCTTAATCAAGAGGCATCCCACCATGGGGAATGAAGCCCATGGGCTGCCTGAGAGAGAGGACCCAGCAGCAAAGAGAACAGAGCCACATCTTGCTTCTGTAAGCTGTGGATTTGACCAGTGGAACTGGCCAAATCTAGATACCCAGATACTCCACTACTTTGCACTACACAGAGAATGTAATATGCATTGTCATTCTCCAGTGGGGTAAAAAGTGATTTTCATCCACAACAACAGGATGTCATGGGCACTGCTGAGTAAAAATCTTTTGACAAGTACAAACAGACTTCGGCTGGAGCACTGTCACATCGCATTATGGTCCTTTGTTTACTTTTCTGCTTTTCCCATGAGATAGGGAGTTCTTCAAGGGCAGAAGCGCTCTGTCTTCTTTGAATCTCTACAGCTTAGTGCACGCATCCCTGTCTGTTGGAATGTGCTTATTGTGTCGTCCCCCCCCCTCCTCCCTCTCTCTCTCCTGTGCATCTACCTATTCTACTCTTTCATACTCACTATTTGTTGAACAGATACCAAATGTCAGGCACCGAGCTAAAGCTGTGCTACCTGCTGTTAATTCTCACAGCGGCTCTGTGAAGTAGGTGCTATTATTTTCCCCACTATAATAGTAAAGAAACCAAGGGACAGAGAGGTTAAGTAACTTGCCCCCAACCATGCTGTGTGTTAGTCAGCTTTTTGCTACTATAACCTGAAGTCATTAACTTAGAAGAGAAAATGTTTGTTTGGCTCATGTTTTTAGAGGTTCCAGTCCATAATCAGATGGTCCAGGTGCTCTGGGCCTGTGGTGAGGCCGCACATTGTGGTGGGAATGTGTACTGTAGCAAAACTGCTCACTTTGTGGCCAGGAAGCAAAAGAGAGTAAGGAGGGAGCTGGGGACTCATTGTCCTCTTCAAGGGCACATCTTCCAATGACCTAAAAACCTCCCACTGGCCCCACCTCTGAAGATTCCACCACCTCCCATAGCACCACTTGGGGACTAAACCTTTAACATACAGGCCTTTAGAACACATTCAAGATTCCAGCTATAGCATGTTGATATTGGGTGACAGAGTCAAGATTCGAATTCCAAGCAGTCTTACTCCAGTGCCTGCCCACTGTTCCTAAGAATGACACGACATTGTTTCTCCCAGTGTGTTGAGAAGAAAACAGTTTCATATAAAATTCCATGTAAAACAAGTATAGTACTTGCACGTTGTCTTCAGAAGAGTAGCATAAGTTACCCCGTGGGATATGAATTTTGTTTTATGATTGCAGTTGTTTGTCTAGGAAAATACTTCTGTTTCTGCTTGAGTAATCCTACCCCCACCCCACCCAGAACAGGAGAAGAGAAACAAAGAAGGATAAATTGCTTTGTATAAGGAAGGAAAAGGAATTTGTGAATTTTTAGCTGGCTGCTCAAGAGACAGCATAAGGATCTGAAAAAGAGGAGAGAGATGTGAAAGGGTAAGGAACTCTGGCAACTGGATGGAACAGCTAAATCTTATGCAAGTTCATGGGCAAAAGGATATTTTCTGTGGTGAGGAAGATTTGAGAAATTTAAAAATAACCCTGAACTGTCAGCAATAGTTTGCAACCCACAATGAGCATATGTAAGAGATGTTTTTCTGGGAGGGAGAAAGAAGAATGGTATCCATTGTGAAACAGAGTGATCCTGGAAGCGGGCAGCAGATGCAGGGGCTGAAAGCAACAGGCAGTAGCAAGGATAAGGTCAGTAGCACCCCTAGCCCACAGCTAAAAGAAGCTGCCTGAAAGCCATCAGCATCTATTGGGAATGCCTTTCTACCATGAGCTAGAGACTTGAGCTAAACTGACACTCCAAAACTGAAGGACAGGGATGTCTGGGTTATGGGAACAGATGTTTTTCCTTCTGATTGAACCCAGTTGCTGTTTGCTCAGCTCCATCAGATACTGATATCTACCAACATGCTTATCATTTCACTGCAGTGTAGATCAGAGTTTCCAAGCCTCAGCTCTGTTGTCATTTGGGGACAAATAACTCTGTTGCTGGGCAGGGGAGCCGTCCTGTGTATTGTGCACAATGTTTAGCAACCTCTCTAGCCTCTACCCACTAGATGCCAATAGCACTGACACACCATCCTCAAGTTGTGAAAGTCAAGAATGTCTTCAAACATTGCCAACCATCGCCTGAGGGAACAAAATTTACCCCCCACCCCATCAAGAACTTCTGGTGTAGATATAGATCTTTATTCAGTACACATTCATATCTTGTGTTCTTGCATCAAAATATGCCCTTTTTTGATATAAAAAAGAAAACAAACTATAACAGCACTATTTTGTAAAAATGTCTCCTAAAACTATTTTGTGTGTTTCTGCCATCACACTAAATCATACAACCTCCGAACTTCTGGGGAGTAACCAGGAATGATGTTGCAACCAGTTCTCAGTTCTTTAAGAATGTTTACATCAGGGGCTGGGATTGTAGCTCAGTGGTAGAGCGCTTGCCTCACATGCGTGAGGCCCTGGGTTCGATCCTCAGCACCACATACAAAGCAATAAAATAAAGACATTGTGTCCATCTACAACTAAAAAAAATTAAAAAAAAAAAAAAAGAATTTTTACATCATGTTTGTGTAATTAAAAGTAGCTACAACTTTCTATAGTCTGTGTTTATAGACATGGTAATAGAATTCCCATTAAATAAACACTGCAATTTTAACCTTATGTATAAAAAAGAATTAAAAGTTGGCTATATAGCTAGGTACAGTGGTGTGCACTTGCAGGAGGCTGAGGCAGGAAGATCGCCTAAACCCAGGAATTTGAGGCCAGACAGAGGACAACATAGTGAGAGCTTAACTCAAAAACAAAAAGAAGCCGGGTGCGGTGGCTCACGCTTGTAATCCCAGCACTTAGGGAGGCTGAGACAGGAGAATCGCGAGTTCAAAGCCAGCCTCAGCAATGGCGAGGCACTAAGCAACTCAGTGAGACCCTGTCTCTACATAAAACACAAAATAGGGCTGGGGATGTGGCTCAGTGGTCGAGTGCCCGAGTTCAATCCCCAGTACCAAAAAAAAA
>CM053401.1:27949857-27974735 GCA_028644305.1 Xerus rutilus
GGTGCGGTGGCTCACGCTTGTAATCCCAGCACTTAGGGAGGCTGAGACAGGAGAATCGCGAGTTCAAAGCCAGCCTCAGCAATGGCGAGGCACTAAGCAACTCAGTGAGACCCTGTCTCTACATAAAACACAAAATAGGGCTGGGGATGTGGCTCAGTGGTCGAGTGCCCGAGTTCAATCCCCAGTACCAAAAAAAAAACAAAAAAACAAAAAAAAACAGAAAGAGCTGGGCGCTGTGGCGCAAGCCTGTAATCCCAGCAGCTCAGGAGGCTGAGACAGGAGGATCGCGAATTCAAAGCCAGCCTCAGCAACAGTGAGGCACTAAGCAACTCAGTGAGACCTTGTCTCTAAATAAAATACCAAATAAGGCTGGGGATGTGGCTCAGTGGTTGAGTATCCCTGAATTCAATCCCCAGTACAGAAGGAAGGAAGGAAGGAAGGAAAGAAAACAGAAGGAAGGAAGGAAGGAAGAAAGGTGCTGCAAATTGCCAGACAAGTTTCAATCATTGTCATTACCTCCCACTACCACCAGCACCTTGCATAAGTCACCAAGCCTGTGGGTAGTCCTTTATGGTGTCTACCTTTGTCCTGCTACAAGCCCATGGAAGAGGCTTCTTACTGGTACAATAAGTACATTACTTTTTTAAAAAAAAATATTTATTTTTTAGTTGTAGGTGGACAGAATATCTTTATTTTATTTTTATGTGGTGCTGAGGATCAAACCCAGTGCCTCATGCGTGTTAGGCGAGCACACTGCCACTGAGCCACAACCCCAGCCCAAGTACATTACTTTCTTAAGGTTAAAACTAATTTCTTTAGATTGGAATGAATTGATATACTTTTCCAACCCAAATGTCAGGTCTGCTTAAGGGGCTGCCAAACGAAAGAGATTATCCCTGCTCAGATTTCTCACTTCTGCAGAGTAAAAGAGCAGCTAAGAGCCAAGACTCTGACACTAGTTCCTTTCTCAGCATTATAGGCCAGTATCCTGGGATCTGACATTAACCATTAGGAATTTCTTAAGTAGCAGCAGACCGGAACGGGAAAGGCAACTGCCAGTGCTAAAGGAGCATGTGAATTTTATTTTACTTTTTTGTAACAGTAAAAGTCACGAAGGTAGATAAAAATGCTGAGTTGATTCATACTCCTCAATATAGAGTAATCATCTTGACGGTGACTTTCATCCTGACTATGCTAAACAGGTGACCTAAGCTGTCAGCACTGGGATCCAGAGCCATTAGAGCACAATGTGTATCATTATGTCATAGATGGGGGCAGAATTGACTAAGCCTCCAAGATCCCAAGGGTTTTCATTAATAGGACAATCCAATTCAATGGTAGTCACTAAACAAATGGAAGGAAAACAAGGAGTGGGATGATAAGATTGGGAGCACAGTGGGAAGCGTGCACAGAAATGCTCTGGAGGCTTGAAATTGGCACTCTTGTAAGTCAAGGGCACATTACCTAGAGACTGAAACAGACTCAGCCACAGAGGAGGAGGCTGGGAGCTCCTAATCTTCTCTTATCAAGCAAACTCCACTTCCTTTCTTTATCTTCTACTTCCTAAGTGCTCACTAGAGGCTACTGCACCAGCTTTCCTTGCAGGAATGAAAGATACAACTATTCCTGCTTGGGTAGGAACAAGATGAGAAAGATATTTCAGGATATTTTTTTACCCTTCTCTTTTCACCTCTGTGAACATTTCTCACTCAGGGCCCAGAATCTTATGTTCTTCACTTAATAAAAAATAAATAAATAAATAAATAAAAACTACTTCACTCTCCCCATCCCCACTCCTCCACCAGCTTCATTTCTTCCATGGTGGCCTCCTCAATTTCCAGCACATTCTTTTTCTTTTCATTTCTTTTCCTTTTTTCTTTTTGTACCAGAGATTGAATCCAGGGGTGCTTAATCACTGAGTCACATCCCCAGCCCTTTTTTATTTTTAGACAGAATCTCCTTAAGTTGCTGAGGCTGGCTTTGAACTTTTGATCCTCCTGCCTCAGCCTCCTGAGCTACTGGGATTAAAGGTCTGCACCACTGAGGGCTAAGGATTGAATCCAGGGCCTTGTGCATGCTGAATATTCATTCTGCATTGAGCTACATCCCCAGCCCTTAAGTTTTCTTTTTCTTGACATTCACATAACACATAACACAAAGGACACACATTTTTCTCTCTCATGTGTAACAACCTCTTCTCAAATAGATTATAAACTGCTTGAGGACAAGAGCTACACCTTAAACTTCTTGGAATCACCTGCTTAATTCAATGATTTGGCAATTAGCCCAACTAGGAGCCAGTTAGGCCCTATATCATCTCTAGAATCTGGGAGAATTTAAGGAGCCTTCAACCAGTTTCTCAAGAGAATGACATCAAATCAGCCCTACTGGACTTTCACAGACATCTCCTGATTCTATAGTCAGTGTATGCCTGGAGATCAAGTCCCTAACAGCTTGTCTTTAGGTCTTTTTTGGTGATCCTTGCCAGTACTGATCACATTTGTTCTGGATTGGATATCATGCTCTTGCTCCTATAAATCTTCCTTTTTTTTTTTCTTTTTAGTACTGAGGATTGAACCCCAGGAGTGCTCAACCACTGAGCTACATCCCCAACCCTCTGGCTAAGTGGCTAAGGTTGGCCTCGAACTTGCAATCCTTCTGCCCCAACCTCCCAAGAAACTGGGATTACAGTTGTATGCTACTCTGCCTGGCTCCTATTAATCTTTTTAAGAACCCAGGTTGAACTCCTGAACCTCAAACTTCAGGGTACAGTCCCTGCTGCCCACTATCCCAAGCAGCCAATTTGGATTTCATGACTTTCCAGACCCCTGTACTATGCAAGTTGTGCTCCATCCACCTCTCTCATCCTCCCTGGTGCTGGCGGGCCAGCCTGCTTCTCAGTCTGACTCATGCTGCCAAGACCTTCTGGGAAGGCCTGCCTTGCTCCTGGGTTTCTGGCAGGTCTCAGAGTACTTCCCATTCTGCCATCAGCCTGAGCCATCATTCTGAGATTTAAAAAAATCACATTCCTCTAACGTTGGGGAGATAGCAGACACACACACATGTGCAAACATCTATATCCGCAAACGCATATATCAGTTGAGAAGATTTCCAGTCCTTCCTAAATTTATACTCTTCCTTTTCAGGCATTTGTCATCATTTCTAAGTCTCCCAAAGTTACGCTTGGAATTTTCTTTAAATCAAAGGGGCCCTTAGAGATCGTTCTCTAAAACCCTCTTATTTTATTCCTAGTCTCTACTTTACTACCCTACATTTATGCTTCTATTTAGAAGCTAGCGGCATAGGATTTTTGCTAATGATGGCTTTAGTAGGGAATTCTCTGTTAGTAAATTGCCAGGATGCTAGAAGTTTCTATAGAAAATCCCAACTTAGTACAGTTATCATCAAAATACATTTATCCATTGCTGAAATGAGACTGTTTTCATCAGCCCCAGAAGGGAGGCATGTGCACACAAGTATACACACACACACACACACGCACGCACGCACGCACACATACACTCACACTCACAATGTGATCAGCCAGCTCTCTGCCTGGAACAATCAAAATACCTTCCAGCTGGAATGACAACATCATTCTATTGATGCTGAAATAGTAGGGTGACGAAGCAAGTCTCAGCAGGTGCAGAAGAAATGCACTGCTTTTATGATTCATACTTCAAAAATGATGCCATACAACCAAAAATGCAAAGCAGAACTTGTTATGTATTGGCCAAAATGTAGTTAAGGATAGTCATCTCAGCTGTACCTTTTATACTCTGGAGGAAGCAGCATCATGACCAGCTCCCTCTGCCGGAGGTTGCAGTGGACACTTGGCTTTTCCTAGAGCCATTACTTCACTGTGCTCTGTGCTGAGTGGGCTAAGAAACTGTTGTTTGCTGTGTAATTGCTTGGGAGGTACTGAAGAGAACAGCAATGCAGAATCACTAGTACTATATCTTCCTTAGCTCTCCCTCTTCATGGGAGGTTATTGTTGGCCATGCAATACACTAAATGTCCGCTGCCCCCTCCTCACCTTCAAATTCATGTGTTGAAACCTAATCTTGAGTGTGATGGTATCTGGAGGTGGGAACTTTAGGAGGTAATGAGTGTGGAGACTTCACAGATGAAATTAGTGCCTTTACAAAAGAGACTCCTAGCCGGGTGCGGTGGCACATGCCTGTAATCCCAGCACTTTGGGAGGCTGAGACAGGAGAACCGTAAGTTCAAAGCCAGCCTCAGCAACCATGTGGCGCTAAGCAACTCAGTGAAACCCTGTCTCTACATAAAATACAAAATAGGGCTGGGGATGTGGCTCAGTGGTCAAGTACCCCTAAGTTTCATTCCTGGTACCAAAAAACAAAAAACAACAAAAGAGACTCCAGAGAGCTCCTTTGTCCCTTTTGCTATGTGAAAATGGTTGTCTGTGAACCAGGAAGCAGGCCCTCGCCAGCCACCAAACCTGCTAGCACCTTAATCTTGGACATCTAGCCACCAGAGCTGCGAGAAAGAAATTTCTGTTGTTTATAAACCACCCATGCTATGGCATTTTGTTACAGAAACCCAAGTGGACCAAGTCAGCCTCACTTTCCAAACCCAGAATCCACAGGGGGTATATGTTGTTTGTCTCTCTGCTTTGCCTGGGGAGAGAAGAACTGTCCCCATTATGGAAAAACCCTGGGAGCCCCTTTCCCTGGTGGCTTCCCACTTCCTACTTGGATTCTCTTAGTATCAAATGGGGAAAACAATGCTGGGTGAACATTTTCTATGTACCCATAGAGCAGTGCTTGGAAAGAAAATAGGCTAGAAATCAGAAAAGACAGGCTTGATCTTGTGATCTTAGTCAGAACCTTGCCATTTTAAAATTCAGGAACTCAGGTCTGTGGAGTCCAGTTATCTATAAGTACTCAGAATGCGGTAAGAAGAGCTGCCTTCGCACAAGTGACCACATCTTCCTGGACACTGCTAATGAGTCAGTCAAAATCCCCCAAATGATCTACATACCACTTTCTATTTTATACTTTCAGTATATACAACAAGCCAGAAAAAGGCCTTAGCTCTATTTGCTGGAAATGAACAGTTTTTATTTCAAAATCATTGTTGGTAAATTGTATACTAAAGAGGAGAACAGAAATGAAAGAAGAAATGAGGCAGCTTAGATAGTCTCAGTTTTCATGACTTGAAAAATACTCATCAATCAACAATGCAGCTCATCTGCATTGTGATAGGCAGAATACTGAGATAGGCCCAAGCAAGCTTTCCTGTCCCTGGAATCCAAGAGCCTCTCCCAGTTATTCACAACCATAGGTTCTACTGTAAAGGACTTTGCAGGTGCCAACTGAGTTCCCAAATCAGTTAAGATAGGGAGATTGTCTAGGTGGGCTTGAACTAATCATGTGAGTCCTTTAAATCTGGGTCTAAGATCAAACATAGAAAAAGTTAGAGGTTTAAAGCGTGGGAGGAATTCAACAGAAGGCAGATTCTCCATTGTTGGCTTTGAAGATAGGAGGACCAGGTGGTGAGAGATACAACAATTGAGGAACTGAAAACCAGACAGGAAATAGGGCCTCAGTGCACTAGGCAAAAGACACTGGAATAACCTGAAGGAGCTTGGACAGGGCTTTGAGTTCCAGACAAGAACACAGCCTGGCTGACATCTTGATTCAGCCCTGGAGAACCCAAGTAGAGTCACACCCTTCCCAGATTCCAGGGTTTTTGTGGGAAAATTGAGAAAATATATGGGTGTTGTTTTAAGGTGCTAAATTTATCACTCAGCATAAAACTACTTACTTCATAAATGCTTTTCCTTTTTAAATTAAATTAAATTAATTTTTTTTTTTTTTTTTTTTTTTTTTTTTTGCAGTGCTGGAGAATTGAATGCAGGGCCTCAGGCATGTTAGGTAAGTCTCTACTACTAAACTACACCTCCAGTCCCCATTAGTGGTTTAAAAGCATCTCATCCTTAGATCTCATCCAAACTAACTTACTCCTTCAGAGAAAAGCCTACCAACCACTGTGAACAAAATCCATCATAGAAGTCCCTTTTTACTCAAAAGTGTGGCCCATGGACCAAACAGCAAGCACATAGCCTACAAGTTTTAGAAATGCCACACCTAGACCCACCTAGATCTACTAAATCAAGACCTTTATTTGAACAAATCCCTGGTGACTTATATGCACATTAAAATGTGAGAAGCACCAGTTAGCATTCTCGTTCAGAGCTGGGGATCTATAATCAGCAAAACCTGGGCTCCTAACCTGGCTTAACAGTTTTACTACTGGTGTGACTTTAAACAAGTTGTTTTACCTTGCTGAGCTTCTGTTAATCTGTTAAATGAACAAACAATAATACTAACTTCATAGGGTCATGGTGAGCATTCAATGGGACAATATATAAAATGCTTTAGCCCAGCGTTTTAGCTCATCTGTAGCCGGGCATGCAGTAAGGGCCTAATAAATGTTGGTTATTATTGGACTGGGTGCCGATAGCTGCGTAAAACCAATGGAAAGGGAGCAGACAAACCCCATTGGTTGGCAACATATGGGATCACTGGAGTCAACCTCCCCATCTAGTGAAATATACTGTCACTGGACTCCTCAGAAGGTACAGAAGGTTGTGACCTTGGCTTTCTACCCCAGAAAGCCTCCCCTAACACCAGGCTGATCATAAGTGCCATCACTGCTAAGCACTGTGTCCCTCTACCCACCCCATTCCCATCTCCTTTGTCACCATTAACCTCATTTGGCTTAACCTCACTCAGCTAATGAGACCTGGCCAGAAATTACGGAGATGGTTGTCTGCCCTTGAGCAAGGAGCACATATCCCCAAACACTGATGACAGCTCACCCCACAGAAAAGATGGAAGGATGTGTGAGGGGCAAACCCAGGCCATGTGGCTGGTTTAGCAGAAATTTAATATTCTTTTTATTTATTTATTTCTGGAGAGAATGGGGACAGTGGTGTTAGTATCATGAAGTACAAGAACAGATGGACAGACAGACAATCTGAAATAACCCATACTTAAGTGACAGAAATCATCTGTGATAGGTTTTGGAGAGGCCCAGCTCCCCCTCCTGGCTTCTGTTTTTGGCAAATGCTTCTCTAGCTTTATCTTATTAGCCTGAGCCAAAGCAGTCTCAATGGTTCAATATAAATAACGAGAATGATGTTGATAACAATAGCTCTCATTTGTTGAGGGCTCCAAGTGCCAGGCACTGTTCATACATTATTTAGACTCCTTATAAACACTATGAGGAAGACATTATGATGTTCCTTTTTAGCCATGGAAACAGAGGCCTCAGAGAGGTTAAATGGCTTACCTAAGTTTACACAGCAGATAAACTCATCTTGGATTCAGACCCGAGGTGCAGCTCTGAAGCCTGCACTCTCCTCACTTTGTCTCTGTAACACAGCTGTTGTGCTGATTCCTTGCCTGGTCTCTTGGCCCTTTGCCTTGACCCTTTACCAGAGCCTTTCATGCCACTGCCCAGTTACCTCCTGAATGGGCTTTCTCCTATCCCTCTCAGGCTTGCTCTTCTGGGTCTGTGTTCTTCACTCACATGCTCACCTGTCCTGGCCCTGGATACACAAGGCACTCACTCTTTCACGTTGTTCCACATGTTTCTGACCCAGGAGTTTCCTAACCTCACTCATAAGGACGCAGGCTGGGCCTGACCATCAAGGGACTGGTTTGATACTCCCAGATTCTGGGAAACTGCCCATATTAGTCAGGGTTCTCCAGGAAGACAGAATCAATAAAATATACATATAGATACATGAGATATTTGTTAGGGAATTAGCTCATGCAATTACGGTGATTGAGAAGTCATATCACAGGTCATCTGCTGACTGGAGACCTTAGGATGTTCATGTGGCTCAGTCCAAGTCTGAAGGCCTCAGAAAGAGGGAAGTCAATATTGTAACTCTCAGTTTGAGGCCAAAAGCCCAAATACCCAGGGAGAGGGCCTTAGATGTAAGTCCTAGAGTCATAAGGCCAGCAAGCCTGGAGTTTTGATGTCTAAGGCAGAGATGAAATCTCCAGGTAAGATACCAACTCATTGTATTTCTCTCTCCAGGACTCTAGCTGATTGGAAAGTCCTGCCCACATTAAAGGTGGCTTTCCCCCACCTAGTTCACTCAGACACACATGCTAACCTCCTCCAGAAACACTCTCTCAGATAAACCCCAGGTTTCTAGATATCCTTTCATTGAGTCAATCAAGTTGACACCTAAAATTAACCATCATACTGCCTTACATTCTAGACCTACCTGTCTCAGAGTCCCCTGTGTACTCCAGCCTGGCTCATGATTGCAGAGAAACCAGCCCACTCAGCTTCCTCTCTCTGCCCCTGCTATGCTCCATCTTGAATACTCTTCGTTTCTTTCAAAACCACATTGTATTGCTCAGCTCATATCTGATTCAAGATCCACTCACTGCCCACAGAATAATACTTTGACCTGGAATTAAATCCCATCTGGCATCTGTGACCCTTCCAAGTTACAATCTAATTTTATAGCTTGCTGTCCTCTGACCATTCTTTGTGATTTTCTGCTGGGCCCTTGCATCCAGCTGGATGGATGGATGGATAGATAAGAGTGTGTAGGCACTTGGTCCATGGCTGAGCTTTGTCGCCAGGTAGCCATGGGAAGAGAAAGGCTGCACACTCACTTCAAGGGAGCTGCTGCCACAGAAGAGGAAGAAGAACTTGAACAAATGAGCCATGCTGGGATAAAATCAGGCTCTGTGTGTCCATTCTTTTATGTTTACCAGTAGGATGCTTCAAAATATGATTAACAGAAAACACAATGCAACCTCAAACTATCATGAAAAACCTTGTTGACATTCTGGAAAGAAGGATGGTGATTCCTCAGAAAATTTGGAATAGAACCACAATTTGACCCAGTTATCCCACTCCTCGGTGTATACCCAAAGGACTTAAAATCAGCATACTACAGTGACACAGCAAAGTGTCAAACAATCGATGTTTATAGTAGCTCATTTCACAATCATTAAGCTATGGAGCCAACTTAGGTGCCCCTCAATAAATGAATGGATAAAGAAAATGGGGTATATATATACAATGGAATATTACTCAGCCATAAAGAAGAATGAAATTATGGCATTTGCCAGTAAATAGATGGAACTGGAGACTATCATGCTATGCGAAATAAGCCAATTCCAAAAACCCAAAGGCCCAATGTTCTCTTTGACATGTGGATGTTAACACACAATAAGTGGGGGAGGTAAGAATAGAAGTTCACTGGATCAGACAAAGGGGAATGAAGAAAAGGAAGTGGGGGAGGAGATGGAAATAGAAAAGACGGTAGAATGAATTGGACATAACTTTCCTATGTTCATATATGAAAACAGAACCAGTGAAATTCCATATCATATTCAACCACAAGAATGGGATCCTAATTAGAATAAGTTATACTCCATGTATGTATAACATGGCAAAATACATTCTACTGTCATGTATATCTATGTATATCTAGAGAGAGCAAATTTTAAAAAACAAAACAAAACAAATCATGTTGTATACCACAAAAAGCCCATTTTCTTTCCTACCAAATTGGACTTCCACGTGTATCATGTTATTTAAAACTTCTATTGAGGGGCTGGGGTGTGGCTCAGTGGTAGAGTGCTTGCCTAGCATGCGTGAGGCACTGGGTTCGATTCTCAGCACCACATATAAATAAATAAAATAAAGGTCCATTGACAACTAAAAAATATTTTTTAAAAAAACTTCTATTGATTGTAGATTTTCTATTTTGTGTTTTTACTTCTCTATTTGTTTTACTTTATAATATGTTCTGATAGGGCAAGTCACCCTGACACTTTATAATTTTTATAGTGATTTTCAGTTATATATTCTTTACATAAATTTTTATAAAATTCTGTTAAAAAAGTTTGTTGAACACAGGAAGTCAGAGGTGGGGGAGAGTTTGAAATTGGTTTGAAATTGGTAGATCCAGTGCTGCTTTTCCATCTCTCTGCTGTGCTATCCCCAATGCTGACTCATCTTGAGGAAAGTTCCTTGGATTTTGGAAAGATTCTGTGATTATGAACCTACTAACTTCCCATAGCTTTCTTTTTTTTTTCTTTTTTGGTTCCAGGGATTGAACTCAGGGGCATTCGACCACTGAGCCACATCCCCAGCCCTATTTTGTGTTTTATGTAGAGACAGGGTCTCACTGAGTTGCTTAGCGCCTCGCCCTTGCTGAGGCTGGCTTTGAACTCACGATTCAACAGTCTCAGCCTCCCTAAGTGCTGGGATTACAGGCTTGCACCACCACGCCCGGCTCCCATAGCTTTCTTAAGGGTAAGGATCCAAGTTTCCCACACATGCCTAGGAAACCTCTCTTTGCAACTCATTGATCCAAATTGGCCTACACCTTCCTGCCTCAGACCGCTTTTTTTTTTTTTTTTTTTTTTAGTTATACATGAACACATTGTCTTTATTTTGTTTACTTATTTTTATGTGGTGCTGAGGGTCGAACCCAGTGCCTCCCACGTGCAAGGCAAGCGCTCTGCCACTGAGCCACAACCTTAGCTCCTCAGACCCCTTTTTTGACAATGGAAATGGGAATGGGGCTCAGAAACTCAGGGTCCACCCTGAAGCTGTGGTAGAATCCATGATGGAGAACAACTTCAGTACCCTTTGCACAGCCACTCCTGCGGAGGTCTGGCTCTTAGGACCTCACCATTGGAGACAAGTAGTAAACAATGGAAAAAATGTCGTTCAAAAGATCTGCTTGCCACAGATTTTGTATTTGTTGGCTTAAGTGTCTTTCAAGTACTTCCTTCGAAAATCCATTGGTTGGTCAATAGAAGTTATTTAATGCATGCTGTTTAGATAGTGTTATTCTAAACACTGTGCAAAGTTATAAAAAGAAAAGGAGACAATGCAATGACTTTAAAAAAAACAGAATGAGTATTGAAGGATGTAGTATGCTTTTGAAGGCAGTATTAATTATGATCAGTTATTTTCCAGAATGTAGAAATTACTAGGGTCCTTTCCTCCTTTGTTTCCTCTTCAACTGTTCATGTTCTTGTTGCTATTTTTCTCCTTTTTAACTCTTGTCATTTCAAGAAGGCAATACAGTAGAGAGTAAGAGTCTAATCTCCTATGACTTGAAATGCATTAAAAAATAAATAAATAAATAATAAAAGAGTCTAATCTCTGAGGGTCCAGGATGTAACTCAGCGGTACAACATGTGCTTAGCATGAGCAAATTCCTAGGTTAAATCCCACAACTAAACACAAGCAAGAAAAACAAACAAAAACAGAATCAGAAGTCAGATTTCTTTCTTTTTCTTCTTCTTCTTTTTTTTTTGGTGCTAGGGACCACACCCAGGGCCTAGTGCATGCAAGGCAAGCACTGTACCAGCTGAGCCATGTCCCCAGCCCAGGAGTCAGATTTCCTGAGTGGGAATTCTTATTTTGAGTCCTAGCAGTGATTTTTTCATATGTAATAATCATGCTAACCTCCTTGGATTATTCTGGAATTTTTTTAAGGATGCAGATCAAAACCAATAATGACTAACTGGTATAATTTTCTTCTTTATTCACTGTCTTTTTTTTTAAATATTTATTTATTTATTTATTTTTTAGTTTTAGGTGGACAGAATATCTTTGTTTTTATGTGGTGCTGAGGATCGAACCCAGTGCCTCACGCATGCTAGGCGAGCACGCTACCACTGCGCCACAATCCCAGCCCCCACTGTCTTTTTTTTTTTTAGTTGTCAATGGACAACTTTATTTTTATTTATTTATATGCGGTGCTGAGACTCGAACCCAGGGCCTCACACATGCTAGGCAAGCAGCTCTACCACTGAGCCATAGCCCCAGCCCCTTCATTGTCTTTTTTTTTTTAATATTTATTTTTTAGTTGTAGGTGGACAGAATATCTTTATTTTATTTTTATGTGGTGCTGAGGATCGAACCCAGTGCCTCACGCATGCTAGGCGAGCGCGCTACCACTGCACCATAACCCCAGCCCCACCCTTCATTGTCTTTTAATTGTGTCAAATTTTGTGTCCTATTCTTCCTTGCTAAATCCCAGAGTGACAGACTGACAGGAAACAGGCAAGATTCAAATACAACAGAATCAACTTTCTAGTGAGAGGTGGAACGGAACCATTTCAGTTCCCTCTCTTCATTATAACTGGAGTATTTAAAGAGTGCTATGTGAATATAATTAAGCAAAGATGGAACTGAACAAAGAGGGGCACATGTGTGGTACACGTGCAAGCAGAAGATGAACGTTTTAGTCTGTGTAAGAATCTCCAACTGACAATTCCTGCTTGATTGTTCAGTTGGTTAGAGCACTTTCTGATGAGATCAAGGTCACAACTTCAATTCCAGAATGTGGAGAGCTTCTTTGTCCATCGAATGGCTAAAGATTGCTCTCTTGAACCTGGCCAGCCATCTGTAAGTGTATCTATTTTTCAGGTGATGATCAGTTGGAGGAGTCTGATTGAAGCAGCACAAGTCTACCACCTTAGTAGGAAAAAACACAACAGCAGGTACCTGCTGTCATGGGGGTGGGTCAGTCATGTTGTATTTGTATGTGAAGAAGGAGTAGACCAGCTGGGCGTGGTGACGCACGCCTGTAATCCCAGCACTTTGGGAGACTGAGACAGGAGAATCGCGAGTTCAAAGCCAGCCTCATCAACCATGAGGTGCTAAGCAACTCAGTGAGACCCTGTCTCTACATAAAACACAAAATAAGGCTGGGGATTTTGGCTCAGTGGTCAAGTCCCCCTGAGTTCAATCCCTGGTACCAAAGGAAAAAAAAAAAAAAAAAAAAGGAACAGACTAATACCCGCTTGCTGCACTCAGGAAAAACTGGTGGATGTGAAGTGACAGGTTCCATAGCAGTTGAAATCCTAGAACAAAGATTATTATTCTGTCCCTGTCCTCAGTGCCCTCAGCTCTGCCTAGAGAGCATTTGAGTAATTACTCTCTCTCTGGGTTAGACTGAACAGCCACAAGTCCCTCGTATGGGAAGATGTTCCTGGCACTCTTTCTCCTTGCCAAACTTAGCTTCTCTCACTCCGACCCCTTCTAGGTTATGTGCTCTCTTTGCTATGCCCCTGTGTATGTCTTATGATGATGGTTATTATCTAAGCCAGCTCAGGCCTCAGCATAGACTGCGTGGCTTAAGGACCAAAAATTTACTTTCACACAGTTCTGGAGCTAGAAGTTCAAGATCAGTGTGCCTCCATGATCATATTCTGGTAAGGGCTCTCTCCCTGCCTTCTTGCTTCTCCTCTCCCTGCCTTCTTTGCTATGAAAAAGAGAGAGAATGAGAGAAAGATGGAGAGGGAAAGAGGGGCGGGGGGAGAGAGAGAGAGAGAGAGAGAGAAACTGACTGCAAGCTCTGGTGTCTCTGCTTACAAAGGCACAAATCTCATCATAATGAGGATCCCACTCTCATGATCTCTTCTAAATCTAATTGTGTCACAAAGATTCCATCTCCAAATACCATCACATTTGGGGTTAGACTTTCAACACATGAATTGGGGGAGAGGGAGACACAATACAGTGCATAGCACTTAATACTTTTTGCTAAAATGCAAATTTCCCTGACATGAATGAAACCCGTGTAACATGGAAGTCTCCCTGATTTTATGATTTTCCCAGCAACTTAATGTTTGCAAGTGATCAGAGTGAGTTTTTCCATTTTTACAGAAAAGTCTTTTGGTTATATACTAAGACCTTAAGAACAAGCTACAATTGATGGTGAAAGTTCTGCCTAGTTATAAATTGATGGTGCAAGTTCTGCCTAGTTCAATGGCTTTGAGAATTCCTGCACTTTCCACTAGTTAAGCTACCTAGGGAAACTAAAAGTACAACAGTGAAGCTGTGAAGTCATCTCCTCCTGCAGTAAAACAATGAATAATAATTTTAAAAAGCTACTGTGTTTGTCAGCTCTTCCTTGCTGAGACCAAAATACCTGACAAGAACAACTTGGAGGGGGAAAGGTTTATTTGGGGCTCACGGTTTGGGAGGCTGAGTCCATGGTTGGTTGACTTCATTACTCTCAGCCTGAGATGAAGCAGAACATAATGGAGGAAGGGCATGGTGGAGAAGCACTGCTCTGATGGCAGCCAGGAAGCAGAGAGAGACAGGCAGAGACAGAGAGACACAGTGTGCAAGTGCAAGGAGCCAGGGACAGATATAATCCAGGATTTGCCCCAGTGACCTACTTCTTCTAACCACACCTGCAAGTAGTCCTTTCAAATTATTAATCCATCAAATGGATCAATCCACTGATGAGGTTACAGCTCTCATACTCTAATCATTTCACCTCTGAATAGTCCTACATTGCCCAATACATGAACTTTTCAGGGGGCACTAAAGATCCAAACCATAGCGGGGCATGGTGGCACACACCTGTAATTCCAGAGGTTCAGGAGGCTGAGGCAAGAGGATTGCAAGTTCACAGCAAGCCTCAGCAATTTGGCAAGGCCCTAAGCAACTTAGCAAGACCCTGTCTCAGAAGAAAAAATTTAAAAAGGGTTGAGGATATAGCTCAGTGGTCAAGCACCCCTGAGTTCAATCTCTGTTAAAAAAAAAAACAAAAAAAACCCAAATTTTAAAAAGCTATCTTCATCTATCATATTTTTAATTTTGATGAAAATGCCTATGGCCAGGCACAGTGGCTCAAGCCTGTAATCCCAGCATTTAGGGAGGCTGAGACAGGAGAATCGCGAGTTCAAAGCCAGCCTCAGCAATGGCGAGGCGCTAAGCAACTCAGTGAGGCCCTGTCTCTACATAAAACACAAAATGGGACTATGGATGTGGCTCAGTGGTCGAGCACTCCTGAGTTCAATCCCCAGTACCAAAAAAAAAAAAAAAAGAAAAAAGAAAAAAGAAAATGCATATGGATAGATCCTACATCTCAGAGGAGGAGGTCTGGACCCCCCAGATTGACGATATAAAAAAAAAATGATGCTAAATACAAAAGCCAGTGGATTTAATTATTATTTTTATTGGAATTGTAATTTTTTAAAAAGATAAGTTCTTGCTATTTGCCCAGGCTGACCTCCAAATTCCTGGGCTCAAGCAATTCTCCTGCCTCAGCCTCCTAAGTAGCTGGGGTTACAGGTATATGCCACCATGCCTGGTTCACAGATTGTGATTGCCTTTGGATTGTGATTGTCTGTTAGTGCTCTGGTTTCAAAGTTTGGTAGGTTTTCTGAGATTTGCCCCCAACCCTATCTCCCCCTTAGGCTCTGTGATAATCTTGCAAACTGATGTTTTTTTTCAGGAATGCATATATGCATTCCTGAAAATGCATAAGAAACACCTCTGCTCCTGTGCTTATTTGCCCATCTGTCCTAGAACATGCTGTTGGGACTTCAATACGTGTATGAACCACGCGGAATTCTTTTTTTTTTTTAATTTTTTTTAGTTATACATGGATACAGTGTCTTTATTTTGTTTACTTATTTTTATGTGGTGCTGGGGATCGAACTCAGTGCCTCACATGTGCAAAGCAAGCGCTCTGCCACTGAGCCACAATTCAGCCCACATGGAATTCTTTTTAAAATGCCAGTTGGATTCTTAGGTTTGAGGTGGGGCCAGAGAGTTCACTTTTCTAGCCAGCTTCCGAGTGAGACTGATGCTACTACCTACAGACTACACTTTAACTAGACGGTGAACTCTTTGGGAACAACTGTGCCTTTCATCTTAATGACTTCAATACTTAGCACATAGAGTTGGCCAGTGCTTGCTGAGGGAATGAGCAGTCATTGGCCCCTGGCTGTCCACCTACCTCTACTGCATATAGGAGCCACAGACCAGTCCACATCCCCAAGTTCATTCTTTATGAATGAACATGTTCCCTTCCTCACTGATGAGTTTGGGGCCGGAGCTGTGGTCCCAGGGCAGCGGGCAAGAGAAGGCCTGAGTCATTTAATTTCTTCAAATATGGAAATAGGTCCAGGGATTTACTCTCACTCAACTGTGATTTTCCATGGTAGTATAATCTCTCAATTTATTTCCATATCTGTTGACATTATTTGTTAAATATCTGGAATGAATTACTCTACAGTTTCTTCTAAAATCAGTGGTTTTGAGAGTGACAAACCTCCTGGTTCAACAAGGACGGCATCCAGAATCCTATCAGAATGGTGTTTCCTAGAAGAACTGATGTGGTAAGGACTTTTCTCGACCTCCTGCCTCCACTCAAGTTTAAAACACTGTCTATCCCCTGAACGAGTTTCCAAACTCGTCTCTGCTTCTACCCTTGCCTTCCTACTCTCTGTTCTCAACCAAAGAGTCATAGCGATCCTTTTAAATATGTAAATCAGTTTATATCTCTCATACTTTCAAAACTCTCCAATAGGAAGCAGTCTTTACAATGTCCCACAAGGCCCTGCGGATTTTGTCCCATCCTTGTTACCTCTCTGATTTCTTATCTATCTACTTCACTTGCCCTACTCCTTACCATGCTTATACCACTCCATCCAGATGGGCCTGGTGGTATAAAAGCCAACCCTATTTCCACCTCAGGACCTTTGCACTGGCTATTCTTTCTAACTGATATGTTCTCCCAGATAGCTGCATGGCTTACTCTCAGGTTACTTAAGTCTTTGCTCAAATGTTGCCTTTTCAAAGAAGTCTACCCTGATCATCCTTTTTAAAAAATGCAATTTGTCTCTTAACTTTCCCCAACTCTTTACTCTACTTTATTTTCCATAGCCCCTATCACCTGGGAACATAATATGTATTTGCTACTTACCTATTGTTTCTCTCATCTTGCTGGAATATAAACTACACTGGGGAAGAAAAATATATCTCTGCTTTGCTTATCAAAACACCTCAAAAACTATTGGTTGAATGAACAAATGTAAGAATGCAACTCAAAATATCACAGAGGTATTCTCCTGAGATATTTGTTCAGAAAAGGTAGACAAAGACACTTACGTTGCTTTCAGTTGTTACTTTTGCAGAACCATTGTTCTTATGAGGGAAACTGAGGCAGCTAGCTTCATCTTCCATTTAAATCCTATGTGCAGGGCATTGTGTATCTCCTTGATTTTAATGCATTGATATATTGTATCTCACTGTTACCAGCTCACTCAGCCTAACCCTGGGAGCTCCTTGGAGACAGCAACGTTGCACTGCAAATCTGTGTGGCATAGGCTGTGAAGAGATACAGTTATAGAGAAACCTAATGCCACACTAACTTCTTCATTCGTTCCCCAGTTCAGATTTTTGATGTGGGCTTCACTTCTCTGACCTTGTCGTTGGACACACCCTGGTCTCTGACATCCCTCTCCAACAACTCTTCTCCTCCTCTCTCTTTTTTGGTACTGAGGATTGAACCCAGGGATGCTGTAACCATCGAACTACGTCACCAGTCCTTCTGCTTCTTCTGGTCTGGTCTTGCAGCAGCCTCCGCCCATCAGCACTTACCTCAGCTCTACCATTAGCTGTGGGTCAAGTTGAAAAACAGACTATAGTTTTTACAGCTGTTGGACATCCTTAAGTACAAAGTGGACTGTTTAGAAGCATTGGTTTACTGTACTTCTTGGTAACAGCATCCAAACCAATATCGGAAAGAGCTAAAGATAATCGATCTCATGAAATCCTGCCTTAGGTTATTGAATTGCAGCTTTTACCTGCATCAGTTTTCATTTGGTTTGAGAGAATCCTGGCCCCTGTCAAGTTGAGAGGAAGGGGCTCCTCAGCCACATTCCCTCCCTTCCTCCAGGGCAGAGCTGGCATGAAACTCCAGGTGAGATCTGTGAGGTGTGGGGAAGGAGCTCTACAGCATTACCTGCTG
This sequence comes from Xerus rutilus, assembly GCA_028644305.1. Classification (NCBI taxonomy): domain Eukaryota; kingdom Metazoa; phylum Chordata; class Mammalia; order Rodentia; family Sciuridae; genus Xerus; species Xerus rutilus. Next base: position 27,967,661 of record CM053401.1, read on the forward strand.
CCTGGCTTCTGTGTCATAGCACCGCGGTTGTGGCTACGTGTAAAGATCACCTTGCTCATTCCAGGGTGATGCAGCCACCTGAAGCCCTGTGCCTCACAAATGAGGCAACTAAAATGACTTGGCTCTTTAATTGGCCCAAGGTTCTCTCCTCCCTCTAATCTCATTAAAGTAAAAAGGATCACTACTTGTTTTAATTATTTTCTTCCTTACCAATTTCTTCTCTACCTCCAGCAGTGAGAGGTATCTACAAAAAAAAATGTAAATAATAAATACTGTACTAAAAGTTTATACCTGGGCTAGGGCTGTAGCTCATAGGTAGAGCACTTGCCTAGCTGGCATGAGGCATGAGTTCCATCCACAGCACTGGGGATCCAACCCAGGTCCTTGGGCATGCTGGGCATGCCAGGCAAACGCTGCACCACTGAGCTACACCCCCAGCCTCCTTCATCCTTTTTAAGCCTCATAAAACCCTTAGTTATTAACATTACTCTTGTTTTATTTTCAGTTTTTTTCAACACAATGTTTTGAAACACATATGTGAGAAACACACTTACCTGTCAAAACCCTAAGAATGAACTAAGAGACACAAGGTACAGCATGGAGCAAGGCTTTACTGAAGATCAGATATCTGGGGAGCAGGCATATCCCAGAGTGGTCATGATTAGCCTTATACCCCAGAGTGCAAGGTCTCTCCCCAGGTTCCTCATTGGCTGAGTGCTACAGGTGCACATTCTTCCAGAACGATACCTAGGTGTTACTGTTCCTATTGGGTTACCTAAAGAAATATTTCTTTAGCTGTTCCCACCTCCCTTTGTTCTCTTGTGGCTGGAAGGCCTTTCTGGGATTGAGTACATTTGGGCACTTATGAAATTTATCTCTGTTGGTCAGGCCAGTAACCTCCCTCTCAACTCCTGTTTGTCAAGGGGCTGTGAATTTTTCACACTCCCGTGTTACCTGCTTGTTACTTTCCACTCTGCTCCCCTCCAGCTGCCTTTCTTACATGCCAATTTTACATTTAAAGCTACATGCTGTATTCTGAAAATGGACTCCTGGACTTTCTATTTCTCACAATGTACATTGGGAGTTGGTTCAATTGAGCTAAATAACATATTGCATCACAAACATTTTTTTAAAGTAAGAATACTTAACATATGGGGTGTGGTGTGGTGCACGCCTGGGGAGGCTGAGGCAGGAAGCAGCAATTAAGTGAGGCCTTTAGCAACTCAGAGAACCTGAGTCTAAATAAAATATTAAAAAGGGCTGAGAATGTGGCTCAATGGTCAAGTGCCCCTGGGTTCAATTCCCAGTACCAAAAAATAAAAATATATAAATAAAGGGGCTGGGGATGTGGCTCAGTGGTAAAGTAACCCTGGGTTCAATCCATGGTACCAGAAAAAAAAAAAAAAAGAATGCTTAAAGTCTATACTCTTAGCAATTTTTGAGACTATAATACATCATAATTATAGTCACCATGTTGTACAGTAGGTCCCTTGAACTTGTTTATCCTATCTTACAGAAATTTTATGTCCTTTGACCAACTTTCATTTTACAGATTAGGAAGTAGAGACTTATACAATCACATTCATTCGCCCCAAACCATGTAGCCAGGAAGGGCAATGGAGCAGGCATTGAAATCTTTCTTACTCTGAACATTAGCACTATGTCCTGGGCTGTATTGTAAATATGAATGGATTTCAAACACAAGCTGGTGAAGGTAGGATTCACGTGGACCCCGAGACAAAGCATACGGGCAGCTCAGTTGCTTTCTTTGTCTGAAATTATGGATTAGCCTGTTTGGGGTGTTTTAAATCACACTTTGACCTAAGGCTTTGTGGGTCATCTAACAGTGTGTAGTTGTTCCTCAGCTTAACTTGGAGTTTTAGACCCATTGAGCCATTGGGAGTTGTGAAAGTATCATAAGTAAAAAATGCATGTACTACAACTAACTTACCAGACATCATCATGCTTAGCAACAACAGCTTACTCTGGCATATTGATTGTTTCCCTCGTGATCATGTGGCTGACTGGAAGCTGTGGCTCTTTGTTGCTGCCTAGCATTTTGAAAAAGGATCATATTGCATCTCACTAGCCAAAATTAAAAATTCAAAGTACGGGTAGGCTGGAGATGTAGCTCAGTGATACTGTGCTTGTCTAGTATGCAGGTGGACCCTAGGTTCCATCCCAAGTACCGAAAATAATACTAATAATAAAATAAAATAAAAATAAAATTGAAGTATGTTTTCTGCTGAATGTCTTTTGCTTTTGCACCATTGTAAAGTTCAAAAATCATAAGTGGAACCATCCCTATTTGAGACCATTTGTATCACATAGATCTTCTTTTGGATACTACTTTTGTACCTCTTTGTACATGAATTTGAAAACAGGTCTATACTACGCATTTAAAAAATACTTGATTTATTTAGTTTGCTAGGGGCTGTCGTAACCAAGTACCATAAATGAGATGGACTAAGCAACAAAAATATATTTTCTTATAACTCTAGAGGCTAGAGGTCACAGATCACGGTGTTGGCAGGTTTGTTTCTTCTGAGGCCTCTCTCATTGGTTTATAGGTGCCATCTCCTCCCTGTGTCTTCAAATGGTCATGTCTCTATGTCCAAATCCCCTCCTTTTACTTGACTACCATATTAAATTAAGTCTCATATTAACTTAATTTTTTGCCTCTTTAAAGACCCTGTCTCCAATACAATCACATTCTGAGGTGCTGGGTATCCAAACTGCAGGATATGACTTGCTGGGCACACTGTTCAGCCCACAACACTTAAATCAGCAAAGTAGTTCTTGAAACTAGTCCTGGATGTAGAAGAGAGAACTTCTGTTCTAAAATAAAATTATTAGTCAGATTTTTTTACACATGATTTCTATTAATGATTTAGTCACTATTCTAATTTTTCCTTTGTTTAGAAAATAAATATATACATGCCAAATGCAATATTTTTCAGGAACTGTGGGCCTCAATGTACAAGGACCCATGCCAAAGTCTGGAGACACAAAGGATAGGAAGCAATGTGGCCTCAGTATCACACCGCCCATAGAATGGATTTCTTGTCTGAAAAGTCATTTCAATGTGTGATTATTTCTGACTACAAAACTAATATCAGCTTGCAAAGATGAAAAAATTTTAGAAGTATGTAAACTAGAGGGCAAGTGTCCAGGAACCTCACTCCTTAGAAATGACCTTGACAGCAGTCGTTTCCTTCCAGGAACACTTTGTGTTAAGGGAAAAAAACAAAGAAAAGAAAAGAGATGCTAGCCTAATATGGTAAACAGATAACAAACAGCAAAGCCTCATCCTCTGATTTCTCCTTTGGAGTTCATTTTCTCTCTGCCTACTTATCAGGACACTTCAGTAACCCAAACCCTAGAGTACATATGCCATATTCTTTTCTTTTTCTGATATTTTAAATCAGTTAATAGTATTAATTTATTTATTTGATGGACTCCTGAATATTCTAGTCAAATTGGTCAAGTTCTTTAAGGAAAGGCAGACCTGGGCAATTCGGTTTACAGCATCAGTTAGAGGAACAGACCACAGTGAGGGATGTGGGCTCACCTATGGCTCTGATACTAGGTGATGGAGTGAGTCTCAAAGAAAACCAGAAATCTAGCATCATTTTGTAAAAAAAAAAAATTGATTGTAGTTAAAAAACATAGAACATCTATCTTTATAATTTGTGAGTATATAGTGCAGTAGTGCTAAGTGTTATTTGTTGGTTGGCTACTCTTGCTCTCAATAGATCTCCAGAACTTTTCCATCTTGCAAAACTGAAATTCTGGGCCCATTAATTCTCCATTCCCTGTCTCCCTCTCTCTCCAGCCCTGGGAAATCATCCTACTTTCTGTTTCAATGAATTAGATGATTTTAGAAACCTCATATAAATGGAATCAAATAGTATTTGCCTATTTTATGACTCACTCACTTTACTTAGCATAATGTCCTCAAGATTCATTCATATTGTAGCATGTGACACAATTTCCTTACTTTTTAAGGCTAAATAATATTCCATTTTATGTATAAACCACATGTTTTTTGTGCATTGATTCATGGATGGATCCTGGGTTGTTTCCACCTCTTGCTTATTGTGAACGAAGCTGCTGTGACCACGGGTGTGAAAGTGTCCAGCCTCTTGCTTCTCTCTGTTCAAAGAGGCTCTGATGAATCAAATTGCTAATCCTCAATCTAGAACATTCCTGTTTGCAGAGTTGGTGTTTGGTTTCCTCCAAGGGAGTTGTCTTGGTCACAGAGGGTGCATGCAGCCCTTAGTCCAATCATCAGTGTTAGAACAGCTAGGTTTGATCTTATCTGGCAGTCTAATTGCAAGAATCACCTGGGCCTGCTTTCCTTTAAATGGTAGCTATGAATATAGACTTTAAGACTTTCTCTATCAGTTTTTAAAAAATACCTTGACATCAGATCTTTTTCCCATCTGATCTTTGCCTCTTGATCTCTTACCTGGAGAAAAGAGGTAAATACCTGTATATGCTCACTAATGGGGCGTATGTGCAAGAGTAGCAAACCAACACTGGCCAAGAACCCCCATGTGTGCATGGAAGACAGTGTCTCATGTTGTGGGACCAAATGGATACCTATTGCCAGAAATCATATCCAAGTGACTGCCATGTTGAGAAGGGGATGGCTATTGCAGAGGTCCCGCTTGGGGACTCTATTCTGAGTTTCTCTCATCTTCCATCCTTACTTCCAACCTGCAAGCCTCCTCCTTGCTCAGGTGTCTGGGATGGTGGCTATGATGGAGAAGAGGTTCACAAGTAGATTGCATATGTAGAGCTGACCAGAGGCCCCATTGGGAGGAAGCAAGGATGACTTCAGGCAGAAAACTGCATCAGTGAAAGTTGCCGGGCTTCATTCTTTAAACTTCAGCTTAAATGCCACTTCCCTGAGTCCTCAATCTAAATCATGACCTCAATTATACTCTTTCATAGAACCCCATACTTTTCCCAGTAATGTTAATGAAAATTTGACAGTTAATCAATCTTTCCTTTTTGATTCGCTTTCTTTTCTTGGCTTCCAAGAAAACCACATGGTTTTCTGTCTACCTTTCTAGCTGCTCCTTCTCAGTCTTTCTTCCTCTGCCCTAGTTTCTTCTATTCTTAACCTCTAAATGATAGGGTTCCAGAAGTCAATCTTCAGGTTTTCATTTCTCTCCACATCCAGGCTGGTGGCTCTAAAACACCCGTCTGTTCTCATGACTCTCAATGTATATGTGTAAACTCCCGTCCCGTCTATCTAACACTACTAGGACATCTAAAATAGGCAAAACAGGCTTAATAAAGGCCCAGACTAGCTTATCGCCACTTCTGAGACCAGTTTGTTCTCTAAGTTAATGGCAATTACATCTTTCCCATTGATCAGGCCAAAAACCTCGGTGATGTCCCAGATTCTTTTTCTTTCTCTGCTCACTTTCAATTTAGCAGAAAATCCTATCCCCTCTACTCTCAAAATATATCTAGAATTCAACTACTTCTCCCCACACCTCTTTTGTCTGAGCCACCATTATATTCTGCCTGAGCTAATGCAAATTTCCTCATCAAACTTGTAACCACTGAGCCACATCCCCAGCCCTTTTCTATATTTTATTTAGAGACAGGGTCTCACTGAGTTGCTTAGGGCCTCACTAAATTGTTGAGGCTGGCTTTGAACTCGTGATCCTCCTGCCTCAGCCTCCTGAACTGCTGGTATCACAGGCATGGGCCATCAAGCCTAGCTCCTCACCAAACTTTTGACTTCTGCTCTTGACTCCTGCAGCTATTTTCATCACAAGTCGAAATAACTGTATTATATATACACAATAGCTTATGCTGCTCCTTTGCTCAAAACTCCGCAGTGGTCACCTTTTGCAAACCTTGTAAAAGCCAGTCTTCACTCTGACTTACCAGATTTGCATCATCCAACCTGTTACACACTGTCCCCTCTGCCTGGAGCGTCCTTCTTTCTGGATAACTGTAGGGTTTTAGAACCATCTCTTCTTTTTTTTTTTTATTTAAATTTTTTTTTAGTTGTATATGGACACAATATCTTTATTTATTTATTTTTATGTGGTGCTGAGGATCGAACCCAGTACCTCACGCATGCACGAGGAACGCTCTACCACTGAGCTACAATCCCAGCCCCTAGAACCATCTCTTCTTTCAGCTCTTCATTCAAATGTCACCTGCTCAGGGAGGCCTTCTAGCCATCTGAAATGAACCACTCTTCCACCATTTAATATCTTTCTTGCTTTTTTTCCCTGCTCAGTCCTTAGTCTGTATGAGTAAGTAAACTACTCTATGACGTTTACATATTTATCTTCTTTTTTTTTTGCTTTTCATAATAGAACATAAACTCTCTGTGAGAAAGTTTTGACCTGCTTTGTTTATAGTATTATCCCAATGTCTTGTACAACGGCTTGACACATGGTTGGCTCTCAATGATTATTTGTTGAGTGAATGGCTGTGTGAATGTATGTGTGTAATTGATCAATGCTTCTGATTACTTTCCTGGAATGTGAGCTCCCTGAGACTAGGACCAAGTTGGTCTCATCCTCTCTTGTATCCACAGAGCTGAGCACAGGCTATAGTGGGTCATAGACACTCATAAGTCATTCTTTTCCTAAATAAAAAATTGAAAATGTCAATAATGCCAATACTGACAGAAGGAATTGATTGTAGGGAGGATGGCAATACAAATCTCTTTGTAGCTATGAGGCTGTCCAACCAGTCCCCACATTAACTTTGGAGTAATACTGGGCTTTGTTAGGAGTTGTTTTCAATACTCATAGGGTCTGACAATTTAAAATGACACGTACTAGTGTGTTGAGTGGTATTGAACCATGCTTGGAGTTTGGGTTCTAAAGTCAACACGAGCCGGGCGTGGTGGCTCACGCTTGTAATCCCAGCACTTAGGGAGGCTGAGACAGGAGAATCGTGAGTTCAAAGCCAGCCTCAGCAATGGCGAGGCACTAAGCAACTCAGTGAGACCCTGTCTCTACATAAAACACAAAATAGGGCTGGGGATGTGGCTCAGGGGTCGAGTGCCCCTGAGTTCAATCCCCGGTACCAA
>CM053401.1:27974835-28012481 GCA_028644305.1 Xerus rutilus
GTCAACACGTATGGCAAAACTTATATATAGAAAGATAACCATTGAAAATCTCTTAAATCGCTCTACAGTACAGATTACATGGTTCTGTGCCATCTCAGTCAATTCAACACAGCCAGTTTTCCCTCCAGAGCTGGAACAGATGGCTAGGGCTGTTTCTTTGGTTGAGTACCAGATGAAGTAGTTGGCTTGAGTTTAAGTGCCATATCGTAGGGGGGAAATGACATATATATGTACATATTCATCTGCATTATTTTCTCTTTCTGAGCATGTAGTTGAATTCCAGCAAATGTTTAAGTGTTTGTGTTCTGTAACTTCATTGTACCACTTGGTATTATGAGTATTGTCAGGACTTCTTCATGTTTATCATGGATCAAAGCTTGTAAATGAAAGGAGGTAGAAAATAACCCTTTGTGGCCATTGCAATAGTTGGCATGACCAACGAGGAGAATGCCAACCATAATGACTTTCCAATTTTTTTTAAAAAAGTGTTTGATCTCAATTGTATAAAGCTCTAAACTCCTACAAAAAATGAAGAACATATACAGATTGCCTGAGTATTAGGTGCTTTGTGTATACCATCTCAATGAACTATCTCACAGCAACCCTCTGACAAGGGTGTGTGACCCTGCAGTCATCCTTCCTAACAGCCAGGCAGGCACAGACTTGATCACTACCTGAAATAACATGCTTAACCAGAGCCAATGATGGAGACACTCTGAGTCCTGGATGTGGTGCTAACATTCCTGTCCTCCTCCTTTGGGTTGTCTTTCAGTCCACACCAAGTCTGCCTTATCAGGATGCTTGGAAACCTCTTCTCTCACTCCACAAAGATAGATAACTAGAGTATGCATCTATAAAGAAATAAGTAAATCAATTTGTTCCAAGAGCCCTACATTACCATGTAGAGTTGAACTTTTTCAAATTTGTTTGTTTATTTATTTATTTAGAGATGGGGGGAGGTCTCATGGTGTTTCCCAGGCTTGCCTTGAACTGGTGGGCTCAGGTGATCCTCCTATCTTGGCCTCCCATGTAGCTGGGCTATAGGTGTGCACCATCACAGCCAGCTTAAATATCATTTTGGTTGGAGTTTGTGAATTACTTCCAAACCGACTCAGTTAAAGGGTGGAAGGAATCATGCATGGTTACTTCATATGTTTCTTTTTTGAACATGTTCTCTACTTAGTGTCCTAGTTACTACACTGAACAAATTTTTTGCTTCAAGCCAGCTCTCAATAAAAGGACTACTAACATAGCACCATTGCTTCAGACAAACAGCCTTGGAATATTTCATCTTGTTCATTTTTTTACATCTCCTCAAGTGTTTTTTTATCAGCTTCTGTAGGTATCACGGTTTCTTCCACATCTCCCAAAATCATATTTAAATATTGGTCATAAGCCATACTGCCAATTTAAACCATCTACCATCTTCCCTTCCTGTCTTTTCTATCTCTTCCTCAGGAAGCCTGGCTTCGTCCTACTACTGGCCATTGTGTTCAAACTGGGGACAGAGGACTCCAGTTGGACACATTGGTAAAGATGGGCAAGGAGCAGGGAAGGATGGTTCTTGGGGATAGCTTTTCTCATGTGACCCAAATAGTAAGATAGCAGAGCCAGCAGCTGAGTCTGGGTCAGTAAGGCTCCAAACACCTACTGTTTCCTTCTATTACACTATCTCATGAGAAGCAAAATCCCATTGAATGCAGGAATTGGGCAACAATGTCAAACACACTTTGTATGAATAGATAGAATCACATATGATTCACTAGATGAGTCTGGAAGTGTGACCTTGGAAGGAGGGGCCAGACCGAGTGAAGGACTTTCCTGAGATCAGCACCATGAATGACACATTTGCTCCATACATGGGACCATATTAGATGCTTTGAGGGAGACACAACAGCATCCAATAACATAACTCTCAGGAGACTTACAGTCTAACTGAAGAGGGAAAATATGCATTTTAAAAGTCTGGGAAGTTTCTGATAACAGAGCACATTCATACCGGAGAGTTAAGAAGATTAAACTCTTCTTAATTTACTAATCTACTTATAAAGATTAATCTACTTTAAAAGATGTTGGTGAATGGCTGGGAATGTAGCTCACTGGTAGAATGCTTGCCTAGCAAGCCTGAGGCCCTGGGTTAAGTCCCCGGTACTAAAATATTTTTTTGAAAAATACATATATAAGGTTTATGAATTTGGAAAGAATAATTCAGTACCCTGAGGGCAGCAACAGTCGGGTTCTGTTTACCCATATTCCCAAAACATGCAAAGAGGAAGAAAAGGAACAGAGCATGGCTTTTTCCCAGGAACAAGATCCAAGCTGTGGTGACCTATTAGGGAAGGAGTCACAGTGATACATACATCAATGTCACTCCATTCTTAAATCTCCTGGTGACGCTTCCCTTTAGCTGATCCCAACTGGAAACTAGAGGGTGAGCATTGATTCCATCCCTAAAGGCACAGCAGAGAATGCACAAAGGTAGATAGTGAATCTGAAAGGGAAATGAAAGATAATTTCATTCATTCATTCATTCATTGCAGCACTGGTGATTGAACCCAGGGGTACTCTACCCTTGAGCTACACTCCAAACCCTTTTTATTTTGAGACAGAGTCTCACTACATTTCGGGGACTGGCCTCAAACTTGTGATCTGCTGTCTCAGACTCCCAAGAATTATAGGTGTGCACCATTGTACCCCATTGAAAGATCATTTATCAATTGACACACCATTTAAGCGAATTGTAGACATTGTAAATTACAAGATTGTTACTATTTATTATCTTGTGAATTAATATTCTCATTATGCAGTATCATTTTTCTATATCATGATGTTCTTTTATCAGGTTTAATTCAAGTAAAGAATAACCCATATTAACTATTGAAATAAGACTGGCTTCCTGGCTCACCCAAAGCGAGCAGCAAGTGAGCTAACCTGCCGAATGAGCACATTTCAATGGCGTAAACAACATTTTTGCTCAATTATTTTTCCACTGTGTAACTTTATTTTACTCACTCAGATTTTTCTCCATGCCCTTTTCCATTATTTTTTCCTCTCTTCCTTTCTTCCATTTTCCTCTCTCCTTTTCTCCAATAAAAAGGACTACTTGGCTCATACCTCCATCAACAGACGCTTGGAAATAATGCACCATGGCAGCTTCCAAGGATTTTTTTTCTCTTTCCTCCCTCCAGAGAGAAAAACAAAAGGGTAAAGATGGCTGGAGGGATTGGATCAGAACATTGTTTTACTGGAATTTGCAGCTGTTTCTGGACTGCTGGAGTCACTGGAGGGAAACCATGTGCTCGAGGATTGAAGGAAATGGTGTGGCTCCAGTGTGTCCCGAGTCTCCCGGAGAGGAATTTTTCTCATTGTTCCAAAGATTGCCACCCACCAAATATTTTGCCTCTCCCTCCAGAGACTGTGTGTCAGGGGAGAGGCCTGGGAAATTCACAGCAGATCGGGACAGAGAAGACCAGGTGAAGTGCTGGTAAAGGCAAAGGGAGAGAGAACTGGCCTTTGCTGAGGACCCAGAGCGTTCTGTGGGCGCTGGCGTTGGCCTGCAGCTCACAAAAGGCTCATCTTTTATTTCTCAGAGTCTGAGGACTAGAGTGAGCCAAGATTGTCATTTTCACCCAGCAGGCAAAATAAAGATGGGGTTGACAGAGGCAGGTGGATCCAGATAATAATGAGTGTGCAAGAGACTCATTTTGGTGTCTCATCCTGTGTGAGAGCCTGGCTCTCTGCACATACAGAACAGATAAACCTGCATATACCCCTGTGCCCCTAGGCATCGATTCCTCGTGCTGTTGGAGGGAGCCTCTGAACTGTGTTTTCCTCCCTGGGTGCTCTCCCTGTTGTGGGTCCTGTCATCTCTGTGGAAGGAGCCAGTGGATCCCCTGGCAGAGGTTAGGAGACATTCGTCCCAACTCCTCTTGGTAGGTATTTAAGTTTACTTTTGAGTTCATGTGCATATTCTCCCTTATTGATTTGTTTTGAAAAGTTAGCCTATGGATTGAATGGTGTCCCCTCCAAAGGAGGTTGTATTCCCAACTCTCATAAACTACAAATGTCACTTTATTTGACAATGGGGACTTTGCAGATGATCCAGTTAGAATGAGGTCATTAGAGCAATTCCTAAGCCAATATGTCTGGTGTCCTTATAAAAAGGAGAAATTTGAACAGGGACACATAGAGGGAGGGCAATGTGAAGACACAGGGAGAAGATGTCCGTCCACAAGCCAAGCAACACTTGAGGCGACAGATGCTAGAAGGAGACACAGAATAGACTCCTCCCCCCACCCCTCAGAAAAGATCCCAAAGACCTCTTGATTTCTGACTTCTATCCTTCAGAACTGGGAGGTACAATAAATTTCTGTTGTTTCAGCCATCCAGTTTATGGGTGTGTCCCTATGGTAGACTTAGGAAACTAATACAATGAAGTTTGACAGAATCTTCTGGTATAGTCCTTGTTCCTCTGGAGAAGAGCCTGAAATTCAAAAAGTAAAATGACATACAGTCACAGAGCCAAATTGGGACAGAGCTCTAAATTCCTATTACTGTGAATGGTCTGATTTGGATAAATTACAATGAACAGGCTTCTCCCACCGTCATTTCTACCATGTAGATTTTAACAACTTAAAACAAGACTTTGGCAATCTTCACACAGAGTGAGTATACTTATGCTGTGACTTTCAGCATCAATGGATTTTACTTATGTTTGCTGACTCATCTTTTTTTTTTTTTAATATTTTTTTAGTTGTAGATGGACACAATCGCTTTATTTTTTTATTGCTTTGTATGTGGTGCGGAGGATCGAACCCAGGGCCCCACGCATGCGAGGCAAGCGCTCCACCGCTGAGCTACAATCCCAGCCCCTGCTGACTCATCTTTAAAAAATTTTTTTTTTAGTTATAGATGGACACAATACCTTTATTTTATTTACTTATATGTGGTGCTGAGGATCGAACCCAGGGCCTCACATATGCTAGGCAAGCGCTCCACCACTGAGCTACCACCCCAGCCCACTGACTCATCATTTTAAAAGCCATTGAACCTTGTTAAGGTTGCCAGTGGGTTGTGCACAATTTATATCAAAAGAGGTAACTACTTGAGAAGGTCAAGGACAATTTTATGCACATCAGGTGCCTTCTCTTATAGGAATCTGAAGTTCTGGTGAAGCTGCTGGAGCTCCTGAGCCAGGGGCGAGCATCCTACTTGGAAGCTCTGGTCCTCTGCCAGGTCACACGAGGTGAGGCGAAGCCTCCCCGCTCCCCTCTTCACGGCTGCGGAATCAGTCAGTGGTCACCACCTTCAGAGCAGGAAGGAACTCAGCCTGCCTGCCTCTCCCAGGACCCAGCACACCACCTGATACAGCCTTTCCTGGGTGGTGGGGGATGAAGGGCCCCACTCATCTCTCCAAACCCAACTCTCTTGGGCCCTACTCAGGTCTCTCGGCAATCAGCCCCCAGGTCTCCATCTGACACAGGGGGAGTCAATCCTTTTATATTCTCTTCTCTCTCTCTCTCTCTGGATGCCAGAAGAACCCAAGCCTCATAAGCATTCTCCAGGTTTCTCTGTATACTGGTCCCAGGTAGCTGCTCTGGGATACATGGAGAAATAGTTACTAATTTGATTTGAATTGAGGGAGGACGGCCATAGGCATTGACCTTCATGACATTATTGCCTGGCTTTTGGGGACTGAGGTGAAACACTGCACATTCAAATGTTCAATTTGAATACAAGACTTTAGACCAAAAAGACATGAATTAGCAATATCATTGCTGAAAGCAATAACTTCTTAGAGGAGATTTTGTTTTGTAAGCCAAGAGGTAGAGAGGAATCATGGTGAGGGAAGGAGCCAGAAAAGAAGGGAAGGAAAGAGTTGTGTGATCACCATCTGATCCAGTTTGAATTCCTATGGTTAATCATCTGTAGAAAGCTGACCCAACTATTCAAGAGAGTTTTTTTTGGTACTGAGGATTGAACTCAGGGGTACTCAACCACTGAGCCACATCCCCAGCCCTATTTTGTGTTTTATGTAGAGACAGGGTCTCACTGAGTTGTTTAGTGCCTCTCCATTGCTCAGGCTGGCTTTGAACTTGTGATTCTCCTGTCTCAGCCTCCCAAAGTGGTGAGATTACAAGTGTGCGCCACCGCGCCCAGCTTCAAGAAAGACTTTTTTGAGATTCTTAAACACGGAGAACTGCTCTAGGGAGGGTTGAATTATGATTATAAAATTTCCTAGTTCCTTTTGCCCTTTTGGGCCCCTTCCTCCTGAAGAAAAAGTTGAAAATTATGTTTTATAACTACATTGGTATAAAGGTGAATATATTAATACTACATATTGTGTTTGTCAATTTTGTGTTATAACAAAATACCTGAGATAATCAGTCCATAAGCAAAAAGGTTAATTTTGGCTCAGTTTGGAGGTTCCAGTCTACAATCAATTGGCCCTATTGCTTTTGACCTGTGGTGAGGCAGCACATCGTAGTGAGCTTGAGAACAAAGAAGAGGAAGAGGATTCCACTATCCTCTTCAAGGCTATGCCCCAGTGACTTAAGGACCTCCCACTAGGCCTCATCTCTTAGAGGTTCCACCATCATTCAATAGTGTCACTCTGGGTACCAAATCTTTAACACACCGCCTTTGGGGGACATTCAACATCCAAACTAGAGAACATGTTAAAACACTTTCATTTACCATGAAGTTCATTTTTTCCTTCTGATTTTCAAAAAAATTAAAACTATGTCATGAACTCGTAAAAGTTCAGCAGGCCCTCAGTGCTCTGCCCACTGTGCCTAAGGGATGAGTCAGCTCAGGCTCAGTGTGCATAGAGCTAATCAGGGTGAAGGCCCTTCTTCAGATCTACTCTGATATCCTCATAATAAAACATTCCAGGAAGGTCCAGGGATACCACCCATGGCATAGACTTTAGCCTCCTCATGATGGGTGATGGCATAGATAAGGCTAAATTAGTTCTGTGATCAAAGCACACAAATAAGTGGGAGCTGATTGTCCTGAGAGGTCAATCAGGAGAGACAATTCATGAGGACGGTGGTGACAGGTTGAGTGTTTCATATTTTGAGATATTATTCAAGGCATTTTCTTTTTTTAAGAATATATTTTAGTTGTCAATGGGCCTTTAATTTATTTATTTATAGGTGGTGCTGAGAATCAAACCCAGTGCCTCACATGTGCTAGGCAAAGTGCTCTACCACTGAGCCACAACCTCAGCCCCAAGGCAATGTCTTCTTGTAGGTCCTTATATCTTTAACCTTCTCTGATGTTAACTAGCATTTGTTGCTGCAGAGGACAAGTAGAATTTCTTTTTTTTTTTTTTTTTTTGGTACTGGGGATTGAACTCAGGGGCACTCGACCACTGAGCCACATCCCCAGCCCTATTTTGTGTTTTATGTAGAGACAGGGTCTCACTGAGTTGCTTAGTGCCTCGCCATTGCTGAGGTTGGCTTTGAACTCGCGATTCTCCTGTCTCAGCCTCCCTAAGTGCTGGGATTACAAGCGTGAGCCACCGCGCCCGGCTCAAGTAGAATTTCTAAAGCCCACACTCCTCCAATATTTTGTTATGATTTGAGTGTGTCCCTCAAAGTGTGTGTGTTAGAACTTTCATTCCTCCATGTAGCAGTGTGGGGAGGTGGGGCCTCGTGGAAGCTGTTTGGGTCATGGGAATGGGGCCCTCGTGAATGGATTAATGACTTTCTTCTAGGAAGTGTTCAGTATCACTCTTTGTCTCACTAGTACCTGCTTGTCCTTCCACTCTCCACCATGAGTTGAAGCAACACAAGACTCTCATCAGAAGTCAAGCAGAAGTGGTATCTTGCTCTTAGATTTCCCAACCTCCAGAAACATCTTTCAAAATAAACCTCTTTTCTTTATAAGTTACCCAGTCTCTGGTCTTCTGTTATAGCAACAGAAAATGGACAGATTTATTTACAGTGAAAATTATCCTATTTAGCATGCAGTTCTATGAGTTTTAACAAAAATATATATTCATGTAAACCTCACATAATCATGTTCTATCACTCCCCACAATTTCCCAGTATCCCTTGGTAGTCAGCCATTGCCCCATCCCTAGCTCTAACAACTATAGATTTACTTTGGTAAGGATATCAAACCAAGGGAAACATACTATATGTGACCTTTTGGCTTTGTTTTCTTTGAATATAACTTATTTGAGATTCATCCATATGTGTATTGGCAGTTTAGTCTTTTTATTTAAAATGTGGTAAGATATATACAATGTAAGATTCATTGTTTTAATCATTCCTTAGTATACAGTTCAGTGGCATTAAGCATATGCACACTGTAGTCCAAACATCACCATTGTCCATCTCTAGAACTTTTTCTTAAATTGACACTCTATACTCATTAAATAACTTCCCATTTCTCCCTCCCCCTGTTGCCCACAGACCTCTACATTCTGTCTCTCTAAATTTGACAATTCTAGGTAATTCATTTAAGTGGAATCATTTGTCCTTTCATGTCTGACTCATGTCACTTAGCATAATGTTTTTAAGGTCCATTTATGCTGTAGCATGTATCAGAATTTTATTCCTTTTTAAGGCTGAATAATTTCATTGAATGTATATTCTGCATTTTGTAAGACCATTCATCCACTGATAGGCATTTGGGCTTCTGCTTTTCTGTTATTGTGAACAATGCTGCTATAAGCACTGATATAAGTTGGTTCTTTTTTATTTTTATTACTGAGAAGTATCGTATTTTATGGATGTGCCATAGTTTCTCCATTCACCTCTTAAGGGATGTTGAATTGTTTCCCATATTTGGTGATTATGAATAAAATCACTATAAACAGTTGTATGCTAGTTTTTGCACAAATATAAGTTTTCATTTCCCTTGAGATTGGATTGCTGGATCACAAGGTAAGTATGGGCTCCACTTAATAAGAAACCGCTAAAACGTTTTCCCAAAGTATCTGTATTATTTTGCAACACCACCAGCAGACATGAAATCTCTCATTGCTGCACATCCTTGTCAGCACCTGCTATTGTGTTGTTTCACTTACCAGTTACCTGTCATTCTAGTGGTATCTCACTGTAGTTTTAATTTGCATTTTCCTAAGCAAATTAAATGATTTCGAATGATGTCGAACATTTTCTCATGAGCTGATCTGTTGTCTGTGTATTTTCTTTGGTGAGCCAACACTTTTGATCTGAGTCTAAAGTTTTGAGCACCAAAAGTCCCATGCAGCACAATCTTTTTTTTTCTTTTTCAGTGCTTGAGGTGGAAACCAGGACCCTGTACATGCTAAGCAAGTGCTCTATCACTGAGCCACATCCCCAGCCCTTAGCATAACCTTTTGACAGTGATTGTAGGGGCACTCTTCTCCTGCAGCCAGAGATGGTACTGCCTTTGACCATCAGTCTCCAAGTGAACAAGCAAATCTTTTGGGGGCCAATCACTACATATTGAATAGATAATGTTTATTCTAAGAGACAGATAATCTGATAGCAAATTTCTTAGACTAATCCAGAAATCCCATCTCATCCCAACATAGTGAGAAGAAAATGGGTTTTGGAATTAGATGATTCTGTTTTGAAACTCATCATGAGCTGTGTTTTTGGATGTGTTCCTTCCCCTTCAAGTCTAGTATTCCTTCTCTGTTGAATGATGACAATGATCTCTGCTTGCAGTGCAATTCTGACACTATCTAGAGTTAGGACAAAATTAATAGGTAAAGGACACAGTCCTCCCACAGAGTCTACTCCCTTCAGACACCAGCCACAAGTTCTAGGGTTCTCAGGCCATCTGTGCTTGTAACCAATTGCTACAAATTTGGGGGTTCCTACCATGCCCCCAAGTTTAATAATTTACTAGAACAAGTCACAGGACTCATGAAAGCATTGCATTAACAATTACAGCTTTTATAAAGACTACAGGTTAGGATCAGCTGAATCTTTGAAGAGACAACATAGGGCCATCTCTGGGAAGGGTCACAATGCACAGCTTCCATGACCTCAGGACCCATGATTCTCCCAGCATGTCAGTGTGTGTCTAGGTCAGTTCAGGATGCTATTAAAAATACAGTACAAGCCGGGCGTGGTGGCTCAAGCCTGTAATCCCAGCACTTAGGGAGGCTGAGACAGGAGAATTGTGAGTTCAAAGCCACCCTCAGCAATGGTGAGGCGCTAAGCAACTCAGTGAGACCCTGTCTCTACATAAAAACACAAAATAGGGCTAGGGATGTGGCCCAGTGGTTGAGTACCCCTGAGTTCAATCCCCAGTACCAAAAAAAAAAAATACCGTGCAGGAGAATCGCGAGTTCAAAGTCAGACTCAGCAACGGCGAGGCGTGGCACTAAGCAACTCAGTGAGACCCTGTCTCTACATAAAACACAAAATAGGGCTGAGGATGCAGCTCAGTGGTCAAGTGCCCCTGAGTTCAATCTCCAGTACCAAAAAAAAAAAAAATATATACCGTAGATGGGTAGATTTAAACAACAGGAATTTATTTCTCATAATTCTAGAGGCTGAGAAGTCCAAGATCAGAATGCTAACATGGCCTGGTGCCCGTGAGGGTTCTCTTGCTGATGTGAAGACAGACACCGTCTTGCTGTATCCTTACATGGCAGAATGAGAGAGCTCTTTTGTGTCTCTTCTTCCAAGAACACTAATCTCATTCATGAAGGTGGAGGCAAAGCCGCCACTTCCTCTTACCACCCAAAGGTCCTGCCTCCAAATACCATTCTATTGAAAATTAGGGTTTCAACATGTGAACTTTGGAGGGATTTAAACATGCAGTCCAAAGCATATCACCAACCAGGAAATTCAATTGAGTTTCGGTGTCCAGAGTTTTGTTTTGTTTTTGTTTTGGTACCAAGGGTTGAACTCAGGGGTACTTGACCACTGAGCTACATCCCCAGCCCTATTTTGTGTTTTATTTAGAGACAGGGTCTCACTGAGTTGCTTAGCGCCTCGCCATTGCTGAGGCTGGCTTTGACCTTGTGGTTCTTCTGTCTCAGCTTCACAAAGTGCTGGGATTATAGGCTTGCACCACTGTGCCCGGCTCAGAGTTTTTAATTGATGTTTCTTTGCATAGCCATGATTGATAAAATCACTGGTCACATGATCAAAGTCCATTTCTAGTCCTCCTCCCCAGCCTTGTCACTCCTGGTGTGAGTGACATCACAGGGCTCAAAGCCCCAACCCTCTAATCACATGGTTGGTCTTTCTAGTGTGAACGAACTCCCTCCTATGTCACCTCTTTCACATAAAGTGTGATTCAAGGACTCCATGAATAATAGAGGTACTCCTATCACTTAGGAAATTATATAGATTTAGTTTTCCTCCCAGGAAAGAGAAAAGACCCGAAAAATTATTTATCACACAATACTACCTAACAGATTTGTGAGAATGAGATTTATACATTTAATGCATATAAAACAGTGTGGTACATAGTAGGTACTCAATAAGTGATAATTATTAGCCATTAGCATGAAATTATTTATAAGTCATTAATGTCTTTGTAAAACATTTTTTTAATATATATATATTAGTTGTTGATGGACCTTTATTTTTATTCATAGAATTATATATGATCTTCTCACAGCCTTTGTACCATTTAGTACATCTCCAAAAACTATTGCCTCCTTTGCTTGCAAAAGCTTCTACCTGGCTGGGTGTGGTGACACATGCCTGTAATCCCAGTTGGCTTGGGAGGCTGAGGCAGGGGGAATACGTGTCAAAGCTAGCCTCAGCAACTTAGCGAGGCCCTAAGCAACTCAGTGAGACCCTGTCTCTAAGTAAAATACAAAAAAGGTCTGGGGCTGTGGCTCAGTGATTAAATGCACTGGGTTCAATCCCTAGTCCCCCCCCACACACACCAAAACTCCTATCTGAGCATACCATAATTCCATAATTTTAAGATCTTTAAAAGCTCCCAGTTCTGGATTCTTAATTGAGGAAGTCCATGATTGCATTCTTACTATTTTGAATGCTTACTTATAACACTGATGATATTTAACAATAAATAAATTTGTATTAATCAGGGTTCTCCAGAGAAACTGAACTAATAGGGTATGGTGTGCATGTAAAGAGATTTATTTTGATCAGTTGCCTTACCTTACCTTACAGAGGCTTGGTGAATCCAAAGTCTAACAGGGCAGGCCAACAGACTGGAGACACAGGAAAGTGTTGCAGTTCAAGTCCAAAGGCAGTCTGCTATAGAACCCAAAAGAGCTGATGTTGCAGATGAAGTTCAAAGGCATTCTGCTGGAGAATTCCCTCTTGCTTGGGGGAGGTCAATCTTTGTTCTAGTCAGGACTCAAAGGTTCAGGTGAGGCCCATGGCATCATAGAGGGCAAATTGCTTTACTCAAAGTCCACCAATGTAAATCTTCTCCAAAAATGCCCTTACAGAAACATCTAGAATAATGTCCAAATATCCAAGTATCAGGGAGCCTAGCCAAGTTGACAGTTAAAATTAACCCTCACAAAATTGGTATCTCCAGTATATGCACTGAGATGATCTGGTTTGACCTGAGTGGTTCTAATGGATGAGAAAAATGATTAGAAGGAAGTGCTCCAAAATACTATGGTGATTGTGTTAAGACATTGAAATTAGGATCATTTATTATCTTTTCCTGAGCTCTTGGCTTGAGGGAGGGCCTCATTCTAAGAGTAGAGGGAAGCCAGGTGAGATGGTGCATGCTTGTAATCTCAGCTACTCAGGAAGCAGGAGGATGGCAAATTCAGGGACAGCCTCAGCAACTTAATGAGACTGTCTCAAAATCAAAAATAAAAATGGCTGGGGAAGTAGTTCAGCAGTAGGGCACCGTGGGTTCAATCCCCAGTACAGAAAAAAAAAGGAGGAGGGTAGATACTGGGTAAACCTCAGCCAAAGACAACTAGATGGAGCCCAAGGAATACATATGTGTCATAGATGGGTAGACACATACAAAACCCAATGGGAAAGATTCCTCTAAAAGGTGAAGGAATAAGAACTCTGAGAACTGGAGTTTTGCCTATAATTATAACATTCACCAGACTTAAAAAGGAAAAGGGAGGGAATGAAGAGAAATGTGGAAGAGAATGAGAAACTATCAACAAGAAGTTTGTCAGCCAGGTGTGGTGGTGCACGCCTGTAACCCCAGCAGCTCAGGAGGCTGAGACAGGAGGATTGGGAGTTCAAAGCCAGCCTTGGTAATGGGGAGGTGCTAAGCAACTCAGTGAGATCCTATCTCTAAATAAAATACAAAATAGGGCTGAGGATGTGCCTCAGTGGTTGAGTACCCCTGAGTTCAACCCCCGGTACTCCCCTCAACCCCCTTCCAAAAAAAACCAAGAGGTTTGTCACAACACTAAGAGAGACAAATGTAGACAAAACCTGGTCTGCTTAATGTAGAAATGATGCTCATTTTACTTACTGGGTTTGCTAGACAAGCTGATTGTTATATTTGATATTTCCCTATTCTATTATGTGTACATTTCCATTGCTTTTCAGGCACTGATGGGAAATTAGCTTTCAGTTACATTTGGTTAAATGAGTGAGCTTCAGTGAACTCTATTAAATGGGCCTCATAAATCAGCTTCCCCATTCCTTAGACATTTATTCTGCTCTTGCCTGGACTCTCTCCCACTTATCTCTCTTGGCATGAAGCTATCCATGGCTGAACACAGTGTCCTTGATCGTAGGACCCGCTGTTATTGCCCTCTGAGTCCTTTCTCCCCTTTCCTCTTTTCCAAGATCCTCACTTAGTAGGATGTGTTTTAGACACCACTTTTTACTCAGCTCAGCCCCCAGACAAGACTCTGGGCCTAATCTTATCTAGCCACTTCTCCTGGGTATCTCTGTATTAGCCTACAAACTCGGCAAACTTCCGCAGGCAACAGTGACATACAGTGGTATGCTCTTGAACCAGGAAACTCCCAACAGCAAGTGTCATAAAATTGGGGTTCTTGGAGGATCTGGGTCCTGCAATTCAGGGCTAATGATGAGAAAACTGTTAGGGGGGCCTCAAGGCTACATTTAGACAAAATTGTGAAGCTGACAGAATTTATCTTCAGGCCCACCGTGTTTTTCTGCAGCCCTTATAATGCCCCTGAGTTTTCAATGCCCACGGACCCTTCCTGAATGTTCTGGTCTCCCAGGGCTGCCCAACCTGGACAGCCAGCAAGATTCTGCATCTAACTTTCCATGCTTATATTTATTCAAATTTATATTTAGTTAGATCTCAACCAAAAATAAAAGGGCAAAAAAATTGAACAGATACTTCACTAAAGAAGAGATGGAGGGCTGGGATGTAGCTCAGTGGCAAAGAGTTTGCCTTGCATTCACAAAGGCCTGGGTTCAACACCCAGTTCCAAAAGAAAAAAGATCAGTATCACTAGTCATTAGGGAAATGCAAATTAAACTCACAACAAGCTACCACTATGAATTCACTGGAATGGTTAAAATTTAAAAGATAGACTGTACCAGGTGTTGGCAAGGATATAAAACAAATGGAAGCCTCATTCACTGGAGTTGGGAATACAAAATGGTACAGCTATCTTGGAAAATAGTTTCGACAGTCTAATTATTTATGGTACTGGGGAATGAACGCAGAAGTGCTTTACCACTGAGCTACATCCCTAGCCCCAGGATGTCACTAAGTTGCCTAGGGCTTCACTAAGTGGCTGACGCTGGCCTTGGACTTGTGATCCTCCTGCTTCAGCCTACTGGGCTGCTGAAATTACAGGCATGTGCCACTGTGCCTAGCTTGACAGTCTCCTTAAAAGGTAAACATACACGTACCATATAATCCAGCTGTTCTATTTTCTTGGTATTTACACAGGAGAAATGAAAGCATATCTCCACACAAAGATTTGTACATAAATGTTCATAGCAGCTTCATAGTCCCAAACTGTAAACAACCTGTATTAGTCTACTGATGCTGCCACAAGAAAATGTCACAGACTCTGTAGCTTAGCAAGTAGAAGTTTGTTTTCTCACAGTTTTAGAGGTTAGAAAGTCTAAGCTTCTGGCAGGGTTCCTGTTCTGGACCTCTTCTCAGCTTGCAGAGGGCTGCTTCACATGACCTGTCCTCTAAATGTGCTCTGGGGGAGACAGGGAGAGAGGGAGAGAGAGAGAGAGAGAGAGAGAGAGAGAGAGAGAGAGAGAGAAAGAGAGAGAGAGAGAGAGAGAGACTTTGCAGTTTCCACCAGGGCCTTCTGAGCATGCTCTTGCAGGTTATTATTATTATTATTATTTTTTGGTACTGGAGATTGAACTCAGGCGCACTCAACCACTGAGCCACATCCCCAGCCCTATTTTGTGTTTTATGTAGAGACAGGGTCTCACAGAGTTGCTTAGTGCCTTGCCTTTGCTGAGGCTGGCTTTGAAATCGCGATCCTCCTGTTTCAGCCTCCCAAAGTGCTGGGATTACAGGCTTGCACCACTGCGCCCAGCTGCTCCTGCAGTTTTTGAATGTGATTGGCTGGACTAAAGTCCCAGTCTAGCAAGGGAGGTCATCTTAGATCATCCTGTTCCCGTCAATCTACCAGCTGACTACAGGCTCATGAATGACTCCAGGTGAGAGCAGCAGAACTGCCCAGGTGAGCCCAGGCCCAGGTGCAGAGTCATAAGCAAACGTATGGTTATTATTTGAAATGTCCAAGTTTGGAGGGTAGCTTATTACACAGTGATAGATAATGACAATGGTCACCTAAGGACCAGCCATTTGTGGAATCTAAGGCAGTTCCCAGCACACTCCTAAGACCGGTTTCTAGTGATTGCACTGCCTTGCTCTAATATTGGTCAAATGGCTGATCATCCATACCTTGATTATTTTGCTCTTCAAATGGGAATGTCATCATGTATTTCAGAGGGTGTACTGGAAAAAATGTGTTCTTACAGGATGTTTCTATGCAGAGTTGGATGAGAGTGAAGTTTGCCTACCTATTTAGTAAATGGGTCCATTTCAATAGCTTTCTCTGTTTTGGCTATCCCTAAACAGACTTAAGGCAGGCTACTCTGGTTTTACTAGCAGTCTTCAAACTACTCCTTTGGTTTCTTCTCTCTTACCTGTTTAGAGACTTCTTTTCCCTCCCCATGTCCTTCCTGTCATCTTTGGGGTAGGACACCTGGGATCATGGTGCAGCCTGTGTAGGCTTCATCCTGTTCATTTAGGAGAGGCTGCATCTTATTTTTTTAAAATATTTTTTCAGATGTTGATGGACCTTTATTTATTCATTTATTTATATGCGGTGCTGAGAATCAAACCCTCACACACGCTAGTCAAGTGCTCTACCACTGAGCCACAACCCCAGCCCTCTTATTTCTTTTTTTTAAAATTTTTTATTTGTTCTTTTTAGTTTTACATGATAGTAGAATGCATTTGGACATATCATACATGGATTTTAACTTTCCATTTTTGTGGTTGTACATGATGTGGAGTTACACTGGACGTGTATTTATATAAGAACATAGGAAAGTTATGTCTGATTCATTTGACTGTCTTTCCTATTCCCACCCCATCCCTCCCCTTATTCCACTTTTTCTAATCCAGTGAACTTCTATTCCACTCCCCCTTATTGTGAGTTAGCACCTGCATGTCAGAGAGAAAATTCGAAGTTTGCATCTTATTTCTCTCTGGCTCCTAGCCAGTGTGAAACAAACACAGTGTGCCCTACCTGTGTTTGTTGCTGTGTTGATGCTGAATAATAGTAGTATTAAACTGTTAGTTCTTGGGTAGAAGGGCCCAAATGAAGTAAAAATTTAATTATGTCATTAGAGAGAGACACTTCCCTTTAAAGTGATCATTAGCTGAAGGCAGAGCCTAGGATGGATACAGCAAGAATTGAGTTGGCTCTTTGGTTAGACAAAGTTAAAGCAAGTGGTGACCCATTACCCTAGGGGCATGAAGCCAACAGGGCAAGTTCATGGCTAAGTTTGGTCTCACCTAATACATGACTGATGTGGGAAGAAGGTAGAAGAGCATTTATTCATCGAGGGCTAAGAACCCCCCATGAATGAAAGGGATCTAGTAATAGCCAACCTACAGGGGTTTAACATTATTTGATACTTCTGATGCCTGAGATGGTCCCAATCAAGAGCCAGGTCTGGCATGGTGGCAAACACACACAGCCCCAGCTACTTAGGATGCTGAGGTGGGTAGATTGCTTGAGCCCAAGAGTTCAAGGCCAACCCAGGTAACACTGAAAGACCTTCATGTTAAAACAAACAAACACAACACAACGAGTTCAACAAGCAGAAAAGAACATCATAGTTGCCCAAGAGGCGACCAAAATTGATGGCAGAAGGAGCCTGGAATGGCAGTTGGGTTCAACACCAGCACCTATTGGAAAGGCTGACATGGGCAAAATTAAGGGTGGAAACCTCCTGGCCTCGTCACACAGAACTCCCAGAGAGCTTTGGAGCAATAATCAAGGGTATGAGAAAAACAAGTGAAACTTTAGAAGCCAGGTCTGCAGAGGTGTGCATGCAGTGTAAGATCCAGGGCTGTGCTCTGGCCTAGTATAATGGTGTGGTGAGGCAACCTCTTTCTCTTTCCTGTACACCCTAATATTTTCTCCGATGAAGAGTGTGGGGTGCAGAGCTGAAGGACTGGAGTACAAATCCCCATTCTACCAGTTACTACAGTATAGGGTTGTTACAAGGCCTAAATGAGATCTCCACGTAACGATAGTCGGTAGAGAGCGGCAGGTCAATAATTATTAGCCATGTGCTTTCACAAGTGTGCACAAGGATGGCACAGGGCCCTGCAGTCTGTCCTTTAATTCTGTTGTGGCCCCTTGGGCAGCAATGGCAGATTCCTTGGCCTTCCCTCCTTGAGGCACTTGTAGTGAAAGAGGACTGGGGCTTCGTCATGACCTCCATCCACAGCACATCCCACCACCCTTGGCGGTGTCGTCAGAGGGTGTCGTGCCCCAGGTGTGAGCTGTATCTGGCAGCCTATCTTAAAGCCGGTGACCAGGGGCAGTGGCAGTGTCCTTCAGCCTCATGGTGGCTCTCTTTGTCCCAGCTTCAAGGTTAGCACAGAGTCGCATGGGAAGGATTTAGGACTATGACCAGAAGTAGCCCCCAGGCAGGAAAGAGGTCCAGCCTCACGGGGAAAAACTGGATTCAAGCTGTTTGATAGGACAGTAAAAAGAAATGTGGCTTTGCCTTGCATCCCTTGGCTGCAGTGAAGCAGCTTGTATCATGATTTCTGAATTCCCTCTAGTAGAGACAGTGGTTCTCAAAGTGCATCCTGGACCACCAGCATCAGCACTGCCTGGGCACTGGGAGGAGATGTGGAATCTCAAGCCCCACTGCAGACCCCCAAATCAGAAGCTCTAGGGTCAGTCATCTTGGCTTTAGTAAGTCCTCAGGGTGATTCTGGTGCTTTTGAAAGGTGGCAAACCACTGGTGTACAATATACTCGCCAAACGGTTGTTTGTCCAACCTTTGCTTAACCCCTGGTGATGCGGAGCTTGCTGTCTCTGGAGAGTCTCCTTAAACACATCTTGCCCAAATCAAATTCCTTGTCATTTCCTCTCACTGGTTCTGATTCTACCCTATACTTGAGTCACTTTGGTGAGTTAAAAAACAACCACCACCACCAAGTACCAGGCAGCATACTTTATCTTATTGTTAGTTTAAATTTGGATGTGCATTATCCTATGTTATTAGGATTCTATATCCCTACTGACATACAATTTGCATAATATATAGGTCTTGCATATTAGTGGAAGAAAATACTTTGGGGGTTTCTATACCCAGATTCTTTGTTAAATATGTATTGCTTAGCAAAACATTTATATAGAGAGATTAAAAAATTCTTATATTTGAAGAAAACAAATTGTAGTGTGAGGTCTGATCCTAGATCTGTTATTACTTAACTCTACATTATTGGTTTATTAGTTGGGATTCTAGGAGTCTTACTATAGGAGGCAACTTCTATGATATTAGGAATACATTTTTGTGAGATCTGTGTTGACTAGAAAGAATACATAATATCCATTAAGGGCATTTATAACAAAAAACTTGGGTCTATCTCTCTGTTTTTAAAATGAGATCTTGCTGTTGCCCAAGCTGATCCTGGGCTCCAGTGATCCTCCTGCCTCAGCCTCTCAAGATGCTGGGATTTATAGCCACCTCACCTGGCTTGGTCTGTCTCTTTAAGTACCACTTGCATCCTGGTTTGGAATCTGGGTCCTGGTCCTCCCGCCTCCACCTCGCCCACTTTGGAAGGGAGCATAAGTGCCTTGGCAGAAGAGAGAACAGGTGCAGAGACAGCCAACAGGGGCTTTGTAGAAATAACAGATTTGCTGTTCTGAAATAAGCTTCTGCCTTCAGTCAAATAACTTGTGTAGATTTCCCCAAATAAAAGCCTTATGGCAGCTAGAGATTCGTTAAGGCATCTTAAAAGAGGAGCTAGGCTGAGGTTGTAATTTTAGGTAGGGGACACAGTGCAACTTTTCTCTTTTCCTTCTCTTTTCTTTACTCATCCATGACCCTTACTCTGGAAAGCATAGAGAAGCAAGGTTAAGACTCATTGGTAAAAACAACTGACTAATTTAGTTAAAAAAATGTTCCTTTTTTTGAGTGATGGGCAATGGGGTCGCCTCAGATTTTTTTTTTTAATTTTTTTTTAAGTTGTAGATGGACACAAAATCTTCATTTCATTTATTTATTTATTTTTATGTGGTGCTGAGGATCGAACCCAGTGCCCCACGCATGCAAGGCAAGCACTTTTACCACTGAGCTACAACACCAGCCCTCACCTCAGATTTAAAGGAACAACTGGGCCCAGGGATGAGGCTGCCCCTTTCTCAGCAAGGCACCTGGGGAGCTTTTCTGTGTGGAACTGCTATGGGATGGCCCAGCTCCAACTGTCCTCTGTATTTGTATCTCAGATCGAAATTTGAATTCTCCAGAAAGAGATTTCAGTTCATCCATTTAGATCTTAGGTCCACTCTAGTCAGGGTAGGGGTGTCCTGTGATTAACAACCTTGCCAGAAAAGTATGGAATGGGGTGAGGCAGTTCCCCTAAAGTATGTGTAGGAGGGGAATGAGTTTAGTGGCTGTTACCCAAGGGGAGAGCTTGATGGGCAGAGAAACATCATAGTATCCTAGATGCCAGAATTTCTCAGGGACAGCCAGGAGTGACAGGTCCATCAGGTGCCACCCAAATGCTCCCAGGGCACACTGGGGAATTTCAGTTGTTTTGAGAGCTGGCTGGCCAGAAGGCTGCCACCCAGTGGCTGGTTTATGTCATGCAGGATGAAGACAACTTTTTTCTATATTACCTTATAAATGGTTGGCAAAGACATTAATGGCTCTTACTGGGGCTCTTACTGGAAGACTTCTGCTCTATATTAGTCTGAATTAAATGAGTTTAGAAAATGATTATGAATCTTTTAATTACACACAATTTATTTATTTAAGAATTTTTTCATACTGAGGATTGAAGTCAGGGCGCTTTACCACTGAGCTATATCCCCATTACTTTTTTATTTTTTGTTTTGAGACAAGTCTTGCTTAGTTGTTTAGGGCCTCACTAAGTTGCTGGTGTTGGCCTCAAACTTGCAATCCTCCTGCCTCAGCCTCTTAAACCACTGGGATTACAGGTTTGCACTACCACACCTTGCTAATTACACGTGATTGAAGGCCACCAGAGCTATCCTTAGTAAATGATAGCCCTTGTTGGGACATTGTTTCCAGCAGGCAGAATCAGACATGAACCAAGACCTGAATGCCAGGGAGCCTTTGTTTCCTGACTTTCCTCTTCTCTGAACCTCTGCTATTTCTCCCCCTGCTGAAGTCTGGTATTCTTTAATTTTCAGTCTTCCTTTTCAGAAAACAGTTTTCCATGCCTTCAGGGTTTCTCCCTTATTCAAGAGCCCAAAGTAAGACAAAGTTCAGCCCCATTCCAAACCTAGAGCAGGGATGCCAAGTGTTCCAGCTTGAGTCAGGGGTCTGTACCTGGTTCAATCAACCAAGAGAGTAAAAAATGAGCCTGAGGAGGGGGACACCTCTGTTACCATGTGATTTTGGATACAGGGGTCATTCTTGGAAAAGACGAGAGATTTGGGCAGAAAACTCATTTGATATCTCCTATAGAAGTCAAAAAATAAGCTGGGTGCGGTGGCACAAGCCTGTAATCCCAGCAGTTTGGGAGGCTGAGACAGGAGAATCGCGAGTTCAAAGTCAGCCTCAGCAATGGCGAGGTGCTAAGCAACTCAGTGAGACCTTGTCTCTACATAAAACACAAAATAGGGCTGGGGATGTGGCTCAGTGGTTGAATGTCCCTGAGTTCAATCTCCAGTACCAAAAAAACCACATAGGATTTGCTTACATTGGCAAACTGCTTGAGAATACCAGATTTCCTTGCTTTCATTTGATTCTTGGTAACCATCCTATGAAGAAGACAAATCAGGTATGAATGTTCTTACTTCCAGATCTACTTTACTTTGCTGTGGGGCCTATTTCTAAAATTCCTATCTGTTTTGTTTGACTTTACATTTTTAAGGGAGGAGACCATATCCTTTTTATCTTTGCATCTAGATACCCAATTCCTGACTCTGGGCTCTCTGTACATGGTGGGTGTCTAATTGATGTTTACTAAATTGCATTTCTGTTTTCTAGGAGAACATTAAGCTCCAGAGAGCTAAGTAGTTTGCTTCAGGAGCACAGCTAGAGGGACAGTAACCCTATGGTTATATGGTGGCTTGCACTAGCTTCCCAGCTGAGAGACAAGGTCTCCAACAACTCAGAGATCATGTTTGGAGGCAGAGGGCCCAGGATGACATTAGGTGCCTGAAACCTGGTGGCCTCCAGGAAAGCAATCTCAGTCTCTCAAGAAGTGTCCTTGCAAGGGAGGTATATGAGCATGTGCAGAAGGCAAGTTATTAAAATTGGTATTTTCTGGGGGAGTAGACTGAGCTATCCTAGCTGCCTGACATTTGAACTTTTTGGCAGAGAAAGGAGAAAGAAGCTGAGGTGAACACTGTTTTTGTGGGAAGCTTCCTACTACACATCTGGAGGCAGTCAAAGACACCTGCAAGCTGGGGTATACGGTCTCAGAATAGTGGGTGGAAAAGAAAGGAGCAAGCCAGAACAATATACTCAGACCCAGCTGAAGCTCACAAGCTACACAAATCACTCAGCCTGTGCAGGAAGAGCTGTGACAGGAGCCAAGCGTACTGAGGGTTATTAATGGGCACTAGGACATATATTAAGGGCAGACTAGTCACAGCAAAGACACATCAAAGCCCCACACAGAAGATATCCCAAGCGTGTGAAGTAAGTGTTCTGAACCCAGCTCACCCACTTGAGTCACTTTAGTAGGTGTGTCAGTCAGCTTTCCATTGCTGAAACAAAATACCTGAGAAAACTTAAAAGCAGGAAAGATTTATTTTTGGCTTACAGTTTCAGAGGTTTCAGTCCATTGCTTTGGACCAGTGTGGGCAGAACATTAACACAGGGAGCATGTAGAGGAGCAAAGCTGAAGAGGGGGAGACAGAGAGAGAGAGAGGGAGAGACTGAGATGTATCAGTGAACCATTTCCTCCAACTAGGCCCCACTTCCCAAGGTTTCCACTACCTCTCAAGTGCCATGGCTGGGGACCAAGCCTCAACACACGAGCTTTTAGGGAACATGTGATATCCAGATTATAACAGTAGACAAAGGGCTTAGGCAGCAGTAGCAAGACCTTTGGTTGGTGCTTGCTCAGGCTGCGTGTTGCAATTCTGTTCCTGGGGTGTGGGCAGCAAAACAGTGCACTATTCAGAAAGAAAGGAGGAGGGAAGGAAGAGAGGGAGGGAGAAAAAAAAGAGGGTGGAGAGGAAAGGAGAGAGCGAGGAAGGAGGGCAGGAAGGAGAGAGGCATGGAGAAAGAGAAACACCAGGTCGCTTGCATCAAAACCTAAGCTCAGGCCACCCCCTCCGAGGTCCCCTCTGCCCCCTACTTGCAGTCTCATTTCTGAATGGGGAAGTCATTTGTTCCCTTCAGCTGCGAGAGAGCCGCTTTACTCGCTCACTCTGGGGGTGGAGGCGCAGAAGTGGAACCTAGGGATCTAGGCGCCAAAAGCACGGAGGACGCTGAGGTCCCGGCTGCCGCCGGAGGGTAGCGGGAGCGTGCGTGGTGAGGGGTGCAGAGACCCCGGGCTCTGCGTAACTCCAGGGGGTGGGTCCCGCGGGCCGCAGGTGTGGGGAGGAGCAAAGGGCAGGGGCGGGGCTGCTGCGTGGCTGCTTGGTCGGTGGAGGCGAAGGGGCGCCGGCGATCTGCCTGCCCCGGTCTCTACCGGACAGTGAATTTTGCACGCAGCTAGGCTGCCTGCAGGTGGAAGACTGCCAACGCCCAAACCCGAGGACTCTGATCAGAGGTTGCTGAGTCGGAATTCCGGCTCTAACACATGCCACTCCTGTTACTTAATGGCTCTGCGCCCCGGGTTAAAAACGAAGGGCTTGTGAAAATACCTAGCGTTAGGTTTTTGGCGAAGATTTAACAGGAAAGGCATGCGAAGCGCTTGGCACGGAGCCTGACAAGCTGCTTCCCTGCCCAAATAAGGTGTTTTGTTTTGGAGTTTTTTGTTGTTGTTGTTGTTGTTTTGTTTTGTTTTGTTGTTTTTTGCTGTTGTTTCCCCCTTTCTAACTCTGGGAGTCCTTTCACAAAGACAAAGCCACTGGACACCAGGAGATTTGTGAGAAAGTTTGGCTATTCTAACACAAAACCAATAGTCTCCGAGGAAATGGATTCTTGGTCCCTTTCCTGCTACTAGAACTGAAAAGCACAAGTTAAGTAATTTATAAAGAGTAACGGTTTGCTGGGCTTCTGAAGGCTGGGAAGTTCAAGATTGGTCCAACACATCTGGTGAGTCATCTGATGGAGGCCCTCTGCAGAGTCCCAGAGCAGCACAGGACATCACATGATGAGACTGCAAGGGTGCCAGAGAGCTTACTTTATAACACTGCAGCTCCCTCAATAATCCATTAATGCATGGATGAATTAATCCATTCAGTCACCTCGCAAAGGTCCCACCTCCAAATACCATTAACATGTGAGTTAGGGAATCAAGTTTCCAACACAAGAGTTCTGGGGAACAAACATTCAAACCTTAGCAGAGTCCAGGTGGGCAAAGCTTGGGAGTCAGAAGCAAGTGCCCTTGAGTACCTGTGTGCTTTGACTATTACTGTAAGCCCTATTGAATAACCTCTCTGAGACTCATTTTCTTTATTAGTAAATGCGATTGAAAAGAATATCCATCTCATAGGCTATTTTGAGGGCCCAAGGAGGTAATACAGTCACTTCTTTTAATTTATTTTTTAGTTGTAGGTGGACAGAATATCTTTATTTTATTTTTATGTGGTGCTGAGGATTGAACCCAGTGCCTCATGCGTGCTAGGTGAGCGCTCTACCACTGAGCTACAGCCCCAGCCCCACACTTCTACATTTTTTGAGGGCTCACTATGTTATTAGTGCTGACCATGTATTACCTTTCTCCTTAACAACACTTTAGGAGGTACATATGTTCCTCCCCCCATCGCCATTTTGCCCTTGAGAAAACTGAGACCTAACCAAGAGGTTAGGTAGATTGTTCTAGGCCACAGAGCAAGTCATAACAGAGCTGAGATTGAAACCCAGAATCTATGCTCCTAATCAGTGCACTAGCACCTGTCTGCAAAAGTGTTTCCTAAACTGGGAAACACAATTTGAATGTTGGCTATTATTGCAATCAATGGTACACTTGGTAGGTAGGTGGCTTTGTCTTCGCATACATTGAGGGCATGTGTGTCAGCACCTATCCTACAGCCTGCTACTCAGTAAGCTCTCAGCGGCTCTGCCATCCCATAATAAAATACTAAAAATAAAAAAATAAAAATCTTCTTAGGGTAGAAATATTGAAAACCACATGCTAAATTGAAAAGTTTTTTTTTGTTTGTTTGAGTCTGAGTGTTTTCAAATCATTATTGTGCCCACAGTAATTTTATGGAGTTAATGTCTCCAGTGACTCCTTTATTATTACTCAATTGTTCTTGGCTGGACTCCAGACCTATGTAATCAACTACCTATCAGACATCTCCACGTGGAGGTAGAATAGTGACCTCTAATTTAGCACATCTAACATTAGGTTGATGAGATTCTCCCCCAAATCAACTTCTCCCCATTCTCCATTAATGGTGATGCTAGACTTTCAGTTGTTCAGGTCACAAACCTTGGCATCATCCTCAACTCCTTTTTTCCTCTTTGCCCCTTTCAGATCCATCAGCAAAGCTGGTTGGTCTACCCTCAAAATATATTTAAAAATCCTAGCCGCCTTTCATCATGCCCCACTGTCTCTTCCCCGGTCTACTCTGCTCATATTTCTTGATAGGATTATGGAATAGCTTGTCTCAGTTCCTGCGGTTGCTTTCTGCAGTCCATTGTGAACCCAGTAGCTGAGTGATCCTGTTACAGTCAGTCTGACCACACCACTCCTCTGCTCAAAGCTCCTCAATGGCCTGACTCAAAGCAAAAGTTGAAGTCCTCCTTTGACCTGAAGCCCCACATGAACTAGACTCCCATTACTTCTTGCAGCTCTCATTGTGGCTTTTTTTTTTTTTTTCCTGGAGCATTTTCCTGCTCCAGGGCCTTTGCAGGGTTCTGAAAAACTTGCCGGCATGCTCTTCCCCCATATCGGTATGGCTGGTTTGCTCAATTCTTTTTTTTTTTTTTTTTTTTTTGGTACCAGGGATTGAACTCAGGGGCACTGGACCACTGAGCCCCATCCCCAGCCCTATTTTGTGTTTTATGTAGAGACAGGGTCTCACTGAGTTGCTTAGTGCCTCGCCATTGCTGAGGCTGGCTTTGAACTCGCGATTCTCCTGTCTCAGCCTCCCAAAGTGCAGGGATTACAGACGTGCACCACCACGCCCGGCTGGTTTGCTCAATTATTTCAGGTCTTATTCACCTCATTAAGGAGACCTTCTCTAGTTACTCTGAAATGTAACCCCTTCCAGCATTTCACACTTCCCTTCCTCATCTTTTTTCCTTCTTTGTATTTACCCCTTTTGAATGCTATATTTTGTATTTTACTTGCTTATGTTGTCTGTTTCCCACATTGCAACATGAGCTTTTTTTTTTAAATATTTTTTTTTTTTAGTTGTTGATGGATCTTTATTTTATTGTTATTTATATGTGGTGCTGAGGATCGAACCCAGTGCCTCACACATGCTAGGCAAGTGCTCTACCACTGAGCCACAGCCTCAGCCCGCAACATGAGCTTTATGAGGGGATTTTTTCCTATTTTGTTCACTATTGTAACTCTAGTGATTTTCTTTCTTTCTTTCTTTTTTAGGGCTTGAACCCAGGAGGGCTCTACTATTGAGTTACATCTCTATCCCTTTTTACTGTGAGACAGGGTTTCACTGAGTTGTGAGGCTGGCCTCAAACTTGAGATCCTCCTGCCTCAGCCTCTCAAGTTGCTAGGATTGCAGGCATGCATCACATCCCCTGACTAACTCCAGTGATTTTCTACACATAGTATTCATGTGTAAAAATATTTGCTGAATAAATGAATGAGTAGGATAAAAAACAAAAAAAGCAGAGACACCTAAATTAGCTGTGGACTCTTTAGCAAGTTATTTGTCCTATCTAGGCCTTGTTTCTTTGCTTGTGAGATTGTTTGCATTAGATAAGCTCTAAGTTGAGGGGCAGATGTCCCTGAGTTAACCTGAAAAGCTGGGAGCAGTTGTGATGAGAAAAGTTTTGAAGATTTTGCTTCAAACTCCAGTAGTATCACTTGTCTAGGTCTTAGTTTCCACACTAACAAATTGAAAGGGTTCCACCCAGCGACGGCTAAGGTTACTTCCTGCACTTAAAACCAGAAAGAAAAAAAAGTAAAAACAAAAAGAGGCGCCATACATCTCAAAACCACACGGTGGCGCATTTGTCTATCACTGTCTCAGAGGGTTTTGCTGTCCCAAGTCTATTATGAAACTGTTGAGACTACTGTAGAACAGTACTGTTCATGGACAACTGTGAGCATTGCTATCTATCAGATTTTATTGGTTGGTTAAATAGCAAATAAAAAATCTCTGAATTGATATTGTTTCAGATAAGAAAGCATATATGTATATCTCTCAGAAACAAAACC
This sequence comes from Xerus rutilus, assembly GCA_028644305.1. Lineage (NCBI taxonomy): Eukaryota > Metazoa > Chordata > Mammalia > Rodentia > Sciuridae > Xerus > Xerus rutilus. Next base: position 28,001,926 of record CM053401.1, read on the forward strand.
GTGAGTTGAGGTTTGGGCTTAAGTCTTTCTTACCAATATGATTTAATGCCCAAGGTTGAAAAGTTGAAGAATCAAAAGAGGAAGTCTTTTGTCAGTGCAAGGTGAACAACACCACACTATGCTAAATTAATCCACACACCTGTCTGCACTCAACCAAGAAGTTCCTTCCATGAGGTAGGAGGAATGTGGAATGCATGGCATATTTGGATTCCAGGAACGCATGTTTGCTTGGAAGAACTTTGAAAGCACGTTTGAAAGCAACAGTGTGTGGTACTCAATGAGCCTGCAATTAATGATAGCTGTTATCATTATTATCACGGTCATCTTAGGTCTAGGTTTTTTCTTTCCTCCGCTATCTCTTTAGGTAACAATAACGCTTTCAGTTGAAATTAATGTCATTAGTCAAAAAATGATTTTGTAGTTCTTTATTCCAATTACAGTAGTAAATGTGGTTATTTTAACTACATGGGAAATAAAAGTAAAATGAAAGCAAGAAAAATTGCCCATATTCTACCACTTTGCTCAGTTAAGATTTTGATGCTACACAACCTACATTCACATTTGTGATCGTATTGCATAAAAGTTTTTCCACTGTTTTTTCATTTACCATTATATTGTGCAAATTTCCACATCACTGAAAACTTTTATACTCATCATGGATATTAACATACTGTTATTTTTTGGTAGCCTCTCGTTTTTATTATTTTAATTGACAAATAAAAATTGTATATGTTTATACTATAACATGATATTTTAGATGTGTATACATTGTGGAATGGCTAAATCAAACTAATGAACATATGCTTTATCTCCATGGTTTTTTTTTTTTGGTGGTGAGAACACTTAAAATCTACTCTCAGCAACTTTCTTTTAATTTTTTTTTTTTTTGGTTGTTGATGGATCTTTATCTTATTCATTTATTATTTATATGTGGTGCTGAGGATCGAACCCAGGACCTCACGCATGCTAGGCAAGCGCTCTACCACTGAGCTACAGCCCCAGCCCCTCTCAGCAACTTTCAAGTTTACAATATGTTGTTATTAATTATGTTCATCATGACATACAATAGATTTCTTAGGTTTATTTCTCTTTACTAACTGAAATTTTGTGTGCTTTGACCAACATCTTCCCAATCCTTCCAGTCTCCCACCATTTGACTCTGTTTTGTGAGTTCCTTTTTAGATTCCCCATATAAGTGAGATTGTGTGGTATTTGTCTTTTTGAATCCAACCTACTTTTTCTAACTAGAAAATTTGTACATTTTAATGGTAGACAATACTAAATAGCACAGGGCAAAGAAAATCATACTTCTAATCCTGTCATCTCAATTGGAGTTGATTACTCTTTGCATTTTGATGTATTTCCCTCAATAATGTTAATGCATATATATTCCACAAAATTAGGACTACATTACACGTGTGGTTTTTCTCTTGATTTATCCAATTTATATGTTAAAATTATTTTAAAATTATAACATATGATTTTTTTCTTTTCACTTTATGTGATCATTTTCCCAGTCATTACACGTCCTTCACAAACCCTAATTATAGACATAATCTCTTTAATGGAATCTCTCTCATTTGATTGACCTTTTGGGAGTCCTTGACTAAAAGGCTTAAATGAGGTCCTTGCAGACCCTGCATGGTCATAAGCAGTGTAATTTCATAGAAAGCTGTCCCAGGGGCTCATTCTGCCACCAGATTGGCTGAAGCAGAAATTCTGTCTGACCTCACTTCTTGATTAAAGGCTCTGACCATTGTTAAATTCACTCTCTAGAGACATGACATTCTAAAAGCCCCCACAATCTGTTCTTTTTCTGAACAAGGCTTTCATGGGAGGTAGGAGGGAGAAGGGAAAGGACAGAAGATTTCTTACCATTCTGATGCTTCAAGCAGTATTCTGAGAAGGCAGGAATTAAAATACTATCAATTGTAATAAGCACATTTACAAATTAATTGAGTGCTTACACTTAGGTATTTCTAGAAGACCTCTTATTTCATCGAATCCTTGCAATAACTCCATTTTATACACCGTTTAGGAATAATGAAATGGAGAAGTGCAGCATCTCACCCAAGGTCATGCCTAGTTGATCAGGAATCTGAACCTGAGTCTGTTTAGCCCCAAAATGTCTATTCCATCAGCCCCACTGCACACTCTCTCTCTCAAACCATTCGCTTAGAATTATATTTGGTGCAAATGGATTTTATGAATTAGGAACTAGGACTCTTTTCCTGAAATGTGAGAATGAGATGGGTGGGCTAACTTCTTTAGAAAAGGTCAATGTCTGCTAGAGGAATTTTAGACCAAAGTACTGATTTCAAAGATTTCCCAAGAGAACCAAAGAGAGGGTGACTTTCATTTACTAAATCATACTTTAGGCTAAGATAATAATATTAAATGATAATAACTAGGTGCTAGATTCTGCACTAAGCACCTAACATATATCATGCCCCTTAATCATTCCAGGCGGCCAGAGAGATAGGTATTTTTATCCTTAATTTCCCAGATGAGGGATCTAGGGCACAGGGTGGTTAACTTGTCTAACAGCACACAGTCAGCATGCATTCAAATTTATCAGAACCCAAGGCCCCAAACTCATGCTCACCAATCTACGCTGCCTTTTGGCTTTCTCTCTCTCCTTCCCTTCCTTCCTGTTTCTTTTTCTTTCCTTACAACTTCCCTCCCTTTCCCTGTCTTCCTCTCCTTTCTTCCCCCCTTTTTCCTTCTTTATTTCTTTTTTCAGGGGGAAAACGCTAGGTTTCATTGCCAGTCAAGAGGCCTCTGCAGATTTTTAGGATGCAATTAAAGGGTTCTGGGGTGGTTCAGCACGGAAAGAAATATGCTGAATATTTACTAAATGCCAAGCTGCACGCTTTTGTGTGTCTTGTCTCACTTAATCCTATACATATCCATAAAAAGCAGGTTCTCTTATTGTAACTATTTCAAAATGAGCAAACTGGGGTTCCAATAGGTGTCTTGCACAAAGTTACATTTTTTAAAGGACAGAGCCAGGATGCACCATGACCTTCTGACCTAAGTCTATTGCCAACTTGCACTACTGATTGCCATTATTTTCTCCTTGCTCTTTGCTATACTTTCAGTGTGGTGGAGAAAATGTTTCTTTTTTGGGTGACATTTGTCAACTTCCTGTTCAGGAACCTAATAGGGGTGAAATCTTGGTAATTCCACCTGGATTTCAAAGTTTCTTAATAATCTGTCCTTCTGTTATTTCATTTGTTTTTTTTTTCCCCCCCTGTTCACTCCTCTCTCCTCCACTGGCTGGAATTGCTATCACTCCACCTTTTACGTTCATTTCCATTCCCATGCCTCCTAGCGGATAGACATCGCTTGATGCCCAACTTTGGCATCTGATCATCCATGTTCCCTCTATGCTCATCCTCACTTGCAGCCCTGCTCAAAACCTTTCAGCGATAACCCTTTATCTGCTAAATAAACCCAGACTTCCCAGGTTGGCATTCCAGTCAGTCATTCAGTTGCAAATATGCACTGAGAGTTAATTATGTGCCAGACACTCTCCAGGTGCTGCGAGAACCACCAAGAACCGGACAGACCGGTCTCTGCCCTTAAGGTGAACACACTTGGTATTAAATAATTACAAATAATCAATTAAATAATTACTAGTATGAATCAAGTAATTACAAGGCCCTCTACAATCTGGTCTCAGCCTATCTTTTCAGAGTTCTTTCTCACCCTTTTGTGCCATCTAAATGGGCCCACCTTTCCAGGCTTTCCCACCTTTGAGGCTGTGTCTACTCCTTCCTTCCTTTTCTAAACACAGGCTCTTTCCTGCTTTACCCAGAATCCCTCCAGGACCAGTTTTGGTTCTGCCTCTTCCAGGAAGCCTTGCCAGCCAACTCGAGACTGAAGGATCTTTCCTCATTTGAATTCCTAGCACTTATCCATTCAACAAATATTTGCTGAATGACTTGTTGGAATGTTTGATGAGTGATTCTTCATGAGATCCTAAATACATGCTAAGACATTAAAGATTTAAGTGGTACAGGGAGTTAGAGTTTTCTTATTCATAGGGATCTAGGATTGTTTTCTTCTCTTCTTTAGGGGGAGGGAACTTTATGAAACTATGTAGTAGAACATACGAAATTACAGACGAACAAAATGACAATAAAAAATTATTCAGTTACTCCTACTAAAGAGACCCGCTACTGACATTTTCTTTCCAGTGTTTCCAGTGTTTTCTCTTGCCATTTCTTTTTCTACACCCAGTTTGTAAAACTCCTTTTCCTCCCAGATTATAATTTTGTCAAGAAATCTTTTTTCTTATGGTCTTTTTAAAAACATAAAATACCTTCATCTTGACTCCTTGGCTTTCTTCTACTTGGGTATGAAATGGCTTTTGTCTTTTTTTTTAAATATTTTTTTGTTTTAGTTGTAGATGAACACAATATCTTTATTTATTTTATGTGGTGCTGAGGATCGAACCCAGTGCCTCACATATTCGAGGCAAGCGCTCAACCACTGAGCCATAACCCCAGCCCTGGTTTTTGTCTTAAACAAAACCTAGTTTGTAGATATTGTTCAATGCAGTGGCACATGCATGTAATCCTAGCTGATCAGTGGTAAAAGACCCCTCGGTTCAATTCCTAGTACCAGGGGAGAAAAGCAAGTGGGCTAGGGTGGTAGCTCAGTGGTAGAGAGCTTGCGGCCCTGGATTGAGGCCCTGGATTCAATCCCCAGTACAAAAAAACCAAAACCAAAACCAAAACAAACCCTAGAAAATCTACCAAGACTCATCCATTTTTTTCAGTTCATTGATCCTATGTACAGTAAGAACTCAAACATTATTTCAGGAAATCTTTCTCTTAACACCCCCCTCCCCTTGGTACTGGGGGTTGAACCCAGGGCCTTGTGCATGCTAGGTAAGCATTCTGCTACTGAGCTATATACTCAGCCATTTTTATTTTGAGACAAGGTCTCACTAAATTGCTCAGACTATGCTCCACCTGAATAGCTAGGATTACAGGCATGTGCCATCATACCTGGACCAGGAATCTTAACACCTACTCTGGATGCTCTTTTGTTTTGTGGTGCTAGGGATTGAACCCTTGGCTTTGTGCATGTTAGGCAAGTGCTCTACCAAACTGAGCCACATCCCCAGGCTGGATGCTCTTTTGAACAACACCATTTCATCTCTCTTCTTTAAGATTTAAATGTGTGGATTGCCTAGTGATTTATAGTGTAGCCACATTCATGTGCAAGGAGCCACAGAATGTGCATACTATAATACAGAGGATCTTCCAGTCCATGCTCCCACTTTAAGGATGAGCAGGCTGCAGTACATCTTAAGCATTTGCCCAAGCTCATGCTCTGCCTGGTTATTTTTCCAAACTGTTTCAGTTTTTCTTATAATAAACTCCAAACTAAAATTACACAAAAGAGTAGTCAGTGAAGCACTAACTCTTCTAAATAAATCCTATCTACCTCCAAAAGGGAAACAATAATGCAGTTTGGTAGATACCAGGCTTGTTTTGAAATATCAGAGAACTTTTCTTCTTAGAAGTCAATATTGCTACAATAGGATTAAAGCACAAAAGAAACATCAGGGGCCACCTATCTTGTTCTTTCTTAATGTTTGAAAAAACAGTATAACAAAGGCATGCAGGGGAAGGTTGGCCCTTGAGAATGAGCGGCAGCACTAGCTTTTATGTATGTTCTGCTTTGGTTCTTTTTGATCTGATCTCTGTAGACATCACCATCATCTAAGACAACAATTTCACTAGTCAAGAGAAACCCAAGGACTGTAGAAAAGTTAATTATCTTCAGAGGCACCAAGCCCACTTCATGACGGCATTCCCAGCGGCAGTTTGAAGGCCCCAAATGGTGGTCTCTCACCTTTCTTTTCTTTCTTTAAAATTTGAGACAGGGTCTCGCTAAATTGTTGAGGCTGGCCTCGAACTTGGGATTTTCCTGCATCAGCCTCCCAAGTGCCTGAAAATTACACACCTGCGCCACAGTACCGGGCTAGTCTTTTGCCTTTCTTAATTTTAAAACAATAACAGTATTGGAATCTTTTCTTACAGCAACCCAAAAGGGCGAGCTGTGCGCAGTCTTCATTGAGGCGAGAACTGTAGTTTAAAGAGTTCTTCTAATGAACATTCCAGTGGTCCTGAAAGGCTTAAATAGGAGATGGAAAGCTCTGGGGTAGGAGTGGCGGGGGCAGGTTTGGGGTAGCATGAAAGCTGATTCGACAAGTTGCACTAGGGTAGAGGCGGATCTCAAGAGGTAGAGAATCAACTGAAAAGGAAGCTGGCGAAGACAGCTCTCTTCCGGGAGTGCAACCCAGTTCGTTTCTCCTCTGTTCACTTTCAAAAGCCCCTTTAGGAAGAACACTGGTGCTGCCAAGTGGGCCCCTACCCACCCAGGGTAAACAATGGGAGCGGCTTCTCTTCCTGCGTTTTCGCTCTGAATGAACTCTCCGCATTACTTTTCAGGACCCACCTTCCCTCCTCACACACCCAATGAGGCCGGAGCCTCCTCCTGCCTGGAGGTGTTGAACTCTCCCAGGAAATGGACAGGTGCCGTGGACCAATGGTCGGAGCTGCCACGGGCCAATGGGAGAGAGCGCTGGGTCAACCTGGGGTTTGAGAATAGGAGAGCCCGCAGAGGGGGGCGGTGCGACAAAGGCGCAGAGGCTGGAGGGACCTGCGAGGTGGCTGGCAAGGCTGCCCCAACCACAGAGAGAGGAACCTGTGGACTGGCCGCCGCCGCCAATGGGAGAGCGGGCTGGCACGGGGGCGGGTCCGGGGCCCACAGCACCTCCCCTCGGGTCCGCAGGGTTGGGGCGGAGCCAGGCCCGCGTCAGGTGGTCCCGGGCGTGCGGGCGGCACGGGGGGCGGGGCGCGGCGCGGGGAGGAGAGGGGAGCGGCAGCCGGCGGGCGGCGGCGGGTACCGGCAGCGCTAGCAGGTACCGGCGGCTGAGGTGGCGAGGCCGCCCCCGGGGGGCGAGCGGGCAGGCGGGGACTACGGCCCGCCGCGCCCCTATGCTGCGGTGAGCTTTCGTGCTCGGCGCACTAGTCTCCCCGCGGCGCTAGCCCGGGCCAGCCGACTCTCTCCGCCCCGCCAGCTCGGGCCCTACCTGCGGCCGCCGTCGGGGGAGGGGGGTCCCCCCAGCTCTGCGGAGCCGCATGAACAATAGGCGGCGGCGGCTCCTGCGGGCGGCGACAGCCCCGCACCCTATGGATCGGCCGCTTCATGGAGCCCTCCAGAGCGCTTCTCGGCTGCCTGGCGAGCGCCGCCACTGCCGCCCCGCCGGGGGAGGATGGAACGGGGGCCGGGGCCGAGGAGGAGGAAGAGGAGGAGGAGGAGGCGGCGGCGGCCACCGGGGAGCTGGGCTCCGACGCACCGTTGCCCTACTGGACGGCCGTGTTCGAGTACGAGGCGGCAGGAGAGGACGAGCTGACCCTGCGGCTGGGCGACGTGGTGGAGGTGCTATCCAAGGACTCCCAGGTGTCCGGCGACGAGGGCTGGTGGACTGGGCAGCTGAACCAGCGGGTGGGCATCTTCCCCAGCAACTACGTGACTCCGCGCAGCGCCTTCTCCAGCCGCTGCCAGCCTGGTGGCGAGGACCCCAGTTGCTACCCGCCCATTCAGTGTAAGACGAAGGTGGGGCTGGGAATCCGGCGGGGAGGTGGAAGGATGAAGCCCTGGGGTGGTCGAGGAGGAAGAGGAGCCCTCCGTGAGGGTTGGTAGGGTTGGGAAGCGGGAATAGGGAATGACTGACCGGGGTATGATGCGCGCGCGCTGGGGTTTAGGGTCTTTAGTTGATGCCGTGGGTAAGCTAGAAAAGCCGCAGGCCCTGCCTGGAACTGTGGTGATTGGACTTCTTAACCTTCATCCGACTACCTTAGCAGCAGCTCCTGGTTTACACATCCTGAAGCCCCAGCATGAAAGTCTGCTCATTTCCCAATCCCTTGCTCTTCCTCCTTGCCCTCCAAATCTGGAAGGATTTCAGGCAAGCTGGTGGTTACTGTCATAACCTTAGTTTCCAAGTCAGGGACCTTGCCGACCTCTTCTATGGGCTGTCCCCGCCTCTTAAAGGTATTTGCTTTGAGAGAGATGGAGGTGTCTCCCGAAGGGCTGGGCTGGCTCACAAGACCCGGAAGCGTGTGTAAACTCAGGGCTGAAGTGCCTTTGAAATGTCGTGTTGATTTCTGGGATCCTAATCCAGTATCTCAGAAGTTGTAACTTTAGGAGTCCCACTTAATACTGTGCTAAGAAACGGGGTGGGGCAAATGATGGGTGGAGAAATGATTAGAAAAGGAAAAGTGTGTCCTCCCCCCTTGAAAGTTAAGGAGCTCAGGTACAGTGGCTAAGTCCTAGTCACGCTTTAGACAATACATTTTCTGTTTTCTTCTCACCCTAGATCCTTGCCTATATTTGGAATTGGCTAAATCTCAAGGGGTTTATGCCCAGGGTTCCCTCCTAGGGCCCTTCTCCCAGTGTCCTGGTTTTCATCAATTTCCCAGGAGCTCCCTGATCCACACCTTGTATTGAAATTTCCTTTGTTGTTTTCCAAAGGAGTTAAATTGCTATTAAAACCCCTTAATCAATTATACTTGGTCATTTTAGAAGAGAGGTGTAAGTACCTCCTAGTGCAGTTTACACTGTTTTGTATTTGAGAATTTCCATAATTCCTTCTGGTTACAATGTATTGCTAATATGTATCAATTACTGCTTATTCCATATTTTGTATACTTAGCATCTTAGTTGATTTTAAAAAAAATCATTACCAAGGGCTGAATTTGAATAGTCTTAAATTTTCATTCATAAATTATCTTCTTTCCCTGTGACTTATTTTCATCATTCAGATGTTACTTTGTCATAAGATATGTTTTAAATACCAGCACTTAATATCAAAAACATAACCTTTTTCCTTGTTTTTGTGTTTTTCTTTTTCTTTTGGTGTTTTGACTGCTAAGGTAATGTTTAAATGTTCACTTCTTGTATCTTTTCCCTCTCATTCAATTTAAAACTTCATCTTGATATTTATAATGCCTGTAAATGGAAAATTACTTTAAATCATTTCTATGTGCTACATTTTCTTGGCTCTGATACTGGTAAGATGAAGGCTATACAAAGGTCCTGGCACAGTGTTTTGAGATAATGTTAAGATGAACGTAGCTATATGTTGGAAGACATACACATAGTCTGACATGTTAGGAAACAGTGTAATTTTAAATGTAAGTCAAATTTTGTGGGTGAAAAGTTCTATGATTTTATTTTTAGGGACAGCTAATGTCAGAGTAGAAGAACTCTGTGAAGTTCATGAGCAAGAACTCAGTTTCTTCAGTGTCTTGTCCTCCTGGCTGTCCACACTCAGGAGTGAATGTATCTAGATAGCCAGACATGTCAACAGTGTTCTTACCTATAGGAGTTTCTTTCTTGAAAGGTGGCCTTGACTTATCTTTTTGTAGCAAAAGTTACCTTGGATAGAATGGATTCCTAAATCTAGAACCCAGATGATGGGAAAGAAGGCAAGACCTTGTGCTTATTGGAAGAATTGACTTGAAGAGCATGGCATATGAAAGTCCCAGTAAGTGCTCTGAGTTAGCCTCATTTGGATCTTTTATTTTGACTGGAGTTAATTCTTTTTTTTTTTTAATTTTTTTTTTTAGTGGTAGATGGGCACAATATTTTATTTATTTTTATGTGGTGCTTAGGACCGAACCCAGCGCCTCACGCATGCGAGGCAAGTGCTCTACCACTGAGCCACAATTCCAGCCCTGGAATTAGTTCTTGATAATTCAGAAACCTTAATTCTAGTCAAAAACTAATTATCGAGTACCTAAGGAATGACAGATACTGTGTTAAATGCCAGGGGATAAAGAAAGGATAAGATAATGAGGTGCTTATAAGTTACATGAGGGAAGTTGGTGATGTAAATATAAAATTTCAGTGCAATACATTGATAAGGACATGCGCATCTCTTATCTGCATGCCCTATCCACCAGTTTAGTTAGTGTCACTCAGAAAATAAAGGTGATTGACAAACTTTGTCTCCAAAGATTCAGAATAAAATTGAGCCACTGACAGCTCTTCTTCAAAGTTACCCTTTTAAAAACTTCCCTGGGTCATGTATTATGACATTACATTCTGGATCATGAATGGAAGACAGGAAGTCAAGTGGTAATGTGTTCAGGATTAGTTTCATAATATTGTTTTTCAAAGTGAAAACTTTGTTTCAAACTTTATGCAGAATTAAAGTGGAAATTACTAAATCCTGTGTTAAAGAAAAAATATGATAGTGATATTATAAACCATCTTTCATTTACGTAGTGCTTTTATCCCCTCTAATGTAGGTATTAGAATTTAGCTCTAAGCCGGGCGCGGTGGCTCAAGCCTGTAATCCCAGCACTTAGGGAGGCTGAGACAGGAGAATCACGAGTTCAAAGCCAGCCTCAGCAATGGCGAGGCGCTAAGCAACTCAGTGAGACCCTGTCTCTACATAAAACACAAAATAGGGCTGGGGATGTGGCTCAGTGGTCGAGCACCCCTGAGTTCAATCCCCAGTACCAAAA
>CM053401.1:28012581-28029800 GCA_028644305.1 Xerus rutilus
GAATTTAGCTCTGAATGGATGACAAATGTAAATAACCTGGAAACACATTCTTCTTTAGTTTTGTAAATGATCTAAAAATACATAGTTCCAAATGTATCATTCTGGGAGATATAGTACTAAGTATTTTTTTAAAAAGTTTCTCTTACAAGAGAGTGTGTCTGCTTTCAAGTAGGGCATACATTAAGGTCAGCATTGATTTACATTATGAATGTACACTTCTTTTTCCTGCAACCACTAGAAATAGAAGGATATATTTTCAGGTGTACGTAAAATTTTTAAATGAACAAGATGTATACCACTCACTTGCCCCAAACCCACTAGAATGTGCCTATACATTGTTTCTAAGTGTGCAATTGAGAGGGAATAACATCGTGACACCAAAAATGAAATAAGGTTTTGTTCTTGATATTCCTGGAAATATCCTTCCTCAGAAATTGAAAAATGTGCTGAATGTGGTTGACCTGATTCTTGTTTAAAACCAGGTCTTGACTGGAGCAGAAGAGAGGAAGAGCCTCATATACTCACTGCTGCACTTGAAGGTCCAGTTCCTTTACTCCCATCCAGAGGGACTTGTTAGCAGGGAAGCAGGAAAGGAAAAACAACTCCATTCCCCATCTTCTGTCTTTTATGTTTGAAAGCTATACTTTTGTTCTATACTTTTCTTGAAGGCTGGTCATAAAATTTCCTTAACTGAATCAAAAAACCCCTGAGATTTTATGTTCTACCTACCCTAAGAGGTCCCCTGCCTTCTGTGAGATGCTGTTGGAGGAGCTGTCCTTTCAGCACCCTTGTCCTGAATCACATCTTTTATAGCCACGTGCATTTAAATAAATATTGAATACCCACTGTGTGTTGACAGCTATGTTTCAGACCATAGGAAAGAAGGGAGACTATAAAAGAAAACACAGTAGTTCCTTCAGGAGAATTCCAAGGCTCAGTTGAGGAAATAAGATAATAAATACTAAGTTGGAGAGGCACAGAGCTTTTTATCAGTGTGCATGCTGGTATACGGGGAAAAAAAGAATGATTCCCTCTTTGACCAGACACTCTTAACTTAAATATTTCTCCAAGAGGATTCCTTTTTTTGACACCAGGGATTGAACTGAGGGGCATTCAACCACTAAGCTACATTCTCAGCCCTATTTTGTGTTTTATGTAGAGTCAGGGTCTCATTGAGCTGCTTAGTGCCTTACTGTTGCTGAGGCTGGCTTTGAACTTGCCTCAGCATCCTGCCTCAGCATCCTGAGCCACTGGGATTACAGGCTTGTGCCACCATGCTCAGCTCCAAGAGAATTCTTAATCTCTCATTAACATAGGCATGTTTTGCATTCATATAGATGATGTCAGGCAAAAATTAGTAATCAGTCAAGATTCATTTGCAGGACTCAGAAATGCTCAAGCTATTTTAAGTAAGATAGGGATTTAGCACAGAAAATTAGGTGCTTACAAAATTGTTGGAAGGCCTGGGAGAAGAGGCTTTCGGCTGGACCTCTGGGAAGAACTCCCAGAACATTGCAGAACTGGCCTCCAAGGCGATCTGCCACTTCTCTAATTGGGAAGGTTACAGAATCTGGAGCTGCCATGGAAGATGTTGACTTCAAAAACACCCTGCTGTATCTGCAACTGAGAGATTAGGCAACCACTTGGCTATGAAACATTCCTTCCTACATCTACAGAGCTAGTGACTGAACACTCACACGCTATTGCAGATAGCCATACTCACCAGAAGGAGCAGTGAGAAGATGGTCTCCACCACACTTCTGCCTTGCAAACCCTGTGCATCCAGTTGGCAGAATTTAATTTGCACCCAGAAGTTTATCTGTAAGGGAACCTGGAAAATATTGTTTTTAACTTTCTGGCATCTGCATGCTAGAAGGATTTCGGAATGGATGCTGGGGTCTAGATTCAGTATCTGCTGTACCATTTATTTTTCAGGGAAACTTCAGATGAGATTGATAGCATGTTTGTGTGTGTGGTGCTGGGGACTATGCTAAGGCCTTAGGCATGCTAGGCACATGTTTTACCACTGAGGTCTCTCCCAGCCCCAAGGCAATAACATTTGGAACTTTTGGGGTGAAGATGATCTCTACTTTTTGTATACCTAAAGGCAGTTCATCTAATATGTCCTGAGAGTTTCCTTTGTGCAGACTGACAGTTGCATTGCAAAACACAGTATCAGCTCCAGATAGGATGGATGTACTATAATTAAGCAAGAACAGATTTTTGAACACCACCAGCATCTGAGTGGAGAGCGGGGGTGTCATGGGGCTGGCCAAGGAAGGAAGGGAACAGCCAGCAGTGGGCAGTCCCTCCACTGGTCTTGCCAAAAGTTCAGAAACATATCTTTGTTTTCTTAGTTTTTCAGTAAAGTGTGATGATTCTCTGTATTTGTTTCAGATGGCCCAATTCACTTTTACAGGTCCGAATTTGTTTTATTTCCTATTGAGGTAGATTTTTGTTGATGATATTTCATTTTATTTCAGTGATCTTTTGGTCATCTACTAAATGTTCGGCATAGTGAGTACAGTAGTGAAAAAGACTGACAGAATCTCTGCCCTTTTGAATTTTCATGATCCATCAGGAAAACAGTCATCAAACAAGTAATTAAGTAATTTATAACCTTGATGATTCTTGCAAAATGGAAATTGTTGTAAAAGGTTCAATAGCGGGGAGGGGGTGCTTGACTTTATTTGATCTAGAGGCCTAAAAGTTCCTCTATGAAATTGACATTTGAGACTGGAGGAATGAATTTAATTAGCCAGGTAAAGACAAAAGAGATGGAGAGGACAGAGAACAAGGTTTCATGAGAGAAACAGAAAATAACATTTTGCTCATATAGGACTTAACACTATAACTAGCCCAAGATTTATAATCACTCATAGCTGTTATTATCTATCCATGAAAACCTTTACAGACAGAGCCAAAGGTATAATCAAGTACCTTAGGTTCAGACTCTGGATTTGAGAAGGAGAATGAGTGTTTGGGGTGATGCTGGAAGCATCGCGGATTGAGCCTAGGGGCTGGTGTCTGCTGGAGTACGATGTCTTGTGAGGCTCCTTTCCCATACAGTTTAATCATCAGGTCCTGGTAAAACCAAATTATGCAAGTTTCCCAGGTGGACTTAGTACTCCCATCCTTACTGCTGCTGAGGGTCAGCATGCTTGGGTCACCACAGTGGCTTTCTCCGTGCCCCTTTTGCTTTTCAGGTTATACTGTACATGGATACCAGATTTGCTATCCTTTCTAAATCACAGGTCAAACAGCACTACCCTTCTGAAAACGATATGACTCCTGTTGTTTACAGTGTGATGTTTAGGCCCTTCAGATTAGCTTGAAAGCATTTCATTACTTGGTTACTTCCCAAAGGACTTTGAGCCTCATCTCCTGTCCCGGCGCCTATGATCCTGGCACACTAGACTCCCTCAAGTTCCTAGTATATCATACACTCTCATGTCCCATGTCCTTGCTCCTGTTCTTCCCCTGCCTGCTTGTCCTTAATCATGCTCTCCTTCATCAGCTGGTGAGATGCCTTCCATTTCAAGTGTTATCTTCCTTGAGACTCCTCCTTCTTTATTCACCTCTGTAATCCCCTGTCCTGTTGTGGGAGTCAGTGACTCTTCTCATCCTTTGATCAGATTTATGCAAACACTTTTCTCAAACTGTGGTGTGGCTGTTGTATGTCTGTCCTGGCCCTGGATTGTGTGCCTCTCACCACCAAGTACACAGTGAATAAGTCTCAGAGAAGGATCCCCCGATGTTTTCTTTAGTTAAAATGGTTGTCTTGGTAAAGGATTCTCCCTGATTTTCCACATGGAATTCATTCTATGAATATTTATTGAATGTCTACTATGTGCTAGAATAATGCAAATGAAAACAGGTTGAGCCAGGTGCAATGGTACACACCTGTAATCCCAGCACTTTGAGAGGCTGAGACAGGAGAATCACGAGTTCAAAGCCAGCCTCACCAACACTAAGCAACTCAGTGAGACCCTGTGTCTAAATAAAACACAAAATAGGGCCGGGGTTGTGGCTCAGTGGTTGAGTGCCCCTGAATTCAATTCCCAGTGCCAAAAAAAAAAAGTGAAAAGAGGTTGATCACAGTTTCCTGCTCTTCTGGAGTTCACAATGCATGGGGAGACAGAAAAGCCCAGTAAGGAACAGACTTGTTATGTTCACCCATTGAGGTAAATGAATGGTAAATGTGTTCAGGATGTGCTTGACTTCTTTCTTTCTTCCTTTTCAGTGTTAGAGATTGATTTTGCGGAGCTAACCCTGGAAGAGATTATTGGCATTGGGGGCTTTGGGAAGGTCTATCGTGCTTTCTGGATAGGCGATGAGGTAGCCGTGAAAGCAGCTCGCCATGACCCGGACGAGGACATCAGCCAGACCATAGAGAACGTTCGCCAAGAGGCCAAGCTCTTTGCCATGCTAAAGCACCCCAACATCATTGCTCTTAGGGGGGTGTGTCTGAAGGAACCCAACCTCTGCTTAGTCATGGAGTTTGCCCGTGGAGGGCCTTTGAATAGAGTATTATCTGGGAAAAGGATCCCCCCGGACATCCTGGTAAACTGGGCCGTGCAGATCGCCAGAGGGATGAACTACCTACATGATGAGGCAATCGTCCCCATCATCCACCGTGACCTGAAGTCTAGCAACAGTGAGTAGCAGGGATTGCTGGGCTGGAGGGTTAAGGGTACCTGCACTCTGAGGCTGTGGCTTCAGTAGGAGTGGATTCTCAGTAGGTACCTTGCCCGAAACATTCCATTCTTGAGTGGAGATGCAGGAATGGAATGAGTGTCTAGGAAAACTGGTTTAGGAAGAGAGGGGCACCTGAGGGGTGTGGGGTTATTTTGAACTCATATTAGCAGGCAAAGTTGGCAATGTGTAATTCTGATACACTCTGCAAAAACACATTTATTGTTCCCACTTGAGGGAAGTTGTGTATGTAATCAAAAAGGGATTTTCCTCTTTGTGGAACAGCAAGTAAAAGTAGACCTGTACCACGCATTTGAATTTCTGCCTAAACACTTCAACTTAAGGTGCCCACCAAAGAAGGAACCATCAGAAGAAGGGGAAAATTTTTCAGACTGTGCACTGATTGAGGTGGCAGTGCCAGTTTGGAGAACATGACCTGGCTGGTAGTGTTATAGACCTCCTGGTAGCCCAGGGGTGATATTAATCCCATAACTACCTGGTATTTAATAGCAGGGAACTGAGAAGTAACTGTTTATTAAACACTCAGTATCCATAAACTGGATTGTAAAGCAAGTGTTAGGTATAATTAAAAAGCAAGTTGGTAGCGATTTCCATAGTTCACCTGGGCTGAATCAGAGGACCTGGGAATATGCTTATTTGTGGGGTGATTTGTGCTGTCTCCTGCCTAGACTGATGGTAAAGAGCATACAGTTGCTTAACGGTACATGCTTAAGATCAGTTTGGACATCCTGTCCCAGAGAGCTGGGCATTTGAGTTGAAGGACTTTGGGGGTGACATGGGCCCTAGGGACTTTACTCTCTCTGCGTTCTTCTGTTTTAAGCCCAGAAATTCTTCTGACCTTGTTTTTTTCCAAGTTGTTCCAGATATGCTTATTTTTGTTGAAGCTCTTGTTGATCAGTTTACTTTAAAAATTGCATTTTAAAGTTATATAAGTAGTATTTGCTATAGAAAATTAGAAAGTATAGATAAACAAATAGAAGGGAGAGCTAATTCAGTGTTTTCCTTTAGCAAGATCAATTCTTACATTTAGCATATCCTTCCAGACATTTTTAAATCACATAGGGTTCATACACACACACACACACACACACACACAAATATACTTTCCAATTTACTTCAAAATAGCCTTTGTTACTTTTATCTTTTCCACCCACGTACTCTCCACCTCCTTAATATAGAAACTTCCTCCTTGCAAGAGTATGGAATGTTAGATATGCATTTTAGGTATGATATATGTGGATGTTTTAAGTTATGTAAAATAAAATCTGGTTTCTCTTTTTCCCTTAGCCATTATTTTATCTGTTTATCATATTCTGAGCCTTCTTCTCAGATTCTGTTCTTTAAATGTACTAAATAAATTCAAACTTTTGGCGACCTCTTTCAGAGTACTTCTACCTAGAAATTGCTTTGGATGATGGGAGAAGCAGCAGCAGATGTGTTGGCAGAAAATGTGTTATAGAAGTTGAATTTTCTTTAGCCAGGTGCGGTGGCGCACACCTGTGATCCCAGCACTTTGGGAGGCTGAGACAGGAGAATCGTGAGTTCAAAGCCAGCCTCAGCAATGGCGAACCGCTAAGTAACTCAGTGAGACCCTGTCTCTACATAAAACACAAAATAGGGCTGGGGATGTGGCTCAGTGGTCATGGTTGAGTACTCCTGAGTTAAATCCTTGGTACACGCCCCCCCCAAAAGTTGATTTTCTTTATTTTGTTTTTTCTTTTTATAATTTTTTGTTGTTGTTGTTGATGGACCTTTAATTAATTCATTTATATGCGGTGCTGAGAACTGAACCCAGTGCCTCACACATGCTGGGCAAGTGCTGTACCACTGAACCACAACTCCAGCCCTTGTTTTTTCTTATATATCCTTATCATGCTAGAAGAATTAGGAAAAGTGCTTTAATGTTACATAATTGAGCCTGTTTAGAAAGCTGGGCTAGAATAATCAAATTGTAAAGTTTATCAGTTCCTTGATGAAGTTTTAAATTTGAGCATAATTTCAAGCTAGCCATTGAGGGTTTTACCATTTATAAGGTTTGTGTTTGGGACTCTGGGCTCTTAGAAAGGAAAAGCTGCCTTGCTAAAGTGCTGCTGTTGGTAGAAGAGGACAAGAGACCTAAATGTCACTCTGTTTTCCAGAAGATAGTGCTCTGATTCTTTCTTTGTCCATAAGTATGTTTTGGGATTGCCATGGGAGGGAGGACCCTCCAGGCAGCATGTTGTGGAGGGAGAGGATTTCTACATAGGGTAGTATTTTGAAGGATCTTATCAAGACATGGCCAGAAGTGAGCCTAGTACACTGGACCTCATGGTTGGTGCTGAAGTTGATGCCAACTGTAAATCTTACATGTGAGTTGGAGTAGCTCCTCCACAATAGTCTGAGGGTGGATGTTTGCCTAGGATTCTGTATGTCCAATGGGCACCTCATTGACACTCATTATTATTTCATTGCAGTGTGAGCATGATTTGAAAATCATTTTAGAAATACTATGCCATTTCTTGTCCATTGCCTTCAATTTGGGAATCTTTACTTATTTGTGTTTTGTAGACTTGGGATGCTGTTCTATTTCCCTTGGTTTTTATTAGGTATTCTGGAGACTTGGATTTTGGTCACTGTTATATGAGAGCAGAATGCTAGGAATGATATTTTAGCTGATTTTGAACTAATAGAGAAAAAGAGTATGAATGTATGGGGACTGCCTTTGTGGGAAAAAGAAAGTAGTCGGTGATAAGCATACAGCTGTTATAAACTGTCAGTAAAAAAATGACATGTTAAAGTGTTTTATCATCCCAGTCACCTACTTGAAACAGTCATTTGCTATTTACTAGCAGTGAAACGCGTATGGCACATGGTATTCTTTGTCGATATACAATGTACATTCAGTTCAGGTTTGACTGTACATAACCTAAGAAACCAAACAAAATAACAATGACTAAAATGAAGTGCAGGGCTGGGGACATAGCTCAGGGGTAGAGACCTTGCTTAGCATGTGCAGAGTCCTGGTTTTGATTCCCAGTGCTGCAATAAATAAATAAATAAAAATAAAATAAGGGATAGGTGTATCTTTGAAAAAAAGTCTGGAGGATTTTAGGGTAGCTCCACAGTGTCATCAGGGCCCCAGACTCCTATTTTTTATACCATTATCCCAGTATGTGACTTTCATCCTCACTATAGTAGCCTCCAAGTCCAGGAGGCTACTGGAGGACCAGTCATTTGATCCAAGCACAGGCTTGAAGGAGACAGAAAAGCAGAAGCATGGACTGTGGTGCTCCTGGTGACTAGGTCATCTCCCATTAATTTCTCAGAGATCTAGTGTAGCATGGTCACAAAGTGTGACTAGCAGCAAAGGAGGCTGGAAATAGAGGCTTTTATGCTGGGTGACAGTGAGTTCTGCTAATAATCAAGGTCTGACACCAAGGACAAACACATCTGGAGGGAGAGGCAGCCAGTGGTCTTGTCATGGAATCCTTTTATTTATTTTATGGTACTGGGGATTTAACCCAGGGTGCTCTGTCACTGAGCTACATCCTCAGTCCTATTTATTTTGAGACAGGGTCTTGCTAAGTTGTCCAGGCTGGCCTTGTACTTCAATCCTGCCTCAACCTCCTAACCAGCTGGGATTATAGGCTTGTGCCACCAAGTCTGGCTTTGCCATGGAATCTTAATGTAGGATATATATTGAGAAAAACAGTTTACTCAGATATTTAGCATCACACAACCAAACAAATTTAGCTGGCCCTGGGACATATGGCTCAGCCCCCTGGTTTAACTTACGCCTGATACTGCTTTACCATTAAACATCACATCTTAAAACTACTTATTAAAGGCCACTGGCTATAAAAATGGATTTATGTTTCCCTACTCCATCAAATTGGGAGAAAACCAGTTATTTGATTGTTAGTAAAAGCATTAGTGAAGGGGATCTTTTAGTGGGAAGGTTGTCTTTTGGGGATAAGTTGGTGGATTTTAGGATTTTGTGTAGCAAGTGGTTTGGCATGAAGGCATTTGGCAGAATAGCAGTTTAATAGTTCTCTTAAAAGTTAAATTAGGCTGGATGTGGTAGTGCACACCTGTAATTCCAGCATCTCTGGAGACTGAGACAGGAGGATCCGAAGTTCCAGGTCAGCCTCAGCAACTTAGTGAGGCCCTAAGCAACTTAGTGAGAACTTGTCCCCAAATAAAAAGGGCTGAGGATGTGGCTCAGTGATTAAGTGCCCCTGGGTTCAATCCCTGGTGCAAAAAAAAAAAAAAAGTTAATAAGACAGGGTATGTGTTTCTGTGGTAGAGTGCTTACCTAGCTTGCATAAAGATGTGGGTTCCACCAGATGCCCTTCAATTGATGAATGGATAAAGAAACTGTGGTACATATACACAATGGAATATTATTCAGCAATAAGAGAGAATAAAATTATGGCATTTGTAGGCAAATGGATGGAATTGGAGAACACTATGCTTAGTGAAGTAAGCCAATCCCAAAAAACTAAATGCGGAATGTTCTCTCTGATTAGTGGATAAGAATACATAAGGGGGGGTGGGAACGGGAAACATAGGAGAAATGCAGGAACTCTAAACGTGGTTGGGGAAGGTGGGAGGAAGGAAAAGGAAATGCGCATAGTAATGATGGTTATTTGAGATGGTCATTACTACCCCTGGCACATCTATGAAGACTCTAATGGTGTGACTTTATCTGGTTTGCAATCAGAGAAATGGAAAAACAGAGCTCTGGTTATGTACTATGACTTGAAATGCGTTTAAATAAAATAACTAAATTAAAAAAAAATCCTCATCTTCCTACTGAAGAAATATAAATGCCATATTTTTACACATAAAAAAAAAAAAAAAGATGTGGGTTCCAGCTGGGTGCAGTGGCGCAAGCCTGTAATCCCAGCACTTTGGGAGGCTGAGACAGGAGAATCGCGAGTTCAAAGCCAGCCTTAGCAACAGCGAGGCGCTAAGCAACTCAGTGAGACCCTGTCTCTGCATAAAACACAAAATAAGACTGGGATGTGGCTCAGTGGTCGAGTACCCCTGAGTTCAATTCCCAGTACCAAAAAAACCCCCAAAAAACAAGATGTGGGTTCCATCCTCAGTATTGTCAAAGGAAAAATAAATAAATAAATAAACAAATAAATAAAGGAGATAATATGAAGAAATAAAAAGGCTTTGGAAAATCTAAAGACTTCCCAAAGGGAAGGTAGTATTATTACTTTTATTTTATTATTAAATAACTGATAGGTATTCCAGAGAGTAGGATTTGGTCCCTGTCGTGTGAGGGCATAACACTAAAAATTATATGTTAGTGGACTTTGAAGTAATAGAGAAAAGAATATGAACATAGGGGGACTGTCATGTGGGAAAAGGAAATAATTGGTGATAAACATCTCACTGTTTTAAAGTCTTAGTAAAAAGCCTCTCCTTTTATTTCCTTCTCTTAGAAAACAGAAAAACGTAAAAAAAATGGTGTTTTTCTGTGCATGTACACATATTTATTTTCACTGCTCACATATCCTAATAAATATATTGCTCAGGGTGGGCATGCCTTTAAGCCCAGCACTTAGGGAGGCTGAGACAGGAGAATCGCGAGTTCAAAACCAGCCTTAGCAATGGCGAGGCGCTAAGCTACTCAGTGAGACCCTGTCTCTACATAAAACACAAAATAGGGCTGGGGATGTGGCTCAGTGGTCGAGTGCCCCTGAGTTCAATTTCCAGTACCATAAAGGAAAAAAAAAATATTGCTCTCCAAATGCTCTTCTGCACTGATCATGTCTTGTCAGCTTGTGCTCCTGATCACTGCACCAAGGCGTGCACTCCTGTTAGACAACTGAAGTATTTCACCTGTGTTATGTGTCTGGCCCTGTAGTGCTTTAGTTTCAGATAATTAGGAATAATATCATTCTGCTCACAGGGCCATAGCATCTAAATTTTGTTAATGTTCGATTTATCTCCTGCCTTTATCTTCCTTAGCATTCCAGCAACTCATTCGTAATTTATAGCTGAAAAGAGCAGAGGCGATGGTGACCTGTATTTAATTTGGGACTAGTACACCTGCCTTCCTCTTTTCAGATGTCAGCTAAAGTTGTCCTGAGGTCTTTGCTGCCTTCTCTCCCTCTTCCTCTAGGGGCGCTTTCCCTTTAAGCCGAGCTGGTCTCTTTGTTCCAAACACACCCTGTAGGTCTAGGCCCTGAGGCTCATAGCAGCCCTTGCTGTGGGAACAGCCATGCTTGCAGGAGCACCCTCACCTCATCTCCCTGCCTACCCAAACCCTACCCAAGTTTCTGCTCAGTCAAACCTGGCCGCTCCTCTTCCTCACTGTATGTAGTCTCTGCTCAGTAGCTGTTTGCTAAACACACTTGCCTGATGGTATGTGAAAGAATATTTGAGCAACAAGGGACTAGAGCCGCTAGTCCAGGAGTTGCATGCCAGATGCCTTCCAGATGGGGTAAGTCAGCAGCTAATATAAGGCTGCAGTATTTGGTGGGAACCAAGGTACAGTGCATGTCCCCCCCCCCCGCCCTGCTCCCATGGTATTTATAGAATAGTGAAAAACAAATCAAAATACCGCACTGGCCTGCAAGCCATGTCGTCACCCCACTATACTCCCTGGACTCCTCTTTTTCTTGGTCGTGATTTCAGGAGCATCCTTTAGGTTTCCAAATAGATTTTGTGTCTTTTGCTCCTAACATGGTTCCAGGTGCTCTCAGAGGATGTATGTATAGAATAAATTAATGAATAAATGAGTGAATGGAACATCACTTCAATTGGTTTACTACAGGATTTCAAAATGTAAAAATTCCCTTTTTCTTATCTAAGGATGCCATTCCTATCTTACTTGTGTGGAATTTACGTTTCATCCTCATTATACTCCCTAAGTCCTTGATCCTTCATGATTATCTTGAGTCTGTCAGCCTGCTTCTGATGCCCGAGTGTGGCATTTAACAGTGCATTTCTTACCAACCTTGAATGCCTCTGCTTCCTTCTCTCACCACACCGTTCCCAAATGCCAGCCCTGGAAATGGCAGGGAGACCTTACCAGCCGATATTTTCACAGAACTCAGATGGCAACTGCCAGGAACTGTGGGATCAGGCCACTGCACTGTGTGCTGGACTCTCTGCCAGTCTGCTGTGCTCAACCTCAGAGTTTCTTTTGTTCCCAGCTTGGGAATTGCCCTTCACATTTTTGTTGAGTTGTTTGATTGGCTGCCCCTCTTATAACTTAAGGCTCATGTAGCACCTGCTTTCACTCCTAATTTGTGCCTACTTGGTGCTTTGTGCCCATCTCCAGCCTTCTCTTAGAGTTCACAAGGTCAGAAAGCTGGAGACACCTTTTGTTGCAACACAAGGGTGATAGAGCTTCTATCTTCCTCTTGGCCCCAGGCTGCCTGGTTCTAATGTTTTAAGCCTGGAGCATACCTGGGCGGGACATTGGACAAAGCTCCCGCCTGGGTTTCTGGGTAGAATTTCTTGTGGCTGGGAGTTTACTGGCTGCCAGGCTCTGGTACCCTGTGACCTGCTGGATCCTGCTCTTAGCATTTTCTTCTTGCATGTGTGTCAGAGCACATGCCTGCCTCTGGATAAAGCAGCTAAGGCACAGGCATGGTAGCCAGGGGTAAGGTGGCATCAAACTTGGTAGAAAAAGGTTGAGGAGAAGCCATAAGAGCAGTTTTTTCCCATAGGTTTAAAAAAAAAAAAAAAAAAAGAAACAACAAAACATTCTCAGAGAACATCTGGAAGGCAGTGAAATATTAGCTAGAGAAACCAATTCCCCATTTTGTTGGGAGGTAGACGAATGACTTTTTCTATGCCTCATGAAAGCATCCTCAAATGATACGCTTCCGTGGAACCTGACTCAGGTACTTCTGAATCTCTTTCCCCATTATTCTCCTAATGGGGGTTCTTTGCAAGTTCCTTCTTAGAGAAGGTTGGAAGATGACAGATGTGTTTGGAGGATTTTTTCTGGGACAAAAGTCATCAAAGAATTGGAATTATCTTTTGGTCGCAGGATACTGTACCTAAGGTTAGCTAGTAGCCACCAGTCATTGCTCAGAGCATCGTGTTCAGTTGATGGGAAACATTCTCTGCGAAAAAAGTGCCAAAGTAAATACATATGAGAATAAAGCCAGAATGAAGCAAGCACTCAGCCAGGTGAGTGTGACTCTGCAAAAAAAACCAGTGAGGCCAGAGGTCACACTCACCAGCCTGTTGTTGCATCTCAGCTCTTCAGTGTGGCCTGGGAACTCAATTTCCTCTTCCCTCGGACTTCCCTGGCCTTCTTCTTTTCTTTTTTTCTTTCTGCACTTACACTTCCAGCCCCAGTGACTTGCTTTTATGTGGAGTCTGAGCACGTGGTATTAGAAATGTAACAGTAAGCAAAACCAGACACAGGCTCTGACCTTAAGGAGCTCCCTGTGGGATCAGGGAAAGGGACTTTGATCAAAACAAAGTCACACAAAAATGTAAATTCAAGACTGATCAGCACTATGAAGGAGAGATGTTGGTACCTCGAGAATGACCGATAGAGGGATGCACCTCCACAGGGACATTGCCAGAAAGGCTGCCTGAGCACACTGTGTTGGATGTGATGTAAAGCAGGCAACAGGGGGGTTAGTGAGACAAAATAGGAAGGGAGAGTGGGGCAAGGAGTTTCTAGGCAGAGATGGCGGTAAATGGCATCCTTGGTGTTCCCTCCAGATTCTTCTGCCTCAGCCTTTTCCTGTGGTTGGTGGTGCTGAGGGAACATTGAGGAGGGTTCATGAGGGAAAGCGAACTTTTTGTAGGACCCTTTTCTTTATTTCTCTGGGGCTGCTCTCGAGCCCTGCCTACCTTTCCATCCTATTTGGTCCCTTCAGAGGCTTCTCTGCAGTTTACAAAGTGGGGCAGGAAGTGGCTTGGGACCCTGGGCAGTTTTTAGGCACTGATAAAGCTTCCCATGGTGTTGGAGCAGAAGCTTGGGTCATGTGAAGGACACTGTGAAGGGTTTTTGGACTATGATTAAGCCTCAAGAAGAGTTGTCCAGTTCAGCACAAGGACTTTGAAATGTGCTGCTGGGGATTGAACCCAGGGCCTCATGCATGCCAGGCAAGGGCTCTACCACTAAGCCACGTCCCCAGCCCTCCAGACAAATCTTTAGTCTTCCTTTTCTCTGTTTCCTCGGATTGAGCTACTGTTGCCTTGAAAGTTACATACACTGTTATGTCCTTCCTTGCCCAGGTCCATCTACAAGCAAACATGGCAGTAGCTAATATGATCACCTTTTTCAGGCTGTGGCTCTGTCATGGCTCAAGGTCAAGATTTGTACTTAAGGGACTGGGGCTGTAGCTTAGTGGTAGAGCACTTGCCTGGCATGTGGAGGCACTGGGTTCCATCCTTAGCACCATATAAAAATAAAGACATTCTGTTCATCTGCAACTACTAAAAATAAAAAAAATTTAAAAAAAAGATTTGTACTTAAAGATTTCTAGGAAGACAAGATAAGAACCTGTCTTTCTTTCCTTTCCTCCACATCTCTTGGAAAAATTTGCTTTCCTTAACCCGGTGCATTACCTCATTCCGAGGAGGTAGTTCAGGGTTGCTTGTGGTTAGGACACAAAGCCATGATGCCAGTGGTCTGATGGGGTCAAGAGAAGAATGTAGCTTCTTCCCCAGGTCCAGGGAGCATGGGTCATCACGTGGAGTCCCCTTCAGTATTCTGGCAACCTCTTGTAGAGCCATACTTCGTTCCTCTTTGAAAGAAAGGATGGTTAACACGGGGGCTGTGCACACCACAGAATCCATGTAAAATGTGATTTGGTTCATTTTAGAGGAAAAGGGCCAGAGCTTTTATTAATCCGAATCTCAGAGAAGGTTACAAATCAACACTGTTATAAGAGAATTTAAATTGGGTGACCGTGTAAGAGGTGGACTGAGGCAGTGGAAGGAATGGGGGCACCAGTGCTGTCTTTGACACCACCTGGCTGGATAGCCTTGGTTGCATCTTGTGATCTCTCTGAACCTCAGGGTCTTCATCTGTAAAGTGAGAGATTTGGAGGAGATGGTGTTTGAGGTCCTTCTGGGACTTAAAGTTTGAATGTCAGTGTGTTTTGGAGTGGGAAGTGACAACATGGCTTATGTGCATCTGTGTGTCAGGCCATAGTGTGCCCAGATTCCCCCATTCCAGGCTGCTTCTTTCAGGGGCTGAACTCCTAAAAGGGACTCTTTGCCTAGCGATTTAGTGGAGAAATAGTTGACAGGAAACTGCAGGTGCTTCCCATCCCCCATTGCTGCCCAGGCTGTGACAGATGGCCTTGTTGAGGGAAGATGCTCCAGTCACATGAATCATGACAAGGACTCACAATTGACCAAGGACATCCTTCATCCTGGAAGCAAGGCACAGTTAGTTGAATGCCACTTCTGTCCTTGGAGCTAAGCAAAGGGCTTCCGTGTGTCTTAGAGCTTTGTTGCTGCTTTGACTTACACTTGACTCTTGCCTGCTTTTCTGAATAAACACAGAGCCTTTTCAGATGGAGTTCAAGACCATGCAGGTGATTTTGATTGTGTTCCTCTATATCCCCACTCACTAATCAAATTGCAAGAAGACCTGGCATCCTGTGCAGTGTACAGACAGAGATGCAGAAATTAGCCATATTAAAAGCTGGGGTTGTGGCTCAGTGGTAGCATGCTCGCCTAGCACATGTGAGGTACTGGGTTGGATCCTCAGCACCACATAAAAAAAAAATAAATAAATAAAGATATTCTGTCTACCTACAACTAAAAAAAAATATAAAAAAAAAAAAAAGCTATGGATGGCATGTTCCTTTCCCTAACCTCCCCAGGGTTTTTGCTCTTCCTAGAAAAGTTGAAGGTTTTTGATTTGAGAAAAAAGTGTTTTTCTCCTTAGGCTTGATTTTGGGAACCATTGTAGTCTCATGGAAAGGACACTGGCTCAGGAGTTCGGCAGATTTGGATTTAAGCTACTTACTTCTTGAGCACCTGACACTGGGCATATGCTCAGCCTCTCAGAGCTCCAGGAATCTTATCTGTAAAATGTGTACAACACAGAAAAGAGTGGTGTTGTTTTAAGATGATGTGAAATGATGTTAGCCAAGTGTTGTTCAGGCACTGTGTTCAGTAAATGGTGCTGTGCTCTTTTCTTTCTTTTCAAAGAATAGGAAAAACTTTGTCCTATTCCTCATTATTTTAGGTGCATGTAGGATATGGTTGGGTTTCACTTTTTAAAGTGCTTGGGAGATTTGGGGGAACCTTCTCCCAAGCCAGCCAGGCATTTTTTTTTAAATTTTTAATTTTTTTTAGTTGTAGATGGACACAAATATCTTTATTTTATTTATTTATTTTTGTGTGATGCTGAGGATCGAACCCAGTGCCTCCTGCATGCAAGGCAAGCGCTCTACCACTGAGCTACAATCCCAGCCCAGCCAGGCATGTTTTTACCCCCCTCACTGAAACGGGTAGGTTTATTTTAGCTGAAGCCATTAAAAGGACTCAGTCCCCACCAGCTCCATGTAACTGTGGCAAGAGCCTCTTGTGCAAGAGGCCAGTGCCTCTCACTCCCTGGAGACCCAGCCTTCAAGTGCCTGGGCCCCTGGAAAATGCTGTCTTGCCCTGTTAGGGCCTTTGGCCTGATTGAATTGGACAGCTGGACAGTTTGTGGCTCTGCTGGACTCTCAGTTGATAATTGAAATGCATTTGCCCAGGAGGAAGGCAGGACATTTCTCTCCCTCCCTTCTCTGCTGCAGCAATCTGCTGCTGAGGTCAAAGGGAATGCCTCTTTCACATCCCTGCCTGGTTTCCCCATGACAGATCTGCATTCATGTTGCACATTCTCTTTTAAGACTCTGGAATATTCAGGGTAGGCTCAAGAGCTCTTACTTTTGAGCTTTGTAGTCTTGGTTTGGAAGGTAGTGGAGAGTTAACCTGTTTGCACTCTTTATAACAGCTGTACAGCAGCTGCTCCCAAGTCTCTTGTGCCTAGCACTTAGTAGGTCCTCCAGAAATGTTTGTTCGGTTTTGATCACTGTGGATTCCAGCACTGTATCTTTTCCCATGTATCCCCCTTCTCCCCACAGACATTCTCCAGACACTGCCAGACATTTTCTTCAGAGCCCACATTTAGGCTGTGAACCCCTGCTTCCATTGGAGATGACCCACAGAGCCTGGGTATGTGTCCTGCCTGGCTGTTATTTGCTAGCTGGGAACCTTTAACAAATAACCACATTCTTTGTGCTTAAGTATTTGCAAATGTGAAATCAGACTAATTATAATACCACTCATCTCATAGGATAGAAGTGAAGATTAAATAAAACAGTCTAGGTGAAGGTCTGAGCAGTGCTTGACACTTAGTAGGTGCTCGGTATGTTGACCATGAGTATAATTCTGGCTGCTACATTTGCTCTCTCAGTATTTAGGTCACAGTTTGTGCTGTGCTTTTGGTTCACTTTATCTTGTGTTTACATTTTCTTAATGTTTTAATCATATTCTCTTCAATTGCACTGTCGATTTTAACAATTAAA
>CM053401.1:28029900-28171880 GCA_028644305.1 Xerus rutilus
TTTGCATAACATAGTCCAAGTGTTTGTCAGCAGTTCCACTATTACTAAGAAATCTTGCCCTTACTTTGTCCCTAGTTCCTTTCTGGCTGGACTCAAAAAGTCTTTTATTGAACAAGTTGCATTCGTTTTCTTTAAGCCCTTGCTTTTATTTATCCATTTCATAAACTTTTCAGGAGCCTGGGACACCAGAGGAAAGTATTCCTTAGAGCAGCTTGTATTGTTGGAAGACTGCCTCTGGAATTGCCCAGCTGTGGAGGCTCTGACTGTCCCTTCCTCCCTTAGAGCAGATCTGGGGGCACTGGAGCAGCAGGGGCCTGGCTATGACTGATCTTATAAGTTAGCCCCATCTCTGTAAATCCTTTATAAGTGTTTGCAAGCAAATGTGTACGATAAAGCAGTATAACAGGAAAAAGTATCATTGAAAAAAAGTCCCAGATTCCATTGTGTGAACATAACTGTTTTCGTCCTTACATTTGGTTCTCCTGTTCTTGTTGACACAACTCATCTCCTCCTACTCTTCAAGTTACAGTGTATATGCTGTCTGGACACTTATGGTTTTTGGTTTTTGCATTCCATTAACCTTTAAGAATAAGAAGAAGGAGAAAAGGAGCATGGTTAGGAAAGATAGTGGTAGTCTTTAGTTTCCAGTCATTTAACTTTGTGTTGTGCTTTATAGATATGATAAGAGCTTATGGAACCTTAATAGCTGTAATCGGGAGAAGTTGAATGACTTGCCAAAGGTCCTGCAGATGGGAATCCTGTCTCATGAGGATGTTCTTTCGTTCAGCACCTGCATCCTGTTACTCTGTCCAGTGCTCCAACTGAGTCCCAAGTATTGCAAAACATAATGGGATAAGGATCTGCAACCCACCTGAGGAATCAGGACTATTTGCTCATAAGCCCAGAGGTTAAAGTTTGGGTGTGGAGTCTGCCTGTCTTTCTTGGTTACATGAACTTCATCATTTTCTTTATTGTGCTATGTAGAAGGATAACATGTTCATTGATCTTCCAGATGAAATAGTTTTTAGGAAGAAGAAAAAAAAACAGTAAAAACAATTTTTATTTTTTAAGCAGTGAACTCCTGGCTACCTGTGCTTAGGGACAGGAATCCTGGAGTAGATCAATAATAATCTCTGTACTGTTGTCATAATTTTGTGATTTGTTTTCCCTCTTCCTGCCATAGGAGACCTACCCTTTCTAATTACTTGTGTTAAGTTAATAACAAAATTGGTTTGCCTCTCCCAAATGCATGGCAGCTGGTGACAGGGAAAGACGCTCTGTCAAATCCAGTAATTAGTGGTGGAAAATCAACTAAGGTTGTAAGTTTTCCCCATGTAAGTTTCTCTCAGATGATTTAACTTTATTAGAATAATGTGACATTATCTTAATTTCTCTTTAGCTAATTGTTCATGGGTGTACTAATAAGTGGGCCTCATCCTTCCACCCATATTCCTAGAGATGGAAATGAAGAATAATCATGTTTTGTATTGGGTGTTTCAAAATTTTATTTGAAACAGTATCTAACTAAGGTACTTGGGCAAAGATGGTGGCATTCCCATTTTACAGTAGAGGAAACTCTGAGATGTTTAATGCTTTGCCTAAGAATAGAGCCAAAGAACAGTGGAGCCTAAACTTGCATCCTGGGCCCATGAGTGCTTGTGTAGTGCTCTTCCTATTCTCTTCTTTGGAAACAGACCATAGAAGGAGATGCTTCTCTAGCACCTTGTTTTGCATAATAGACCCTGGACTCACCAGAGTCTGGGTGTGACAGGGCTAGACCTGACTTTAAACCTGGTTTTGGTGTCTTTGTGGATATGTCATTCTCATATCTGGAATTGCAGTGGGGGATCCCTCACTGCTCCACCCAGGGCCTTCTGACGCCTAAAATGCACAGGACTTGAGAGCTAGTGTCTCATTTCTCCTTTCCCAGGCCCTCTGCAAAAGCACAATTCAAACCTCAGCTTTACTTCTTCTTCTTTTTTTTTAAAGGCATTTAACATTTTTTAAACTTTATTTTTATTTATTAATTTGTATGTGGTGCTGAGGATCGAACCCAGTGCCTCACCTGTGCTAGGCGAGTGCTCTACTGCTGAGCCACAACCTCAGCCTTCAGCTTTACTTCTTGTTAGTATTTGTCCTAAACCAAAATCATCGTGCTTACATACAGCTGTCCAGAAGTTGGGCTATAATAGAAGTTTCTACTTCACTGGGCTCTCGATTTTACTTGTGTTTGTGTTGTGGTTTTGTTTTTGTTCAAACAAAGGAAATACATATAGATATCACATGAATTCACAGATGATTGTTTATAGTACTTTACATTTTTTAGCCAGAAAAGTGATAGAAACGTTGAAAAAGGGTTTGGACATGCTTGCTAATGGCAGAGTCCTCTGTGGTTATTCAGATGCCACAGTTTTCAGTTCTGCATCACCTTGGAGGTGAACAGGCTCTCCTGGGGCATTGCTTTTGCTGTTGAGTGTATTGCCAGATGGACCATGTCTGATTAGCATGACAATGTTATTCCCATGGAGGGCAGCTAGGCATGCTGTGTGGTGCCCACTTAGATCTTTAGATTAATACCAGAAAAGACACATTTGACTTTACCATTTATTCCTCATTGTTCCTGTTTGGATTGATGCCTGGTAGAACAGCACCCCAAATATCAAAGGGAAGACCGTTGGCTATTTCTTCCTGCCCCACAACAAGAATCTTGACTGTGCTGCTACTGGAACTTTTGTGGTGGATGGAAAGGGGAGGGGGCAACGATTAGAATCCTGCAAACTTGGTCCAGGAGAAACACTCTTTTAAAAGGAATTCTGAACATGAACTTTATGAGCTCCTTTGTGTAGGGGCAGTGAGTAGGATAAAAAAGGAGGATTTGAAGAAATGTTGTTGTAGACCCTATGATCTCTCGGATTACTGAAGAAAACTAAGAGTCAGACTAAGTTTAATTTGCTTCAGGATGCCATCTTCCCGCTTCCTCATGATTGGACACAGTTCTGCCCTGAGATTCTGACATGTGAGTCTTTGGTTTTATGTGCATGGCTCTAGGTTGCATAGGTCAGGGATCTGGCCAATTTAGGTTCCTGTTAAGCTTTTTGGTGCTTTATTTGATATGCAGTATATTGGAGGAGAACCTGGGAATGAGAAGGTCACTGATAATAACCTCTCAAGAAGAGTAAGAATGTCCCTGCTCAGGAAGGAGGTATTCAAAGACCTTTCCTCACCTGGGGGTTTGCCAAGAGTCAGAAATAAGGCATTTGAACATTGTCTCAGCAGTTCCTAGGTGTGCCTGTGAGGCCCACTTTCCCAGGTAGCAGGGAGGGAAAGGAACAGACTGGCTTTCCCCTGGAAACAGGTATACCACCTTGGAATCTGTGGTTTTTAAGTTTGCCTGACCATGGTGAGATCCTGAACTCTCCTGGGGAAGAGGGTTCGTGGAGTAATCTTTGGAGCAAGCTGGGAGGTACAGCCTTGTCCTCCTCCCTGGTGGGCATGGAGGCAGGAGGACGGAAGTGAGAAAGGCCTCCATGGCATAGTCTGAAAGACAGTGAGTCAGAACAGAGCTAGTCTTAGTCTGAGGAGGTGCTCAAGGCTGGTCCCTCCCTGCTTTTAGATGGAGAGGTTCAGCGTGACTCATAGGAAACTTTAATCTGTGTTTCATAGCTTTCCAGTGCTATTAAGGAGCTGTGATTTGGAATGGTTGCTCCCAGCATTTTGAGCCTTTGTGGTCCGGGCTTCCTTCCCTGCAAGATGATGGGATGAAGGTGGTACCTGTGGCAGGTGGTGATGCTTCCTCCTCTGCCCTAAGAGCCCTTCCTTTCTCTGATATCCTGTGTGAAGTACAGGTTGCAGAGTCTGCCGTGTTTGCATTGCGTGTGGGTTATTAGTCTCAACCATTTTTTTAAAAATATTTTTTTTTCAGTTGTAGATGGACACAATATCTTTATTTTATTTATTTTTATGTGGTGCTGAGGATCGAACCCAGTGCCTCACGCATGCGAGGCAAGTGCTCTACCACTGAGCCACCACCTAGCAGGTCTTCATGAGAACTGGATATAGCTACTGTTGTACAGATGTTGTAAGAAATGTGATAACATCAATCATCTATGTAATATAGACATCATTTCCACTGCATTCTTTCTGTTATCAGGAAATGGAAACAAACCCCAACCAGAAAAGTATGGCACAATGTGGATTAGCAGACCAAGGACAGGCAATTTGGGGTTCTGGAGAAGGCAGAATTCACTGGAAGGCCTAGATGTAGGAGTCAGGCCTTAAAATATGGGTAGGATTCAAGAGGTGCTGGTAGTTGGGTGGTTGGGGCCATAACTGTGACCTTCCAGGGAAAGGGCCTGCCCCAGTTCAGTCAAGTATTTGTTGGTGTTATGCCCCATCATCTGGCTTCTTTAGGAAATTCGCAGGCATGGAATGTTGAACAGACACACCATGCCTCAGGTAGGCAAGTCTTGCATGTAGAAACAGCTCCTCTATCTACATGGTCAGAGAGTGTACCACTGTATAGTGCTGTTGGCTCTGAATCACTGCTTTGGGCAAACTCCTCGACCTCTGAGCCCATTTCCTCTTCTGTAAGATGAAGATGATCCTCCTGTTAACTTAGAGCATTATAATGAAAATTAAATTAAGTTATGCATATAATGAAGTTTTGCATGTAAGCACTTAGCATGATACCAGGTGTGAACACTCAGTGAAAAGTAACTTCTCCTTCTAAAAATTCTATTTTCAAGAGCAGGCGCTTCTCTGGTAGCAGCAGACATGACTAGATTCACAAATTTGTCACTTACTGTTTCCGTTACTCTTGCTTCAGAATAAACCACCCCAAATGAGAACCATTTTATGATGCTCATGGAGATTGTGGGTCAGGATTTGGAAAGGGCTCAGTTGGGATGGCTTGTCTTGGTTTCTCAACATGTGGATCTCAGTTGGGAAGAGGCGAAGGCTCAGACTAATGGAGTCAGGAAGTATCTGAAGGTCATTTACCCACGTGTCTAGTGTCTGGACTGGGAGGTTTTGAAGGTTAGGACAATGACTCCACCCACATGCAGCCTCTCCGGGGACGGGGATGGGTTTTGACCTTGAGGCTCCAAACACTAGTGTTCCAAGGAACAAGTAGAATCTGCACCATCTTTTCTGATGTGGTTTAGAAGTCACACAGTGTCACTTCCACTGCATTCTGTTGAGACAGGGAGTCTCAAGCCCAGCCAGATCCAAGTGATGGAGATAGACCTACTTCTCAAAGGGAGAAGTGCCAAGTAACATTGGCGAAAAGCTCATAGCATGCGAGATGTCACATGCGAATCTGAAAGTGTATTCTTCCATACCCACCAATGGAACTGGAGGCACAGCTCCGGGGATATAAGATCCTAGGGAACTGTGCAATAGCCACACCCCATGTTCACCACTGGAAGAGCTGATTTCTTGGACAAAACCATCAAAGGTCTAATATGCTTCCTCTTTTTAGATTATTTTTGTCTGGCACATACCGGGTGTATCCAAGGCCTGACAGACACCTGGCAATTCCTTTTAGTTAATGTGAGCTGGTGAGGTAGGAGAATTCTAGGCAGGCAGGTGTTTGAGAGGAGAGTCTTTAGTTAGGACAGTAGCTGCACCAAAGCTCTGCCTCTGGCTGTTTCCTGCTGGTGACATTTGTGTCTGGCCAGACTCAGGGCTCAAATCCTAGCTGTGTTAACTGAGCTTAATTTGCAAAGATGGCAACAACTGTAGGTGTCCAGGTCGACATCTTTTGAAGTAGTCATATTTTAGGATGTTAGAGCAGGAGATCCTGCAAACACATGCTGGGAGATTTGGTCAGGGAAATGGCACCTATTTTTCTGTTTTAATCACAAGAAGCTTTTACTCAGCAAAGCAGCATGGAAGCTGTGGGAAGTGGGCACATTATCCAAGGAAGAAATCAGAGTGAAGTTCCCATGGGAAGCTGGGGCTGGCTAAAGGAGTCATTTTTCAAGGCTGATGAATAGAGGCCTATAAATATGTTAGTTCCCTATCATGTCTTCTTCCATCCTCCAGCCCAGTAAGGCTGCAGAAATCCACACACCAGTGCTGCTGAATCATGTGGCAAACAGAGGCGTGGGCGCATTATGAAGAAGGTTAGTGCTCAAGTTTGTTTCTCGTGTTCTGGTCCACGCGGATACATCTGGTTTTCCCCTTGCTCCCTGTTGCACATATTCATGGCCAGCCAGAATTGGGAGTGGCCTGGAATCCTGGGCACTCTTGAGTGTGAACTGAGGCCCCAGTATCCCAGTACTGTTAAGTACCCAGTGTGCCTGGGCACTGTGCCTGTCTGAAGACTGGATCTACTGAGGTAGTCATTCGCCAGCCCTGGAAAGCTCTTCTATCAATGTGTCCCCTGTAGTGTTATTCTTAGCCTGTGCTATTCCCTGAGTTGCCTGCGTCCTCTTGACTGACATTGTCAGGTACAGTGCACTGATGATCTGGGGGCTTGCCGGTTGTCTTAGATGAATGCAGGATGAAGCTGTTTTGGAAAACAGTGCTTCTCTTAGCATGCTGGAACCATGGAACTGCATCTGGTCCACTCAGTGCCATCAGGAATGTGTGAGTTGGTAGCTGCAACTGAAAGAGAGAACTGTGCTCCTAGGTGGTTGTGGCGGCTGGAGGGATGGGAAGTTTCAGTGCCTGTTGGAAGAGCAGAGTGGATGGGTGGATGTTAGCCCAGAGGCGGGGAAGTAGGACCACTAAAAGTCCTTCTACTTACTAAATGCTAGTACCTTCCTGTACAATTGATGACATGCAGGTACTCAACTATCGTGAATAGGGGAGGTGATGCCAGAGAGATTTCCTGGGACTCACTGGTCACTCTCTCTCCCTGTATGTGAAATTAATTACTGTCAGATTCTCCTAAGACCTCTAACCCCATACCTTAGTGACGTGTCCTTCACTGTCTTCACAATTGTGTTAGGTTACTTACAGTGTCCTCGCTGCCAGCATCGTGGTTGTTTTGCTGAAACACAAATAATCACACCACTTTCTTGTTTAAAACTGCCTGGGAAGATTCCAAGGGTCCATTCCAAGCCCCTGTGTGCCACCTGCAGTCTTCTAGTCCCGTCCCAGCCCTTCAGCTCCATCTTCTCTCCTCGTCATGGGGCTTCTATTCCACCTGTAGCAGACTGTTTCCTAGGTATGTCAACCCCTCCCCCTTTGATCTGGAATCACATTATTTGCTCTGGTGAGAGTGGTCCTCTCCTGATGGTCCTCCCCGGATCAAACCCTGTCCTCCCTCTGTAGCTCAGGGAGTGGCTGTATGTTCTGACTCTCTTCTCAGGCACTCCTTGCCTCTGAACATCTGTTACTTCCAGTACTTTCCATAGTAGGTGTTCAGACAAGATGGCAGATGGGACAGAACAAGGTCGTTGTGAGGAGCACAGAAGCTGAAGCCCATGGTCCCTGGTCAACCATTTCCTGGCTGTAAAACCTTGGGCAATAACCCAGCCACAGCCTCTGCATCTGTCAATAAAGGTTAAAGCTACATGTCCTGTGAGGTTTCAAATGAGGTAATGCATGTGAAATGCTTAGCATGGTGCTTGATGTGTCCTGAGTGCCCAGTAAGCACTAGCAGTGGTAGTGACAGAGGGTGCAGGTATAGACTGAGGGCCAGCATGAATGGGCAGTTCCAGCTTGTTTTCCTCTGTAGGATCATCTGTAAGCCTCTCTTTCTCTCCTCTTCGCCTCTGCAGGTGACAACTGACCTCTTCCAATAACCAAAGCAGTTGACATCTTTTACTTGCTAGAATCTGTAGATTCTCAGGCATGAGTGTTGTTTGGGAGGAGTCTTGATTTCTTGGAGTAACAATGTGGATTCTCTCTTGGTTAAAATTCTGATTTGGGATGTGGGATGTATTTTGGAGGCTTTATCTAATCCCACATCCCTTTCTACCAGGGTGCTGGGGCCTCCTTCCCAGCAAATCCGAGTGGGGGCTGCAATCGGGGCAGGGCCTCGATGTCCTGATCATATATTTTTGAGGGCAAAGCCCAGTGTCTCAGAGATTGACCTGCTGGACATGTGGCTGCCTGGTGAGTGTCTGAGCCTTGTGCTTCAGGGCTCCACCCTGACCACTCCAATAGCATCAGACTAGTTGAATATGGGAACCCAGGGCTGTGATGGAGCAAGGAGAGTCTCCTTTTGTAAAAGAACATTTCCTCTGTTTGGCGGTGAGAAGAATGGTTGTGTTTTCCTGAGGAGCATGAGCAGTGAGTAGTTTTCCCCAGGTTGATGGAAGCCGTCAGTGCACAGTGGAGATGAGGTTTGGGAGTTGACATGCACTGCCTTTCTGGTATGCAAGTCTCAGCCTTTCTTACCACTCTCTAGAGGCCCTTTCTACAGACGAATCATTGGGTAGGACACATATTTAAGAAAAGAAAAAAAGGTAAGTGGGTGCTGATTTGATATAGGTGGACCAAGGAGTCTCAGTAAAGGGAGTAGTGAGATAGGCCCTGGGCCAAGTCACAGGACCCTAGCAATGGGTAGAATGTGGCAGGTGGGCTGGTTCAGGTGTTTCACAGTTCTAAGAGCTCAGTGTCTTAAAGGGAAAGCATTCTGGAAATTCAAGTAGAGGTTCTGAATTGAGAATGCCTTCTTCTACGCCCATCAGCTGTGTTGGCGTATCTGCTGTGGTAAGCACCAAATACTGTGAATACTTGCCTTGAGGGTAGAGCTCCAATGGAGCTGGCAGAGCTTTGGGATCCTAGGGATTCTTCTGCGTTATTAGTTCTTATCTTCCCACTTTTGAGCCTTTAAGTTTCTGCCTCCCAGCCTTCCTGCTGACCTTACTGATGGTTTACCTGGATGTACCAGGTAGAACATGTCAATTAAAGATTATGGGTGGTGTCCAGCCTGTACATGACCTGAAGCAAAACTCAGAACTCCTAAAGGGGATTCAGACCTAGTGTAAAAGGATTGTTTGTCCTGTCCATCAGAACCCTCGCTTCAGCCCTCACACGAATGCACTGTGTCAGCCATAGTGCTTGTAGCGTACATTTGTCCTTAACTATGCCTGTGGAGACACTGCCTGCCAGCAAACTGTTACCAACACATCTTGCCAGAGCTGTCCTAGTTCGATTCTGAATGCCTGTGAGTCTCCCAAAGATTTAGTTTCAACTTTTAAAGCATGTCATTTAAATAAAAAAGGTTAGTTCCCTTCCCTAGAAAGATACATAACAGCACTCTAGTAGTTTGTGTCAGCCAGAGATACCCTGGGTTCCAGGGGAAAGGGCTGCAGAGGTGGATTCGTTTCAACAACTAGCTTTGGTAGCTTCTCTACCAGTTCTCCTCTGTTACACACACAGATTTCCTTCTTTGGCCCTGCCACTGAGAAGAATCTATCAACTAGTCTGTGGTCTATAGAAAACCACTCTTGGGCTGTGCGCAGTGGTGCACACCTGTAATCCCAGTGGCTCGGGAGGCCGAGGTAGGAGGATTGCGAGTTCAAAGCCAGGCTAAGCAACTTAGCGAGGCCCTAAGCAACTTAGTGAGACCTTGTTTCTAAATAAAATATAAAAAGAGCTGGGGACATGGCTCAGTGGTTAAGCACCCCTAGTTCAGATCCCTGGTACCAAAAGAAAAAAAAGATAAAACAAAAAACAAAAATCCACTCTGGGTAAAAAGAAAGGAAAAAAAAAAAACACTTTTGGTGTTGGCTCTGTGTCCATCAGTGTTGCGGGCACTGGTCTATTCAGGACATAGGATTAGAGGAGGTTTCTGCCCAGCTAATGGAATAAGGGAAGGAGTGTGGGCTTAGAAGCCAGAGCAGGGATCCAGGGGATCCAGTCCTGGCTTTTCCTCTTCCTGGACATGGAGAAGTTACTGAACCTTCAAGCCCCAGCTTTCTCACCCATGACATGGGGATACGGTGATACTGCTTGACTTGCAGGGTTGACAGGAGGAGTGCATGAGTTGGCATATGTGTGTAAAGTTCCTAAGGTTGTGCCTGGGATGTAAAAGGCATGCAAGAAATAGTAGCTGCTGCTGTTATTATTAAAGGAATGAATTCTCAATATTAACAAACATGCATATTTAAAATGTAGATTATTTCAACAACGGATGAATAGAAAGAAAAACTTGTTACTTATAATCTCATTGTGCAGAGATCACCACTTGTTAGCATTTTGGTATATATCCTTTATGTGAGTTTTCATATGATAGAATATCCTTAAAAAAAGAAATGAGATTAATCTATGTGTTTTTGTATACTACTGTTTTATTACAATTTAGT
Source organism: Xerus rutilus (assembly GCA_028644305.1). Taxonomy (NCBI): domain Eukaryota; kingdom Metazoa; phylum Chordata; class Mammalia; order Rodentia; family Sciuridae; genus Xerus; species Xerus rutilus. The sequence continues at coordinate 28,040,166 of CM053401.1, forward strand.
TACATACATTATTAAACTGAGTATTCTATCTTTTTTTTTTTCTTTTTTTTGGTACTGGGGATTAAACTCAGGGGCACTCGACCACTGAGCCACATCCCCAGCCCTATTTTGTGTTTTATGTAGAGACAGGGTCTCACTGAGTTACTCAGCGCCTCGCCGTTGCTGAGGGTGGCTTTGAACTTGCTGTTCTCCTGTCTCAGCTTCCCAAAGTGCTGAGATTACAGGCATGTGCCACTAGGCCCCGCTCTGAGTTTTCTATCTTTTTGATATAATTTCTTTTAAGTAAGATGCACATAATCTAGTTATTTTTTTTTGTTTTGGTTATTTTTTTTTTTTTTTGGTAGTGCTGGGGATTGAACCCAGTGCTTTGTGTATGCGAGGCAAGCACTCTACCAACTGAGCTATATCCCCAACCCCCATAATCTAGTTTTAAAAGCCAAATTATATTACAGGGTTTATAATAAATTAAGAAGGGCCCCTGCTCTGCCCTTTCTTACTCTCTGACTTCCTCCTGGCTGGTTAGGCATCTTCCTGAGGGGAGGTACTGGTTTAATTTCTCTTGAACAGCCAGTGCTGCACACAGTGCCTGGTACATATGGGCTTTTTGTACACGTGGGCTCTTTTTTTGAACAGTTTAAGTCAATACTTACTTATTATAGAATGTGATTTAGTACTTTAAAAATATGCTGCTGAAACATATGTTTCAATTTGGTTCGTTTTATAGCAGCTCTGAGAGGCTATCCAAATCTTTGGCTGTATGGTACTGAGATCTTACTGCCTGGATTTTGGTTTAGATTTGCAATTTTAGTATATCTATTTCTCTTTTGCCTTAAAGAGGTTTTGTGGTGTCAGAATTGAACCTGTATTAATTTGATTAGTTTTGTTAGGAGAAACAGACATCTAAAGTAATAATGACTGAAATATAAAAGAAGTCTGTTCCCCTTATGTGTAAAAATCTGGCAGGAGGTCACCTGTGGTTGACATGACATGTCAGTTCCATGACATACTCTCACCTGTGCACAGTTCCACCATAGGCATGGTCCTATTCCCACGGTCCAAGATGGTAGCTAAACCTCTGGCCATCACCTTAGTATTCCAGGCAGCACAGTGTAGGAAGGGATGAAGAAGACCAAGAACCAAAGGGCCTGAGCTGGTGTATTTTAAGATGAGTTGCAGCCACATGCCACTCCTTAGTTGCCTGGCTACATGCTGGAACAAGGAAGACTGGGAAGTGTCGTTACTGCATGGCCGAGTGCTCCTCTTGAAGTCGTGGATGCCGTTACTGTGAGGAGGGGAGAATGACCACTGTGACTAGCAGTCTGGGTCACAGATTTCAGGCTTTTCCTGTTGTTAATCCCTTGTTAGTCCTTCCACGATGTGTTGCCAGGGCTGCGGGCCGTTTCTGCTGTGTTTTCAATTTGTTTTTTCTCACAAACACTGCTGACTCTGACCTTCCACTTTAACCCTTCCTTGGAGATTTCTCTCCCGTTCACTCTTCTGGAACTGGAGGCCTTGGGACACCTGCTTGGATGTGAGAAGGCAGCAGAGAAGTAGAGCCCTTGCTCAGGAGCAGTTATCTCCTGAGATGATAAAGCAGATATCTCCTTTATGCCTTCTGCATAAAGTACTTCTGGTCTCAACATTGAGATCCGTGGTCCCCCTGGAGGGACTACTGTGAGAGTCTGTAGAAAGTGTCAATATTTATACTTCTGTTTTTCAGATTTGCATGAGTGTTATTGTGTTGATAAAATTCAGATTCATTTGTAAGTCTTCTCTTGAGACTGTGTAATATGGCATGTTGATCTCTGCCCAACTGTGAGTTCATTCAGACCTAGATTATATCTGACCTCTGCCTGCTAAACCTGTGGACCAACCAGTCTGAATTTCAGTCTCCATGTGTGAAATTGGGTACAGTTCCTACCTTCTTGAATTGTTGAGAGCTTTGAATAAGATCATGGATGTAAATCACTTAGCCCAGGACCTGACACTGAAGCCTTCATAAACAATGGTTGTGGGTATTTTTTCCTTTTTTCAGCCAATATACAATGTAAAAGTACAACCAGTGTCATAGTTAATTTTTTTCTAGCTGAAAGGACATATTTTAAAAGGTTGGAAATCATTCATGTAGCTTCTTATAGAGGGCTCTTTTGATATAAAGCCCTTGAACAGGTGTTTGGGGACCTGTGCCTGAACTGATTTAATCAGACATGCTTTGTGATGGCTTGCATTTATTCATTCAAGACAAATGCTTATTGAGCACCCATTATTGCCTCTTCAGGTTACAGATGTAGACAGGCCATGACAGTTCAACTTTATTCTGGTTCGGGCACAAGAAAAGGTCACTGTATTGAATGCTTTCTGCCTTTGCCAAGAGAGCTAGCTTTGCACACATTTATTTGCTTTGGTTTCATCTTCTATACCAAGAGCAGATGGATCCTAAATCCCTAAGGACTCAATTTTCTCCACCTTTCCAGAGTTCTTCTGTGGGACTTCTGCCTGCCTTTGCCTGAGTGTTTGTGGGGAAGCACAGCTTTGCTGGCTATGTGCAGAATCCATGCAGCTCTGCTGACACCGCAGAACCCTGCCGGGGCCTCAGCTGCTCCTGGCATCTCCCCGTCTCCAAGCGACACCACACCTCTGCTGAGACCCGGAGTCAGGGAGTCTAGGTGGTGAATCATTTGCCTCAGTAAGCAAGTCTGGCCTCTCTTGGCCTTGCCCGGAGGGACGGTGTGGGCAGAGGGCCAGGGCCAGGAGAGGCTGGGGGATGCTGGCCATGCTCTCGTGCCTGGTAGTGGCCCATGAGTCAGCCTTTCTCACGTGGCTCTTACTGAGTCAGCTCACAGGGGCCTGCTCTATGCAGCAGCTGCCCTGTTGGCACTCAGGGCTGCTGGCTGGGAATGAGGTTGGAGACCATCTTCCTTCCTTCATTGGAGATTGCATGCTGCTGCCGGAAGCAGACGTCTCAAGTGTCACTCAGGCGCCTGCGGCTTCAGTGTCTGGGGAATGGGGCTTTTCTCTGGGGTAGAATCACCTTGCCTAACTCCTCTTTGCCCTTGGGTTTTGATGTTCCTCAGCTCAGAAGGAAAGTGGAGCTGAGCTGGCCCCAGGGAAAGACTGACAGTGTTTTCAGGAAATTACAGACTGTGGGCAGTAGGGAAATGGAGGCCTGTTAGAGACCACGCAGAGGGGGAAGCGGACTGCAGACATCCTGGCCCACAAGCATTTGTTGCAACTCAGAGGTGGTTCTTTTTACGGCAGGAGAAGAGGCTGTGGCATAGATCTGGTGTTTGAACTCTGGGCTCTGGAAGAACCAGCTGGAGTACCCTTGTGCCTTCCTCTGTTACACTCTCTCAGGACAGATTCTGTCTATCAGGAAAGATGGAAGAACCATACCAAAGAAAGATGAAACCTTTGCAGATTCCTTGGACACAGACCCTTCCGGTTTCCTTCTTTCTCCTCTGAGAAAACAAGCAAAACGGAGGCAGGTTCCACATTGGGGTGGCAAACTGAACATACACAGATGGTGCATCTGCCTTTGCTATCTCCTGAAATGACAGCAGACTCTCAGCTACACCTGAGTAGACAACAGCAACTGAGGTTTGGAAGCTAGAAAACAGATGGAAGCGTGGTAACAGATGTAGGGCTTCAAGAAAGGTAATTTTTAAGCAGATAGCAGGGAAAGGAAAAACCAATCAATGTGTACCACAGAAACCTTCGAAGTCCATGCACCAGCTGGAATTGGGGAAAAGGGGGTGCGAAAATCAAGAAGACTGGGTAGAGATCACATGCTGTACAGTTGGGTCCCACAGATCTCTTCCTCCTCTGCTCCATGAAGTTGCCTGACTGCCATTCCTTTTGGAAAGGTGAAACCAGATTTCTACACTGGAGACACCAAGCTCAGTAGACAGCAGGGGTACTTTATTTAAAAAGTGGAGAGAGGATGTAACCATCCATACACTGAAGCTTGCATGCCCAGGGTACCACCCCGCCCGCCTCCTGGCTGAATTCCCACCCATATTTGTAATGTTTGTAAATATTTCAATATGTACCTTTAAAATGTTAAGGATTCTTTTTTTTAAACAGAAGCACAGTTATGATACTCAATCATGAACAGACTCCCAAGGATGACCATACTTCTGAGCAAAAGCATATTAGAGACCAAAACACAAATTGAAAAAGCAGCTGAAACAAACTATATTGGGAGAAAATGAACCAATAAATAAAAAAGAGCTATTAGTAATACACGTAGGCAAAGGAAAAGACATTATACCCATTTTGCAAAAACAGATGTTATTCAGCTACATTTGTGCATCCCACTTTAAAAAAAATGGAGAATTAAAAAGGAGCTCTCTTAGAAATGATGAAACCATGATAGGGAAATTTAAAAATGCAATAGAAAGGTTAGGAGACCCTAATAGTTGGATCTTTCATGTCCCTTAAAAAACTCGTGTGTTGGGCAATGTAGGAATGTTTAGAAGTGAAATGATTAGATTATGAGAGTTATGACCTCGTCTCTGGATTACTCCATTTGATGGGTTAATAATTTGAATGGGCTACTAGATGGTAACTGCAAGGCAGGCAGGGTGTGGCTGGAGGAAGTAGGTCACTGGGGGCATGCCCTTGGGAGTAGTAGTTTGTGGCTGCCCCTCCCTCCCTCCCTCATTCCCTCCCTCCCTCTTCCTCCCCCCCCCGTCCCCCCCCCTCTCGTTCCCAACTGCCTTGAGCTGAGAGGCTTGCCTCTGCCATATGTCTTTCCGCCATGATGTTCTGCCTCACCTTAGGCTCAGAATAAAGGAGTTGGCTGACCATGGACTAAACCTCTGAAACCATGAGCCCAAAATAAACTTTTCCGCCTCTACCTGATTCTTCTTGGGTATTTTGGTCACAGCAATAAAAAGTTTACTAACACAGCATGATATATCTCAGAATGAAGAGGAAAAAAGAAAGAGAGAGAGAAGAAAAGATAGATAATTAATTGGTCCAGTGTGGAGGCATTCATTCACCTGTAATCCCAGCAGTTGGAAGATCACAAGGTCAAGGCTGGATTCTGCAAAAGCCAGACCCTGTCTCAAACAAACAAGCAAAAAATAAAATAAAAAGTTCTGGGGAATGTAGCTCAGTGGTAAATCACCTCTGGGTTCAATTCCCACTACCAAAAAATAAAAAAGGTAATTGAAGAACTCGTCTGGAAAGCATCCCTCTGAGATTTTAGAACACTGGGGACCAAGAGAAGAAACTGAAAAATTCCACAGAGAAAAAGACATATGTCACAGAAGATCAGGAAGGAATATGGCTCAGGGCTTCTTAACATGGATGCCTTCAAAGTTATAAATGAAAATCTCCAGCCATCTTTATTCCAAATATAGACACTTTCTCTCTCACACAGATATAAACATATATGTCTATGTATGTGCATATGTATAACTTCTACACGTGGAGAATGCACACTAACAGTGAGAGATGAAACCAGTAAAAAGGGAAAGTGGGCTGCAGGACGCAGGAATGTAGGTGGGCGGGAGACAGGGGAGGGAACCCCAAGGACCATGAGGGGAGGTGCTGAGGAACGGCTGTGCCCTAGGCAGGGAGGATGGGCGGCTCAGGTCCCCACAGCGCCACTCAGGCTGTCCTCACCACCTTACCTTCTATGGGGTGTGCCATCGACTTAACCCGAGGACTGACTGCCTGGTCTAGATTGCTGACTGCGCTTGTCTGTCTGGCTCATGTGCTGAGGACATGTCTTCCTTGCCACACTGACTGGACAGACACTCATTTTACCTTTACAGAGTGTTTTCTGTGCCCAACCCTGAAAACTAGAAGTAAACCTGAGTGAATTTAGAAACAAAATACAGAGGAGCTATAAGGGCAAAAAGGCTAAAACACAGCAAACTTCACAGATCAGCTCAGCGCTTTATTCAGGAACAGAGCTTCGCACAGGAACAGGGGGCAGGGATGAGGTGATGCAGCCGTGGAACCCAGTTCCCTGGTGGAAAGCGGGCTCCCGCGAACAAAGAAAGGGACTGGGTTTTTGTAGATTTATTTTGGGGGGTGGCATAGTGGAGATGTGCCGGTTCTCTCGGGCACTTAGGAATTTGGGCCTGGTTCCATAAATCAGCGAAGTGGTCAGTTCTAGTGCCCAGGAATTCGGGCTCAGGGGTCAGGGTCCTGTGAGCTGCAGACCAAGGGACCAAGTATCTCCAGCCCAGCGGGGCACCCTTCCCTTATCTGCAAGTAGTCTCAGGGAAACATTGTCAGGGGAGGGAAGGGTGTTAGCATAGGGCTATTTGACTCTTCCCTCAAGCTACATTGTTTTCAATTCCCATTATCTATTAGGAGCCACTGCCCCAGCCATATTCCTGATGGAGGTCCAGAATCTCTTCCAATGGCCAGGCACCCACACTGTGGTTTCCTTGTTCCCCCAGATTTTGCTGAGGGACTTTCCTAGAAAGGCTCTTACAGATTCTCTGGAACCATAACTGGACACCCTGGTTAGCCTGTTTATTGCCTCCTGTGAGGCTTCGTCTAGCCAAGGCAATATTTTCACTCTTACATAGAATTGTGGGTAGAATTGTGTCTCCCTGCCACCCTGCAAGAAAGTATGCTGAGGTCCTCACTTGTGAAATTTGGAGATAGTCTTTGTGGATGTAGTCAAGATAAGGTCATTTTGGACTAATCCAGTGACTGGTGTCCTTATGAGAAGACACAGACAAACAGAAAATGCTGTGAGCCAGGGAGCACTAAGTACCAGAAGCTGGAAGAGGCATGGTAGAATCTTCCCCCACAGCCTTTGGAGGGGGCGTGGCCCTGCTGACTTCTGGCTCTGGAACTGAGTGAATAAATTCTTTTTTTTTTTAAGCCACTCAGTTTGTGTTAATTTGTTAGTGCTCTAGAAAACAAGTTCATGCAGTTCCATTTTTGCTTGCCACTCTCTTTTTCAACAGTAAATCTTATCTTATTGAAGACTGTATACTTAGGTGGTAAAATCATAAAGAGAAACAAAGAGATGAATCCCAGAGGTTGGCATTGTGGAGCCAGGGGTGTAGCTCAGTGGTAGACTATGTGCTTAGCATGGTTAAGGGCCTGAGTTAAGGGCCCAGCACAAAAAAGAAAAAAAAAAAAAAACGAATGAAGAAAGAAAAATTAACATTGTGGGACTGCTGAATGGCATTACGTGGGTTTTGATCTTATTTTTAAAGACCATATACACATTTTTATGCACTCTGCTATGTGTACAGTACTTGAGTACATTTAACAAGTTAAAAAAAGAAAAGACCAAATTAAACAACATACAGTTCTCAAAACAGATTAGTTGCTTAGTCTGGGAAAGAGAGGACCAAACAAATTATGTAAACCTAATGAAACATGGGGATGGGAGCCTTGGTGCCCGGGTGAGCATTTAGCTAATCAGGGCCCTCTGTGCTAATGGAGATGAATAATACATAAGAAATCTCAAATTGATAAATCATCTGCCAAAGCTAAGTTTACTATTAGGACCTCATAGGACCGTGTCCTCAGCTATGCCAAGTTTTGAGAACCAGGCCTTAAGCTCAGTGGTGTCAGATCGAACTCACAAAGCCCTTGTGGATACTTTAACCCTCCATCCTGCATTTCTTCCTCTGGCCTCTTGGCAGGGCATGGCCTTGAGGCCAGTTTAGGTGATCTGCATTAAGTTATATTGCTCTCACACAAAGCCACGCCCCTGCCTCTGTACTTGGAGGATCGGCATTGTTTTGGTGCTAGTTTGACTCTTCCAGTCTTCCCTTCCTAACAGAGAAAGCAGGCTCAGAACTTTGACCAGTAAGTAGTAGGGTCTACTGAAACTCAACACTTACTTGTGCAGTTTACATAATGTTAGAAGAATACTTGTCTTTCCCATTATCAATCTAAAATTTCTTCTTTAATTTTTAAAAAGTCAATTTCTAAGAAAAATATGTAGTAAAAGGCATTAGGTGGTGTTCTGATCTGGAAATAAGAACAATGTTCTCGGATGACCCAACTTGGAAAACCATGATTATCTTACCTAGTAGTAAAGTATTGGTCCCCACTATTGCACTCTTTGTCTTGACATGATATTCACTTTTGTCACACACAACTTTCCTCAGAGAAGTTGGAAGGCCATTGAGGGCAGAATCTCCAGCTCATCCTTCTTTGTGGAACTCCCACCTCACCTTGCACCAGCAGGATGTGTTAGTCGCTGGTGAATCCCTGCTGGGGGTATTACTCATGTTCTAGCTACACCCCCTCATGGTTCCCCTCAATGCCTGGCAGCAAAAGTATGGGGAAGTAAATAGTCTCAGAAGATGCAGACATTCCTTCAGTCAAGCAAGTGGCCAGCAAGGGGAGAGTTCTTTCAGAACACCAGTTCCCATGCATGGTTCTTGGAAGGGCTGTGGTTTGGGTTCCATGAGAGAGAATCAGGTTCTTGCCACCTTGGAGTCAGATCCCCTCACGTTCTAGAGCAGAGAACACATGTGCAGCGGCTGAGAATAGCTAGAGGAGTGTGTGTAGTGTTGGTTTCTGCTGAAAGAAGAATCGAGGAAAAGGGAGAGCAGAGATTTATCAGGACAGCATTGAGGTCAGGCAGAAACTGAGGAGGGTGTTAAAGGACCCAGAATGTGTTTCTGGCCCCTGGATTGCATGGCATAGAGGTGAAGAACGTGGCTCTGAGACCAGAGGGTTCTGAATGCAGTTCCTATCCTCATCCCTCACTAACTGGACACAACTGGCTTAACCTTTTTGTGTCTATCTTGGCATGGGTCAGATGGGGAAGATAATTATACCTATTTCACAGGATTGACTTAAGGATGAACGAGGACTGTGTAAGTAAACAGCATCATGCAGCTATACAGGGAATAACGAGTAGCTAGCATTAATCAAACATTCCATTTACTTATACAGCAAAAATTTATTGTGTGGTTGTTATGTGTCAGAGACTGCTAGGCTTCCCCCATCAAATACTTGAGTGCAGAGTCCCATGCACAGTGTATTTGATCGTAGTAATAATAGCTAGCATGTTCTGGGTGCCTGTCTATGTGGCAGGCACTCTGCTAGATTCTGTATTACTGTATTGCATTTAATTTTTATTCCCATTTTCTAGAAGTAGGAATTGAGATAGGGTTTATGGGTTTGTCCAGAATCACATAGACAGAGTGTCAAGCCTGGGACTTCAGTTGTCTACTCTCTTCCCCTGTGTCATACTGACTCTTATTACTATCAGCCTAGACTTATTATCCAAAATTGTACTTGGTTTCCTCAAACAGGCTTTTTTCCTCAACTTCCCAGTTGGACCACCACCATTTTTTTTGCCACCACAAAAGGCTGGAGACTCTTCTGTCTGGTTAATAACCAGGTCTTTAGTTCAAATGCATCATTTCCTCTTTGTTTGCCTGACCCTGGCCAGGCTCCTGTTGACTTAAGCCTGGGATCATTCATTGTTCTCAGTATTCTCCCTACTGCCCTGCACATGAGAGGTGAGGGTTGTACAATATACTCTCCTGAATGTGGTCTCCAAGATATGAAAGCACAATAATTTGTTATTGTCATAGCTGTTCATCAGTGGTAGAAACTCATAATGGGCTCACTGCATTGATACAGATGTATAAACTAATGTGACTATAACCTTTCCCTCCTGCTCAGGATATCATGTTGGAAGAAAACTGTACTCTTTATGTTTTAAAGTTTTCCTCTTCAACAAATGGTGCTAAGACAGCTGGACAGCCACATGAAATTGGACCCTTATCTCATATGATACATAGAAATTAATAAAAACTGGGTCAGTGACCTAAGTATAAAAGCTAAAAACCATAAAAGTCTTAGAAGAAAACAGAGGTAAATCTTAATGACCTTGGATTTGGCATTGGATTCTTAGATATTATACCAAAAGCATGAGCAACAAAGTAATATACAGATAAAGTGGACTTCATCTAAATTAAAAACTTTTGTACATCAAACAAAACTATAAAGTAAATGAAAAGACAGCCTACAGAATGGGAAAAATATTCGCAAATCATTTATCAGATAAAGATTTAGAACATATAGAGAATTCTTACAGTGCAACAATAAAAAACAAACCACCTACTTAAAAAATGGGTAAAGGATTGAATAGACATTTCTCCAGAGAAGATATGCAAATGCTCAACAAGCACATGAGAAAAGGCTTAACATCATCAGTCCATTAGGAAAATGCAAATCCAAACCACAGCGAGATTGTACTTCACATGCACTAGGACAGCGATGATGGCGACGATGATGGTGGTAATGGTAGAAATATGTGTTGTAAGCATGGTGAGGATGTAGAGAAATTAGAATCCTCATATTCTGCTGGTAAAAATGTAAAAATGGTTCAGCAGCTATGGAAAACAGTTTGGTGGTCCCTCAAGAAGTTAGACATAGAATTGCCATGTGAATCAGCAATTCTATTTCTAGGTATGCAAATTGAAATAGGCTCATAAACATGTTTATACATATTCAACACTATTCACAGTAGCCAGAAAGCTGAGATGACTCAAATGTCAGTGGGTGAATGGATAAACAAATCGTCACATACACACACAAAATGGAACATTATCCAGTCATAAAAAGGAATGCCAAATGGGAGGCATAGTGGGGCACACCTGTCAGGAAGCTGAGGCAGGAGTATTTCAAGTTCAGTGCCACCTAGAAAGACCCTGTCTCAAAATAAAATAGAGCACTGAGTGTGTAGCTCAGTCGTAGGGTACCCTTGGGTTCAATCCCTAGGACTCAAAAAAAGATGAATGCTGTACTGATAATAAGCAATAATGTGTATAAACCTTGAAAACATTATTAAGTGAAATAAGCCAGATGTGTCATATTTCATTTATATGAAATATTCAGAAAGGTAAATTGGTAGAGACAAAGCACATTGGTGGTCTCTGGGACTGGGAGGAGGGGAGAATGGGGAATGGGTATAGGACTTCCTCTTAGGGTGATAAAGATGTTTTGAAGCTAGGTAAGAGGTGATGGATCTATAATATAGTGAAAGTACTAAATGCCACTGAATTATTCACTTTAAAATGGTTAATTTTATATTGTGCAGATTTCATCTCAATAAAAAAGTCAACTAAAACAAAAAGAAAAGTTTTCACAAACTTACATGCTTTAATTATTAGTAACTGATGCTTTGTTGTTACCAGTATTTCAGGACACTATTGTCTGTGACCCTCTATCAAGATTTCTGGCTGGTTTTTGATTACACCATCTTATTTGATAAGGGTATGACTCCTAAATCAGGGATTCCTAAATCAGATACCCTTCAGGAGCCCAAGCAGTTGAGCAGGTGTTTAAGGTCAGCTGGATGTCAGGCAGCAGGGACAGTGGTGATTGGGTGGAACCAAGGGTAGCCATTCTGTGTAAAGGTATTCTCATTCAGACAGACTGTCCCTGGCTTGTTCTTGGCCCATGATTCTGCCATACTTATTAAGCCAGCTGTTGGACTAATATGAAACTTTATCCTCCTCCCACTGTGTCCTGTCCCAGCTGTGGTGGGGGTAGGGGGGTGTCAGACACTGACTCCACTGAGTATGTAAGGGGAAGGGAAGGACTCCCTCTGAATCTTCTGTTTATGGGCTGCTCAGAGACACAGTCAGTAGCTGGTGGCTGCCTCTGGAGAGGGAATAGAGGGCTTCTTTAGTGTCACTTGCCTGCAGTTTGAATGTCTACTTGCCCATTATCTCTGCCACAGTAGAGTCTGGAAAGACCTTTTGTTAATAGACGAGATGGAAAAAGAATTTTTTTTCTTTCCTTTTCTTTTAAAAACTCTACCCAAGCATTTGGAGGTCTGTACCCACTGGGGATGTTGGAAGCCTGGGGTGGGGAAAGGTGTGTTCAGGGAGGAGGGGGGGAGGGTGTGGAGGAAAGAGGCTTCATCCATTAGGTCTAGGGAGTGGCTGTTTTCTTTTGTGCCTCCAGCTCTATAGCTGCTGGTAATCCGTCTGTGCTGATGCTTTTCTGAGTAGCACGTAGGACACAGATCTTTGACCCACATTCTTGCAATACATAACACATTAAAAATGGACCTTGGTGAGAGGGACAGGCTGTGACTTAAGGCCCCTTCCTCAAACCCATGTCCTAAAATGTCCACCCAAAGGAATCTGCCATGGATTCCTTTCTTGAGATATGGAAGAGTTTGAACTCTCACAGTGTCTTCTAATTCAAATACTTCTTAAGAGGTAAAGGTGCAGCCTTTAGGGGCCTGTGGAGTAGCCGGAGAACCAGCTAAGGAAGTTAGAGCTAGTGGGAAGCCCTTTGGAGCACCCTGGCACACGTAGGACTGAGAACTATTTTGCACTGTCTTCACTGTTTCTCTGGATTGATCTGGCTGGATGGAGCTAGGTCAACACTTCTGGGGCTATTCTGTCTGCAGCAGGTTCCTTTGTCATCCTTGCCATTTGGACTTGCATGGCATGGATGTGGAGGGAACCTTCCTCCTTTCTCTAAACAGCAGCCTGTGGAGCCCTGAATTCCAGGTGACCCAGTGTCTGGCCCATGAACAGTAGTAGTGCTTGCATGGAGCCTTTGGAACCATACCACTTGTGAGGACAGAGGCTTGGCTTCCACATAGCCAAAGAGCTCGCTCACTGCCCAGTCAGCAGCGTTCCTTGGCTTACCTTACAGCACTCTAGTCAATTAGTGTTTTTTTTGATCTTTTTAGTGAGATGGGCTCCCACAAGGGCACATTTATCAATGGCATCAGCAGCAGGTCAGGGAGGCTGCCTCAGCTGCTGCTCTAGGGAAGCCAAGATGGTGCTTCCGTGTTAGAGCTTGTCACCAGTTAGAGCCCAGAGTATGACTGCTTTGGTGCACTGGCTCCTCCTGCCTGGGGCATGGTCGCAAAAGCATGAGAGGTGTGAACATGTTTGTACCTGTTTGTACCTGTGACCTCGCCAACTCATCAGTCATTCTCAGTGGGTGTTGGGGGAAGTTCCTCGATTATGACAAAGTCTCCAGAGCCCAATAGACATGCTTTCTTAAGAGTAATGTGGAGAGGTTCACGGACACTGTCTAGATACTGTCTGAAACTTTGAGAATCCAATACATGCCTCTAGCCTCTGTCATCTATGAGTGGTTATAACCTAGGGGTACCCTGGCAAGCAGGAAGGCAACAGGAAATCCAAGTAGTTACTCCTTGGAGGGTCACCAGTGATTCACAGCTCTTCCTTTACAAGATGTGGATGGGCTATATAGGTTAAGAGAGCAGGCTCTGGAGTCAGGCTGCCTGGGATTGAGCCCTGGCTTATTAGTCGGGTGACCTTAGTGATTTATTTAATAATGCTATATCACAGTTTCTTTATCTGTGAAATGAAGATGGCAATACTGGTTGAGTATTAGAAGTACTTAGGGCCTGGAGTTGTGGCTTGGAGGTAGGGTGCTCATCTAGCACATTTGAGGCACTGGGTTTGATCCTCGGCACCACATAAAAATAAATAAAGTTATTAAAAATTATTTTTAAAAAAGTACTTGGGAACAGAAGTATTTCGGATTTTGGACTTCTTTTTCAGGTTTGGGAATATTTGAGCATACTTCACTGGTTGAGCACTCCTAAATCATACTTGGGATAGGGATGCTCAACTTGAAGTAGCTACCTTTTAAGGTTGTGGGATATCACCTCTTATCTTCTACTGCATTTATATTTGTGCCTATAAAATATGAGGCTCAAAAGTGAATGCAGTGTAGATGTTTAAGAAATGGTGGCTCTTAGCTAGGCGCGGTGGCGCACGCCTGTAATCCAGCACTTAGGGAGGCTGAGACAGGAGAATCATGAGTTCAAAGCCAGCCTCAGCAATGGCGAGGCACTAAGCAACTCAGTGAAACCCTGTCTCTACATAAAACACAAAATAGGGCTGGGGATGTGGCTCATGGTCGAGTGCCCCTGAGTTCAATCCCCAGTACCAAAAAAAAAAAAAAAAAGAAATGGTGGCTCCTGCTATCAGTCTATGGTAGCAGAAGAGGCCAGGAGGACAGCAGGAGGGCTTTGTGTTTAGTGGTTTCCCTGTGATTAATGTAGACTCTGGTTTCTTCTGTATTCCTTTCCTTGTCCAGTCTTGATCTTGCAAAAGGTGGAGAATGGAGACCTGAGCAACAAAATACTGAAGATCACTGATTTTGGCCTGGCTCGGGAATGGCACCGAACCACCAAGATGAGTGCAGCAGGGACATATGCCTGGATGGCTCCTGAAGTGATCCGTGCCTCTATGTTTTCCAAAGGCAGTGACGTGTGGAGGTAAGGACCTGAGGTGCAGAGACAGTGTTCCCCAGGACTCTTTTGGCTGCACACCTTTCAGGACTTGGAGATCTCAGGTTACCCCAAGTAGGCATCCCAAGTGACACCCTAAGAGCAATCGGTGCTCATTTCCACGGTGCCAAGAGACAGTTTTGGTAGATGTTTTCATCTAGCAAAAGTATTCTTCTAGTGCTGTGTTGTATGTATTTCTTCCTTGAGCCAGGTGCAGTGGTGCACACCTGTAATCCCAGTGATGTGGGAGGCCGAGGCAGGAGGATCACCAAGTTCAAGGCCAGCCTCAGCAACTCAGCAAAACCCTAAGCAACTTAGTGAGACCCTGTCTCAAAATTGAAAATAAGCCGAGCGCAGTGGCTCACGCTTGTAATCCCAGCACTTTGGGAGGCTGAGACAGGAGAATCGCGAGTTCAAAGCCAGCCTCAGCAAGGGTGAGGTGCTAAGCAACTCAGTGAGACCCTGTCTCTACATAAAACACAAAATAGGGCTGGGGATGTGGCTCAGTGGTCAAGTACCCCTGAGTTCAATCCCTGGTGTCAAAAAAAAAAAAAAAATGAAAATAAAGTACTAAAGTCTCAGTAAAGTGCTCCTGGGTTCAATCTCCAGCACCCCTAAAATAAATAAGTAAATGAATAGATAGATAGATAGATAGATAGATAGATAGATAGATAGATAGATAGATAGAAAGAAAAATCACTTCTTTGTGGGTCCTTTTGTGTTGGGAATTTCTCCCATAGAAAGGCCAGGAGATTGCAGGGGCATCATGTTCTCTCGTCTCTGACCTGTCGGAAGGTAAGGACACTGTTCACTCTTGGAGATCTTCCCCTGGGTAAGCCTAGATTGCTCAACTTCAGTGGCCATTACTATTGGACTTGGGGAAGGTTTAACCCACTGTCCTCTGTAATTTCTCTGGCCAATGAGTATTCTTCGTGCTGTCTCTCTCTCTCTCTTTTTTTTTTTGGTAGTATGGAAATGATCCTTTTCCTGTTATCCAGTTAATATTTTATTCAAGGCTATCTATTGGACATTGATCTAGAAATGGGAAAATAAATTGATCAAGAACTACAGAGTTACACACTAGATATGACCAACTATCTCCCAAGCAAGCGTTAGCCCAAGAGGCTTAAGGACATGAAGCTAAAAAGTCTTGCCCTCATTAAGGAAGAATGAGCAACTACAGGGTACACATCTCATGGCCCTGGGACAGTAGTATTGCCTTGGTTTCCAAAAGCAAGGACTACAGCTTGTCAGCAACCATCAGTCTATGAAGTCAGTTCTTGCTGATGTGTTATAAGCATCTGTGTGTATATGTGTACATCTTCTTGAAAATAACAGCTTTATTGAGGTATTATTCACATACAGTAAAACTCACCCTTTAAAATGTATAAGTCATTGATTTTTAATATATTTACAAACTTGCGTATTGATCACCACTGTTATTAGTTTCCTATGGCTGCAGAAATAGATTAGTACAAACCAAGTGACTTCAAGCAACAGAAATGTATTCTTTTTTTTTTTTTTTAATTTTTCTAGTTGTTGATGGACCTTTATTCATTCATTCATTTATATGTGGTGCTGAGGATCGAACCCAGTGCCTCACACATGCGAGGCAAGCGCTCTACCACTGAGCCACAATCCAGCCCCAGAAATGTATTCTTTTATAGTTCTGGAGGCCAGAGAGGTCTGAAGGGTCAGCAGGATCACACCCTCTAGAGACAATCCCAATTCCAATAAGGATTCTAGATATTAGAGCATCAGGATCTTTTTAAAGGCACCATTCAACTCACTACAACCACTGTCTATTTTCAGAACATTTTTATCACCCAATAAAGAAACCCTGTATCTATTATCAGTCCTTCCCCTGCTTTTCAGCAACCACTAACCTGTCGTCTGTCTGTGGCTTTGCCTATTCTGGGCGTTTCACATTCATGGGATCAAACGATATGTGTGCTCTTGTGATTCACTTCTTACATTTAGCCTAATGTCTTCAAGGCGCACCCATCTCAAGCTTACCTCAGAAATTCATTCTTTTAATAGTTTCTGTAGCATATGAACGTATGAATAGGCCACATTGGCTTATCCGTTTATCAGGTGATGGACGTTTGTGTTGTTTCCACTTTGGAGCTGTTATGACTAAGGCTGTGGACTTGTATGTACAAGAGTTTTTGTGAGCGTAAGTTCATTTCTATGTGCAGAAATTCAGTTCTCCTGGGTCTGTGCCCAGGAGTGAAATCGCCAAGTCATATGTTAATTTTGTTTAACTTTTTTTGAGGAAGCAGAAACCTGTTTTCATCACAGCAGCACCGTTTCACCTTCCCATGAGCAGTGTGTAAGGGTTCCAGTTTCTCCACATCCTCTCAGCTCTTGTTACTGTCTCTTGTTTGGTTTTGGTCTTCCAGCGGATTTCTGATTTAGAATTGTTGCAAAGATTTCACCCTCCTGATCCAATTTGGTTGATGAATGTGGTTTAAAAACAATTCACCCTTCTTCCGCCCAGCTTTCTCCATGTACATGCTGTAGGATTTCCTTCAAGACACATTTTTTGAACTCATTACATGGACCTTAATCAAGCCTGGTTCCTCAAGCCTACTCATCTAAGTGGCTTCAAAAGATTTTCACCTTTACCAGAGGAAAATGTGCACCCATTGATACACACACGGCAGTACTTGCTGGGTGCAGTGGCGTACACTTGTGATCCCAGTGGCGCGGGAGGAGTATTGCAAAGTCAAAGCTGGCCTCCTCAGCAACTAAGCAAGACTCTACGTAACCTAGCAGGACCCTGTCTCAAAAAAAAGGGTTGGAGATGTGGCTTAGTTGTTAAGCACTCCTGAGTTCAATCCTTGGTACCAAAAAAAAAAAAAAAAAACCCAATACTTATACACTGTTAATATGTTACCAGCTATCTATCCTTGTTCCTATGCTTTGGGCATCCTCTCCCTGAATGTTGTGCTATGCAGGGGGAGCAGTGGTTACAGCCAAAGGGCTCATCCTGCAAGGATGTCATATGTGGGATGAGGTGGAGGCATTTTCTTAATCATTTTAAGTTTTAAAATTACAATAATAATTTTAAAATTATAATAAAACATGTTTTCTACAGAAAAAAATTAGAAAATATAGAAAAACAAAAAAGAAAAGAAAATCACCCTAAAACCATTTAGAAAGATAGCCTATTTTGGTATGTTCACTCTTACTTTTTTTTTAATTTGTTCTTTTTAGTTATATATGACAATAGAATGTATTTTGACATATCAGACACACGTGGAGTATAACTTCCCTTTGTTCACTCCTATTTGTGTGCTGAGCCACTCATCCCTTAAAATGGGATCATTCTGTTTTATAAGCTGCTCTTTAAATGTAATATAGCAAGAACATATTACCACATAAATGAGTGTTATGATGTCAATAGATATAGATGTATGTGTTTTAGTCACCTTTGTCGCTGCTGCAACTAAAAGACTGGACCAGAACAACTGTAGAGGAGGAAGGTTTATTTAGGGTCTCACAGTTTCAGAGATCTCAATCCATAGATAGCAAGCTCTGTTCCTCAGGGCTCAAGGTGAGGCAGAACATCATGGCAGAAGAGTATTGCAGAGGGAAGCAGCTCACATGGTGATCAGAGAGCAGAGAGAAAAGGGCTGGGGCTGTAGCTCAAGGGCAGAGCGCTTGCCTGGCATGCGAGGGGCACTGGGTTCGGTCCTAAGCACCATATACAAATAAAGGCATTCTGTCCATCTCTAACTACAAAAAAGGAAGGAAGGAAGGTAGGAAGGATGGAAGGAGGGAAGGAAGGAGAGAGTCCACTTGCCAGATTCAAATATGTACACACCCCCATGCCACATTCCAATTCCCACCTCCTCCCGCTACACCCTATCACCTTAGTTACCACTCAGTTAATCCCTAATAGGGGATTAAATCACTGATTGGGTTACAACCAATCATTTACAACTCTTACAACCAATCATTTCTCCTCTGAACCTTATTGCATTGTCTCACGTGTGAGCTTTTGGGGAAGACCTCACATCCAAACCATAACAGTGTACATTGCATACATATGTATACAATTTAATAATTTATCAGTTTGAATGAGTTAACAGCCAGAAGAAAAATTATATGTTACATTACAGTTTTGAAAATGCTTTCACATGAATTAGTTCAGTAATCTTTGCCAAAGATGATTAGATAGTCAGTGTGGTCACTGGACTGTGACATCAGACAATTACCAAGTGCAAGAAATTCACCAACCCTCCTCTTTCAAGGGAAACCAATGCTCTGCTTTTACAGCACAGCCCAAGCTGGTGGCCTTAGAGATAACCCAGGTTAATAAGAGGAAGTGCTGTGCCTCTGGTTGGGAAGGGCTGTGTCCACTCTCATCTTTTCCTCACTTCTCAGAAAAAATGAACACCTCCCTCACCTTCTGAAATGGTTGAAGGGATTACTGAACTTCTGGGTGGTTACTTATTAATCCAAGAGTGAATTCACAAGAGAGTTGGGTTTGGCAGTGGGGGGAGAGGGGGCTGGTGGCTCTACCTTGAGGGGAGGGACTCAGTATTTTCTGAGTTGACCCTTCCAAACTGCTTATAAAGGACCTCTTTACCTTTTTTCAACCCTGGGAGGGCAACAGTGTAGACTGAGCCTGAGCTCCATCACATTGACCTCTCCTGCTCACCTACCCCTGGTACTCACATCTGCCTAACTTGGATTTCTCCACTTTCTTGGACTCTATTCCTGCCAAAGAAGTGCCAAGTCTTCATTTATTCATTGTAAAAACAAAGAGGACTTTGGCACAACAAAACTGATTGGTTACATCATCTCCAGAAAGGCTGCCTCTGAGTAATGGTGTCCCTCAGTAAGGCTCTCTCCAGACTCTGGGGCTCTACCTTATCCTTTCCAGACTCTTCCTCGTTTCAGGCCCTTTCCGAGAAGAAACTATACATATTTACTAGCCATAGATGGTTATTTTGGGGTGAAGAGTGGCTGTTGGTATTACTGCTCGTAACTACTCTGTAAGGTAGATATTGCAGTCTTCGTTGTACAGATGAGGTGACCTCGCTTCCTCAAGGGCGCGTGGCTAGTAAGTGGTAACGTGGGCATTTGGCTCAGGTGTGTAAATCTTTCTGCATTAGCGTTGCCCACACTCAAGCAACAGTCCACACGCTTCTCTTAGCTGTAGAGCCCTTTTAGCAGAACAGAATGCAGACAGACAAGCATGGTTAGAGCAGAGCTGCCTTGTCAAAGCTGAGAAGGGTAGGATCCCAGGCTCCTCCCTCTTCTGGGTGGCCTAAGACATCTCCACAGGACACTCAGGGCTCAGTGTGAAAACAATCACAAAAGGGTTACTAGTGCACAAACAGGGAAAATTTGAGCCTTTGAAACATTCCCATCTTTCCAGGTACTTAGGGCTCAGACACTGGCAGTCTTAGACTGGATGGAAGATGGGGGATCTATGGGACTTCAGTTTTTGTTCTCCAGGGTAGAGTGGGCAGTGATGCCAAGAGCAGGCAGCTGAAGGTGGGAGTGGCTCTCACCTTGGAAGCTGGACAGCAATGCTAAAGTTTCTTCAAGGTTATTCTGTGGAAATTGCCCAGGGTGACAACTGTCTGGTTAAGTCACAGTAAAGGTTTGGCAGGAAGTGCACTCGTACAATTCTTGAAGGTGTGCAAGGCGTACTCTAGCACACCCCGTGCAGTCTGTAGGACCGTCTGATCATGCACTCATTCCCACATCCTCCCAACAACTCACATGTCTGTGAGCACTGTGTATCAGAGCCAGGCTAGTCTGAGAATCTAAAGATTAAAAACTGCCATCCCTGTCCTCCAGGAGCCTATAGGCTTTAAACAAACAACTACAATGCATGGAAGCCCAAACAAGGGGACTTCAGGAAAGGCTTTCCAGAGTGTCCAACACTGTTTCCATTAGCCACCAACTGAAATCCACCTCCTGTCTAGACCTACAATTGTCTATTTCCTTGTCAAGATACATAAAGAAAATGATAATCTCTGGAGGCCTTACTGGAGTAAAGCCATGGTCCAAGGAGGCCTATAACTCCAGTGCTCTCACACATTGGGTGGAACATTGTTCTTTGGAGCCAGGCTAGATCACTTAGGATTCTTTAAGAGGAAAACCATGGTCTGGATTGCTTGTCTCCACATGTCCTCTGTCCCTGGCTCTGGTGCTCCTTCCCTTAGCAGTCAGGGCTTAGCTCAAGGGCTACCTCCTGTTCCCATCCTGGTCGGGTTTATGTGATCTTCCTTCATGTCCCAGTATCTCTGTTGTGACTCATCACTCTGTATTCTAGCTGTCATCCTTTCTGTCCTCACTATTCTCTTTTCTGATAAAATCTGTGTCTTTTATCTTGTATACCAGTGCCTGGCATTGAGCTTTATGCCTAGAAAATATTTCCTAGATGTCTAAAATGAATGGATGAAGGGTGGGGCATTTGAGTTGGATCCTGAAAGATGATTAGCATTACCAAGCAGAAGAATGGTAGAAGGGTATTCTAGAGTGAGGGAATAAAGAGTTGGCCCAGGGCCATCGTGATGTCCTCCATGTATGCCACTGAACTTGTCTAGGACTTGCTTTCCTCATCTGCCCAATAAAGGTAGTACTTACCTCATGGGCTTGTAGGGATTCGTGATGTTCCTAATGTGCTTTATTTAGCACTCTGCATATACAGAGTGTCTACTGGGTTTATTATTTTTTCAATTAATATAGTCTTTGTTGCTGGATGCATACTACAGATGAGCATTACAAGAAATTTGAGGTTGGTGTTGAGTGAGGGACATTTTACTCGTTAGGCTTCTGACAGTTCATAGCCTTATGGTTTCTTGTTCTGACCTTTTCTTTTTTTGTCTTTCTTTTCTTTTCTTTTTTCTTTCTTTCTTTTTTTTTGAGGAGGAGGGTAGTACTAGGGATTGAACCTAGATGTGCTCTATCAATGAGCCCAGCACCCTCCCCCGCCTTTAATGTCTTATTTTGAGACAGGGTTTCACTAAGTTGCACAGGCTGACCTCAAACTTGTGATCCTCCTGCTTCAGCTTCCTGAGTTGCTGGGATTACAGGCATTCTGACTTAATTCTTCAAAGGATTGAATGCTGTGTGATTTTGCCTGATTTTTAGTGTGAATTCATAGAATAATTCTTCCACTAGGCTTTCTATGACTTATTCTCTATTAGGACCTGAGAAATTCTTTACATGCATCTGAAAGGTAGGGAGGCATACTGCACTTCTCACAGCTGATATGCCACTCTGCCCCCACCCAGGTCCTTTGCCTTGTGAAACAGAGGTCTCTGTGAAGGACCTACTCATACTGATTTGGAGGCAGGAATCTACTTAACTTTAAGGGTGCTTAAAGAAACCTTATACAGGAGCAAAATCTGTGTTGAATTGTAAGCTGTTTGCTTTTCTAAATCTAAAAAAAATGTATCTGTGACAAAACTGACATTTTCTTAAAACAGAAAAAAATTTATGTTTGGGAGATTTCCCCTCCTTTTAGTTTATTTCATCAACAACAGTAAAATAGCTGTGGCCATTGTGTACTTATTTAAAGTCTTAGTGATTCATTTAATTTTGTGACAGCCTTCTGAGACTGATAAACGTTATTTGCTCTTGGCGGTAGAGGCTTACAGAGAGATGTAGTCATTTGCCCACGGTGGTATACCTGGGAATGATGGAATAGACTTTGAAACCAAGTGTGCCTGCCTCCAGAGGTTTTGTTTTTAGCTGGTATGCTTTGTGGCTTCCCTTTTCTATTCAATTAATTGGTCTGTTTCATTAGTATTCCTATGGTTGGGGAGAATATGGGGTGCTCAGCGCAGCCTTGGGAGCTATTTCAGTGAGGTTGTAGCTGTGGTTATTACATCGCTTCTGTCTTCTTCCTGTCCCTAGCTATGGGGTGCTGCTTTGGGAGCTGCTGACTGGCGAGGTGCCCTTCCGTGGCATCGATGGCTTAGCAGTGGCTTATGGAGTGGCCATGAACAAACTTGCCCTTCCTATACCTTCTACCTGCCCAGAACCTTTTGCCAAACTCATGGAAGGTGAGTAGCCCCTGGCCTGAACAAAACTGGAGACAGTTTACCTTTTGATGGCACTTGATAGATGGCCAGTTCACAAGGTCAGTTAGAGAAAGAGGAGGTGAAGTATTAGTCACCCCCTGAGGAGTCCTTTGGGCCATTGAAAGAGCTACTTCTAGATGATGACAGCACCCTGCTGAGGCAGATCTCTTCTGCTCTTGTCCAGTGTCTTTAGAAGGTAACTTAGTAACTAAAGCCTGCTGTCCAGTACTTCAGTATCTTATTAATATAAAATAAGAAGGTATAGTAGCTTTTATTTCAGGACCTCTAAGTGTCTTACTTGTAGAAATGAACATTGGGAAGAAAGGAACTCTAAAGTCTTCTAGGCAAATGCCATAATTTTGTACATGAGAAATATAAAGCTAATATATTTAAGGTTAAGTGGATAATTGGCCACCTGATTAGTTAGAGGTTTTTCCTGACTCCCACTCTTATCTTTTCCTTCTCTTCATTCCATTGAGGTGGGGGAAGGCCAACTCATGTATTTATGGGTAATCAAGGCCCAGGGTGTAGTTACTGTTTGTCAAGACTGGAATTGTGTACTAACATGGTTGATTTTGTAGTAGTACTTTACACAGAAAACTCTTTGAGTTTGCTTTTCTTATGCTTCATTCACATCAGAACTAGACGAGTGCAGAGCTGCTGTATTTGATTTCCAGTTTTGCTCTCTATAGTTGTGGTGTTGGGTAGCCTGCTTAACTTCCTGAGTCCTACTTAGGGTTACCTCAATTCCAGTCTCTGTTTCTGGAAGGAGAAAGAAGAGATAGTTTTCTGGTAAATGAAGTCATGTAATATCCTAAGTCTTCTGTTCACCTTAGTCCATTCATGCTTTCTGTTTCCTTATGCATTCCATTCAGACTGCTGGAATCCTGACCCCCATTCACGACCATCTTTCACGAGCATCCTGGACCAGCTAACCACCATAGAGGAGTCTGGTTTCTTTGAAATGCCCAAGGACTCCTTCCACTGCCTGCAGGATGACTGGAAACATGAGATTCAGGAGATGTTTGATCAACTCAGGGCTAAAGAAAAGGTAAGAGAGAAAAAAGGCATGCATGAGCTCAGTGGACCTTCTCCACTGGGGCCTCTGGACTAAATCTGTCCAACTACCCTGCTTCTGATCTGCCTTGACCACCTTCCTGCTGGGTATCCATTTAATTATCCAAGCCAGAGTAGGAGCGCAGCTAGGCAGCTGCCAGTGGGGTATCTCAACCTGCCAGCCAAAAATATAAGAGGCTTCTGAGAAGGTCTCTTAATTCTACAGTGAACTTTCAGAAGGACATTAATTTCATATAGGGATAATTCAACATGAGAATAGTAATCAGAACATCCTGCCCAGTGTCTTGGTATCAGACTCAGAAACAAAATATGGGCTAGGAATGCCATGGGTCTGAAATTGTGGGATATTTTTCATGGAAAGGGTTCCAAGCACAAGCCAACTGGGAGTTCAGTTGGGACTCCTGGCTTGCTAGAGATCTACCTTTCTGTTTTAGTGGCCATTCCTCAAATGGCCCTTCTTTACCTCTAGTGGTCAGCATCCACATAGGTGAAGGTAGTCATAAGCAGTTGTGTGGCTTACACTATAGAGGCACGCCTGAATCTAAGGGATACAGCGAAGGACCTGAGGGTTGTCCACAGAGACTTGGTCCATTTCTTTTTTCCCTTCTTACTCTGCACTATGGGAAGTTGGGAAGGTACTAGCAATATGACAGCTAAAATTGTACATGGCTTTATTGTTCCCAGTTTTTTCACTTGGGAGATCTGATGAGACCTTTTTATCCTTCTTATCTAGAGTCTTGTCGCCAACATGTAGGAAAGGTATTGCTATTGCCATGTCAGAGCTCAGAGCAGGACCTTGAACCTGGGCCTTCTGATTCTAAAATCTGTGTTCTTTGCAATATCAAGGTTGTTCCCCTACACAAATGACTTACAAATAATTTCTGGAGCGGATTTAAAGAGATTAGATTCCTGTGAAACATAACAATCTGAACACAATACAGCTCAATATGGAGCATTCCGCAGGGGCATGGAGTGAGCTTATGACAATATTGGGTGGACCTGAACTGACCATCGAATGGGATGATCACGAGACCCTTCTGTCACTGCTATTCCAGCTAGAACTCCCAGAGTGGCTGACTTCTTTTTTTTTTTTTTTTTAATATTTTTTTTCAGTTGTAGATGGACACAATATCTTTATTTTATTTATTTTTATGTGGTGCTGAGGATCAAACCCAGTGCCTCACGCATGCATGGCAAGCGCTCTACCACTGAGCCACAATCCCAGCCGGTGGCTGACTTCTTTTAAGATTGTTAACCAGTAACTCTTGGTTACCTTTCTTTTGCTTAATAAAATTACAATACTTATAAGTACAAATTATATATCCCAGTAAGAAAAATGAAAACCATATTTTGTCAGCAAGTAGCTACAGTAATTCCACCCTCCCACCCCTCCCTTATCCACGGTTTTGCTTTCTGTGTTTTCAATTACCCACAGTCAACTATGGTCCAAAAAATATTAAATGGAACATTCCAGAAGTGAATAATCCATAAGTTTTAAATTGCATGCCATTCAGTTTGGGGTTGGGGGTAAAATCTCACACTGCCCCACCCGGGATGTCAGCCATCACTTTGACTCTATGTACACTACTTACCTGTTAGTCACTCAGTAGCTGTCTCAGTTATCAGATCAACTTGTCATCTAGCAGTGCTCATGTTCAAGTATCACTTACTTACTTAATATGGCCCCAAAGCATTAGAGTAGTGAAGCTGGTGATTTTACTATGTTGCTATAATTCTGTTTTATTATTAGTTATTGTTAATCTTTACTGTGCCTAATTTACAAATTAAACTTTTTTCATAGATATGTAGTATAGGAAGAAACATAGTATCTATAGGGTTTGATACTGTTTGTGGTTTCAGGTGTGCATTGAGATTTTGGAACATAGCCACAAGGTCCAGGGGGTGCTACTGTTCTAGGAAGAGTCAAACCCATAATAGCTAGCTTTTGAAAAGCACGTAGTGTGTGCCTATTCTGTTGTAATGTATATGATTTGTCTTATGCAATAGGCTAATAATTGTCCTCTGTCTATGATGTCAGTGCTAGTAACTTCATATTACTTGTGATTCCCTCATTGATCCCCCTGCCCCCATCTCTAGAGCTTGGCCTATGGCATTAGTTTCTCTGGTTGTATCTCAGGATGGTTGTTCTGAGCCTTCCTTTCCCCATGACTCAGGATGCTCAGATGTTCACTTACCAGCTCACAGTTCAGGCCCCTCTCTCCACTAGGCATCATGGGAGAGCTCTCCAGGTTGCCGTGAGCATGAGCCCTTTGACAGCTCTGGGAAAAGGCCCGAGGACCCCACTCTTCCCTCTGATGGTTCCTCCCACTCTGCAGGAGCTCCGCACCTGGGAGGAGGAGCTGACGCGGGCTGCACTCCAGCAGAAGAACCAGGAGGAGCTGCTACGGCGTCGGGAACAGGAGCTGGCGGAGCGGGAGATTGACATCCTGGAACGGGAGCTCAACATCATCATCCACCAGCTGTGCCAGGAAAAGCCTCGGGTGAAGAAACGCAAGGGCAAGTTCAGGAAGAGCCGGCTGAAGCTCAAGGATGGCAACCGCATCAGCCTTCCCTCTGGTCAGTGGCTGGGGCCTGAAGTCAGAGCGGGGCGAGGAGCTGATGGGGCAGGAGTTTGTGGGACCCATGGCTGAACATCGCCTGTTGTCATGGGCCATTCTGTTCAGCGGAAAGACTGGCTTGCTGAAAATCTGCTCCAGGGGAACTGCCAAGGGTGTGAGTAAACACAGAACACAATGTGAAAATGGACTCGCAAGGTCCAGGCTGCTTAAAGCATAGCAGCCTACCCAGGTGCATCTCACTTTAGACAAACCTGGAGAAGGAGGCTTATAACGGAGGGAGAAAATTCCAGGGCTGTATATGTGAAACTAGAGGAGACTTGGCTGTATAAATCCTCGTACCCCAAGGTTTCTTTAAATAATTAATTCTCTGAGGAAAGTTGAGATTAGGTTTAATGTGTAAGAATTTACATTATAAGATTTATACATAACCTTTCACCAGAAATGCATTGGATGAACAAAGGTACATCATTTGTGGTACTGTAGCCTTGGGGAAAATGCAAAGAAATATGAAATAGAATCTTTGTGATGTGTAATATATCCATCAAGGGAAGTGAGTGCTTAAGTGTTTTTATGTAGATAAAAGTGCTCTGAATCCATAAGGCCCCAGGAAACAAGCTTATTAGAAGTATAGGAATCAAGGAAAAATAGCCTGATGAGAGCAGCTGTGGAGGATGGTAAGCCTTAGGAATGTGGCTTAGGCGCAGACAAGGGAATTCATTCAGTAAATTCAGAGTGTGTGCTCACAGAATGTGTTTGCTGGTTTTCTTGTTGCACATTTTTTTTTCTTCACATAGCATAGAGTCTTTAAGCAACTCTTGAGCATCTAGCCTGTGCTAGTATATTGCTGTAGGCTGGGGACGCAGGTGTACATGCTATAATCCCACCTGCAAAGGGACCACAGTTTAGTGGGTACAGACCAGGAGCTGTGTATCATGCCTCTGATAGGTGACGGAACTGAAACTCAGAAATTCAGAGCAGTGAGTTTAACATTCTTTGTATTGTACCATAACTGCCTTTGGATGATGTTGGAATCAAGGCCACTTGACCCATCTCCCTTGGTTCCTGGATTCGCTGCTCTGCTCACACTTAGTGAGAAGTATTAGTCTCCCTGCATTGGTCCCTGAGAAAATCATCTGAAACAGAATTTTGAGTTCTGTTCCCTAGAATAATCAACAAGGTCTCATGAGCTAAAAGCTATTCTCAATATGTAATTGCTCCATCTGTATACACTAAATAGAGAGCTTTATAAAGACTGTCTAATGACGTTCACTCAGATAATGAATTTTCCATCAGTTCATACATTCATCTTGCCATGCCCCTTAGGGAAAAAGAGATGGTTCTGAAAGAGAACATTTCCCAGGTAAACACCTCTTTTCAGGGAACTGAGGCCTGTCTCTCAGGCCTGCCAGGAGACGTCAGCTCTCTTAAATGAGTGTGATGATGGGCTAATTCTAATGCATACTCATGTGTTTGTCTTTCCTCAAGCAGATTTCCAGCACAAGTTCACGGTACAGGCCTCCCCGACCATGGATAAAAGGAAGAGTCTCATCAACAGCCGCTCCAGCCCTCCTGCAAGCCCCACCATCATTCCTCGCCTTCGAGCCATCCAGTGTGAGACTGTTTCTCAAATTAGTTGGGGCCCCAAACACACCAGGGCACCTGTCCCCTGTTCTGTCCAACTACCAGGTGGTCCAGACTTGTTCCATGCATAACTTCTGCCCCGTCTTCAACAGATGTATATACATGCACATACATCCACAGACCCTTAGCCCTACGCCATCTCCATTTATTGGGCTGCTGCCTTGTTTACCTTTTACTCCTGGTTAAATATCAGCAAAGGGGTTTGTGGGTGCTGAAGGATCTTTAATGAGTTACAAAGCAATTTGGAAACTGGTATATGATGCAGATCTACATTGGTACCCTGGCCTGGGGACCTAGTGTACTCTCTGCCCTATTTGGAACATCATTGTTTTTCTTTTGTCTATATTTCCTAAGGAATGGCTTTTCCAAAGTCATTTTCTTAGATCCTGGGAAAATTTGCCGAATACTGCATAGCAGGCCAATCTTAGGCTTATTTTGTTTTTACTGTAGTATTTATTTAAAAAAATACACACATGCACACATATTTGTGTTTGTATATGTAAAAGTGGGATATATGAATGAATTGTTTCCCAATTTGAAGATAGACTTCACTTAAAAATCCTGGGTTTCTGACCTTCCTTGAAAACTCAGGTCCCATCAGTGGGTTCCTATTTTTGTGTGACCAGAGTTGGCTGGATTGATAGTAGTTTTCATATGCTTCATATTTTATCTCAGTGGCCTCAGCTCCCTGTTTTTTTGGTACCTGGCTTACTCCACTCATTTCTCATATGAGCTTTGTCCCCATGGCCTCTGGGTCTCAGCTCTTGCTCTGAGGTATCCATGTCAGAAGAGTGTTCCTCCTCTCTTCTCTTTCCCTCTCCCCCTCTTCTGACCACCTTCTCCATAGCCTGGAAAGCCTCATTTTCTTCCTTTCCAGCCTGTCTTTCCAAAAGTTCTATTCTTCCACATTTTCTTTACTTGCGGTCTCCCCGCCCCCCACCACATCAACCTCTTCATCCCTGCACCATTCAGTTCCACCCAACAAAACAAGTTCTTTCAGTTAGATCTGTTTGGAACTCTGGTGTCAGGTTGGCCTGAGCTCCAGCATTATATTGGACTTGTACCACTTTAGGAAGTTTTTCCAGCTTTTTATTTTGAGAGTTAAATGATTGGTAGCTGAGGACTCCATTACTGTCTTGGAAGGGTCCACTTAGGCACAGAGTTTCTTGTGAGGTCTAACTTCCCTGGTGGGGTAGAGGCTAATTTTGGAGGGCCCTGTCTGTTCATTTCTCTGGATCTTATCTAACTTTTGTTATTCACAGTGACACCAGGGGAAAGCAGCAAAACCTGGGGCCGGAGCTCAGTCATCCCAAAAGAGGAAGGGGAAGAGGAAGAGAAGAGGGCCCCAAAGAAGAAGGGACGAACATGGGGGCCAGGGACACTTGGGCAGAAGGAGCTTGCCTCAGGGGATGAAGGGTAAGAGCCAGATGATATGAAATTCTCTCTAATGTAAAAATGGGTGCATCATTTAAAAATACCATATGAAATACCTTTTGCTAGCCAGGCACGGTGGCACATGCCTGTAATCTCAGCTACTTGGGAGACCAAGGCAGGAGGATCGTGAGTTCCAGGCCAGGCCCAGCAGTTTAGTGAGAACTTGTCACACACACACACACACACACAAAAAGCTGGAAAAAAAAAGCTGGAGATGTAGCTCAATGATAGATCGTCCCTAGGTTCTATCTTTAGTGCTGCAAAAAATAAAGCATCCTTTTTCTGTTGTATGTTTCAGTGCTTTCTGAGAAATGATAAACCTCTTGGTCTTTACAACAGTGTTTTCCAATCTCCTGGTATCCAGGAACCTCCTAGGAGGTTGGCAAAACTTTCTTCCATAAAGGGCCAGATAATAAATATTTTAGGCATCGTGATCCATACAGTTCTGTCGCAACAGCTCAACTCCTCTTTTGGAGCAAAACAGCCATGGACCATGGGCAATATGTAAATGAATGAGTGTGGCTGTAGTTCAGTCAGACATTAGGAAAACAAGGGGTGGGCAGGATGTCACCC
This sequence comes from Xerus rutilus, assembly GCA_028644305.1. Taxonomy (NCBI): domain Eukaryota; kingdom Metazoa; phylum Chordata; class Mammalia; order Rodentia; family Sciuridae; genus Xerus; species Xerus rutilus. Next base: position 28,069,772 of record CM053401.1, read on the forward strand.
ACCAGTACAGTTTGCTGATCCCTGCAGATGTTCAGCAAGAAGCCCAAGTCTGGAAGAAATATAGGAAGTTCTTTCTGAGTATTCTACTCATACCTGGCTGTTCCTCTTAAAGCATCCTTTCATAGGAAAGAGAAGAAAGAGCAGGGGTTAACAGGAGGCTTCATCCTGAAGCAGGGGCAGAAAGAGAAACCAGCCCTGGTAGAGTAATAGTGGAGTCACTAGAACTTCTTTCAGGCCTCAGACTCACGTTGACCACACCCCAATGGGAAAAGCACAAGGGGCTTTGGTGCCGTGAATGTGTGAATGTGCTGTGTCCTCACTTGAGTCCTTGAGGCCAGAGGCAGATTCTCCCCTGAGTCTCAGTGTGTCACAGGCCAGGCAGTCACGGTGTAGTAGTAGAGGGCTTGGGTGCTGATTCCAGACCACCCAGCCTGAGTCCCAGCTCCACCAGCCTTGCTATGTGAGCTTGTGTTTTCTGTAGATTGGGGATGATATCAGTACCCATCCCACAGAGGTGATGTGAGGATGATCAGCTCATCTTTGTGGAGTGCATAATGATTTGCTGGCTCATAGGGAGCCTGTGTACATACTGGCCAGGGTGAGTGTTCCTCGCCTCTTGCATAGTTCTGTTCCATACCCGAAGCACAGCTGTCACAGTTTACCTTCTTGCTAAGACTGGCTTTGAACTCACGATTCTCCTGCCTCAGCCTCCCGAGCTGCTAGGATTACAGAAAATTTTGAGAACCTCTATATGTATTTCTAATTTTAGTGCCTGTTGACTGAAGAAAATATATAATGGAAATAAGCTGTCTTGAATTCAGTAATGTTAAGTGAACGTGTATTTTCCTCCTTTTAACAGACGGTATACCTCTGTAGGAAACATACACACTTGTCTCTGAGCAGCTTGGTTATCTGGATTCACAGAGCCCTTGCAGTCGCCCAGGGGCCTCTGTCCTACAGATAGGAGGGCTTGGGCCTGAAGCAACTCAATCAGGCGTTTCTTACGTTTCTTTCCTGGTGTGGACTTTGCTGATCGGACACGGGGAGGGTAACTAGCAACATAGCTCAAGCCCCGCCTTAGGATCTTGGCTGTGGGAGAAGCTGAGCTGGATGTGCCCTCACTACTGATTCTCTTTATTCATTGAAGATCCCCTCAGAGGCGTGAGAAAGCTAATGGTTTAAGTACCCCATCAGAATCTCCACATTTCCACTTGGGGTGAGTCTAATCCTCACCCTTTCACCAGCTGTGCTTGGCAGCAGTTACCCTTCCATTTCCTTGTTCTCATACCCCATAGAATCAGGCTTCATCACTGCAAGGGCTAAGCTGACTTTTTTTTTTTTAAAAGAGCAATACCATTGTGCACTTTGGGAAAATTCTTGTGTTGATCTGTCACTTTCCTGACTACTCCAGTATTTGGGATACTCCTGGCACTTTTAGTATTAGGGAGAAGATACATGGCTATTTATCCTTCAGTCTTGAGCACTGGTTTTGACTTGCTAATCTGGATTTCCTTGGATCCAGAGCTGGAAGTAATAAAATTACCAGTTGGAAGTCCCAGGTTGTGGGTTTAGCTTCTCCCTGGCTCTTTATTTTGGTTGAAACTTGTGGATGCTGGGATGCACTTTAATCCACAGGCATTTCTTTTAGCACTTGGAACAACTTGCTAAGGTCAGGGGAAAAGGTCAGTCCATCTTTTGCACTCAAAATGGCCTGGGACTCTGGGGAGAGTGAGCTTTTGTTGAATGGGTCTTCAGCATTAAAAAAAAAAAAAAAAGCCACTTCTGATTATACTCTGAGATCCCCTAAACCACCATAGCATATGGATTCCTCACTGCTCCCGTTTACTATCTCCCAGGGAAGAAGACCAGTGCTTCCTGGCCTCCGATTCCCCCATTGGATTAGTGTGTTTATAGTATACCCAGTTTATCCTTGGAGAGTTACTTACTGGCTTGCTGAATGAGCTGATTGCAGGGATTTGAAAGCAAGCTGATATCCTCTTTCTCTCCATCCCCATACAAACCGAGGGTCGGAGTACAGCAAAATGTACCACCCACACAGGTCTATCCCAAAGTGCACTGGGTTGGTGATGCTCTCTTTTTGAAAAATGGACGGCTTTGAAAGTTGCCTAAGCATGCCAGGAGTTTGAAAGGGGGATTGAGCAGTGGTGTGAGTGCAGCGGCCCAGCCCCTTTCTGCTAGATCATCTGCCCATGCTTGCTTTGTATCACAAGTGTTGTCTTGGCATTGCAGTATTTCTAATGTCATGAGTGTGTTGTGTTCAGTGTTTGCGGATTTTCTCCCTTAAGAAGGGATCAGGCAGGACCCTCCATTCACTGGGTGGTCCTTATTCTGTCTGACCACCCTGCCCACCAGATCTTCCCACAGTTCCACAGCATGTGAGGGGGTGGGTCAAACTGCTCCTTTTCTTTCCCTAAAGCATGTACACTTCTGTTTGTGGAGCAGATGGACTCAGTAAGAGTTGCTGCCTGTACCCAGGCTCCTCATTGTGATCAGGCAGACAAGGAAAGACATTTCCTCAGGCCCTTGGAGGCTAGGGTGAGGGAAGTGGCCACTTTTGACAGTCTTCTCGTTTCTTATTCTTCAGCCTCAAATCCCTGGTAGATGGATACAAACAGTGGTCATCCAGTGCCCCCAACCTGGGAAAGGGCCCGAGGAGTAGCCCAGCACTGCCGGGGTTCACCAGCCTTATGGAGATGGGTAAGCATCGCTCTGGTCTTTGTTCTCTCCCTATTTCCTCAGGGAATTCTTGGCCATTTCCAAATCTGTGTAAGGACCCCTAATACTACTTTATGGGGTTCATCTTCTCTTTTGCTCAATTCCCAGCTGCCCATTTTGTTCTCTGTCTGCTCTGCACTCATTTCATTGAGGCTTTCTACATCACATTTTCTTCCTGCTGTCATGGAGCCTATCCCTGGCTTCCTATCCCAAGGGGCCAGTTAGAGTCTCCTCAGGACAGGAGAAGGGAGAAGCCTTGAATCAGATATTTCCCTTCCCCGACTCTGTTTCCTTATGTATGGATGGGGGAGCCCACAAAGTGAGGAGTGGTGGAGACACTGGAGCCATCCTCCCAGGAAGCTTACCAGTGTCATCCTCTGATTATTGAGTGGTGGGTAAGTTCTTTGCCAGGTGCTCTCTCAGACAGTATTCTCATCTCTGTAGATTTGTAAGGTCATTCCATCCATGGAGTCGATGGTAGGGAATTCTAATCCTTTGTGAAGACTAATCTTAAGTTGCTAAGCTGTAATTCTAGAAATCTAAAAATCCTTCCCATTTTAAGGTACAAAAACATTAGGAGTGTTTCTGTTCTGTCCAGTGTTCTAGGGACTCATGCTGTGTTTTGTATTAAGGGTTTCCGTGGGGCCCAGTGTAGAATGCTTTCCTAGCATATGAGGCCCTGAGCTCAGTCCCCAGCATCACACTTACACACACACACACACACAGACACACACACGTGAGGTCCCAAAGAAGTAGCAAATTAGCAGATCCTCTTTCCTACAAATAGGAAAATGGGCTCTGGAATGTGGATTATTTCCCTGTGTTGGTCACAGCTGCGTTTTGGGGAACACAGCCCTGTTGGGTCCATGTCCGTTCCAAGTCCTGCCCATCAGGCTGTTTGACCTTGGCATCCCTGACACTGAGTCAGGAGGCTTGGGGTTGGGAGAGAGGACCATATTCTTATTCTTGCTGCTGTGTACCCATATCCTCTTTCTCCTCCACTCCTCTCATCTGCACAGAGGATGAGGACAGCGAAGGCCCGAGGAGTGGAGAGAGTCGTCTACAGCATTCACCTAACCAGTCCTACCTCTGTATCCCGTTTCCTCGTGGAGAGGATGGGGATGGTCCCCCCAGTGATGGAGTCCATGAGGAGCCCACCCCAGTCAACTCAGCCACCAGTACCCCTCAGCTGACACCAACCAACAGCCTCAAGCGCAGCGGTACCCATCACCGCCGCTGCGAGGTGGCTTTGCTCGGCTGTGGGGCTGTCCTGGCAGCCACAGGCCTAGGGTTTGACTTGCTGGAAGCTGGCAGGTGCCAGCTGCTTCCCCCAGAGGAGCCTGAGCCACCAGCCCGGGAGGAGAAGAAGAGGCGAGAAGGTCTTTTCCAGAGGGCCAGCCGTCCTCGACGGAGCACCAGCCCCCCCTCCCGAAAGCTCTTCAAGAAGGAAGAACCCATGCTACTGCTGGGGGACCCGTCCGCTTCCCTGACGCTGCTGTCTCTCTCCTCCATCTCTGAATGCAACTCTACCCGCTCCCTACTGCGCTCCGACAGCGATGAGATCGTGGTGTATGAGATGCCAGTCAGCCCTGTCGAGGCCCCACCCCTGACCCCGTGCACCCACAACCCCCTGGTCAATGTCCGTGTGGAGCGTTTCAAGAGAGACCCTAACCAATCCCTGACTCCCACCCACGTCACCCTCACAGCCCCCACGCAGCCGAGTGGGCATCGGCGGACTCCTTCTGATGGAGCCCTTAAGCCTGTAGCTCTCCTAGCCAGCAGGAGCCCCTCCAGCAATGGGTTGAGCCCCAGTCCTGGAGCAGGTGAGTCCTAGCTTCTTCCTCTTTCCTCTTGTCTTTTGTGCCTCCCAGGGAGTGAAGATATAGGTGCCTCATTTCCTCTTTGTACTTCTGGATTTGAGTAAGCCTCATTCCACCTCTTACTCAGCCAAACAAGAAATACTGATCTGAGGTTAGGGAGGTGACCAGGGCTGGATGGGGCCACAGGGCAAGGATCTTTCCTGGGAACCAAAAGAAGATAGGTGGGTTCTAGAAAGAATCAGACCAGGTACCACACTGGCATGTCCAGGCCCTGGGTCAGGATAGAGCACTGCTGTGCAAGCAGTGTCCAGGAAGGGCAGGAGTCTAGTTTCTGGTTATTTCCTGAGGGTACTATGGGCAGTAGGAAGGAATGCTGTGCTACACGTAGGAGGGGTGCTTTCTGCCACGTAACTGGTTGCTGGTCTCCCATTATAACATTAGCTCAGACACACTCATAAGCTAAGCTTCCGTCCATCAGCTTGCTTGTCAACACTCACCCATGACTCACCTGCCTCAGCAGACATGGAGACGTGTCCAGGTGAATTACTACCCATGTGTACACACTTACCTTCTGCATCAGACACCTGGGCATACACACTCTCAACCCAGGTTTTCCCTGCCACCACCCTTGCTCCCTGGAATATCTAAGACTGACTGAGAGTCAGCTCCAGTGCAGGGGAGAAGGGGGCACAGGCATACCTTTGTAGTGAGATTTAGGTGTCAGTGACAATAATACTTTACCATTGACTTGACTTTCCTCTTACAGGCTTTTGTATACTCAGGTATGTAACTTCTTGGGGAATAGAGACTCCAAATTAGTAGGAAGGAATGAATGGAAGCTGAATTAATTAGGCTTCTGTTCCTATCACACATTTGTTAAATGATGAACAGTGAATGACAGACGTTTGCTTAAGTCAGGGGTCGACAAACTGGGGAAAGGGCAAGAGAATAAATACTTAGGGCCTTGCGGGTCATGCAGCTTCTTTTGTAACCACTCAGCTGTGCTGCTGTGGTTGGAAAGTAGGCGTTGAGTATCTCCCACGTGTGTTCCAGTAGGACTTGATTTACAAACACATGTGGCCAGTTTGTGGCTCTTTTGCCAGCATCTGCCTTTAGTTAATTTGTTAGGACACTCATATGCCCCATTACTATTACTGGATACAGGGACCTTGGCCTAGGTACCATTGTATCCTCAGTACCACCCAGCAAACTGCATGGCACATAGTAGACATAGTGGGTATTCGATAAATATTTGTTAATTCTTGTTATTCCAAGTGCATAGGGAGATGGCAGGGCTGGGGAGAGCAGTGAATATCTGACCCAGAAATACAGTGTCATCATCTGATGCATCTCCCTTTTGTCTTCTTGACCAGGAATGTTGAAAACCCCCAGTCCCAGCCGAGACCCAGGTGAATTCCCCCGGCTCCCTGACCCTAATGTGGTCTTTCCCCCAACCCCAAGGCGCTGGAACACACAGCAGGACTCTACCTTGGAGAGACCCAAGACTCTGGAGTTTCTGCCTCGGCCACGTCCTTCTGCCAATCGGCAACGGCTAGACCCTTGGTGGTTCGTGTCCCCCAGCCATGCCCGCAGCACCTCCCCAGCCAACAGCTCCAGCACAGAGACACCCAGCAACCTGGACTCCTGCTTTGCTAGCAGCAGCAGCACTGTGGAGGAGCGGCCGGGACTTCCAGCCCTGCTCCCCTTTCAGGCAGGGCCGCTGCCCCCCGCTGAGCGGACGCTTCTGGACCTGGACGCAGAGGGGCAGAGTCAAGACAGTACCGTGCCGCTGTGCAGAGCTGAACTGAACACACATAGGCCTACTGCTTATGAGATCCAGCAGGAATTCTGGTCTTAGCCTGAAAGGGGGCAGGGGCAGGCAAGGGGGAAGCAGGAGGAGATAGAGGGAGCTGGCTGGCACAGCCCTTTCTCAGAGTTGGACCCCCTGAGATCCAACCCTACTTCTTGCACTGAAAATGCACTTTGAAGATGGAAGGGATGGAAACAGGGCCACTTCAGAGGGTCTTCTGCCCTGCAGGGCCTTTCTACCCATGTTCCCTGAAGGGGCTGCGGCCATCAGCTCTGGCTGTGTAGGGGAGGGAGGGGTGCGTGCATGTTCCCCACCCTCCACAGTCTTCCTCGCCTTTAGGGTGACCCTGCAGAGTCATCCAGCCAAATCTGTCTGCTGCTGCTTCTCCTCAGCCAGTTGAGTATGCCCAGAGCTGTCCTGGGGGTCCCTTTGCTAGCCCTGAGTTCAGCCTTCCCACACACCAGTATTGGATGTTCTGTGATTGGTTTTGCTACTCTTCCACTCCCCACCAGCACCCATGAATTGGAATCACATTTGGTGTGAGATGTGAGCTGTTCTGTGTCCTAAGTCCTTTTGTGCCAGCTGAGGACTGGGGGCAAAGTAGCTCAGTGTGGAGGCATAAGGGCTGACAGACCAGGCACTACCTACCTGACGGACCTGGCACTACCTGTCTGCACTTCCAGGTGCCCCGTCCATACATCTGAGCCCACAGGTGGTAAGGGGAACTGGCTCAGTGAGAATCGAGGGAAGGGGAGGGAGTTAGGGAAAGTATAGTCAAGTTGCAACGAGGAGGGTGGTAGAGTCGATCCTTGTTGATTTGTTTGTTGCAAACACTCAAGGGCAGAAACCAGCACTTTCTGAAGGGCCCCCGTCTGCCTTCCTGGTGTCAGAACACTGTCACGCCATGTGCTAATACAAACATATGCTTATCCCAGGAATAGCTTCTTGGTCTGCTTCCTGGTGCCAGTGCTGCAGTCAGAGTTCTGTGTTCATCTCTTTAGTTGTCAGGTCTTTATGTGTTTCCTTTGGTCTTCCCTCTAATCCCTGGAATCAGTGAGCTTCAGGTCATGTGGTTGGTTGGTAGATACCTCCTCAGTGCACTGGAGTAGTGGGTCCTAGACAGTGGGAGTTAGAATAGTGGGGATTCCGTCTCAGCTGGGCCATTCATTTTGTGATACCCAAACCATTTGTAATACCCTCTGTAAATGGATGTGGCACAGGGATGCTGTTTATAAGGTGTTCGGTGAGCTGTTGATGTATAATAGCTGTCAGGTCCCAAGGACTGCAAACTGACCGAGGCTACCTCTGCCTCTGTGCACAGGTAACCCTCATGCCATGCTCTGCACTATGAGCTGGGTAGAAACCAACCCTGACTTAGCTGGTGTTTGTTTCCTGAAGTTGAATGTTGAGCCTTGGCAAAAACTTCTCATTTATTTCTTCATTGTCCTCCTCTGAGGCCTCCTGTGTTGTGTGTGAACCATGGGCTTCCTGTGGCAATGGCAGCCTGATTAGAAGTTCAGTCCTCAGGTCCTGCTGTTCTTCCTTCAAGATCGAAATGTTGCCCTACTATCTTTTGTCATGGAATATTCTCTGATGATGTTGGAGGTCAGTCTGCAGGTTCCTTGCTGCTTGTCTGGATGCCAGGATCAGGAGCTGGTGCAGCTGTCACAAGTGACAATCTGGTCACTGCTCTTTCTCTATAACTATAACAGAAGTCATCCCTGGAGAGGACTAACGAGGAGACCTTGGTTTTCACATTGTTCCTTGCTTTATGAACCCATTTGCCTTTTGGTTCAAGGGCCCCACCAAGACTCGGGGGCCCCTGGCTCCTGGTATTGTCACCCACAGTTTTGTTAGTACACCTCATCTCTCTCCTTCTTTTGGTTCAGTGAAGTCAGTATATAAGAAATTATTGTTATTATTTCAGTGCTGGGGATTGAAACCAGGGCCTCACACACGTCAGGCAAGTGTTCTATCATTGAGCCACATCCCCAACCCTATATGAGATTACGTTTGTCCCCATACCCCTACTCCTCAGCTAAGAGAGGAAAAAATGTGAATCCTGTGAGCAGTTGGAGCCAACCCAGTGAGGACTGTGTGCTTTTGGGGCCCTCCAAAGCCTGGGCCCCTAAGCCATGAACATGATCTGTATACCCTTGGCTCCACTAAATAGCCGGGAGGTAGGCTTCAGTTCACAGGTGATCCAAACTATGCTGGCTCTAGACCCTGCTCTATGGCAGGGATTTTTCCTTTGCTCACTTTTTACTTTTTGCTATTTTGTTAGTTTGCAGCCATCTAGGAGGACGTAGTGTGATGGATATAGCGTAAACTGCAAGACGGCCACCTGCCCTTGAGTGAGGATTCAATCTAGTTCTTACTTGTCCACCCAGGGGAAAGACAAAGAAAGGCTGAGTCTTTACTAAAGAAATACTTATACCTGAAAGAAGCAAAAGCAGGGTTATTCTAAAGATGCTGCTGTGAGCCTGCATGGAGATAGAGAAGTTACCATCTCTGAATTCCTCCAAGCCTGGTCTTCTGGACGCCTGCCTGCCACATGCTCTGGGCAAGGCTGGAGATGGTGTAGAGGTCTCGATAGTGGCAGTTTGAGTGGGTTTTTTATCCACTCAGGTTTCCTTGTTCTCTGATCGTTGTCAGGACCAGGCTTGAAGCTGTGGATGAAGCCACTTGAACAGCCATAGCCAGCCTCCCCCTTTTCCTTTCTTCCTCTCAGAGACTACTATCCTGCTCTTACCAGGTGTCACTAAATGGAAGATGGTGACAGGAATAGATAGTATATGCTCTGCACCATCTCCTTGAATCCTTCAGCTCCTATTGCTAATTCTAAACTTGATTGTCCTCCACTGTACCCTTGAGGACCCAAACTGCTGAACAGATGTCTAAGCTATCCTTTGGTCTTTTTTCGCATAGGCTTTGGTGGATGCTCTTAACTCAGCATCCTTTGGCACCCCTAGGGTCTGGCAGTAATGATGATAACAACAACATGCTACATTTGAACAACTCAGAATAGTGCTAGCTCTGTCTCCTGATCTTTACAAAGTGGTGTCATTTTCCTTCTACCTTTGATATGCTTTCTGGAACAGAAGGGGAGAATGCTTAAAGAAGATGGTTGGAGTGAAGAGAAATTAAAAGGCTGTGTGGACTGATTGCTGTGTCAGGCTACCAGGCTCTGAGGCTGAGCAAATTAGCTCCACGCCCCCATCCTGCTGTTGCTGTAAGACCTCAGGCTTGTCCCTTGGCCCCTCTCAGGTTTCCTTCCTTTAAAAGCTGTTATCACATGCTTCCCTCATAAGGGCAGTGGGAGTCTATATCAGAGAAGGTCAGTAAACACTGGCTCTCTGCCAGCTCCTACAGGAAACTTCCTCCCTCTCTTCTGGATGAATTGGCTGAAGTTGACCGTGGTTGTCGCCACCCTGGCCTCAGGGGATTTTGCTTTTGTTTTATCCTTTGGCTTTTGGAAGAAGAGTGGTTTGAACCTGGCTTAGTGTGACTAATGGGCACCATGGCCAGCACGTGCTCTGTGACCACATTTTGTGGCACTTGATGTTGACCAGCATCCTTCCCTAACCCCCTCCTTCACCTGGCAGGCTGGCTGTCCTCACCATTTGTGTCTTAAAGAGGAAGAAATGGGAAGTGGCAAGTTGGTGTCAGCATCTGAGTGTCAGTTTGCTCTCTCTCAATTTTGAGGGGTCACTGCCACAGTCTGATTTGACAAGAGCCACAGTCCAATATTATAAGGCCAGTTCCTGCTGGAGAGTCTTTGGGAAAGGGTCCCCTTGCTGGTGGGACATCATGCATCATGGTATGGGGTTCCTCACAAAGCTCCTTTCCCCCAGGCCACTGTTGCTCAGGGACACAACAAGATACCCCTTTACATCTAGACCTGACCTTTGATTGATACCCTAACCTCTGTAGTCCCCACATTGGAGACGACCCCCTTAGGAAAAGGAGATACCTCCTGAGCATTCCTAACTCATAAAGTTCACTTTTTCTTGCCCCCACCCCCACCTTTCTCTCTTTCCTGGAAATTGAACCCCAGGAGGTCTACCACTGGTCTACATCCCCATCCTTTTTATTTTTTATTTTGAGACAGAGTCTTGCTAAGTTGCCTAGATGGGTCTTGAATTTGTGACCCTCCTGCCTCAGCCTCTAGAGTCCTTGGGATTGCAGGTATGTACCACTGTGGCCCAGGCTCACTTTTACCAGAGCAAAGAGCAGCTGCCGCTGAAGACTGGATGGCTGTGAGTGGTATACCTCAGAGTTAAAATAGCTCTGTCTGGTGGCCCCCATGAATCCAGAGCCTTGCACTTTTCATGGTGTGTTTATTTGAGGCTGTGACTATGATTGAGGTTGTGCGGGGACCACGTCATGGTTGGAGACACTTACCACCTCTGGAAGGACTTGGGGGAAGAAGCAAGTCCAGCTGCCTGTGCAGTACCAGACTTTTCCTGAGGACTTCACCAGACTGTGAACCTGAGGCAGAGGTGCGCATAGACCCCACCACCACCACCACCATGCATTGTGAACATAAGTAAACCCAGTGGTAAGAACCTGGTGATGTGAGCTGTCTACTTACTAGCTGTAAATTTGCAAATGTCTTTCCCCCTCAGAAGCCCAGCTGAACTGAGTGAGATGTGGCTGCCTTCCCTAGCTGAAGCTCTTCTAACTTTAAAATGTATAATCCTAGCCAAGCATGGTAGCATGCATTTGTAGTCCCATCTACTTGGGAGGCTGAGGCAGGATGATTGCTTGAGCCCAGGAGTTTGGGATCAGCCTAAAAACATATTGAGACTCTGTCACTTAAATATATGGTCCTGGAGCTCCAAGTCCAACAGTGATAAGCTTCACCTTGCTAGATTGCTTCCCTTGATGGAGAAAAGAGTGTGTGAATGTATGTGTGTTCATGGGTCAAAAGCATTTGAATGTCAGCTACTTCATATGGTATCCCTTGCCTCCTTGGCTTGACTGGAGAATGACTTCTTGTGAAGTTATTATTCACATTTCCAAACGTCTTTTTTCAGGCAGAACAATATTTTCCTAGATTAAGAATTCAAGGCTGGGTATGGTGGGTGGCACGTACCTGTAATCCCAGTCACTCAGGAGGCTGACGCAGGAAGATCACGTTTGGGGCTGGCCTTAGCAACTTAGTGAGACCCTTTCTCAAAAAATAAAGAGGATTGGGATATAACTTAGTGGTAAAATACTCTTAGGTTCAAATCCCTAGTACAAAAAAGAAATTAATTCAAATTAACAAAAACCCATGTATAAAAGGAAACCCCATTGCTGCTTCTGAGGAGACCTCAGCCCTGGCATTGCCACCTGGGTGCTCTTCACCTCAGGTGCTGGTGTTAGAAGGTGAGAGCTAAAATCCTGACTGATTAATAGGTGTTTAACCAGCCTGACCCAGCCCTGGGGCTTCTGATTGGCTCTGCAGACCAGATGAATCTCAGTGATATTCTTAGACTGTGTCTAAGTATTTTGTTCATCCAGATGGGATGTTGACAGGCTCCACCCACTCTTCATTTCTGTTGCTAGAAGGACCCTGACCTCCCTAACTGCTGGGGTGCCTGGTCTCGGCTCTTCACAATATTGTATTCTTTCTCTGAGCTCAAGCCCATAGGACTGGTCCTTCCTGATTCTTGCTACCTTTGCTTCCCTGCACCCACTATGGTGATCCTGCGTTGGACCTTGAGCTGAAAACTTGAGGCTCAGAGCCCAGCTGGTTACCAGAGCTGGAAGCCTTTCCATACCTCTTTTCCCCTTGGAAACAGACCTGCCTTCCCCCGACCCATCTTCCCTCCTAACTGGTCTGGCCTGCCCTCCCTGCAAACACACACTGCCTAGTTTTACTAGATTGATTAGCAGGCATGAATATAGCAATTAGATGTCTCAGGATGGGATACTAGACTATAATTCCAGGGGTTCAAAGATAAGATTTTCCCATCAGGATGTGTGAGGTGGACCTCCTGGCATTCTGAAGTGGCAAGTGAAGACCTCATGGACGTGGTGTTACTTATTCTGCCCTTGCTGAAGTTCAAGGTCAAGTTTCAGTAGTAATGTGTTGCCCACATTTCTGAAGTCCTTGGCCTAGACGCTTGTCTGGGCAGAGCCTGACATAATATTTTGCTATTGTGTTCATCATACATATTTGCATTAATTTTGCTTTTTTAGAATGTTGCATTGAAATGTGATTTATCCCTTGATTACTGAGTTTTTTGATGCCCTTTTAAATTTTACATCTAAGGTAAGTACCTCACTCACCTCGTAGTTCTGGAGGCAGTGAGTGTTTGGAGGCAGTGAGTGTTTACAGGGAGGGCCCTGCCTGCCCCTCCCCTGGACCTGTGAACCAACAAACTTAGGCAGCATTGTGAAGCAGATTTTGTGTTTTTATGGTTTTTTGTTTGGTTGGTTTTTTTGTTTTTGTTTTTTTCTAGACACCCTTCCCCTGAGTCCTGAGTGAGACAGGAAGCTCTCTGAGAACGTTCACATTTGATAGGAAGGCCTTGGCTTAACAACAGTGAAGCATCCTGTTTTCCACTTGGGACCTGTAACTGGAGGTGGCTTTTCCTTGGTGTTCTCTGGCTGCTTTTCAGGTGCTCTGAGGCCACTTTGTGTGTGTGTGGGTGCGGGGGTGGTAACTGCAGAGAGGATCCTGTAGACTCTCATCTGAAACCTCAATGGGAGTGTTTGGATTCCAATATTTAGAAGTGAATAGAGGCTTTCCTGCCCTCAGGGCAAGAGCAGTGATCCCTAGCACTGTGCCTGACAGTGAGCCTTCAAGGTGTCGTCCCCACCCCCGCCCTGCCGTCAGCCAGAAACCTTTTCACCACCATTATTGTCCTCTGTCATCTTTATTTTACTCTCAACATTTATTCAACCTCTAATTTCAAAAATTGTCTGTGGTCCTTTTCTTCATTGCCGTCAAAGTGAGGCATGGATTTATCCTGGCCTAGATATGGAGGCTAATAATAAATTATAAGAAACCAATAAATTTCTGCTAGTGGGAGGCACTGTCCTCAGGATATAAGTGCATATATTTTTTTGACTCCTTATAGTAATCCTGGGAGTTGGGTGTTACCCCCACCTGAGGATATGTAGACTGAGGCTCACATGGTTATATGACCTGCCTGGTGTCACACAGCTGGGAAGTGAGTTGCTGCTCTAGATGGTTCTAACATCTTCTCTTTCTCCTCTGAGCACATTTCTAGGTCACTGCTCAGAAGCCCTGAAATGAACTCAGCCTTGCTCAGGTCAGTTTAGGCTTTGAGGTTGTCCTCTGTCCAAGGAGAAGCTGTGTCTCTTGGCTCATCTGCCATCTGCCTGTGTGGCGGGACTCTCCACCTCCCATAGCTCAGCTGACTTCTCTGCTCCTGGAGGCTGTCTCCTCCACCATTTCCTCTCCACGATTCTTCAGGGATTTGTGCCGCACCAGGCTGAACACTTCGCTCAATTCTATAACTCCTCTGCCAGCACCCCTGAAGGCTGTGGGCCTCTTTCCAGCCCATAGTTGTCCTGTTATGCCTCTTCATGACAGCTTCACCCCACACTTCTTTATCCGCACTTGAGCTTGGAAGCCTTACTGTAGTGTGTCTCCTCCTGGGGAACTTGAAATCAGGCCGTGCCTTTGTGTCACAATGAACCACAGGCCCTTAGTACCCAGCTGTCGCAAGCAGGTGATAAACTCATTCACATCCCCCTCTGCTTCCCCTCACCACCTATTCTGCACGTTTGTCTGCAGCTACACTCATCTGCCCACAGACACAGCACGGTCTATGACTGTTTTTTAGAGGATTTTAAGGAAAAGAGTTGGAGATGGATTTTACTTAGTTCACAGAAATGCTTTCTTTGGGATTTTCTTCTTAGGGCCTTTGAGTCCAGGTAAAGTGAAAGTTCATGTGTTTCTTTTGTTTCTGTGTAATTAGCAACTTGTTTTCACCCCTAGATCTTCTTTGCACCAAAGTCTTGTCCACATGTCCTGATCCTGTGTCCTGAATTACCACTTTTGCTTTGGGATTTAAGTTATTGTATGTCATAACAATATTTAAAGATGGAAAAGTCCTAAAGGAAACTTAGTGGGTTCTTTCCTTTGGCTTTTTCTTTCTTACTTTTTTTTTTTTCTTCTATTTTCGAAGTACTGTAAATTGTCAACTAGGGATGCCAAGCAGGCTTGGTTCAATGGCTAAACCTCTTATTGTATTACAGTGTAATGCTGATCTCAGCCTGGTCTCCACACCAGAGCACACAGAGACTTGAATAAAACTGTTATAATGATTACTTCTGGTTTGCCATGGTCCTTTGTAAACTTGCCCTTTCCTTTTTCTTTTTAATTAAACCAGATGTCCGAGTAACTGGGCTGTTCCCAAAGAATTTTTATATGTAGGTTAAAAACTATGAGGAGAGATGGAGATGCAGGAAAGGGATGGTGAGTGAGCAGACTCTCTGAGCTTCCTCAAACCCCCAACAGGACCATGGGAGCCTTAGGACAGGTGCTGCTGTACCTATTCAGATGACTGTGTTTTCACACACTTGATTTTCCCATAGGTCATGGATTTGGGTTTTCTGAGCCACTTGTGAGTATGTGCCACTTCCTGCTCCTTACCACTATACCCTGATCTTCCTGGTGAGGTTGTGGGGCTAGGAGGACAAACCTGGGTGGAACTGTCCACATGTAGATGAGATCTGCTGGCCGAAAGTCAAGGATTCCTGTGGCTCTGATCCTCTTCATGGCAATTGTCAGCTGTGTGACATTGGGTGAGCCACTTCCTCTCCTTCTGGAGGAAACTGGTCCCAAAAAGGCCTTTGTTTTCCAACTTTCCATGACTTTGGGTTGGGTGGAAATGAAGAGAGAGTAGACAGGAAGACTCTTGTTTGGGGCCATTTTTCACCATCAAGTCCTCTGCTTCATCATTCAGCTACAGGTGGGAAAATAGCTCCTGAACTTAAAAAACTAAGACAGCTTTGTACTTTAATGCTGTGACCTTTCATTTCAGTCCTAACCTCTTTGCCCTGTTTTCTGACACCTGGGGAAGGATGACTGAGGTGGAGTTTTGTGCTGGACGTTTGGACTGTGCACTGAACCCCAAGGTAAGTTTGATCAGGGTCCAGATAACCTTTGTAAAGCAGACTGGGCAAAAATGAAATGTTGACCAAACTCTGCTGGCACCATATGGATAGGTGCCTTAAGCTGTTAGCATGGATAACAGTTGCCACCTGCTTCTGGGAAGCAGTTTGGTCATGTTGTCCTAAGAATTATAATATAGGCCCAGTCATTTCTTATAATAACAACTAGCCCAATATGCCAAGAACTGCACTTAAGACCCCAATTACATGTCTTGGTCAGCTTTTCATTTGATAAAATACCTAAGAAAAACAAATTGAAGGAAGAAAGATTTATTTTGGCTCACAGCTTCAGAAGTTTCAGTCCATGGTCAGCTGGCTCCATTGCTGTGGCCTGTGGTGAGACAGAGCATCATGGTGGAAAAGGCAATGGAGCAGAGCTGGTTACCTCAGGGCGGCCGGAAAGGAGACAGAGGAAACAGGGGACATGGATAAGATGTACCCTTCCAGTGACCTATTCTTCCAACTGGGCCCTACTTCCTACAGTTTCACTGCCTCTCAATAATGCCATCAAATTATGAATCCAGCAGTGGATTAACTCACATGAAGTCACACATGGCTCATGATCCAATCACCTTCCCAAAGGCCCCATCACTGAACATTGCTGCATTGGGGACCAAACCTTCAACACATGAGCCTTTCAGGGACATTTCAGATACAAACCATAATACTACATCATCTCATTTACAATATCTCAACTCCTTTAGAGTAAGCCCATTTTACAGTGAAGACAATGAGGGTCAGAGAGTCAGTATGCCCAAGACCACACTATTAGCAAATCATGGAGCTGGGATTTGTCTTATTCTAGTATCTACACTTGTGTCAAAAGAAAGAGTCAGGAGCCGGGTGCGGTGGCTCAAGCCTGTAATCCCAGCACTTAGGGAGGCTGAGACAGGAGAATCGCGAGTTCAAAGGCAGCCTCAGCAACGGCGAGGCACTAAGCAACTCAGTGAGACCCTGTCTCTACATAAAACACAAAATAGGGCTGGGGATGTGGCTCAGTGGTTGAGTACCTCTGAGTTCAATCCCCAGTACCACAAAAAAAAAAAAAAAAGAAAGAGGTACAGACAAAGATTGATTTACAAGTCAGCCTGACTTTGTTTATAAGAGCATTCAAATTACTACTAATGACTCAAGGCATTTTTTAAAAAAAATCTACCTCTCTTCCTCACTCAGTATAAGAATATGAGAATAAAGGAGCAGGACAGCTTCAGAAACAGTCCAAATTCCTGGCAATGGGAGATTGCTTTGACTGCCTCTTCACCAGGCATTGGTTAAGTACCTTCTATTGTCTGGAGCCAGATGACATTGGAAATTGATAGCTCATTCAGAGGGACCCCTACCTCTCAAAGATCTTGTGATCTGATGGAGGACACTAAAATATAAAGAAATCTGTCTAATACAATGTGGTCAGCACTCTAATGCCATATGGGAGCATCATAGGCTGGGGTTAGCCTGAGCTGGGCTTCCCAGGATACTCCATGGAGGTCACAGCACCTGAGTTGAGTCCTACTGTATGGAGGGGTGTGGCGGTGTGAGATGGGAAAGCAGCTCCCTCTTGTATCAGGCAGCACACTTCTCTTCCTTCTCTTTAAAAATGAACTCTCAATACTTCACCCTAGGTTCCTGTCTCTGGTTTTATCATCAACCAAATGAGTCATTATGTAGTCACAAAACTTAGATTATTCAAGAATAATTAAGAAAACAATGAAGTGTAAGTTAGAAGGCAGGATACAAAAATCTTCAAAAACAATTTGATTCCAATTATATACAGAAAATATATTTTCATCTTTTAAAAAAATATACTCACACTTGATAGGAAAAAGATAAAGTCAGGTATGACCTTGTGGAGAGAGATCATGGATGGTTTAAAAATGTCCTCTTGGAATTTTTTGAACTTTTTTTCTTAAAATGAATATAGGTTACTTTTTATTCTCTATCTTTCTCACATACACACACCAGGGATTGACCCCAGGGGTACTCAACCACTGAGCCATATCCCCAGCCCTTTTTATATTTTATTTAGAGACATGGTGTCTCCAAGTTGCTGAGGGCCTTGCCAAATTGCTGAGGCTGGCTTTGAACTCAAGATTCTCCTGCCTCAGCCTCCTGAACAGCTGGGATTACAGGCATGTGCCACTGTACCTGGCCATAGGTTACTTTTATATTCAGCTAAACAATGGCACATTAAGTGGTTTGGTAATATTTTTCATAATATTAGGTTTTTCTACAGATGTTTCATAGGCCCAGGCCACTTACTTTAAGGCTATTCCCTGCCCTGAGCAAAAACTAAGTGACTTCAGAAGCCCTTCTCTTGGAAAGTATAATTGGGGCCAAGGCTGTGGTCAGCTCCTGGATCCTGATGGAAACTCCCTCACCCTTTTCTTCATCCCTCTCCCTAGTGGAGAGAAGGTGCCAGAATGAGTCACCTGCAGACTATAAGCAGAATCCAGTGAGGAGGCATGAACAGAGGCGGTTCTAAGGGAGGAGGAGCCAGAGCTGTGCAGGTCTCCTAGAGGGCACAACTGGGTGGGAACCAGGTCCCAGATGGGAATGTGCACCTCCACAAAAGGAACTGATCTGGGCCTGTGTTCACCACACCCTGTTTACTTGACTATGGAATGTGCTTCATTCAAGGCTGGAACTAATGTCCTAATCCTTTGAGCCCTCCAGTCCCCACCCGATCTAGTCCAACTAGCTTAAGTTGGAGAACATGTTTTGGCATAGAGGGTGGGGTGGCAGTAAAGGGTGGATGTCTGCTGCTCTGCCTGGCTCCCCCTCCTGGCATGATCACACACTGGCACCCAGTCACAAGGACCTGGTGTGTCGTCCCAGTGTGAGGCACTGGACACTTTGTGATTAGGGGGATGGTAGGGACAGAAGATCAGCCTTAGAAAATCTATATGCTCCTGGAACACAGGTCTGATCATGTCATAGCCCAATGCCTGTAGGAGAGGATCCACACTCCAGTACAACCCGGAGGGCTCTACATGATCTGCCCAAACTTCTATTATAATTTCCCAGCCTCTAGTCCTTGCCCAGCCCTAGTACTGTGACCTTATCTGCCTCCTGTAAGACTTGCTTTCCCAAGAATGAAGGCCTCCAGCTTGAGAGTGTTATCCTCCTAATGAGCACTTTCTGCTACCCACTCAGATGTCTGAGCAGACTATAATCTAATTAAGTGGTCACCTAATTAAGTGGTAGACTTTGGGGGAAAGGGGCAAGGGAGAGTTGGGCAAGAGAAAAAGAAAGAGAAGAACGGAAGAGAAGTCAGATTCTGCCCTGTGGAAGATGACAGTCTTGCTAGGATGTAATGAAGATGCTTACCTGCAAGTGGAAAGAGGTCTTGAGTGCCATGGTTTGTGAGAGCCAGTTAAACACGCATGGACCCCATCTTTCTCTACGCCTTATGCAATCTGGAAGGAAAAGACATGACCCTCTGAGCCTGTCATTAATATTTACTGAGGCCTACTCTCTGGGATGCAGGGTGCTAGGCAATGTCATTTCTGCTTAGGGCCAGACATGTCGCAGGTGAGGCACGCCTAGGGCAGTAAGATGCATGGGGACTTGGGGGGATGGAGAGATGGGCCCCATCTATAAGCTTCCACCTAAAACCAATGCTTATAAGCAGGTCATCTCTGTGTTTTACAACCCCTGAGAGTAAAGGAGGCAGAAAATGAGTGCCGCTTTTTTGGAGTTTACCATCTAGTGGAGAAAATCAGGAAAGGCAGCAGTGAAGGTGCTGAGGATCTGAATCTAAGTATCTATAGCCCTCAATGTCTAAATCATCATGTGGAGGCAGGGAGAGAGAGAAATCAACAGACTGACAACAGACGGACAGAGGTGAGGAGTGATGTCTAAGCTGAGACCTGAAAGGTGTGTAAGATTTAAATAGCTCCTAGGTGCTGGTGATAAGGAGGATACCAAGTATTTGGGAATAACCCATGTAAATGTTTGTTTGTTTTAAATCTTCTGCCAGCTTGTTTATCTTGCATTCCTGACCTTGCAGGGTACTTTGTTCTGGTAACTTTTTCTTATCATGAGGATTAAGGTTAGGTCATGACTGAGAGAGAAAAAGACAAATTTTTGAATAGGTGGCATACAAAGCAGGTGCTCCTCGCTAGATACTACCTGTTCTATTTAATCTTCCCCAGGATAAGAAAAATAGGTGTCTCTAAGGAGACTTTTCATGGGGAATTAGAAAAGAGAATGGGCAAAGGAAAATAATGTGTGGAGTGAGGGGTTTAAGGGGTGGCCTTCATGCATCGGGATATTTTCTCTGGACCCATCTCTGAGCAAATGACACTGAACTCAAAATATAACCGCCCCTCCCTCTTTGCACCCACAACCCATCTTGTGGGGGAGCTTTGTCTTAGGAGAATAACAGTTTTCAAAATTTGGTCCATGAATCCCCGAGGGTATGTGAGGACCAAACTAAACCACTTGCCTTTTAATGTGTCGACATGGTAGGGAAAACTCCTGGCATCTTAGCATGTGACAGGACAGTCTCACCAACCTGGACAGCGCTCCTTATATTCTTTACCACCAGGCATTGCGAGTAATGGAGATGTCAGTCCACTGAAGACTATTCCTGATAAAGCAGTAAGTACTTAGTGTTTCAAAGGTTATGTGACCTTCGAAATCCTGACCCCTGGCTACAGCCCATCTTTTCAGCTGTCACGCCAAGCACTGAGGCTGCTGTAGAGTACAGGGGTGCCTGGAGGAGGAGTACCTACATTATTGGGCTTGTGGGCTGAAGTGGCTGCTTTTTTTTTTTTTTTTTCATGGAACATTATTTTTTCATGAAAGGATGATTGTCAAACAAACTATGGTTATTCAGACTCAAGTATTTGGGTCTGAAATATGTTTTCTTGAAAATGAAGAAAAATAACTATATTTGTTGCCAATGATAAAATTCAAGCTTACAAGTGAAAATTAGGATTTTGGAAAATGTGTGCGTCATGAGCTTGACAGTTTCTTGATACTTAAAAGACTTTTTATATGAGATTGCTAGCAATATTAGTGAATGTGATTTGTGGATGGCATATAATGCGTTGCTGTTGGGAAGATCTGCATAACTCAACGAATGAATATTTTCCAAATGACAATGAATGAAGTTACAAAATCATACATTAAAAGAATCCAAAGTCTAAGAGAGACCAGTGAATTTTGACATCATATAATATAAAAAGTTCAACTAAGCTTGATAAAACTACAACTTGTTGAGTTTTGGTGTCCTATCAAAAAAGAATATTCACAATTATCTGAAAAGGTATTAAAACACCCCTTCCTTTTCCAACTACACATATGTGTGAGGATTTTCTTCATATGTTTCAACTAAAACAAGATATTGAAGATATTGAAACACTTTGAACATGGAAATTTAGGTATCTTTTATTAAGCCAGACAACAAAGAGGTATGCAAAATGCCATTCTTCATATTTTTTGTTTTAGAAAATATATATTTTTCAATAAAATGATATTTATTTTAAACATTTAGTGGATTTATTACTGTTATTTTAAAATGAATCAATAACCATGCATGGTGGCACACACCTGTAATCCCAACACTTGGGGAGTCTGAGACAGGAGGGTCACAAGTTGAAGGCCAGCTAGGCAACTTAATGAGACCCTGTCTCAAAATACATAAATAAACAAACAAATAAATCATCGGTCTGAGGGTGTAGCTCTGTGGTACTGCCCACGCTCAGCATGTGCGAAGCTCTGTATTCAATCTCCCAGC
Source organism: Xerus rutilus (assembly GCA_028644305.1). NCBI lineage: Eukaryota > Metazoa > Chordata > Mammalia > Rodentia > Sciuridae > Xerus > Xerus rutilus. The sequence goes on from CM053401.1 coordinate 28,091,016, forward strand.
ACCAAAAATAAATAAAATAAAATTACAAAAAGGTGTCTGAGTTTTATTTTCAAATAGGATAAAGCAATGTGATAGATATAACACATACACAGATGTTCTTTGGGGTTTTCCCTAACTTTTAAGTGTTAGAACATTCTGGACATGATGGTACACACCTATAATCCCAGTGATTTGGGAGGCTGAGGCAAGACAATCACAAGTTCATAGCCAGCCTCAGCCACTTAGCAAGGACCTAAGCAACTTAGTGGGACCCTGTCTCAAAAGTAAAAATAAGAGGGACTGGGGGTGTGACCCCTGGTACCAAAAAATGATTGTTAGAACATGTGAAATACCACTAGATGGTGCTGATGAGAATAAAGAGCAGAGAGAGAGAGAGGGAGAGAGAGGGGGAGGGAGGGAGGGGAAGAATATAAAGTTGGGATTCGTGGTCCTAAGCTGTATAAGATTTCCTAATATTAATGATATTTGTAGAATCTATAGGGAAAAAAAAGGGACAAACCTGGACTTAGTCATTAGGTTTCTACAATGTATAAATTAGACAGGCAGATTTATGCCAAATAATACGTTGGGCTTTTTCTTTCTTTCTTTCTTTCTTTTTTTTTTTTGTTACCCCCACTAACAGAAGCTCAGCACATTCCTTGGAGAAGCTCCCTGCAGCCTTGGAAACTAAGCAGATTAAACTGAAAGAGCTCAGTCTTTCTCATTTTGTGTTGCTAATAAGATAACATTAATCTCTTGGGTTTAAAAGTGAATTTTCGGCAGTTTTCCCTGGAAGGAATTCTTGGTAGAAAGCTCACAGCCTGCAGCTTATTCTCAGGGGCCCTTGGAAGGCCGGGTGGGGAAGAAGTAGCTAGGGTGAGGGCTATTGGGGTGGGGGTAGGAGAGTTAACTTTTGAGAGAGTTAGCTAGGCCTCTTGGTGGCAAGATAGTATAAAACGGCTTTGACTTTGTGTGAGGAACTAGAAACAAGAAACAGGCATTGGGAAAATCTGAAGCCATATCATTTGTTTTCCCTTCAAAAGGAGTCTGAAATAGCTGACAAAGAACAAAATTCTCTTTTAAAGGGGAAGTTTTTATTGGCAATGCTCTTAGAAGGGCCACCAGTAAAAAGAACAAGAGCTCCAACTCAGGGTCTGGCTTGATAAATGAGTTTTGGAGCTGCTGGAAAAGTGGGTATGATGTGGGATCCGCCCCTTTCTCTGCAGGCCAGGGGTTTAAGTGTGTCTTCCTCTGATATTTACTCATACATATTTTGGGGGACCTAATATCTGTGTAGTAAGCACTAAGCAAAGTGATGGAGTGACAGCTGAGACTGAACTAGACATGACTCTCCTCTCAATTGCACCTGTTAGAAAAAAATCAGGGCTGGGATTGTAGCTCAGTGGTAGAGCGCTTGCCTTGCATGCGTGAAGCCCTGGGTTCGATCCTCAGCACCACATACAAAGCAATAAAATAAAGACATTGTGTCCATCTACAACTAAAAAAAAAAGACTGGTTTTAAAAAAAAAAAAGAAGAAAAAAATCAATTCTGAAAAAACTCTAGACATCCTCACGCCAACCCTTCCATGTCCACCCCAAGACTGAAAGCTTTCCAGGTCCACTCAGCTTATTCTATAATAAAGCATGGTCGGGCTGGGATTGTAGCTCAGTGGTAGAGCGCTTGCCTTGCATGCGTGAGGCACTGGGTTCAATCCTCAGCACCACATAAATAAATAAATAAATATATTGTGTCCATCTACAACTAAGAAAATATTTTAAAATAAAATAAAATAAAGCATGGTCAGTGCAATTGGCCAAGTTCAATGGCACATTTTCCATGCAGATGAAGATGCGCATGATGCCCCGAGAGGCTCAGAGTGGATGGGGACGCTGTTTATCCGTGACTTCCCTTTTCTTCTCCCCTTTCTCCTTCCTTCCTGGCCCTCTTCTTTGCATGATGCTTAGTGAGCATATATTAAGCGATAGGCACTGAGGTAACAGAGTTGAACAAGAAATGTATGTAGCCTGGGATGTGGAGCTTATAACCATTATGCAAACATCCACAAAAAACATAACTACAGGTTATAGTTAGCAGGATCCAGGAGCAACTTTCGACAAAGAAGATAAAAGCCCTGTGAAGAATGAATTAAATCCAGAAGTCCTCAATATTGGCACTACTGGTGTTTTGGGCCAGACTATTCTTTGTTGTTGGAGACTATCCTGCACATTGTACAATGTCTAGCAGCATCCTTGGCCCGCTACATGCCAATAGCACCTCCTATTCTCATTTGTGACAGCCTAAAATGTCTCTGGACATTGCCAAATGTCCTTTGTGGGGAAAAATTAGTCCCAACAACCACTGATTGAAGCCAAAGCTTTAACAATAAGAAGTCCAAGCCGGGTGCAGTGGCGCATGCCTGTAATCCCAGCACTCTGGGAGGCTGAGACAGGAGAATCGCGAGTTCAGAACCAGCCTCAGCAACAGCGAGGTGCTGAGCAACTCAGTGAGACCCTGTCTCTACATAAAGCACAAACTAGGGCTGGGGATGTGGCTCAGTGGTCGAGTGCCCCTGAGTTCAATCCCTGGTATGAAAAATAAAATAAAGATAAGGAGTCCATCAAGAAAGGAGTACCTTGAGGGACTTGTAGGCCATGGTAAAGAACTTGGGTTTTATTCCAAGCAGAAAGTGATCAACATTTTCAGCTAGGGGTGACATTATCTACTTTGAATTTTGCAAAGATCATTCAGGCTGTAGAGTGGAGGATGAGTTGGCTGGAGTGACAATGATTACAGCCATGGGAGGCCACTACAGTTGTCCATCTGACATTCAAGAAATAATGATGGCCTGGTTTGGAGTCTTGGCACCAGACATGGAAAGAAGAAGAAAAGTGTTCATCATTTTTGGAATAGAGAACTCAGCTTGTGCTGATGGATTTTTTCCATTTTTTAATTGGTGCATTATAGTTGTATTTAATGATGGGATTTGTTGTCACATATTTGTACATGTACCCAATATACCAATATAATGTGCTGATGGATTAAACATACACAGTGCCTCCTTTGCTCCCCAGTGAAGTGGAAGCATTTGCTCAGGGGTTAAACTTCAAACCTGACCACATTTCTTTTTTTTTTTTTTAAATATGTTTTTAGTTGTAGATGGACATTTATTTATTTACTTATTTATTTTTTTGTTTTTGTTTTTTTAATTTTTTTTATGTGGTTCTGAGGATCGAATCTGGTGCCTCACGCATGCACGGCAAGCGCTCAACCACTGAGCTACAGCCCCAGCCCAAACCTGACCACATTTCTGCTTGCTAGGGTCTCTCATAAAATGTGCAGTTGGGCTGGATGCTGTGGTGCACACACCTGTAATCCCAGTGACTCAGGAGGCTCAGGCAGAAGGATAGTAAGTTTGAGGCCAGTCTCAGCAACTTAGTGAGACCCTGTCTCAAAACAAAAAATTAAAAAGGGGCTGGGAATGTAGCTCAGGTAGAGTACCCTTGGGTTCAATCTAAAAAAAAAAGGAAAAAAATTGTAGTCGGGACTGGACTAATGTTTGATTTGGGAGGATGTGTGGAAGTGGATGACCCAAGTTCGGGTTCTCTGTCTCCTGTGAATCTGGCTAAGAGTGACTCAGGATTGTTAAGTCCCAATTTCTGCTCATGAACCTGGAAAAGCTGATTATGAATGAAAAGCTCATCTTGGTTCGATGCTGACACCTCACAATCTTCAAAGTCACTGGTGATACAAAATCCACTCAATAGTGCCAACTCAGTCCTGGAATCTTGTTTCTTGATTGAGAAAAATGGTAGGATGGTGACCTGCAGGTGTCGAGTAAACAAAGCCACTGGTCTGAAATGGCACCTGACCCTTGGCCTGTTGACTGAAGTTGGAAAATAATCGGCAGAGGCTGTTTAGTGACAGCAGTGTCATGGGGAAGTGAGTGAATGGCAGTGGAAAACTTTAACAAAGTATTAGGGGCACAGTGAAGGCTTTTTGGTTAGTTTATTTTTAATTGCAGAGAACGTGGTTGCCAGGATTTTAAACTGTGGAGCTGTAAGCACGTAATTAAGCAAGAGGGCTCAGTTGGCACCAGTTGGAATACCAAGTTGTTGAGGCAGCTTAAGGTAATGATCTTCTGATATTAAAATCCAGAGGCTGGGTGTGGAGGTGTCCCCAGCCCTATTTGTATATTTTCCCTCTGGGGTCCCCAAGTTTCAGGTAAAAATAACCAGCCCCATTAAACACACAAACACACACACACTCTCTCTCTCTCTTTCTATGTGTGTGTGTCCATGTGTGGTTTATGTGAAAATCCCTGTCTAGGTCTAAATCTGGCTGTGGCAGTGATATTCAGTTGAAGGAGTTTCTGGATCCAAAACAGATTGAGCATCTCAGCCCAATTATTAGACATCCCATTATTACAAATGCTTCATGCAATTTCTTCTGCTTAAAATCATAGGATTTTAGGGGCTGGGGTTATGGCGCAGTGGTAGCGTGCTCGCCTAGCACGCGTGAGGCACTGGGTTCGATCCTCAGCACCACATAAAAATAAAAAATAAAGATATTCTGTCAACATACAACTAAAAAAATAAATATTTTTTAAAAATCATAGGATTTTAGAGCTGAATATGAATATGGTAACTATGTTTCAACTTTCTTTGTGAGAAATCTGAGGGCAAATTGCACAAACTGACTTGTTCAAGGCCACTCAGCTGATGGGTGGTGTTTGGAAATGACCAGAATAGGATCCCAGGCACAGGGCCCTTTCTGGAATACCCCTGAGGTCCCTCATTTGGCTCTAGGGCAACCTCTCTTCCACTTTCCCCACTCTCCTTCCTTTCACCTGAATTCCTGTGCTCTTTGAAATCTGTGTTTATTTATCCAGTCTTTCTGTCAGAAGTGAGGTGACGCTGCTTTAGAGGGTTCATGGACAGAGAAGAGAACATCATAGCCCAGGTAACAAGAGTGCCTTGTGAAAGGGTAGATGGCAGTTCACTTTTTAAGTCATTTCACCTTGGCAAAGGCCACTTACTTAGTGGACCATAATGGCCTGGAAGAGTTCCTGCCTCTCCCCAAAGTGATCAATTTCCTCTGTTCAGCTCTGCCTGCACGGGCCCGTTGCACCATAAAGACTGTGCATTTACCTAACAATTATCTGGAGTGGAAGCCAACCCTTTCAAGAGGTTCTTTAATTCATCCTCCTACATCATCAGTGGTGGGTGGGCAGAGGGAGGTCCTCCTCCTAGGACAGGCAAACCAACACACACAGAGTGTTTTAGTTAGCTTTTTTTTGCTGCTATGACTAAAAGACCTGACCAGGACAATTGTAGAGGAGGAAGTTTATTTGGGGGCTCACGGTTTCAGAGGTCTCAGTCCATGGACAGCCAGCTCCATTCCTTGGGGATCAAGGTGAGGCAGAGCATCATGGAGGAAGCGTGTGGCAGACAGAAGCAGCTCACATGATGATCAGAAAGCAGAGGGAGAGACTGCTCTCCAGATACAAAACATACATCCCCAAAGCACACCCCCAGGGACCCACCTCTGCCAACCATACCCTACCCACCTACAGCTACCACTCAGTTAATCCCATCAGGGGATTAATTCACTGATTGGGTTAAGACTCTCATAACCCAATCATTTCTCCTCTAAATCTTCTTGCATTTTCTCACACGTGAGCTTTTGGGGGAACACCTTACATCCAAACCATAACACAGAGGGTTCTAATATTGTCCAGGAATAAGGACTATGAATGGGATACCTACCACCTGCCCTGCTTTCTGTACCTAGACCTTGCTGTTGCCCTGGCAGGTAAAGAATTTTCAAGAATCTCGGTTTCCCCTTTTCCAGGCCAATTAAGAAGGTGTCTTATTAGAGGAAGATAAAGATAAAATATCTGAAGATCTTTGGGATCAAAAAGCATTTGTGCCTGTTTAAGGTCTTTGGTGTTTTGGATGCCTTCATTTCATTTATTCTACTTGGTCCTCTTCATATGTTCATGGCCTTCTTCCAACTTACATTCTGGATTCTAGGTCCTGAAGACAGAGATGGTATACTTATTTGCAAATGGAATGCCCCCCATCCTTCCTGGTAAGTGATTTTGAACCCCACAAAATCCTCCCTGGCAAAGGTTTAGGAATTAGGTCTGAGTTTAAATCATGGCTCTTAGCACCATATTTTACAGCATTTGCTAATTTTACCTATCTATGCCCCCTCCCTGTGTTCCTCTTTTTAGAGCTCAGGCCTCCAGTCTTTCCTTATAATATAGACATCCCTCAGTATCTGGGAAGAATTGGTTCCAGGATCCACCCCCCCCCCCACAACAGATACCAAAATTCACCGATACCTAAGACCCTTACCTAAAATTGTCTAATATTTGCACATAACCTATGCACATCCTCCTATCTACTTTAAATCTTCTTTGGATTACTTCAATACCTAATACAATACAAATGCTATGCAATTAGTTGTTGTATTGTTTAAGGATTAACAAGAAAAAGGTCTATACATGTTCAATATAGATGCATTTTTTAAAAACATATTTTTAGTTGTAGATGGACACAGTACTTTTATTCATTTTTATGTGGTGCTGAGGACCGACCCCAGTGCCTCACATGTGTTAAGCAAGCACTCTACCACTAAGCCACAACCCCAGCCCTAGATTCCTTTTTTTCTAAGTATTTTTGATATGTGATTGTTTGAATCCATGGTTGAGCATGTGGAATCCATGGATCTGTAGAGCCAATTGCACTTGGTGCATGCCTCAGGGCCTTTGCACGTGTGCTTCCATTTCTCTGGAATGTTCTTCCCTCAAGGATCTATGGTCCTGTACCTTTGCCTTCTTCAGGCTTTTCCATGTCCCCATGTAGAACCATGACCATTCTCTCTCTGAACTTGCAGCTGTCCCCTCCCTCAAGCCATCCCTCCCTTGCTTTTTTTTCTCCACAGGAATTGCTCCCTTGAATTTTATCTAATTGCTATAAGTCAATATACATAAATCCAATATGAATTTTCTGGTTTTTGTCTTCCCAAATACAGTGTAAGCTCCAGGAGGGGAGGATTTTCGTTGCTCTTATTTACAGCTCATTTTCGTTACAGCTTATTTTCGTTGCTCAGTCTAGAACAGTGTCCAGCCTATGGCAGAAGCTTAACACACATGAATACATAAATTTGAACAAGTAACTTACCTGAGTTCATGTCCTCCCTCTCTTTAAAGGAAGTGTAAGTCATTAAATAAGATAATCGCTACAAATATGCTTGTTCAGTGTCAGTTTTAAATTGTAAGTGCTTTATAAGGATCATTCTATTTAATTCCACAAAAATCCTACGAGGTGAGTATTCTTTTTATCTTCATTTTACGGATGAGGAAATGGAGGCTTGGAGAAGTTGACTTGCTTTTCAGGGTCACACACAATTCAGTTCCATAGTGGATGAGCTCAGAGGCAGCACTCTTAACCCTGACACTGTATTGCCAGTGTGCCAGCTGTAGCCACAGCCCAACCAGAACTGACTCCAAGTTTTGCACAGTGTAGCAGACCCGTGTGCTCTCTCTATCCCTCTTCTTTTGTGGGCTGGCCTCTTCACTGAAATCTGACATCTTGGAAGTATCCCATGTCCTCAGGAGCCAGCATGGTGTGGCAAATGAGGTGGTAAGATTGTTTGCCGGGAGACCTGGGATGGGGCACCTATTTGCCCCTAACTTACTGTGCCATCTTGCACAATTGTGTTCCTTCTCGGGGCCCCGGATTCTGCTTGTTTAGTGAGCACTGAGGTCTTTCCAGCCCCAGCTCCCTGGAAATGTCAGAGGACAACAGGGGTTGTGTGGTGTGTGAGTCATTGCAGAGACTCCTGCCCCCAGGCCACAGCCTTGCCAGTTCTGCTCCACAGCCATCTACCCTTGATGACCGCTGGCCTTTTCCCTCCTACACCTCTAGAGCCTGAATTCCAGGCTGCCCGATTTGAGTGGGAGAATGGAAGAGGCCACAGTGCAGTGATTTTCTAATCCCTTCTCTAGGACTGAGACCAAGAGAAAGAGAAGGAAGGTATGAGAGCCCTTCCCACCCTCCTGACATAGGGTCAGGCAGTAAATGAACTCCCCCCTGGGGGAGCCTGGCCCCCTGGAAATCTCAGGGTCTGTGTGTACAGACGGGCACCTGCCAAACAGCACCTTTCCAATTCCCCAGTTGTACCTCCTGCACAGGGTCCTGAGGATCCCTTTCTTCGCTGACTCTGAAGCTCTCTCACTTCAGTGACATGTTCTAAATTGGGAAATCTTTCTCCTCCTTGTGAAATGGAGGTCAAATAAGCCAAGTGAGCCAAAGACCTGGGTTGTTTTCCTTGTTTGTTCATTTATTCATTCATCCACTCCTTCAACACTTATGCACTAAAATCTTGGCCAGGGACTAAAAATGAAATTAGCTGGGTATTGGCCAACTTAAACTGGATAATTGGTAATGGAAAGAGAGCTTCATAAAGAGACTGTTTTCAAAGGTGAGGGCAGAGTGTAGGAAAACAAGAGCTAGTGCAGAAACTTGGTATTAGTAGCCTAAGGATGACAGTGTCAACCCAGGCTGAGGGGATCAGGAGAGGAAATTTCCAGAATCCTGAAGCAGAGAGTCAGGTGAAGTCAGCTGTGACCTACCTATGATTGAGGGTCTCATCTAGCAGGTGATGTGAAAACCTTGACCTATTCTCTTCTCTCCAGTGGGTGAATTCCATTGATGTAGTTAGTGTGGGTCAGCGTCATGGGGTGCAAAAGGACAGAGAAGGGTAGAGGGAGGATGTGGAAGGACAAAGAGATTTCTAGCACAGATATCAGGCATAGGCTCTGTCCTGAAGGAGCCTACCTAATAGCAGGAGAGACAGTAGTGCAAAGATTAATTACAGCATGATAAATGTGTCAATAAAGATATGAACAGATATAAGGGGACCCCAGGTGTTAGGAAAGGAGCTGTCAGGGAGCATGTTGACGGGTGTGAAGGCAGGGGAAGGAGTGCAGGGCTGGTGTGGAGAGGAAGCAACCTTTAAGCAAGCCATGTCTGAACTGAGATCTTACATGTAAATAAGAATCCACTAGGAAGAAGAGGAGGCAGGAGAAGAGTCCAGGCAGAGTGAAAGGGCTGTAGAAGCTAGAGTCTAAAACAGTGTTCAGTGTGCAGAGCGTAGGGCGAGGGAGGACGGGCTGCAGTGGAGAAGGCCCAGAGCGTGAAGAATTCTTCTTGCCCGACTAAAGAATTTGGGATTTTGTACCAGGCCAATGGTAAGTCCTTAAAATGTTTTATTATTTATTTTGGTCCCAGGGATTGAATTCAGGGGTACTTGACCACTGAGCCACATCCTCAGCCCTATTTTGTGTTTTTTGTAGAGACAGGGTCTCACTGAGTTGCTTAGCGCTTCGCCATTGCTGAGGCTGGCTTTGAACTCGCGATTCTCCTGTCTCAGCCTCCCTAAGTGCTGGGATTACAGGCATGCGCCACCACGCCTGGCCCTCAAAAAGTTTTAATCAGGGGAGTGATATGATTGCATTTATGTTTTAAAGTTGGATTGAAGAGGAAAGTGGATTAAAGGCAAGTGAATTAGAAAGAAAGTTGTTTTTGTCATCTAACGACAGATGACAGTGGCCCAAAGTAAACTAGTAAGGGATGGAAAAAAGTATCAAGAAGGTGGAACTGATGGGATTTGGGAGTTGGATATAGGAGTGAGGGAAAGTTTAGTCCTGAGGATGTGGCAATGTGGTTCACTGAGATGAGGAGCTCAAGTCTGTGTGTTTGTGTGCTAGGAGCATAGAATATCCAGGTGGAGAAAATGCAGGAGGATGCTGATGGGTGCTGCAGTTTGGGGCATATTGAGTGACAGTGCTAGTACCATACCCACGTAGATCTGGTAGTGCCTTGAACGAGCCGTTCAGAAGAGGTCGAGATGCAGCCATAGAGTACGTGAGATCAACGTGGAGAGACCTAAGGGTGAGGAGAAAAGATTGCTGAGGAACACTCAGTTTTTAAACGATGGCCAGAGGTAGAGGAACTCATAAAGGAATTGAAGGAGCAGCCTGAGAAGAATGAGGAGCACTAGGTGAGAGCAGAGTCTGAGAAACCCAAGAGCAGGCAAGAGAAGGAGTAACCAGAGCAAAGTGTAAGCAAGAGGATAAGCGATGAGTCAAGTGTGCTGCTCCTTTCTCTTTTAATCAGATAAGAAATATTTCCTGAGCATCAGCAGGATGCTTCTTATGGGCTTAAAAATTGTGCCTACCCAGATCCCAATTTATATGTTGAAGCCTGCTGTGGTTGGGACATCCCCTCTAAAACTCATGTTGAACTTGAACTGCACTGTGACGGTTTCAAGAGGTAGGACAGTTAATAGATGGTCAGGCCACGAGGGCCTGAACAGGTTAAGGCCATCATTGTGGAAGTGGGTTCTTGACAAAAAAGGGATGAGTTTAGCCCAATTTCCTCTCTCTGTTTCACTTGGGAACACCTCTGTCTAGTTTAATTCACTGTTGTTTTATCTGTTACCATAATAGGTGAATTTAAATTCTAATTAATACATCCAGAATAGGGCTAAATGTGCTCGAATCTCTGATTTGTACTTTACATGATCATAACTACCAGAGAGCCTTTTGGATGAAAGAATGGAGACTAAGAAAAAAAGCACATAAGTGGGGTGTGTTACGTGCTGGAACAATTTCGTTTAATTCTCACCAGGGCTCCATCAGGTAGGTGTGATTAGCCCTGTGTTCATGTTGAGGAGACCAGAGTTCAGAGAAATGATGTCACTCACCCAAGGGAACACAGTGAGTAGGTGAAAGAGTCAGGATTTGAATGTGGCTCAGTGGTTCTTTTTTTTAAAAAAATATTCTTTTATTAATTGTTGATGGACCTTTACTTAATTTAATTATTTGCTTATTTTAATTATTTACTTATTTAATTATTTAATTATTTACTTAATTTATTTATTTACATTCAGTGCTGAGAATCGAACCCAGTACCTCATACATGCTGGGCAAGAGCTCTACCACTGAGCCATAACCCCAGCCCTGGGTCAGTGGTTCTTAATTAGAGGCCATATACATTTGGCAACATCTGATAAATTTTTGGTTGTCACAGTGGGAGTGGTGGGGGCGGGTTAGGTATATTGCTAAACATCCAAATATGCACAGGACAGGCCCTTGTGACAAAAAATTATCCATCCCAAAATGTCAGCAGTGCTGAGGCTGGAAACGCAAGGTCTAGTCTGTGAAACACTCATCTCTTTTTATTTATTTATATTTATTTATTTTTTCAGTACTGGAGATTGCACCCAGGGATGCTCTACTACTGAGCTACACCCCAGTCCTTTTTATTTTTTTCATTTTGTGACAGCATCTTGCTAAGCTGGCCTTGAACTTGCAATCCTCTTCCTTCAGCCTCCCAGTAGCTGGAATTATAGATGTGCACCACCTTGCCCGGCTGCTCATATCTTTTTATTATACCAAATTGGGAGATGGGAATTAAAGGGGAAGGTTATGAAACAAACGATCATAGGAAAAGAATAATGTCATACAAAAATTATTTTAAGAAGCTAATCTAGAGTGGTGAGAAAGATGAGCTGGAGATGAGAGAAAGCAGAGGTAAGAAGACTATTGGAATCCGTGGACACGTCCAGGGGAGAGACAGGAAGGACCTGGAGTGGTGGGTGGTGGGGATCCATGGAGTATAGAGTAAGTGCCAGTAAGGAACTTGCTCACTGGGGGCACACGGAGAGTGGGGAGGGAGGGAGAAGTGGAGACACTATGTCAGGAATGAGTCCACTTCTCCCTGTTCAGCCCCTCCCTCCTCCCAGCCTCCTCCTTTCTCTCCTCCTTTCCCAGCCCTCCCTCTTCCTTCTCTTTCCCCACATCTCCCCTATCTGCCTCAGCTTCCCTGTCTTCCTTCCCACTATGCCTTTCTTTAACGGGTGTGCTCCGTTTTCTCCTGACCCCAGGCTGGGAGTGCAAACTCACACACCCAGTGGAAAGATCTGTTTCCTCTGCCTTGCCCACCATGACAAGAACCAGTGAGCTCCCAGAGCCGCGGGCTCCGACACATCTTTTTAATCTTGCTTCTTGCTCCATTTCCTGTTTATAAGGTGGTTTAAAACGTTGACCAGTGTCTAGGATTGTTACAAAGACAGACACACAGCTCCTGAAAGAACCTCCAGAGGATTCCTAAGGAGGGAAGAGGAAGGAAATCCTTTGTCTCACTCTTGCCGTTTTTTGCTGGAGCATTTTCCAAAGGACATTGGCATCCCAAGGGCTGTGGGGTGGCCCTCCTCCCTGTCCTTGCCCCTGTCCCAGCTGTCTGCTGCCTGCTCCAGGGCCAGGGAACCAGCATGCCAGGCCCTATGGGCAGGAGCATTCGCACTTGGCTTCTGGCTCTGCCTCCCCCCCCCTCCCCTCCCCAAGACCTGGGGAGCCCCGCTGAGAGGTTCCTGGCATCTCATGCCTTTAGAAAACTTCAGTCAAGCCAGGTGCAGTGGCACACATGTAGTCCTAGCAACTCAGGAGGTTGAGACAGGAGGATCCCAGGTTCAAGGCTAGTCTGGGCAACTTAGCAAGACCCTGTCTCAAAAAAAAAAAAAAAAAGAATTAATTAAAAGGGCTGAGGATGCAGCTCAATGGTAGCTTACTCCTGGGTTCAAGCCCCCGTACTACAAAAATAAATGAATTAATCAATTACGTTAATTAAAAAATTTTGACGTGCTGTGGCTCAATAAGGAGTCCTGCTGGTAGGAGAGGCCCCCTTGCATGCCATGGCACTCTGAATCAATGGGCATCACAGGGTGACCAGGCTAAGGAGGAGGCCAGATCAGTGTCTGCTGTCATCAGAGTGGCCAGGCCAATGTTGGTGATGATCAGGAAAGGATGAGCCAATGCCCAAGTCAGCACAGTAGGTGTAAGACTTGAAGACCACCATGGAGAAAAGAAGCATTTTTATTATTTTTTTATTTTTTTTTATTATTTTTTCCAAACCTTTTATTTTATTTATTTATGTATTTTGTATGTGGTGCTGAGGATCGAACCCAGTGCCTCACGCGTGCAAGGCAGGCGCTCTACCACTGAGCCACAACCCCAGCCCCCCCGAAAAGAAGCATTTTTAAATATATATATTTTTTAGTTGTAGATGAACACAATACCTTTGTTTATTTTATGAGGTGCTGAGGATCGTATATATGCCTCATATATGTGAGGCAAGCTCTCAACCACTGAGCCACAACCTCAGCCCAAGAAGCATATTTGAGGTAGGAATAGAAAGCAGGGTCTGAACAGGAAGGGCTGATGTTATTCCAACGATCACTGGACCACAGGCGAACATCAGGCCTAGTGACCCAGGAGAACAGAAAGCACAGGCTGTTGTAAGAGGAGGACTTGAATGGCCAAGTGTGTGTCTCCAGGAACCTGCTGCACATAGAAGGCTGATTGCTAATAAAGACCATTTAGGTGTCACTTCCTTCCTCCGTTTCTTGTGCCCTTGATTAGGTCCTCGCTATAATCCAGGGGCCCTTATTTCCACTTCCGGGAGAAGCCTCTTGGAAAAGCCTCTGACAGCAGCCCCACCTGAGGGTGCATGAGGTCAAGGTTCTCTGTGCCTTCTCTTTTTTTTCCCTATAAGAGAGGGATGGAAAGTTCTGACTTTCATTAAAGAAACAATCTTTATCCAGCAGGAGCGCAGATGTTGGAGGTCTAAGATCTCCTTTCTGGTGTCTCTGGCGCAATGACAGGGTTTTCTTCCCAAGGGAGGAGCAGCAGATGGCACACAGGCCTGCACTTAAGGATTCGGGGGGCCACCATTCACCCTGGAGCATCACCCACATCTATGATCCCAGGAGTTGCCCACAGTGCTGGCTTGCCTACAGGCCCTGCCTCATCAGGGACTCTTCCTTGGGGGTCCTCTCCTCCTTGCTATTGCTCTTTTGTGAAGGGCTGTGGGTCAGAGGAGGTGACTGTGGGCAATGGGAGCAATCAAATTGAATTGCAGGAATGAGAGAAGCCATTGCTGTGGGCAGGAGAAATTGTAGCCAAAGAAGTGCAGGTCCCAGCTTCCTTCTCTTTCCCTGTTCTCACCTCAGGCATCCAAAGGAGCTGAGGAACAGCAGAACCAGTCCACCACTAGTTCATTAGGAAGAGAAATGCCTCAACCAAAACTTCCAAGAACCAACTCAAGGATCCTTTTTCTGGCACCTTCTAAAGCATTGGTAAACTGATCTCATGATCCAAGATATCTGATGCTAAGAGTTGCAGGAAAACCAGGAGCTCACAAGGACAGTTAGGTGTGCACCTAGCATGGTGGCAGCATCGATGTCCTAAAATAGACCTTGTGGTCTCTCCAGGCTCAGGAAGAACAAGACTCCCACATAACAGTCAGTCACATGGCTGGGCAGGGCTGGGCCCCAGCCCCAGTGACTCAGCAGGGAGAGAGTTCCTGGCAAGGATCTAACTTGAGGAATATCTGAGGCCAGTGTGGAGCGTCTGGGTCTGTTTTCTCTTACACACAGTATCGGTATCAGCAATGCCCCACCTCCCTGCTTCCCCATTCATTGATAGGATTGTTGTGTTTTTCAATCTCAAGTAGAGGCTATGCAAAAGTATACTCAAGCCAAGTCCCCTGGCCCTGGGGCGACTTTCATAATAGTGCCAGACATTAAATCATTTTATGGCAGGATATCAAGGAGATCCTGAAGTCCAGTGGAAGGGGCCTCAGGTGGCTCAGGGCAGTGCCATTTACTAGCCTTGAAGAAAAATGCTTGAATATTTTTTTAAAAAATCTATATTTATACACACATGTTGGCTGAATGTTAGCCCTGCTTGTGTAGGAACTCTGGGAGTTACTTGCTTGAACATTAAAGAGATCCTATTCCTTATTTCCCAATCCCTCTATGGTTCTTTCCCCAGCATAAGTTCCAGAAGACTCTTAGACTGTGAGAAAACTCTCCGCTTTGGCCAGTGTTTCGGTCAAGGCCTCGCTTATCAGTGTCATTGTGGCTCGTTTCTAATTAGCTCAGTCTGAACTGGTGCCCTTCATACACCACATACCAGCCAAATAGAACTTCTTGCTGTTTCTTTTCAAACACACCCGCACATTCCCATCCACATGCCTTTGCTCCTGTGGTTTTCTCTGTGTGGGACGTCTTTTTCTCTTTCATCATTGGGTCCCACTCACACTCATTCTGTTCAAATGTCACCTTCCCCAGCTATGACAGTCACCAACTATTCCTCTGCTCTGAAATAATCTCCCTCTGTCCCCTGAGACCCTAAAACTTTGTAAAGCTCCTTATGCCATTTAGAATCTTATTATCGTCAGCATCAGCAGCATCAGCTGGTAGTGTTTGTTGAGGACCTACTATGTGCCATGAAAACGCTTTGTGCTTCACAACGTCATTTGCTTTTCTATTTTGTCAAATAGTCATTTATGCATGTCTTCTTTCTTTCCAGGTTGCACTAATAAAGCAAGTGGGATTTGGAATCAAACGGATTTGGGCTTGCACTCTAGTCTCATCATTGGCTGTAGGACTTTGGGCAAATTAGCCTTTCCAAGCTTTAGCTTTCTTATTGGTAAAACACAGATGATAATACTTACCTCATATGGGGTAATCAAATTACATAAAATAATAATCACCAGCATTTGTTGAAGGCATATTATGTGCTGGGCAGTGCTCTAAGTACCTTTTTCATATCATCTTATTTAATAATTTAAATCCTCTCAACAACCCCGTGAGGTAAGTAATAGTATCCTAACTTTACTGGGGGCCATCCAAGGCCAAGAAGCCAGTAAGTGGGAGAGCCAGAGGAGGAACTTTAGAATCCCTACTAACATCTTTAGAATCATTTCCAGCAGCTGCCCCCTTGGTGTGGATAATGTCCAGTATGGGATGGAGAAAGTCCGCACCACACTTAGCCCAGTAAGCATTTCATAAGTGGCCTCTGTTATTCTTAGTCCCAGTTTTCTTGTTGAGGGCTGGAGTCTGTCCTATGCTTCTCTGCTTCCCCAGCGCATCTCATAACAGTAATAGTGAGCTGTTGTTAAGCATGGTCCACACACCCGCTACTATCTCTAGAAAATGAATAAATGAGTAAGTGAACAAAAATTCTCTAACAATGGGCCAAGGTTATCTGAAAAGAGGATTGTTGGAGAGGCAGGAAGGTGATGGGGTGGAGGAGAGGCCCCAGGGAACTGACTGACCCAGTATTCATCAGTACTTTCATTAATGACTTGAAAGATGGGATGAGGAGTGTGCTAATCAAATTGGTGAAGCCTGGGAGGCGAATGGGAAGCTGAACGCTCGGGAGGCAGGCTGGAGCTTGCAGACAGTCCTTGACAAATTAGAGAAATAAACAGAGTCAATAAACAGAGCTTCAGGAGCTGCAGACTTCAAGTGGCTCCAAGGGAGCAGCTGCTGCTGATAGCTCTGCCAGGGAAGCCTTTGACCCACTTTGCTTTGGGCTTCTTCACCTGGCTTGAAGGCATCTTTGGACCGAGACCGGATGAGAGGAATGCAGGTAAGGGAGTGATTCAGGCCTGGAAGCCTCATGATGAAGTCCTCACGTGTCTCCATGGAGAGGAAGAGCTGGCTTCTCAGTCTCCCTCAAAGATTCCACACTCAGTAAAACATGAAGTTACCCCCTGATTCCCACCCCTACCCAAAGGTGCTGTCCTTTTCCATTTTCCTCCACGTTCTCCTCGTTGATTTCTTTTCCCATTTGAGGCTGCCCTGCAGGGTATTCCAGCCTCAGTTTTCCTTAGGAAGATGTACTGGGTGTGGAAAGAGGTAAAATGAGGCCATGGTATCTGGTGGAGAAGCCCCACAACGTTCTGCCAGCCATGAGGAAGCGGACCAAGTCTGAATGAACTGGTGTTTACAGAAATGAATGGGCTGGAGTTGGGGCTCAGTGGGAGAGCGCTTGCCTGGCAAGTGTGAGGCAGTGGGTTCCATCCTCAGCACCACATAAAAATAAGATTAAGACATTATGTCAACCTACAACTAAAATTTATAATTTTTTTTTTAAAGAAACGAATGGGCTTTGGAGTCTCAGCTCATCCTTGTGTCAGACAAGGACTTAATTTCTTTGGGACAAGCTTCTTTGATTACAAATTATTGACAGTCACTTGATTTATCTTAGTCAAAATGGAGTATTTAATTGGAAGAATAAGAAAGGGTCTCATAAAACCTGAGAGCTGGAGACTCAGGTAGGCCTTGAAGGACAAGGCCTGGTGGGAGCCTCTGTGGATCAAGGTTTCCTTGGCCATTTCTCGAGTTGTTGAGTTATCTGTGATTTTTAGCACACTTGGAGTCTTTTCCCTCAACTGGTCTAGGGTGTTCTGGTCCCACTTTATGGAGAGCCTCCCAGTGAGGACACATGTCTCTGTATCTGAATCTCCATCTCTGGGAAAAAGAAACTGACCAGCCCTGCTGGGGTCTGGTTCCTACTTTGACTCAATCTGCTAGCACTGGCCTGAGGAGGGGAAGGCAGAATATACTGGATACCAATGTGCCAGCCAGAGCCCACCTTTGTGCATAGGTGAGAGTTTCTCAAAAAGAGAAAATCACTCCATTCGTTTTTAAATGCCATCTCCAAGTTTCAATTTATCAGGTCAAAATGGGAATAATATTACCTACCTCATAAGGGATTAAATAAGAACTCTGCATGAAGTGCTTAGCATTGTGGCCAACACATGGCAAGTGCTGCCATTTGTTGAATAATTGCTATTATTCAAGTTAAGTTTCACTGAGTTGGTAGGAAGATCCCTGAGGTGGGGTGGGCTTGGGCGGGGAAGGAAACTCAGAAGGAACAATCTAAAGGGGTGAGAGTACTGGGAATATGGCTCCATTCATTGATTTATCTAAGGAGATAGGGCTGTCAACAATTGGAGGCGTGGATGCTCAGATGTTATTACTCTCAGGAGGCCTGACTCCTAATTTCCAGCTGGAAAGAAAGTCACTGCTACCACGTCATGGGTACCTTAACCATCCTTTCATTCATCCTTTCTTTAGTTGAGTACAAACTATGTGCGAGATACTGCTCTAGTGCTGGAGATTTAGCAATATTTGCATTCTGGTGGGAAAGAAAAACAATAAATAAGACAAATAAAACATAATGAAAAGTGATAAGCCCAGTGCACTGGCACACGCCAATAATCCTAGCGGCTCGGGAGGCTGAGGCAGGAGGATTGCGAGTTCAAAGTCAGCCTCAGCAAAAGCGAGGCGCTAAGCATCTCAGTGAGACCCTGCCTCTAAATAAAATACAAAATAGGGCTGGGGATGTGGCTCACTGGTTGGGTGCCCGAGTTCAATCCGCAGTACCTCCCCCCCCCCACCAAGGGCTAAATGCTAAGAAGAAATAAAGTAGGGAGCTATATATATGAAATGTCACAGGTGGAGGAAGTGGTGGAGTCAAGAGGGCCTAAGAAGATGTCTCGTTTGTTTGTTTTGGTGGAGCTGAGGATTGAACATAGGGATGCTCTACCACTGAGCAACATCCTCAGCCCTTTTTATGTTTAAATTTTGAGATAGAGTCTTCCCTAAGTTTCCCAGTCTGGCCTAGAACATGCAATCCTCCTGCCTTAGCCTCCCAAGTTGCTGGGGTAAGAGGCGTGTGCCACCATGCCTGGCAGATCATATCTTTTGATTAAAGACCTTAGGAAAAAAGTTATAAAACTAGCCATGTTGGGGCTGGGGTTATGGTGCAGTGGTAGCGTGCTCGCCTAGCACGTGTGAGGCACTGGGTTCAATCCTCAGCACCACATAAAAATAAAATAAAGATATTCTGTCCACCTACAACTAAAAAAATAAATATTTTAAAAAAAAAAAACTAGCCATGTTATGAGGGAGGAGGGCAGAAGATTCTGAATAAGGGGAATAGCCAGTGTCAAGGCCCTGAGGTGGGAGGCAGCCTGGCATCATCAAGGAATCTCAGGGAGGCCAGTGTTGCTGTAGCAGATGGAGAGTGACAGGTAATGAAATCAGAGTGTCATAGGACCAAATTCTGTTGTACTCTGTAGTTCATAGTAAGGAATTTAGCTTTCACTCTGAGTGTGAGAGAAGTGATTGGAGGGTTTTAAATGGAGGAGTGACGTGATCTGAATCGAGTTTTGGTAGGGTCACATTAGAATAGACTGCAAGAGTCAAGGATGAAAGTGAGTCTAGGGCTGGGATTGTAGCTCAGCGGTAGGGCGCTTGCCTCGCATGCGTGAGGCCCTGGGTTCGATCCTCGGCACCACATACAAAGCAATAAAATAAAGACATTGTGTCCATCTACAGCTAAAAAAATATTTAAAAAAAATAAATAAATAAAAAAAAAAAAAAAAAAAGAAAGTGAGTCTAGTTGGAGAATGGAATTGCTAGGGAGCTAGAATTCATGTCTTTGACCTGAGTGGTGATAGTAGGAGTGGAGAGAATGGTCAAGTTCTAGGCATATTTTGAAAGTAGCACTGATGGAATTTGCTCACTTCCGGCTTTGCCCTGCTAGCAGCGATGTAAGTACCAACTGCAGGCCCTCAAAGTAGAGCTTGGTACGGGTCTATCTTCACGCCAACCAATCAGTCCAAAATATGTCTCTGTCAAATATGCTCAGGGGTTGCTCCATTTTTATGGAGACCCAAGGATTAGAAGATTGCCTGGGGTCACAGCTGTGACTATGGGGGATGGGGGTTAGGGGGGGTGGGGGTGGGGGGGTGGGGGGGTGTCAGGAAGCTCTGTATTCAGTTCTTTAGAAAAGAAGCATGAGGGATTTTTATTGTGGCTTCAAGTCTCTTTCAATTTAGTCACCTGGCAGTGAAGTCCAAAAGTCACTTCTTGTTTCCCTTATTAGTTTTTTTTGTTTTGTTTTGTTTTTTTGGTACCGGGAATTGAACTCAGGGGCACTCGACCACTGAGCCACATCCCCAGCCCTATGTTGTGTTTTATGTAGAGACAGGGTCTCACTGAGTTGCTTAGTGCCTCGCTGTTGCTGAGGCTGGCTTTGGACTCGGGATTCTCCTGTCTCAGCCTCCCTAAGTGCTGGGATTACAGGCTTGCGCCACTGCGCCCGGCTTTCCCTTATTAGTTTTGAGGTACAAACTTAAGGGTCTCAGGATTGAGCTGCCAACTCAGATGTGTGGAAGGATTGGGGCCATTGAAAAGTATTAAACTCACAGAGTCCCAGCCCTGTCCCTATGGGCCTTACACTGCTTTCAAGGGGGACAATTAGATCAGCTCCTTTCCAGCTCTAAAGCCTGTGAAATTTGACCCATAAAATGCTGTTTATTTATTTATTTATTTTTGGTCTGAGATATTTCTTTCTCTGGGCTTTGGCTTATTTGGAGTCCTCATTCTTTTAAGTTGCGCCTCCTATAAATCAAGAGAGATAAGTGAATTGCAGTTTTCCAAGATGGCATGATGATAGAGGATGGCTTTGAGCTAGACTTCCAGGCCAGGTCTTGGAAACTCATCACTGTGTGGCCAGTGGGCCTCACCTCTGATCCTGACCAGAGTTCCTGTCTCTGAGGCAAGCAGGAGTGAGTCAGCAGAATTATGGGGCCAGGGAAGGTGACACCTACAGAATCTGATTTCTTTGTTCCCAATTGTCTGTACTCTCACTTTTCTTTATGAGCTGTCTCTTCAGAAAATAAATGCAACTTCTCTATCAGCTCTAGGACTATTATGTGTGATAAAGACAAAGGTGACTTTTACTAGGGACGAAGTGGGATGTCCACGGTTGGGGTGTTACTTGGTCACCCCTCCCTCACTAGCTCCATTTGGGCCATCGGCCTTGTGGGAGGGGGTGTGGAGAAAGAATCTGAGCTCTCCTCGCTGTGGATTGGGAATTTCTCTTCCGTGGTAACACAGGTCCTAGCAGCCATCTTGAAACCAGCCTTGGAGCCGCTCCTTCAAGCCAACGATGTGAATGCACAAATTCTCACTCCAGTCCTCCTGCACTGGATACCAAGACCCCTAAGACCATATTTCCTGAAAGGCTTTTGTGCAAGAGACACTGGTTTCCTTGGTACTCTGGATGGGGTTATCAGAGGAGGAGGAGACACACCACACAGTGGTTTTTCCCAACTGAGACTTAATGTGGTCAGAATTAGAGCCTGGATTTAGAGATTACTAAAGGATTTTTGCTTTTGGGTGCAAAATCTGTGTGTTTAGATGAAAAGGAGATGGGTAAAACAGAGTGAGCACTGGCAACCCAGGAAAAGCTGGGCTTTCATTGGGGCAACTTGGGAGCAGTCTGCTCTCACCTTCAGGTTCATGCAGAAGTGGGTGATGGGGAGGTAAGTAGCTCTGGTATTCAACTGCCTCTTTCCCATGATCTTTGTTATAGTAACCTTCCTCTTGCCTATTAAATGTTGAGAGGCCATTGGGTTATGAGCACTATTATTCACCTATCATCAAGGATGCAAGAGCAAACAAGACCTATGGTCTCTGTCCCTGAGGCACTCCTGTCTAAAGGGGGTACAAACGTGAACTAGTATCTACATGCTCAATAATACTTTCCCAAATGCTAGAGACTACTTAAAACAAAACTCAGGCTGGCTAATCTTAGAATAAATTAGGGTTTTTTCCATATTTTTTATTCACTCTTTTTAGATGTACATGAGTAGAATGTATTCTGACATATTATATGTACATGAAGTATAACTTAATCTAATTAAGATCCCATCCTTGTGGTTGAACATGATATGGAATTTCATTGGCTGTGTATTCATGTAAGAACATAGGAAAATAACGTCCAATGCATTCTACTGTCTTTCCTCTCTCCCTTCCCTTCATTCCCCTTGGTTTAATCCAGTGAACTTCTATCCCCGCAATCTTGTTATGTGTTAGCACCCACATATCACAGAGAACATTTGTCCTTTGGATTTTGGGGATTGGTTTATTTCACTTAGCATGGTAGTCTCCAGTTCCATCCAGAAAATGAATCAGAAAATGCCATAATTTCTTTTTTATGGCTGAGTAATATTCCATTGTGTATATATACCACATTTTCTTTATCCGTTTATCTTTTGAAGGGCCCTAGATTGGTTCCATAGCTTAGCTATTGTGAATTTAGCTACATTGATGTGGCCAAGTCACTATAGTATGCTGATTTTAAATCCTGTGGATATATGCCAAGGAGTGGGATAACTAGGTCAAATGGTAGTTCCGTTCCAACTTTTCTGAGGAAACTTCATACTGCTTTTCAGAGTGTTGCACCAATTTGTAGTCCCACCAGTGATAGGAGTGTACCTTTCCCCCACATCCTCACCAACATTGATTATTACTTAAATTCTTGATAAATGCCATTCTGAATGGAGTGAAATGAAATTTCAGTGTATTTTTAATTTGCATTTCTCTAATAGCTAGAGATGTTGAACTTTTTAAAATATATTTGTTGACCATTCATATTTCTTCTTCTGTGAAATGCCTGTTCAGTTCCTTTGCCATTTACTGATTGAGTTACTTGGTTTTTGGTGTTAAGTTTTTTGAGTTCTTTATATATCCTGGAGATTAGTGCTCTCTCTGAGGTACAGGTAGCAAAGATTTTTTTCCTGTTCTGTAGGCTGCCTGTTCACATTCTTGATGGTTTCCTTTGCTGTGAAGAAGCTTTTTAGTTTGTTTCCATCCATTTATTGATTCTTGATTTTACTTCTTGCAAATAAGTTAAGTCTTATCCAGTTCACCGACCCTGTGTTTTGTGAACGAGAACCTCTCTTTCATTTTTCTAGCAAGATGGCATACTGGCTAAAAGACTCGGCTTCAACAGTTGACCCATGTTCTTATCTCACACTTGCCCATGTAGAAGTTCACAGTTTTCCTGTTGAATGTCCATGTTAACACCTCTACCCAGCTATCAGTCTCCTGTCAGTGAGTCTCACCTCTGAGCTTGAGTAGAAGTGCTTTGCTCTTAGGAATAGACACTCACCAGTCAAATGGTTCTGGTGCCGCCCCAAGAGGTAATGATAAGGAACTATTGGGCCCTCATTCCTTGGCCCACACTCATGATCACAACTTCCCAGGGTATTCCAAGTTTCCCATTCCTCACTCTTCTACGTTATCCTGTCCTGTCCTGTCCTATCCTTTCCTATCCTATCCTATCCTTACTTCCCTTCAGCAGTGCAAAGGCATCAACCAATTCTATACCTTGTTAGCTGTGCAAACTGTACCCCAGAGCTGATCTGGCTACTAGTGTGTTCTTGTTTGCTCACTCTCAGAAGAGCAGCCACAGCTCCCCATAGCTTAGAGTAGTGAAGGGGTTGGAGACTAGCCAAGAAAAATGATCTGCAGAGAGAAAGGGTGGAGTTTTCAGATCACACACTAGACTAACGTGTAGCCTTCCCATCAAAAGCTCTAGGTTCTAGTTCCCATTCCTGACAGAGCTCCAGAGGTCAGAGGCCAGACCCCAATGGCTACACAGCAATTCCAGAAGGAGAAACTATGTATAGGTCTGAATAGGCAGATGAGCCCGTGGGTGGGTAGAGGTAACTCCAATGTGTTCCCTTGTAACGAGTGCCTTTTGGTTGGAAATCACAGATTTCCTCTTTAAGTGGCACCTGGTAGAGTTATTATTTTTACTTTAAAAATACCTAATTAAAGGCAAAATCAACTCCTATGGCTAGGAGAGGAGAGAAGGCTCTCTACACTAAGTATATATTTAAAAAAAAAACCAACCTAACAGTTTTTAGAGTTGGATTAAAGGCAGGAAGAGAGACCAGAGCTTTTGCAGGGAGTTCTCCCTTTAGGTTCCCAGTGAACCTAAATAAATGTACCCCTTTCCTCTTCATTGTTTCATCAGCATTTATTGAGGAACTACCCCATATAAGAATAGGTCCTTCTGCCTGTAATATCCATCTCCCCCACCCCCTTTTATTTTGTGGTACTATAGATTGAACCCAGGGCCTCACACATGCTAGGAAAAAGCTTTAACAATGAGCTACATCTCCAGCCCTTTTTAAAATTCTATTTGTGATCCTCCTTCTAGAGCCTTCAGATTAGCTGGGAATGTAGGCATGTACCACCACCATGCCCAACTCCCCTTCCCTTTAATACCAGGCCACAACTCCCTGCGACTTTCCTCCTTTGGTTAGTGATAATACTTTAAATGCAAACTCCTTAAAAATCCTCACACATGGAGGCACTAATAAGTGTCCGATTTTCCTTGGAAGTCACTTTTGTTGTAGAAGGGAAGCCCAGGTGGAGAACGAAGGAAGGAAGAGGCTCCTGTGGTGAGTGGAGTGGGGGCTACAGGAGGTCCCAGGGATGATGGCCCTGAGGTTCAGGAAGGGGAGGCTAGGAATCTCAGAGATCAATTCAGCTAACTTCTCAAGTACTGAAAATGCATGAAGTTGAAGCCTGGCTTGCATCCTGCATGTTCAGTACCTAATGCAGTTTTGTTCCAGGCTAAGGAGAGGTAGAAAGTAGCCAGAGTAGTTAAGACCAGGTACAACTGAGGCCGAGAAGAGGATGTGAGAGCCCTTGACATTCCAGGACACAACTTTGCACTTCATACTGGGTGTTGGATTAGGACCGCTAGGGTTCACACCTTGGTATTTCTACTTAGTTGTGTGACTTTGGGTAATTTACTTAACTCCGTGGGTTTCCAGTTCCTCATCAGTAGCATGGAGGTGAAAATAATAGCTATCTCATAAGGTGACATTTACAAACCAAATAGAGCAAAACATAGCTTTGGCACATGGTCATTGTAGATGTTTCCGATTATATGACTGGATTATTCTGGAGGGAGGAAAATAAAGAAGTAAATGGCAGGGTTAGGGGCCTGGATTATAAGGGGTGGGTTAGGGTTGTGCAAAGAAGACTTAGAGGTTAGGAGGGCTGGAGGTGGAGCTGGTATGTAAAAGTCCCTTCTCTGGTTCCCAAGATGTTTGAAATGGTGAAGTACCCCGAAGTCTCAGTGACACTTAAGAATACTGTAGTTTATTTATAAACAACATGTAGCTAGATAAAGATATGGTCAGAGGAGTGTCTGGATACAGGACTGGAAATGAGCTGACTCTGCAGGCTGTCTGCCTGTGCTCGGGAGTCAGGCCACTTGGTACCCTCCTATTCAGAGTGTGGTCCACAGACCAGCTGCATAGTATCACCTGGGATCTTGTTAGACAGAATCTTGGGCCCTGCTGCAGACATACTGAATCAAAATCTACATTTTAACAAGATCCCCAGGTGATTCATGGGTACATTAAAGTGTTGAGAAGAGGGGAATGTGAAAACTGCTGAGGTTTTTAGACTCTTTATAGCAGGACAGAATACTATCAGGTGATGGAAAGAACCTGATTACATTCTAATTTTAATGAACTTTATCCTTTAGTGGGCTTATCTTTGAATAAAGTCTTTTATATAGACCAATAGCAGGAGGAAACCACATCATCAATAGGCCTTTGATGTATCGAATGTCCCTGGCCTTGTAACACCAGTAATATTCATCATAAGTTTTGATCACCCGACATAGTTCCTACATTAGTAGGTCCAGTAGACATTCCCTAATGCATAACTTCTATTAATAATTTTACTTAAAATTCCCTATTGCCACCTGCAAGGGGATGCAGGAAATCAATTCAAGCAAACACCAGCAGTCCTGAGTGGCGAGGAAAGGTCTCTGTGCATTGAGCACCAGGACGACTGGGAATCAGGTTAAGAAGGCTTTTACTGTGTCCATCAGGCTTGTTGGACCTTTTACTGGTCTGTGCCTCAGTCTCTCATCTGCAAAGTGAGCAACATGATTGACAAAGGGTTTTGGCTTTTGGAACACACTCTCAGTTCTCAGACCTTGGGTTCTTTTAATTAGAAGCTTATGTAAATCTGGGCAGGTGTAGGGTTAAACACAGGTGAGGACAGTGGGGCATAACGACTTAAAAAGGTAGCCATGGTTGCAAGGAGTGGAGGGGAATAGAGAAAGCTGAAGAATTTTGCCTTTCTGCATGTTCAATGCCAGCTCTGATGGCACCTTAAATCACCTCATGAGCATCTGCAGATGAAGTATCAATACCTTGCTTACTGACATTGTGCCCAAGGGGCTACTGACATGCTTTAACAATCTCTTCATTTCCTACAATAGACGTTTCCATTAAGTGCCAGTCTACCATGAACTTGTAACCATGCCTGATGGTCAGATACTATTGTCTTTATCTCCATCCCTTTATCCTCAGGCACATTAATTCATGCAAATAGATGCCTGGACCAAGAAGGACCAATTCTGCTTGGGGTTAGCTAGTATATCTTAACACACATTTTTTGAATATTGAAACTAAGCCAAGGACTGTGCCACAAGCCTATAGTGCCAGCTCCTGAAATAGGAGGATTGCTTGAACCTAGGAGTTCAAGACTAGCCTGGGCCACTTAGTGATGACTCATCTCAAAACAAATAAAACTACAAGAGATCTTAAAATAGTTCAGTGATTCCCAAATATCAGTTTAAGAACAAGGATCAGAATTTCAGCTTCTAAAAAAAAGTAGTTTCCTGGATCTATAGTCTTTAAAATGCTTTCTGGGTGACTCTGATACCCTGACAGATTTATGACTCACCTTCACCCATTTCTAGGTAAAATAAAGGAAGG
Organism: Xerus rutilus; assembly: GCA_028644305.1. Taxonomy (NCBI): domain Eukaryota; kingdom Metazoa; phylum Chordata; class Mammalia; order Rodentia; family Sciuridae; genus Xerus; species Xerus rutilus. The sequence continues at coordinate 28,117,536 of CM053401.1, forward strand.
TGAATGAAGTCTGCCACAAGCTCAGGATCCCACAATTTAAGATGGCAGATCCAGGTTGAGGTTTGCTGTCAGAATAAACCTACATTGGAAAGCCCATGTTTGTATCAAAGAAATGTTATAGGTAATGCTAGATCAAAAGTAATCAAAATAAGCCGGGCACAGTGGTGCATGCCTGTAATCCCAGCAATTTGGGAGGCTGAGGTAAGAGGATCACAAATTTGAGATCAGACTCAGCAACTTAGCAAGGCCCTAAGTAATTTAGTGAGATCCTGTCTCAAAATTAAAAATCAAAAGGGCTGGGGTTGTGGCTCAGTAGCAACTCACCCCTGGGTTCAATCCCCAGTACCAAAAAAAAGTAATGCACAACAAAGATTTAAGGAACATTTCAATAAAGTGGCCTTTACTTTGAGTTCTTCCCTGAAAGATTGAAAGAACCAACATTTTCCAAACACCCTCTTCCACTCTTACCTCCGTTCCTGAACTCAGCCTGTACCCATAGCCTGGTTGCTTTGAGGTCAGGGTGAGGGAAGGGACTAAATGCGCTCTATGATTTCGCAATTTCAGTAGCTTCTAAATCTAGAAAAATAGTTTTCCTCATGAGCTGCCAGACCCCATTAAGGAGTTAGCAAAACAACCAAACAAAACAAAACATAAAACCAGACCAAACAATAGCTTTAGCTCAAGATTCCTCAGATGACCTTGGAAACCTTCAAGGCCCTCTCCTGCTGGTGACTGACCAGACCTCTGTTCTTCCTCTTGGGGCGTTTTCCTCCCTCCACATGAATTCTCACTTTTATGTGTGTGATTCTTAGACTTTTGTCTGAGTCCTGCGTTCTCTCCAGCATACATTCCCCTAGAGTCCTCACCTCCCTCTTTCAATGTGCTGGTGATCAGGACACAATACCCCAAAATATGACAGTAGACCAGATCATGCTACCCCAGAATATACCTCTTTGACATATTGATTTTTAGCTAGTTATTTTGAGAAACTGCAGATGCAAGGTAGCTCTGAACAGCTGCCCTTTTGTAAAACGATTTTACATCTCTAAAGGAAATTTTCATTAAATGAGAGTACCTATACCAGGAAGAGTCTGCTCCTAGACATTTATCACTCTTACTTGCCTAATGAAGTGACATTTACTCACCCTACTCCATAATTTGCCTCCAGTGCCCTACAGAAGCCCCAAGTCCCTGTTCCTTTCGGTCGCTCAGGATGCTATGTAAGTTTCAATGATCTAGCTCTTGGAGTCTCATATTTTTTGTGGAACTTTTGTGCCTAAGTAGATAATTAAAATGACTTTTCTCATGTTAATTTCCCTTATGTCAATTTAGTTCATAGCTCAGCCAAAGAAGCTAGAAGGGTGGAGGGAAGCCACTTCCTGGCCCCTGTAAATGAATCCTGATCAGAACTCGGTTCCCTCCATCAATGCAGATCATCTACTTGTCCTAGCTTTTGGTGGGTGCTTCCTAACAGCTCTCACCTGCTAAACTGGAAAATTGAAAGGAGGATTCTAGTTAAGTAAACTGGGACTCCATCTTTTCTTGTCGTATGTCTGATTAAGACACAAAGAATTATTACTAAATCTGGAGATGGTGCGAAGCCGAGGAAATGAGCAGATATGAATGGTGGAATCAGGACCAAAGTGCTCACCACAGACCATAAAGAAAGACTGACATTAAGGGTAAATTTAATATTGATTTAATAGGAATAAAATTTTGCATTAAGATATAGACGTTATAATACTATATCATTCCATTTATATGAATTTTGAAAACAATTTTTGTTTTTGCAGAACTAATCTATGGGGCTAAAAATCAGAATTGAGTTGTTTTTAGGGGCTTTGGTAGGAGATCAATTGGGATGACAGTATGAGAGAATTTTCCAGGGTGACAGTGATGTTCTACCTCATGATTGGTGTGTTGGTGCAGGAGTACATTCACTTAACCCTGAGATCTATGTATTTATAGTATAGTTGTTTCCTCTTATTCAGGGCATATGTTCCAAGACCCTCAGCAGATGCCTGAAATTGCAGATAGTACTGAACCCTACATAACTATGTTTTTTTTCCTGTATGTACATACCTATGATAAAGTTTAATTTATAAATTAGGCACAGAAAGAGATCAGCAACAATAGCCAATTATAAAATAGAAGAATTATTATAATATGCTATAATAAAATTATGTGCATATGGCCTCTCTTAAAATATCCTACTGTAGGGGCTGGGATTGTAGCTCAGTGGTAGAGCGCTTGCCTCGCATGCGTGAGGCCCTGGGTTCGATCCTCGGCACCACATACAAAGCAATGAAATAAAGACATTGTGTCTGTCTATAACTAAAAAAATATTTAAAAAAAAATATCCTACTGTACTTAGACTTTTTTGCTTAAAGGAAGCACTTTATGGTTTCTCTTTGGCAAATGCCAATTGTTAACATCACTACTGTTGTACTTTGGGACCATTGTTAATAAAATAAAGGCTTCTTGCATGTAAGCACTGTGATACCATGATAGTTGACCTGAGAACCGAGATAGGTACTAATGAATAACGGCCAGGAAGTGTATACAGTGTGGATACACTAGACAAAGGGATGATTCACATCTTGGGTAGATGGGAACAGAACTGTGTGAGATTTTGTCACACTACTCAGAACAATACATAATTTAAAACTTATAAATTGTTCATTTTGGGAATTTTCCATTTAATATTTTCAGACCACAGTTGATCACAGGTAACTGAAATAGCAGAGATTGAAATTGTGCATGGTCATGTACAACCACAAAAATGGGAAGTTAGACTCCACGTATGTATGATATGTCAAAATACATTCTATTTTCATGTAACTAAAAAGAACAAATAAAAAATTTAAAAAAAAAAGAAATTGTGGTTGGCGATGGTGTTGGTGGAGAACTAATATACATAATTATCACTCAATAATATAACATAAAAAATTTTAAGTCAGTGGTGTATCTAGAAGATAGGGTTGTATATGCTCACTGTGAAATGATCTGGTAAAAAAAAAAATTTAAAAGCTAGGTACCTGTACAGTCCAAAGGGAGAGAGAGGATGAAGGTCTTTGTATGGTTCCAATGTGCCACATTGCAGGAGGGACAGTAAGAGACTGAAAAAGAAGACTCAGAGCTAGGAAACCTGTTAGAAGCAGAAAAGTAGAAGAAACAAAGGACATACAGGCTGGGAAAACAGATCAGAAAGAGAGCTCAGATGGCTGTCTTTAAATATTTGCAACAATGTTGTGCTGGAGAGAAGATGATCTTGCTCTAGACAGGTCAAAGGCAGGTTGTGAATAGAAGCTACTGAAAGACGGATTCCAGCCAAGTGTAAGAGAGTCCATTCCAATAAGTGGAACTACCTAAAAACGGAATGAGCTGTCTTGGACATAGGACTCTCTGGAAGTAGTCAGGGGGCAGCTAGAGAACCAACTGTTATGGCTATCTCAAGGTTCCAATGTGGAGAGCTATGGTTTCCTGAGAGTCCACTATGGGCCATGCACTCTGCTAAAACTGTGAGACAAAATGAATGATATCATCATTACTATTATTGTTCAGTAATTAGCTTGTACTTAAAGAATGTTTACTTTGTTCCAGATACCATCCAAACATTTACATACATGACCACATTTCATCCTTGTGGTAATACTCAGAGAATGCCACTATTATAATCCCCATTTCTCTAAACAAGACAAAAAACATATAGTGTTGAAATTTAAAGTAGAGCGCTGATAAAGGGTGTGTGGGCCAGCATGGGGCCATGAGGGAGGCCCACAGAGCACAGCTCACCTCCTGGGGAACAATCTTCACTCTGCCTTGACGCAGTGGCAGTTGCTACAGGAGAGTTCAGGGGTGGGGCAGGAGCAGGATTAAAAGAACCAGGAAGGCTCCACCAATTGGGTGACTTGTTCCGTCCTCATAGGATCTTCCTCTAAGGGCTACAACTTTGCATTCCAGGATGGCATTCACTTGCCAAATGTAACTGCAGCGCAATTCCTATGTGGCTGATCCGAATGGAGATGTGCTGTACGTGTGAATCACACACTGCATTATGAAAAAAAAGAAGGTAGGACATCGAGTTAGTAGTTTTTATGTGGATTATATTTTTGCTAAAATGGTAACAGTTTAGATACACTGGTTTTAATATGATACAGGGTGCCCATTTATAATGTACATTTAATTTAATGTGATACAGGGTATCCATTGGTAATGTACATTTCAATGACTTTTAATATATTCACAATTGTGCATCGGTCATCACAGTCATTTTTCATTACCTCAACAAGAAACCCTTGCACCCCTTAGCCATCACTTCTCATTCCTTCCATCTCTTTGAACCCTTTCTCCAGGCCTCTTCCTTCATCTACTTTCTATCTCTATAATTTACCTACTTTGGAAATTTTATATAAGTGGAATCATGCCATAAGTGATACTTTGTGACTGGCTTCTTTCACTTAGCATAATGTTTTCAAGGTTGGTTTGTAGCATGCACTGGTACCTAATTTCTTTTTATTGTGAATAATGTGTGGATATACCATAATTTATTTATCCATTCAGCATTAGGTGGGCATTCAGGTTATTTCCACTTTTTGACCATTGTGAACAATATTGCTATGAACAATGTTGCTATATGAGTGGTATTTCTTCTTTTTCTCCTCTTTTTTTTTTTTTTCTCTGTATTGGGGGTTGAACCCAGGGCCTTGTGAGTGCTACGCAAGTGCTCAACCACTGAGCTCTAATCCCTAACTCTATTTATTCTTTGAATCAGGGTCTTGCTAAATTGCCCAGGCTGCCCTCAAATGTATAATCTTCCTGCCCCAGCCTCCTGAGTAGCTGGGATTGCGGGCGTGTACAACCGCACCCAGCTTAGTGTGTAGGTTTTTGTGTGGACATATGGATTTGGGTTCTTCGGCTTATACTTAGGAGTAGAATGCTGGGTCATAGGGTTACTCTATGATTAACTGTTTGAGGAACTGCCAAACTTTTTTTCCAACAGCTGCTGGACCATATTGTGTTACCAGCAGCAGTGTATGAGGGCTTCAATTCCTCTACATCTTCAACAACCCTTGTCATCTGTCTATCTGATGATAGCAATCCTAATGGCTATGAGGTGGTGTTTCATCATAGTTTTGATTTGCATTTCTCTAATGGCCAATGATGTTGATCATCTGTTAATGTGTTTATTGGCATTCGCATATCTTCTTTGGAGAACTGTCTGTTCAGACTCTTTGCCTGTTTTTAAACTGGATTGTCTTTTTATTATTGCGTTATAATAGTTCTTTATGCTTTTAGACACAGTCTTTTATTAGTTATATAATTGAATTGCAATTTGTTTTTCATTCTTTGGGTTGTCATTTCTTGAAAGTGTCCTTTGAAGCACATTTTTAATTTTAATGTATATAAAGATCAATCTGTCATTTTCTTTTATTGGTAGTGCTTTGATGTCATGTCTAAAAAACCATCACCAAATCCAATGTCATGAAGAAGTTTACAATTTCACCTCCTACATTTAGGGCCTTTGATACATGTTAAGTAGGTTTTTGTATGTAGTGTGAAGCAGGGGGGTCTAACTTTTCTTTTGGTACTGAGGATTGAACTGAAGGGGACATTACTACTGAACTATATCCCCAGCCTTTTTAAAAATTTTTTGGTTTTGAGACAGAGTCTTGCTAAGTTGCTGCAGGTCTCGCTAAGTTGCTGAAAGTGGCCTTGAACTTGCAATCCTCCTGCTTCAGCCTCCCAAATTGCTGGGATTACAGGTGTGCTCCCCTGTACCGGGTTCTAACTTTATATTTTGGCACATGACTATCCAGTTGCCCCAGCATCATTTATTAAAAAGATTCTTTTTTTCCCCATTGAATTGTCTTGATACTCTTGTAGAAAATCAATTTACTGTAAATGCAAAGATTTATTTTTGGACTCACATTTCTATTCTGTTGATCTACTGCTTTATGCTAGTATCCCTGTCTTGATTACTGTAGCTTTGTAAGTTTTGAAGTTTTGAAATCAGGAAGTGTGAGTCTTTTGTTCTTTTTTTGGATGTACACACAGTGTGTGTGGGTGTGTGTGTGTGTGTTTGTGTGTGTAGACATGTTGGATTCTTTTAATTTTTATATGACGTTTAGAATCAGTTTGTCAATTTCTACAAAAAAAATCAGTTTGAGTTTTAATAGAAACTATGTTAATTTGTAGATTAATTTAGGAAGTATTTGCATCTTAATAATAGTATGTCTTGCAATTACTATGAGTTATATTTCCATTTATTTACTCTTCTTTTAATCTCCTTCAACCATGTTTTGTACCCTCAAGAGCATTAGTTTTCTTCTCTCTCTTCCCCTCCCCCACCTTCCTCCCTCTCCTTCTTCCTCCTCTCCTTCTTTTTCTTTCTTTCTTTCTTTTTTGATGCTGGGGATTGAACCCAGGGGTGCTCTGCCACTGAGTTTCATCCCCAGCCCTTTTAGTTTTCATTTTGAGACAAAGTTTCACTAAGTTGCTTAGGGCCTCAAACTTGTGATCCCCCTGCCTCAAAACTCCCAAGTTGCTGGGATTATAGGCTTGTGCTACCACGCCCGGCAGTTTTATATTTCTTTTGCTAAATTTATACCTGAGTATTTTATTCTTTTTGGTTGTTTTCTTAATTTTATTTTTGTTCAGGATAATTATGACAAATAATTGCCTTGCTTATTTTTACTTTTCAAGCTATAAGTACTCGAAAATTTTAAATCACATAGGTGGTTTCCAGTATTTTTCTAATGGAGTGCATTGCTCTAAATACAGAGGCTGAGATATGAGAAAACTAAAGGGCCATAAAATGATGGGGTACAGCCAAGGTGCTCATGATCTTGTGCCTCTGGATCTACATTTGTGAAACCTGGTGTAGGATTGTCCCTGTATGAAAATCACAAATCTTAAAGCCCTTTTGATTGCATTCAGAGAAAACATGCATAGCCACTTGTCCCTATGCTAGCCTGGAGGGGGTTTAGTCAGGTAGAATGTGCAGGGTCTTAGGCAATTTCTCAGTCCTTGGGCCTAAGAAGGTAATAGAAGTGGTATTGCTTAAGCCCAGGCATAGAAAAACCAGGAAAAATACCTGAAGACAATTCATGATGAATCACACCTTTGTATGTTATATCCAGGAAAGGGAGGAACAGAATATTTTCATTGACCTTCTTCTGAAGCTTACCCATCTCTGCCTACTCTTGCTCTACCCACCTGGCTCTGCCTCTGGGAAATCTTCCCTGATCCTCCAGGATTGGTACAGATGCTCCCTTTCATCTGTGCCCATGATATTTTTTTTTTTTGGTACTGAGGATTGAACTCAGGGGTACTTGACCACTGACCCACATCCTCAGCCCTATTTTGTGTTTTATGTAGAGACAGGGTCTCACTGAGTTGCTTAGCGCCTCGCCATTGCTGAGGCTGGCTTTGAACTCGCAATTCTCCTGCCTCAGCCTCCCAAAGTGCTGGGATTACAGGTGTGTGCCACTGTGCCTGGCTCCATGATGTTTTTGTAACATTTCTTACACAGAATTGGGCCTGCCTATTTACTTTTCTTTCTCCCCTGTAGATTATAAGCCCTCAAGCACAGAAAATACTGTTAACCATTGAACCCCCAGGAAAGTGACATGTAAGATAAACTGAGTGAAGGAATAAATGAATATAATGCTCCTTCTTTCTTTAGAAGAGAATATTTTTACAGCATTTATATATATACATGTGTATATATGCATACACACACACATATATATATTTTAAGTTAGGTGCTTTATAAGTGCGTTTTGGGTTAGTGGAAAGAGTACTAAATTTAATGTCAAGAAACTGGCTTGACTTCCAGTTCTGACTCTTCTACTTACTTACAGGCTGTGTGACCTTGAATAAATCATTAGCCTTCTCTGGATTTGATCCATCATCTATAAGACAGGAGGGTGGAACTATTAAACTTCAAGCTTCCCTCCAGCCCTGAGGTTTTCTGTGAGACTTTGAAAACAGGGCAAGTCTACATTTCAAATGTAGCCTCCCTTCTAGACAAGTAATTCAACAGAAGCTGAGATCCTCAGCCTTTTTCAGCAGCCTCCGCCTCCTCTCCCTCCTCCAGGTCTTAGCAAATATTAATAGCCAAGAGCCTCGCTGAGTGTGGTTTTTAATAGAATTCAATTTCAGTCCATTTAAAGTGGGACTTTTCATGCTGACTTGGTAATTTGAACTATGCCACGCCCGATGGACTGAAGGCATTCCCCCCCACCTCTGTTGCTGCCCTGGACTGGTAGTGCAGCCATGAGAACGGGGAGGGGGGTATCTTAATCAAAGCAGCTGCAGATCAGCTCTTTGACCTCACAACCAGTCTTGTCTTTCCTGCCCTGAGGCATGTGATGACGATACCAAGGGCACTGGAAGGAGAGTGGGAAATGACCACTGTTTCCAGACAATTGCCTTCTTAGCTCAGAGACTGCTGGCCTCTGGGTGGACTGTCTGGAAGAAAGAAATCCATGTGGCTCTTTGGATGTGACGGGAGGACAGTAGGTTCTGAAAGCCATCAGAATGATTCCTATTGATGGCTGCAGAGTGTCTGTCATGCCTGGGGAGGGCCTGGGGTGGAGTGGAGGGCCTCCTCTATCCTTTACTCAACTCCCAAGCGCTTGTCCTGTTTGACCAAAGAACAATCGAAGGGCTTGTTGGGAAATCCCTTCTTCCTAGAGCGGAGGGTGCGGGGATAAGGAAGGCAAGCATTCGAGGATTAGCAGCCATGCTGTAAATAAGGAAACTGAGGCTGAGGCACTAGGGAAAGGAAATGCATATGTATCCTGTGCTTGCTCTGTAGCGGGCACTGAGCTGGGAGACAGTTACTTCTTAATCGTCTCTATATCCTTTCAAGGGATATAACATCTGCAGGTGCAGGTTAGGAAAATGAAGGTCAGAACAGTTTAGCCACTTCTCCAGGGTCACAATGACTCATAGATGGTAAATCTTGGAGTCAAACAAAGGTCCTTCCAAAGGTCATATGGTTTGAAATTTAGAGCTGAGTGCTCTAAAATGGGTCTGCTGGTCTACCTCAGCAGTGGCTCCTCAGCACGCCTGGTCATCAGAAATACTTCAGAACATTTTAGAAAGCTTTAGTATCTTGAGTATTATCCCCGTGAGGCTGATTTATTGGGATTGGCACAGAGCCTGAGATGATATATTTTTAAAAAGCCCTTGCAAGTGATTGTGATGTTTTGGAGGCACAGGGCTGGAGCACATGGCTTCTCTGCTGACCCAGGTCTCCCAGGACTTCTTCATTTCTCAGAAGCACAGACCTAGTCCAGCCCCGCATTTACCACAAGTGACATTTGCTGCTGAATCCATTATTCATCTGTGGCAGGCTCACTGCTCAGTAGCTTCTGAGTACCTGTAATGTGCCAGGCATTGGACTGGACATTCTTTTTCTTTAAAATTTTTTTTAGTTGTAGATGGACACAATACCTTTGTTTTATTCATTTATTTTTATGTGGCGCTGAGGATTGAACCCAGTGCCTCACATGTGCTAGGCAGGTGCTCTACCACTGAGCTACAAACCCAGCCCCTGGGCTAGACATCTGACTGCAGAGATGAATTGACTGCGGTTCCTGTCTTGAGGGGCATCCATATGGTGGGAGAGATGAATCTAACTAGGAAATTCCAATTATTTGAAACACATGCTGGACAGAGGTAGACTGGTGGTGTTGCTTTGGGAGGAGTGAACCCAGATCAAAACTTCCAGGAATTAGCAAGGCAAAGAAAGGGTGGAAGGGGTGAGGAATGACAATGAGGCAGAGGGAACAGTATGAAAAGTCCCACAGACTCAGGTCAATGGTTCAGGGCTATGTGATAATAAAATGCAGGGTACTTTGGAAAGAGGGCCAGGAGGTGAGTCTAGGAAAGTCAGAGGGAGCAAATACATGAAAGAAATATGTTAAGACGTTATATGTTAAGGAGTTTGGCCTTTATCCTGAAGGTGATGAGAAGCCATGAAAATTTTTAAGCTGTGGAACGACGCGATCAGATCACATTTTAGAAGGGTCACTCTGGTAGAAATGAGAGAAAAAACTGGAGGCAGGAGAAGCCAGCAACAGAGGAACAAATTAATTGCAGAATTAAGAATTTATGTATGTCAAAAAGCACCATAAACAAAATTTGAAAGCAAAGCACTTGGAAAGCATATCTGCAGCATTTCTTGACAAAAATAATATTCTTAAAATTACAAATTGATAATAAACATACCAATATCAAATAAATAGAAAATTCACAAAGAAAGAAGTACAAATGATCAATAAGCACATGAAAATGTTATTCACTAATAATCAAAGCTAAAATAAGATTGACATACTATTATTTTGCCTGTCAAATTGGTAGAGATTTGATTAGTGATAATACCCAGTGTTAGGTTGCAGGAAACAGGACACTCTGGAGACTGCAAATAGGACAGTGTTTTGGTACAAACTTTCTAGGGGGCAGTTGGCAACCTGTATCAAAATTCTTAGAAATAGCCAAGCAATTTCCTCCTTGGATATATCCTAAGGAAATAGTCATAGGTGTGTGCAAAATTTAGCTACAGGGTTGTCTGTTGCACCCTTATATACAATAAAGCCTGGGAACAAAGGAGATCTGAGTGTTGATTACAAAACGAGGGTTCATCCATACAATGAAGATACTATTGCCAAAGTTTAGAAGACATGCAAAAAAATGTTCAGGATATATTAAGTGAAATAAAAAAAGAAGCAAAAAAAAAAAGTGTGTCCAATATGCTACCACTGTGTGTGGTAAAAGAATATATATATGTATGTTCAAAAATGTGTATCTCTGAAAGGATAGTCAAGAAATCAGAGGCAAACTAGATGTTGGCAGACAGGGAAGGCAGAATTACTTTCGACTATAGAGATTTTTGTACTTTTTGAATTTTGTATCTGTGTATGTATTACCTATTCTAAAATATAAATATGCATTTTGAAAAGTAAGTTAAAGAGTATATACAGTGTGATCCAGTTTTCTTTTCATAAAAAACAAAACAACCAAAAAACCTGTGCATGTGTGTGCATACATTTATACCAAAAGGAACAAAAGATATAGTTTTTGGGTGGTAGGATTGAGTTCAATTTTGTCATTTTTTTTCTTTTTCTTTGTTTTCCCTAAATTGCCTACAATACATATGTGAGATTTTCATAATTAAACAAAAATTATAATTTTTTCCTCAAAGAGTCTATCACAAAAGTCCAGGCAGATGATGATGATACAGGTCAGATCCATGATTAGTACTGTCTATATAGTTCAATAGTGACATCTGAAAAGTGTGTAATTAAATCACAGTCCCTATTTTTAAGAGGGCTGGAGAGAAGGAAGCTGGAGAGTTAGTAAGGTTAAATGAACCCGATTTTGCTTAACAGCTCCCTGTTGGACAAATGCACAGAAAATTCAGCCCTACCACCCCAAACATCAACCAATCACTCAGACAGCTTTTCTGGGAGAGGTGGTTCAAGTTTGGGTCACAGTGAATGGAGTTCTACTAAACATGTGTATCTAAGTCACCAGACAAGCCAACGGCCTATATATACACTTGTTGTATGAGCTTCTAAGAGGTTGTCCTCACCTAGTTCTGGATTCTAAGTGTTCTCTTTGGGATGGTAACAGTCTTGTCCCTATCTATCCAGTCCTTGTCCCAATGCACACATTTAAGCAAGACTTCTCTTCCTGCTTCCATGTTGGAAATAGTTACTCAGAGTCCTTTCAGATGCACGAAGAACAAAGAAAGACCCTGCCAGTTTGAACTGGTTCTGCAGGCCACCTCTGACCTCATCTTTATCCTTCATCTCCTAACAGTTTGCCAACTCGTGAACTTGCAGGGCTGAAGGCTTGGGAATGGGGGAGATTTGTGCGTATGCTGATGCTCAGCCTGAGGGGAGTTTTGGGTTGGGGTCATGTTGAAGCCATTTTGGAGGAAGGGGATAGAGAGAAGGATGTGGTGGGGTCAGGGAACAGGGGCAGGGAATGTGGCAGCTAGAATGGCTTTTTCTTTTCCTCTTCTCCAGAGGGTGAGCTACAGTTAAGCAATTGTGGACCCCTGGATATTTCTAGCACCTTCCTGCAGCTCCCTTTGAAAGCTTTTGGGGAGCTATGTGAATATAACCTGTGTTGCTGGCTTGTGGGCTGCTGGGCAGTGATTGGATCTTGCAGTGACAGAGCCTTTGCTTAAACAAATAACCCATAATTAACTTTGCATTTCCTTTTTGTCAGTACCTATAATTGTAATCCTTTCCCAGGGCTGGGGATGGGGTGGGGACTGCTAGGTGGGTTGCTTAGATACGTGCTGGCCTCATCAATATGCAGAATGGACACTACATGAAAAAACTGCTGGATCTCAGTTGTTTTTGCTGGCCTGTCACTGCTCTGACCACTGGGGATTCTGGTCTTTTTCTGCCTTGAGTAGATACAAGAGGGGGCCCATGTACCACCATTGAAATAATGAAAACATTTCAACTTCATGCCTATGGGCCTGCTCTCAAACAGCTGTAACCCCCTGACACACTATGTACACACTCAACCAACCAAGTATAGGATAATTACCAGCTAGAGCTCTGGAGTCAGATCTGGTTCAAATCCTAGCATTTGCCCCTTAAGGCCATGCAACCTCAGGATAGTTCATTTTTTCTAGTTTTCAGTTTTCTTATCCCTCATATGGGAATAGTATCTCACAGAGTAACTATGAATGAAAAGAGATTGTCCATGTAAAGATCTGAAGATAGTGCATTTAATAAATCCTAACTATTCACATTATTGCATCTGTATACATCTTAATTTTGTACAATATTGTCTCACTAAGTGCTTTGAAAACGTTTAAGCATCGTATAAATTAAAGGTGTCATTGGTAGTAATCTCATATGCGTTTCTCAACTCTTCCAATCTCCTTGAAGACTGGGACCACATCCTGTGTCCCAGGGCATATTGCATTACGGTGAGCAAACAGCAAGCCCTCGGTAAATGTTTCTTGTTTGACTGAAGCAATGGCATAGCATATAGAGCATGGGTATCAGACTAGGCTGGGATAAAATTAGTTTAAGGCAGGAGAGTCAGTCTGCAGTTATAATTTATTCATTCAACAAATATTTGTTGAACACATTTTATGTGTTAGATATGGAGTCCAGATAATTTCATCAAAAAGAGGCTGTACAAGTTCCCACAAAGCCAAGCCCCAGGGCAGTCTCCACGATCCCAGCCCACTCTGTAAAGCACAAAGGCTGCAGTCAACACTGCACACAGCCCTGGACAAATGGCCAGTTACTTTGGGGGAAGCCCATCTTGCCTTGTACTGGTGGTAAGCAGCTCTGACGGAGCACTGGGGGAGGAAGTGGAGTGGAGGCAGGGGTGAGCAGCTTCCACCAGAATGACAGGACCTGCTGCCTGGGAATTGGCCTTTATTTACACTTAACGAGTCCACAGTGGGATCCCCCAGCCTATGCAATGCTCTTCCCCTCACACATCATCTGTCCCTCCTCTGTCACCGACATGGCCTGCCCTGCCTCAACCCTTGGCCCACTTTACCCTGCCTTTCTGCTGTCACAGCTGCCCACTGGCCGGGAGTTGGGGGAATGGTATGTGTGGTCACTTGAGGGCACTGAGAGTGGGCCTCAGTGGCATGTGAATTCTGGCAGAGAGAAGAAAGCACAAACCAAGTCAAGGGAGGGAGGGTGGCAGAGGCGAAGGTGACAGGGGGCTGGGGGACTCCAGTCACAAGTCCAGTCTTTGTGTTGGTTTCAGCTGAGCTTCTGGTGTTTGCTTCAGCCCAGGATTTGTCACAGTTGCCTTAACACGCCCTGGTCCATCAGGAGGACATAGCAGGTTCCGGACCATGGGCTCCGTGCCTGTTGCCTTCCCAGCATTCCCAGCCTGTGAGACTCCTCCCCAGCAGAAGTTAGGCCTGTCTTAGTCGCTGACCTGCCAGAGAAGAGGATGTCTCCATGTCTGGGCAGCCCACCAGGCTCCAAATGTGCACCTCACCTTCTTTTCACGTTGGGAGGAGACAGTTGAGTAGCAATGGGCGGATGAAGGGCAGCTGGAGGAAGTGGGGAAAGGGACAGAACCTAGGGTGGGGCTCTCCACCAGGGGGGTGCCTGGAAGTCCCCAGTCAGGTGTGGGTGTCTCTGGAGAGGCTTCCTAGTTACATGGCTTCTTTCTCCCTCTGGGAGCATCTGCTGAGCTTCATCTCCGTCAGCTGGATATACCGAATCACATTGGTGTCTGTGGGGAGAGAAACATACCTTAGGCAACACCCAGGAGGACAGCAACTGCACCTACACAGAATAGGGCAAAGCTGGGCCTGCAGCTCAGGGACAGGGCAGGCGATTCACTCAGCTAAAGTCCCTCTGCCTTCTCATGGTGGCGGCGGAGAGGGGAACCAGCCTTTTCTTTCACTACCTCCCCTAGCAAATGTGGACAGCTCACGGTGACCCAGGGGGACAGGCAGGAGGGAGAGGAGAGGAGAATTTCTCTTCCATTTATATGTAGCAGCAATCCCAGTCCCTCCCCAGTCAGCAGTGAGTTGCAACTCCATTTGAAGATTACCACCTTCTTTGGTCCTACTCACCTGCAAGAAACAACCTTCATTTCTGAATGCCTACTTTGTGCTGATTTTGCTTGCTAGTTTGTCGTCACTGGATTTTAATTTTTTCCCCCCCAGTACTGGAGATCAACCCAGGGCCTTGTATAAGTTAGGCAAGCACTCTACCACTAATCTACACTCTCAGTCTTTTGAAAAATTGCATTTTGAAACAGGGTCTCGCTAAGTGACCCAGCCTGGCCTCGACCTCATGATCTTCTTGCCTCAGTCTCTGGAGAAGCTGGGATTACCGGCATGTGCCTCTGGGCCCAACTCATGCCAGCTTTTAATCTCATTTAATCATCACTATACTTCTGCAAGGTTTTTTTCCTCATCCTCACTGGCAGAAGGGAAGACTGGGACCTGGAGAGATCAAGTAAGATGCCCAAGAAGACACAGTAAATAGTGTGTCTGACTCCAAAGCCTGCCTCTCCTGTGGATTAGAATACTATCCTCACAAAGTTGTCATGAGGATCAAGATAGATAAGTCTAAAAGTGCTTAATACAATGATCAAGAAATATTAGTTGAATGTGAGTTTTTTTTTTTACCTTGAAGAGTTTATAATGACTGTTTTACCATCTTAGTTTTGTCTTTATAAGTGGGGTCGGACAACTACCTCTCCACAACTGGGGCATTTCCCCTCAATTCTAGTCCTCGAATTAATGAGCAGGGCATGACATCAAACAATTGCTTAGCTGTGCATACATCAGAGCAAAATAGTTACAGGCTTACCCAGGATATCTACTTCCAGAAATAGAAATGAATACTGTATCATGCTCAAAAGTGCCAGACAGCATCCAGAACAGTACTGGCACATAGCAGGTACTCAAGAAAATTCTATTGAATGAGTCCAGTTCTTAGTCCTCAAGTTGCTTATAGTAGAGTTGCTAAAAAACATTTTATATACAGAAAACAAACCAATATCACATAGAAATAAAGAGGTATTCTTAGAAAAGCCTTCATATGGACATTTGCAAATGGATCCTAAAGTTCTTAAAGACTTCATGGAAGAAGGATTGCATTAAAAAAAAAAGTATCTTATGAACAACAATTGGCAACATCAAATCAAAGGCATTGTTTGAATGTTACCTCCTCAGAGAGGCTCTTTCTGATCACCTGATCTAAAATAGCACTTCTTTTCCTCTGCTTCGGTTTCTTCAGAGCATTTACCACTACTAAAAACTATATCATCTACTTGTCCATTTGCAAACTGTCCATCTTTCTCCACTACATTGTGAATTCTTTGAGCTGCTACTACCCTCCTCCTAGAATAGTTCCTGCCCTACTGTATGCTCTCAATAAATGTCTGTGAAATGAGTGAATGAATGAGTGATTGGGTGAGCTAATGTACATGGTCTCCATGAATGGCAGAGATCACACCAACTTGCCAACCAGATGTGAACTCCTCAGGGGTAGGGAGCATGTCTTCTCATCTCTATCCTTGGTGCCCACCAAAATGTTGGTATATGGTAAGAATTCGGCATGTTATTTAGTCAATATATGAATATAATTGGATTCTGAGTTGTCAAAGGTAGAACATTCTGTAGTCTGATTGGAGAGAGGTGCCCCTGCTCCCTGGAACCCAGACACCAGATGAATGTGTGGCTATGTGCTCTCCTCATTCCAGATCTTACCATACACCTGACCTCTGATTTGCATCTCTGCATCTCTGTCGTAGTCATCATCCCCCCCACCCCCTGCCTAGCCATAGCAGCTGTGCGCTGCACTGAGAAGGCCCCAGGAGCTTCCAGAGGAAGTTGATGGAAAGTGGTAACCACTGCCTTACCTGTTGGTTGTCGGGTTCTTGCTTCCTTCAGGTAGTAGAGTGCTTTGTCATAGTCCCCAAGGTGATAGAAGGCCACACCAGACCGGTAGAGGGCCTTGAAGTTCTCCCCTTCCTTCTTCAGGACTTTGAGGCAATACTCCTTGACTCGCTCATAGTTCACCAGCTCAGCCTGGAGCAGGCAGGCTGTGGAGGAAGGAAGGATGGGAACATGCCCTCAATGTGACGGTAGCAGTCTCCGTATCTCTCCTTAGTTCCTTCTCTCTAGAGGGGGTTAGCAGTGCTGGGCTTTCCACTGGGGGTTAAGCCATCAACGGGACAGGACCAGTTTCATCACCAACAAGCTATGTGACCTTGAGCCGGTGACAGAGCCTTGCATTATGAATTGAGTGATGTCTCCCCAAAAGACACATGGGAGTACTGACCCTTGGTACCTGAGAATGTGACCTTTTTGGGGAGATATGGTCTTTCTAGAGGTAACCAAGTTCAGAGGAGGTCATTGGGGTAGACCCTAATCCACTATGACTGGTGTCCTTATGAAAGAGGAAATCTGGACACACACACAGACATGCAGAGGAAAGACAATATGAAAAGACACAGGTAGAAGACAGCCACCTGCAGCCAAGGAATCCCTAAGGCTACCAGAAGCTAGGGATGCATGGGACAGATTTCTGTCACAGTCCTTTGAAAGAACCAGCCCACTAACACCTTGATTGTGGACTCCTAGTCCCCAGAACTGACAGAACAATTTATTTCTATTACATTATACCACCCAGCTTGTGGGAATTTGTTGGAGTAGCACTAGGAATAAGCTACTGTAGGCAATAAAAAATAGAAATAATAGCAACCACAGCTAATATTGTTGAATGCTTACCTTTTGTCACTTCTTACCTGATGGAATCCTCAGAACACTATGCTGTAGGTACTATCATTATTTCCATTTTCAAGGAAGCTGAGGCTCAGAGAGCTGAAGAAATTTCCCAAGGGCCCACAGTGTGAAAGAGGCAAGCATGAGATTTAAACCAAGCTGTCTGGCTCCAGAAAGTTCTTTTTTAAGTTCGTTCTTTTAAAGAGTTGTTGGGGGATTATATAAAATCATGACCACAAAGTATACATTAACATGGGGCTTGGCACAAAATGAGCACTCAGACAGTTACTGGTTAATATTACTATAATTCTGCCTCTGACAACTTCTCTGCTACAAGGGAAGTCTTTATTTTTCCCTTTATCACTTATTTGTCTCTGTTGTTCCTGGGAGCAGGGACCTTCTGCTGGACTAATAGCCAGCTCATACAAGGTGCTCCTCTGAACACGAGAAACCTGTGTGTCCCAGGAGAGGAAGCTAAGGCTGGCAAGTGCCCACAGTGGAGACCTCTTTCTATTCTATAAACAGCCAGATTTGACTAAACTATCTCCCCTTGAAGGTTTTCCTTACCAGCTCTGAGCTTTAGGGCCGGGACCAAGGTGAGAATGTCCCTGGAGGGGGACTGAACAACCTTGGAGAGTGTTTGAAATTGTGGGCCCTAGCTGTATCACACTAATGGCCTTGCTGAGCCACCTCTGCCTCGCTTAGATCACTCACATATTTAGTAGCACTGACTAACGGCAAAGACGTGTGCTATACACTTTGGAGATGCCTAACTGTGCTGCATACCAAGTGGACAAAGAGGACACTTTCTACTTCTTCAAAATAAATTTTAAAAAGAGACATTGAGGACAAAACCATTACTTTCCCCAAGACCTGGCTGGGCAGAGAGTAGGGTGAGGGGAGATGCTGATGCCAGTTACCTTCTTCTGTACTCAATTAGAAAAAGTGTCCTTAGGGTAGAGGCAAGGCACTGATTTTTCCCTTATAGGGTCTAACTTCAGTTGTTAGGATTCCTTAAATAACTGCCCAGGTGTCAGAATCACCAAGCTGATTTTTAAGAGAATAGACCTTTCCTTGAACATTTTGTGAAAACAAAAACAATGAAAAGCCTCCTTTTGCAGAGGGAAGAGGAGGAAAACTGCATAAACTCTCAAGTTACAGATAGGAGAACCAGGAAGGGAAAGAGAATCAGCTGAGATCTAGAAACTGACCTGTCTGGTTTCACAGGCTGCAGGGCAGAAAGCCAAACCAGTCAACTTCAGAAGCAGCAAGGTGCTCACTCCCAGGGTCTGCTAGAGCATCAGGGCTCCTTCCCTAGGAGCTGATGCCACATGCTCCCCACCTGGTTTCCCAGTTGTCCGGAGTTGATGATGGAGGTCTTAGGCCCCTCATCCCTCTCCCAGCCCCATGGTGGTGGCGCTCTGTAGATAGGGAGGGGTTCTGTAAAAAGGTTCCTGGGTGTGAACACCACTGACTGCTACCTATGCAGGACTTGGCTCCAACATCTGCTCCCGCAGCCAAAGGATTTCCTGTGTGTAGCTTCCCCCATCCTATCTGATATCCTCTCTGACCAGGCACAGCAGCCTCTTCCGGTCCAGCCCTCCATCTTCAAACACAGCCTTCTGTTTGCTGACCTGGTCAGCAGCGTAGGAAACAGACTTTTGTTTCTTTTAAAAACAGTTTTTGAATGTCTAAGAGTAGGGAAAGGAAGCAGAGAGGGCTGGAAATGGGAGTCTTTTCCATCCACCAACCCCCAAAGGCTAACAGGAACTCTAGCAATCCATTTTTGGGATTCGCTGGTTGAAAATGTTTTCCCTGCAGGGAAGCCTGTGGGAACTGGGATACCTGGCTGTGACCACAGTTCAGACCGGGTTGGAGGAAGGGTCAGGATGGTTTTTAGGGAGTGAGTCTCTGCTGACATCACAGGCAGGGCCTGGCAAGACCAAGAATGGTCCAGAGAAAAGTTGGGCTGGGAGGTAGAATCTAGATAAACGGCCATGGCGCCAGGCAAGGGCTCCTTTTTTTTGGTACCGGGGATTGAACTCAGGGACACTCGACCCCTGAGCCACATCCCTAGCCCTATTTTGTGTTTTATGTAGAGACAGGGTCTCACTGAGTTGCTTAGTGCCTCGCCATTGCTGAGGCTGGCTTTGAACTCACGATTCTCCTGTCTCAGCCTCCCTAAGTGCTGGGATTACAAGCGTGAGCCACCACACCCGGCTCAGGTAAGGGCTCTTAAGAGGGTGTGGGGGTGGAGGAGGGAGAGACAGTCTGGCCTCAGCCCTACCTGCAGGTGACATGGAGGCACCTCAGCTTTGGGTTGGGAGCTGTTGGTAGATATAACCAGCCCATGGGCTAGGGAAGATGCGGGTGTTCCTAGGTACATTTGAGAGTTGAGGGACTTAAGAAGAAGAGGTTGACAGACTGCTTCCAGACCCTTCCAACTCTGTCCCTGTGGCCATTAACCAGGGCCTGGTTGCAGCAGGCTCTTCAAATAAGTGGCATTGTCCCCCAGCATGTTCTCCTCACAGTGATTAATCCCATACCCAGTGTTGGAGCTGGAGCTCAGTATTTCACATAGTCTATGCCTTTTAATCTTCACAACTCTATGAAACGGGTTCTATTTTTATGTTTCTTTCATAGATGATAAAATGGAGTTCCAAAGAAATTCAGCAACTTGCTGAAGGTCACCCAGGTAGAGGGTTGGTGGAGTTATGATTCATATGAGCCCATTTCTGTCAGTCTCCCAAGATTGTGCATTTGACCACTGGGATGTCTGTGGCCTGCATTTGGGACCCCTGGAAACCCTCCTAGCCCCTAGAGAGAAAGATAGGCTATATGTGCTCTACCATCCTCAGTGTCCCCAGGCTAACAGGAATCAAGATGCCTAACTGTGCTGGGTACCAAGTGGACAGTGGCACTGGGTGATGACCAACAGCCTACTCTGATCTCTGGGACCAATAGACTGGTGGGGAAGGCAGATGTTCCATTATGTCAAATTTTCCCCTGGGAGCTCAGTGCTGTGAAAGAGAAGGGCAGAGTGGACGTACACCAAGAGGGCTGGGAGGCCGCCTTGGAGGAAGTGGCATTTCAGCTGAGATCCAAAGACTGATTGCTTCTCAATCTCAGTACTGTTTGGAGCTAGATGATCTTTGGTTAGGGGAGGATGATTTGGGCATTGTAGGTGTTAACAGCAACCTTGGCCTCTCACTAGATGCCAGCTGTGACCATCAAATGTCTCCAGACAATGCCAAGTGTCCCCTGGGGAGGTAAAATCACCCATTTGAGAATCACAAACGTAAGTGAAATGGACAAAGGAGAAAAAGAGGAGAAAGCACCTTTGAGAAGCCATGCCAGGTTGCAGCAGAGAGCCGGAGAGGAAGGATGAGAGAAGGTGAGGCTGGGAAAGCAAGAAACCAGGACACTCAGACACTTCCTGTCCAAGCTGGAGATCTGGGACTTTCTCCTAAGGCAAGGGTGGGTTGAGATGACGCAGTGATGAGGCCTGCGTAACCCGGACAGAGGCTGCGAGTGGGATTTGGAATGGATGGACCTAAGTGGCATTCTGGAGGCAGAGCTGGCCAGCGGTTAGAGAGGCCTGGACTGACTCTCTCCCTCTGCTGCACACATTTGCAAAGTCAGAGCCCTTCATCTAGATCTTTCTTGTCATTTTGGATTTAATGACAGCCAAGAAGGGTCCTTCCACATGATTGCAACCTGGTCTGTTTCTGAAATGAGGCCTCCATCCTTTGCTATATGGCAGATATCAATATTTTAAAGAGTCCTGGACTGGGAAGAGAAGAGCTGTATTCTTTTGTTGTTGTTGTTACTCTTTGTAGTGAGACATGACAGTAGAATGTATTTTGGCAAATCATATGTACATAGAGTATAACTTATTCTATTTAGGATCCCACTCTTGTGGTTGTATGTTATACAGTCATGTATTCAAATACAACTAGCAAAGTTATGTCCAATTAATTCTAATGTTTTTCTTATTCCCCTTCCCTTCATTTCCCTTTGTCTAGTCCAATGGATTTCTATTATTCCTCTCCCCAACCTCCCTTGTTTTAGGTTAGCCAAAGGACTTAAAAACAGCATACTACAGTGACACAGCCACATCAATGTTTATAGCAACTCAACTCACAATAGCCAAGCTATGGAAACAACCAAGGTGTCCTTCAATGGATGAATGGATTAAAAAAATGTGGTGTGTGTATACACACACACACACACCACACACCACACATACACTGGAATATTAGTCAGCCATAAAGAAGAAAAAAAAGAGCTGTATTCTTGTTGCACCTTTGCCACTAGCCAACACTACCAAAAACACTTTCTAAGTCTTGATTTCTTATTGGCAAAATGAGGAGTCTACACCTCACTAAATAATCACTTCCATCCTTTAGATCTAACAGCTTATAAATACAAATATTTGCCGCCTAACATAAGAACATAATTGTTTCTCTGGTTCTTCTTCCAAAGGAATTCATCCTCCTTATTAGTTAAGGTGTGGGATCTTCTGTTGGAGTGACATCAGAACTGGGAAGGCAAGGGTCAAGAGGGCTTCTATAAGGCTGTTCCCCTCCTGCTATGTGGATTTGTTTGCATAGAGCTTGGATGAGGATCTGATATGGTCTTTCCAAGGAAGGCTTTGGGGCAGACTTTTTCCTGAAGGGAGGCTGTGGCATTGGTAAGGCAGGTCTTGGACTCACTGGAGAGAAAGCTTGTTCCTGAGGACAGGAGAGTAAATTTGGCCAGAATTCCAAATATATATCTGGATGCAAAGATGCAGTCACTTGGTGACTTGCAGGACGAGAGATAAGTCTACAGTGGACATGTCACAACAACCTGGGCTCCCAGACAACCATATCTGGAAGCACTCTTGAAAAAATGTTATAAACCTTCTCATCTCAGGGTTTTCAATTATTCAGAAAAGTCTGAATAAATGCTATGGCCTGGAAGTGGCCAAGCCATGGAGAATTAAGACGGACTCTATCCATGTTTGAGAAGGAATGAGAGAAGAGACACAGTCTTCCTTGAGCCTGGTGGTAATGTTGGCAACTTGTAAGAGAAAGGTGAATTTGGAGGACTAGAATTTGGGGGCTGTGAATGTCCAGCCACCACGCTCCCCCAGGGAGATTCCTCCTCTACTACCAACTTGGGTGGTTGGGGTGAGATTCTGTGAAAAGAGCTGGCAGGCTTTCTTAGCTCCACAGAGGGATCTGTGGTCATAAAAAGTTTGAGAGTGAGTGACTAAAAGAGCCCCACTGCACAGCCACACAGAGGACAGGGTGGAGCGTTAGTTCAGTGTTCTCCAAACAAGTGCGCCAAGACCTCTGGCTACAGCCTGTTAGGTTCTCCTCCCTCTGGCACCTGTTTTGTTTTTGTTTTTCCTGGTACATGCAGGGCATAGTGACTGCCTGGGCAAAATGCCACCCACTGGCGTGAGATGAAGGGAATCCAGAGGAGAGGAAGAACAAGTTCATAGAGTCACTGGCTTTCGTCTTATGGCTGACTCACTCACTCTAATTTGCCTTTACCTGCTGAAGAGAGGGAAGTAGGGACCAGATGGGAAGGAAGGAGGGACCCACCGAGGGCTGGGAGTGAGGAGGAAGAACCTACTCTTCAAGGTGGTCTTGCCGCTCTGGGTGGGCTTGCGTCCTCCCTAAATCACACGTTGGAGTCCTGATCCTCCATACCTGAGAATGTGACCTTTTGGGGGGAGACAGGGTCTTTGCAGAAGTAATCAAGTTAAAAGGAATTCATCAGAGTAGGTCCTAATCCAATAACACTGGTGTCCTTATAAAAAGAAATTTGGCTGCAGAGACAGACCTGCACCAAGGAGAGATGACTCGAAGAAACAGGGATGTGTGAGGCTATCAAGTGCTCAGAGAGAGCTGTGGGACCTATTTTTTTCTCACAGCTCTCAGAAGGAACTATTCCTGCTGACCCCCTAATTGTGAACTCTTACTTTCCAGAACTGTGAGATAATTCCTGTCATCTCAAGCCACTCGGTTCGTGTCCATTGATTACAACAGCCCTAGGAAATGAATACACCTTGCTGGTCATTCTGTGGGGCAGGCCTAGGAAGTGGCCATTACATTTCCCCAGTTTGTCTCATGACTTGATTTCTTGTCAAATTTATTTCAATGAGCAATGGCATAGTAGTAAAAGGAGAAAAGACTGGGATCTGGATGAAGATGATGTTCAGAATATCTAACACCTGGAGCAGATTATAACCAAACCAAGTAGTGCCAGCTCTGAGGTGCTCTGGCTGAAGATCAGTCCTGGGCTGGAATGCAAGCTCCACCACCCACCAGCACAGGCCCTTCGGCAAGTTACTTAATCTTCCTGGGTCTTGTTCTTCCTGTGTTCAATGAAGATAATAATACCTGTTTTGTGGTAGCTCTTTTGATGATGAAATGAGATTGATCAATGCATGTTCTACGCCTTACCCAGTGCAGAGACGAAAATTGATTTTCATAAATACTGGTTCTTGAGGAAGACATTTATTAACTATGGTTTACACAGCCATGTGCACATGGATTGGAGAAAATTTCCATCTTGAGTTCTATACACAGTGTACAATGTGTACCCCGAATTATGGCTTATTTTTAAAAAAAATTTTTTTTTTTGTTTTAGTTGTTGATTGACTTTTATTTATTCATTTATTTATATGTGGTGCTGAGGATCGAACCCAGCGCCTCCCACATGCGAGGCAAGCGCTCTACCACTGAGCCACAATCCCAGCCCGAATTATGGCTTATTTAAGGCAATTGTTTTCAAGAACAGGTCAGATACGCACAATTTCATGTTTCCATGAAAATGCCGATTTTCAGAAAATGCCGATTTTCTTTGTTGTTTTGGTCTAGATGTACATAAACAACCTACTTGCTCCAAATGCTTCTCAAATCTAGGTTTAATGCTTGGTTTTACTTTCAGTTTTCCTTCTAAAGGTGTATTTTCCACACCGGACTGGGGAAATGCAGAGAACATTACAAAAGCAGCTTGGAAGTCAGAAAGAGGGGGTAGGAGCTGGGGGCTGGGGACTGGAAGTGGGTTTGGGGCTTATTTTCTTCCCTTCCAGATTACCTCTGAGTCAACCCCACCCTTCACCCCTTTAAACCTCAGATACTAGTGCTGCCTGAGGCCCTTCCTTCACCCTACATGGATTCCACAGACAAGTCTGGCTGACAGCTGTATGGGTGGGGTAGGGGAAGGACCAAAAGTCCCTGGCTCCCCTGGAGTCCTGACAATTCAGGAGAGCTAGGAGCTCTGAAAGTCTGATGCAGCAGGAAAAAATAATATAAGTAGGCCTTTTCCTGACTCCGACCCTATGAGGGGAAGAGGTAAGTGTTTTTAGCAGAGAAGTTGCCGGGCCAGTGTAGGTGCCTCAGAGTTAGTTAACTAAAGACCATGTCCCCAGCCCAGCAATTTGTCTTGTGTTCCTAGGTTAAAACACCTCACCTCTCAGGATCTCAGTGTCGAAATGGTTAAAAAAAAAAAAAAAAAAGAAGGTAATAATGGTTGCTATCTGCCTTTTCCTTCAAGGCATGTTGGTAGGATGGAAACAATTCATTGTTGCATTAGTACCAAATCCCGACATCTGGAGAACCCACAGATGAGTGCATTTCTCCTCAAGTCACCATGGAGTGGGTGTTTAACATGGAGTTTCCAGGCTCCACCTGCACAGACACATATTCTGAAGGGCTCAGGTGAAGCTCAAGTCCTCAGTGGCTCCTGCAGGTGGGCCTCTTCACCTACATCCTAGAGCTTGAGGTATGTTTCTGTGTAAACCATAGTTAATAAGTGTCTTCCTCAAGAACCAGGATGTGTTTCTTAAGAACCATCCAGCTCGTTAAAACGTGAGAGCCTAGCACAGACATCGGGAGGTCCAGGACGACCCACGGGGCTCCCAAGTCACATGGCCAAGTCCTAGAGCTTGAAAATCTACACATACAAACAATTGTTCTCAGTCTGTCAGCTTGTGACATTTTGGATAATTCTCTTCTTTTTTTTTTTTTTTTGGTACCGGGGATTGAACTCAGGGGCACTCGACCACTGAGCCACATCCCCAGCCCTATTTTGTGTGTTATGTAGAGACAGGGTCTCAATTGCTTAGCGCCTCGCCGTTGCTGAGGCTGGCTTTGAACTCGCGATTCTCCTGTCTCAGCCTCCCTAAGTGCTGGGATTACAGGCTTGAGTCACCGCGCCTGGCGATAATTCTCTTCTTAGTGATGTGAGATTTCTCAGTGTAGGACAGGAGCTCAGGTCTGGGAGATTGGGAAAGGGGGAGCAGGATGAGGCACCCATGGCAAACTCAGGAGAATCTAGCCCTACACCAGTGGGCAGTGCCCATCCTCTCTCCCAGAAGGGTAAGAAGAGGAAGAGCAAGGCATCTGTAGTAAGCACGAATGGAGCAGGCTCTGTTCTAAGCACCAACTCATTTAACCTTGACATGAACCTATGAGGCAGATTCTAGTATTTTATCTTTTTTTTTTTTTTTTTTGAGACGGAGGAAAGAGGCCCAATGAAGTTGTGTCACTTGCCCAAGGCCACAAAGCTAATAAGTGTCAAAGTCAGAACTGAAGCTAAGCCACCTAGCACCTAATATTATGCTCTCAATGGTGAGAAATACTGCTCTCCTAGAATACCATGGTCATTAACTCAGTTCCTGCATTAGAATCCTTGAGGCATTGGTTCTGCTTCTTATGAGACTCAAATGTGATCTCCTAATGGTGATGAGCTGTGCTCACTCCACATGTAAATACTTCTCATCTGGAAGCTTTCTAACAACCCTCCAGGACCTTCTACTCCACTCCTTCTCTGTATTCGAAGAGAAAAGCAAAAAACAAGTAAACAAAACCAAGTGCGGAGTTTCCACTGCTACTGGATCTTTCTTTCACGTTCTAAAACTACCAGCATCTCCGATTCCACTGAGAGTCCACTGTTATACTATGAGAGCTGATAGGACACGTTTCTGGTTTCTTCCTGAAACAGCCCCTACCTTAGCTGGTGCTTGCAAAACTAATGTCCAAATTATTATTTTTTTTACTCAAAATTTTTTTTGAGATAACTAAAGATTCACATACAGTTGTAAGAAATAATACAGAGAGATCTCCTTACCCTTTATCCAGTTTCCTCAAGGGTAACATCTTATAAAACGATAATACAGCATCCTGATCATGATTCAATTCATACATCTCATTCAGATTTCCCTAGCTTTCTTTGTATGTATTTGTATCAATTTTATCATAGTTAGTTGCCTTTTTCTACCTCCAAAGTCAAGTTACAGAACATCTTCTAAGTCAACTTAGAAGTCAAGTTACTCACTCTAAGAATCACTTCAATCATCTTTTGTAACTAACTACCTCTCTCCTCTCCCACCACCTCCTCTTTAACCCTCGACAATTGCTAACCTGTCCTCCACTTCTAAGTTCGTAATTTTAAAAACATACACATGGAGGGATACAGTATGAAATCTTTTGTGATTTTTTTTTTTTATCATTCAGCATAATTCCCTTGAAATTCATCCAGGTTGTTCATTTATCAGTAGTTCATTCCTTTTTTTTTTTTTGGTACTGGGGATTGAACTCAGGGGTACTCGACCACTGAGCCACATCCCCAGCCCTATTTTGTGTTTTATGTAGAGACAGGGTCTCACTGAGTTGCTTAGCGCCTTGCCGTTGCTGAGGCTGGCTTTGAACTCGCGATTCTCCTGTCTCAGCCTCCCTAAGTGCTGGGATTACAGGCTTGAGCCACCGCGCCGGCTTCATTCCTTTTTATTACTGAGTAGTATTCTATGGCATGGGTGTACCACAGCTTGTGTAACCATTTACCTGCTGAAGGATATCTGGGTTGTTTTAAGTTTTGTAAGTTATGAATAAATTACAAATGTTCATAATTATAAATTATTATGAATAGAGCTGATATGAACAGTCATTTATAGTTTTTATTTTTATAGAAACAATGCCCAAGAATGCATAAAGGAAAGGAAAAGAAAAACAAAAAACAAGTAAACAAAAATGCAGGAACTGAGTTAATGACCACAGTATCCTAGGAGAGCAGTCATAAAGGAAAACATTCAGTCTCTCACCATGAAGTTAATTTTAGTTTGCTTGTACATGTTCTTTATCAAGATCAGGAACTTACCCTCTATGTCTATTTTTTTTTTAATACCTGGGAACTGTAGCACACTCTTGCTTCTGGTAAGGCTTTTGCAGAACATCTTGGGGACTCTCTTTCTAATAAAGCCTTATCCACAGGTCCAATCATCAAGTAGGCCCTTTCCGTTTACCAGAAAAATAATTTTTCATAGTCACATTCATAAATCAGGAGATGCTCATCTTGGCAGTTATTTATGAAATATATTCTTCACAGAGACAAACCTACATAAATACAGCTATCTCTTACTTGACAAAGGGTCCATAAACATACATTGGAGAAAAGATAGCCTCTTCAACAAATGGTGCTGGGAAAACTGGAAATTCATATGCAACAAAATGAAATCGGACCCTTATCTCTCATCCTGCACAAAACTCAACTCTAAGTGGATCAAGGACCTAGGCATTACACCAGAGGCCCTGCACCTACTAGAAGAAAAAGTAGGCCCAAATCTCCATGTTATCAGCTTAGGGACCAAATTCCTCAATAAGACTCCTAAAGTGCAAAAGTAAAATCAAGAATCAATAAATGGGATGGAATCAAACTAAAAATCTTCTGCACAGCAAAGGAAACAATCAAGAGCCTACAGAATGGGAGAAAATCTTTGCTTTCACCTCAAAGCATTAATCTCCAGGGATATAAAAAACTTAATGCCAAAAAAGCCAAATAACCCAATCAATAAATGGGCAAAGGAACTGAATAGACACTCCACAGAAGAAATACGAATGGTCGACAAATATATGAAAAAGTGTTCAACATCTCTAGCAATTAGAGAAATGCAAATTAAAACTACACTGAGATTTCATCTCACTCCAGTCAGAATGGCAATTATCAACAATACAAGTAACAATAAGTGTTGTTAAGGATGTGGGGAAAAAGGTACACTCATACATTGCTGGTAGGACTACAAATTGCTGTGACCACTCTGCAAAGCAGTATGGAAATTCCTCAGAAAATCTGGAATAGAACCACCATTTGACCCAGTTATCCCACTCCTTAGCCTATACTCAAAGGGCTTAAAATCAGCATACTCTAGTGACACAACTACATCAATGTTTATAGCTCAATTCACAATAGCTAAGCTATGGAACCAACCTACATGCCCTTCAACAAATGAATGGATAAAGAAAATGTGGTACATAAACACAATAGAATATTACTCAGCCATAAAGAAGAATGAAATTATGGCATTTGCTGGTAAATGGATGGAAATGGAGAATATCATGCTAAGTGAAATAAGCCAATCCCCCCAAAAATCAAAGGCCAAATGTTCTCTCTGGTATGTGGATGCTGACTCACAATAGGTGGCGGAGGGGAGTGAAGGTTCACCTGATTAGATGAGGGGATGGGAAGAAGGGAAGGGGATGGGAATGGGAAAGATAGTAGAATGAACAGTATATAACTTTCCTATATTCATATATAAATATACAACCAGTGTAACTCCACATCATGTACAACCACAAAAATGGGAAGTTATACTCCATGTGTGTATGACATGTCAAAATACATTCCATTGTCATGTACAACTAAAAAAAACAATTAAAAATTTTAAAAAATATGCCTTCTCTGCTCTTCCAGACCAAAAAGTCTGGGGTATCTTTAAATCTACACCTAGCACCTATCCTAGTGATCATGCTGAGTAGGTAGCAATTGACCTGACATAGGCAGTGTTTTGCAACTCACTTGACTTTCACAGAAGCTCTAGGAAATACGTATTATTTCCTAGAAATAATAGGAAACAGCTCCTGTTTCCAGAAGCCGAGAGTTGGGAAGCTAAGTGACTTGCTAAATCCACTTAGCTTGTAGAGAGAGAGCCAGGGTTATTTATCTTCAAGTCACTCCAGCAAAGGAGATGTAAAGGGTAGAAACCTTGACTGACTTACTAGTGTCTAACTCACTGCCAAATGTTACTTCTGTTTTCTTTGCTTTAGCACCACTGCCTTTGGAAATCACTCCTTCCACCATTTCCAAACTGTTTTTCCCACCTTCTGAATCCTTCTCATGGATGCTACAGCAATGAGGTCCCTATCAGAGCATCTGCTTCCTTCTCACCATCTTTCCATGATTCTGGTCAATGCTGGAAGTAAACTCAATCAAGATTCACTCTTCATGGCCTGTGCCCAAGGCTTCACAAGGAAAATGGAAAACATTCAAAGATACTGATATCTTCAAGGAGTTTACATTCTTATCCACCCTCTGCCAGTGAATACAGTCAGCTCTCCACGTCTGCAGGTTCTGCACCTGCCGATTCTACCAACCGTACATCAAACATATTCAGGGGAGAAGGACTACTTCTGCATTGAACATGTGCACACTTTTTTCTTGTCATTATTCCTGTAATAATACAGTGTAACAACTATTTGCATTGTGTTAGGTCTCAAGAGTAATCTAGAGATGATTTAAAGTATAGAGAAGGGTGTGTGTAGATTCTATGCAAATACCATTTTATGTAAAGGACTTGAGCAACCACCGATGTTGTTACCTGCTGGGGATACTGGAGCCAATTCTCTGTGGATACACAGGGATGACTGTAGAACTGTTCAAGAGAAGGGTGAAAAAGCAAGGGTAGAAAGCCAGTCTAAATCAAATCCTATAAGCCAAAGGCATATGTTGATAGTCCTTGAAGGGGCATTGGAATCTGCTCAACTTACTGCAATACCAAAGCCTGAGGATGGCTCAGGTCTCTGGTGCCTGTCATGTGGCACTGTTCAACAGGGAAGGTGCCTGCCTGGTTGCTATGTCAGCACACTTACAAGTTACCCCCTCTATGGCTCCTAACTTTCACTCTTGATCGTGACGTGATGAAGAAGGCAGCAGTAGGGGAAAGGGACAGGACTCTTGTTTTCTGGAGCTTTCATTAATATCCCTTCTTGAATTTAGAGGTGGGACTTCCCAGAACTCAGTGTGGCCATTTGGAATATGACGAGGATCATATAACCAGAAATATTCAGAAGAAAACCATTGCCCAATATTATCTTTTTCTTGTCAGCTCTGGCCAAGATCATGTCTTGCCCATTATTAGAAATGCTGAGCCAGGGAAGGGGGGAAATCTCAGAAGCCAAAGTGCCATCCTCTTCTTTTTTCAGACATCAAAGAATGCTTCCCTTGTTTTTGATCACCTTTCCTACTCGTCCTCGGTGACCTGGTGATGACATATCCCTTGTTTCTACTGCCGCTCCCCCTCCTTCTATCATGTCATCAGATATGTTCAGGGATAAGCTAGTTGAAGAAGGTGCACCTGTTACAAGAAGAAAGAGCTGCCCGCGCCTCTCCGCAGCAGCCCCACGTGTTGTAGCAGAGTGCTAGAAATAAGCTAACTGTCCATCAGTGATTGGTGAAGGAAATAGCGAAACACTGCTGCTGGGGAACACAGAAGAACCACGGCCATCATGCTGCAGAACAATCACTTAGATTGAAAAATGTTTTCAACAGAAAAGACTGCCAGAAAAAAATGAAGGGTGAGGAAGTTTATGCAGTACAACTTGAATGCTATGAGACATAAATGTGTGTGTGTGTGCGTGTGCGTGTGTGTCTTTCTGTCTGTCTGTCTCAGGAAGAATTTGCAATAGCTGGAATCAGAGTTCCCTTTAGGGAAGACATCATATTTTTCAAGGAGACTACTCTATTCAGTTGCTTCAGATGGGTAAGGTAAAGCCTAGAGGTCAGTCGTGGCAAATTAGGTAGATAAGAAAAATAGTTACGATTGCTCTGCATATGGAAGGAGAGGAATTTGAGAGTGGGGGAACCTAAGAAGTAGAGAGGGGCAAGAGGAGAAAAGGAGTCAAGAGCTTGGCAGGTAAAACCTGACAGAAAAAAGAAAGTGGTTGAAAAGAAATGGTAGTCTGATGACCAAATTGAGTTTTAGGAATAAGAATTTCTACTCTCTGTATCCCTTAGCCTTGTTTTTTCTGGAGGAACTCTACAGCCTGGTGTGGTGGTGACCATGGAATGTGAAAGGAAATAGTAGCAATGACAGGAAACAGATCTGTCCTCAGTTGACTCTCAGGTACGGTGAGCCTGGGTGACGACCTGTCACACCTCCCCACCCCTGCCTTCTCCCTCTGTCTATCATGTCAAGATCAAGAGTGAAAGTTAGGAGCCATAGAGGGGGTAACTTCTAAGTGTGCTGCCATAGCAACCAGGCAGGCACCTTCCCTGTCAAACAGTGTCACACGACAGGCACCAGAGACCTGAGCCAACCTCAGGCTTTGGCATTATAGCTCCCTTGAGCCAATCACAATACCCTTTTAAGGACTATCAATATATGCCTTTAGTTTATAGGATTTTAGATTAGTCTTCCACCCTTGTTTTAACAGTTAGCCAGTCACCACTGGGTATCCACATAGGATTGGTTCCAGTGTCCCCAATAGATACCCAAATCTGTGGATGCTTAAGTCCTTTATATAAAATGCCGTAGTATTTGCATGTAAGTAACATATATCCTTCTCCATATTTTAAATCCTATGAGGGTTGAGAGGCAAAAAGGAAACTAGGATACGATCCCCAAAGTGTCCCCAGCACACAGGAGACAAACCTCTTCTTTCCTGAGTAAACGGGAGAAAGGTAAACCTTGAAGTGGACTGGCTGATGCTTTTCATATAAAGGTTCATATACACACACACATACAAAAGACTGCAAGCAAATAAACCAAAATAGGTAAGAGCTGTCACCTTAGGGTAGTGGATGACAAGTGATTTTTATTATTCATTTTCTATTTTCAATGACTTCTCCAATGACAACATTCTGGTGTTTTTACTGTGCTGAGGATGTCACTCGGCATGCATGCTACCACTGAGTTGCACCCCCAGACCTAAATTGCAATGTTTTACTTTTGTTATTGAAAACTATAAAAAAAACCTCACCAGGTTTAAGGGGTGGGGGAAGAGGTATAAAAAACAATTCTGAAGAGTTTGCAATCAGAAAACACACTGCCTGTTCATGGGGCACTGCTTTGGGGACATTTGGGGTCATGAGAGGACTGGGGGCATTTTAGTGGAGGAGCACCCATTTAGGGGCTCAAGGGACATTAACTACTAGTGGTCTCACTCCCAGGAGGTCTGATGAAGCCAGGACTTTCTCAGGGAGCTGGCACCAGAGGGTGGGCAGTGCGGGCATGAGGTGCCAGCCGCATGCCTTCCCCTGGGGCCTCTGCCTTCCTTGATTCCCCTTCCTTCCTGTATGCTTGCTTGCCTCCTGGTTAAGTTCCCCTGGGGACCCAGCCGATCACAGCCTGTATCTTCCAGGTGAGCCCTTACTCTCTCTTGTCAGACCCCAAACAGATCTCTCTTGCTAGAGAACCTGAAGTCCTTTCCCTGCTGGTTTGGTTCAAAGAAAGGGACAAGAAAGATCCTAGGGCAGAGTATGGAAAGTGGCTGAGAACAGGCACAGGATAACTGAGCCTCGTCCACTCGCCTGATCGCAGGCTGGAGCCAACCTCTACCTGAACCCCAGCAGTTACTCAATGCTTCCTGGACTGACCTGAATCCTGAAAAGATGGAAGGGGGCACAGAGTCCTGAGGGCAGGTTCTGTCAGAGCACGCCTGCTCTTCAGAGGGAGCCTGAGGGGTGACTCATTCCCTCAGCCTCCTGGTTCAGGAGGAAATAACCACACCAAAAGCTTCTGGATCACACTTGGCATACCTCCCAAGTCACTGAAGGAGATGCAACTCCTCTGACCCCTCTCCTTCCTCATCCGTTTGCTTACTTGCTTCTCATCTTCCTCGCAGCCTCCCTTGCTGAGTCCTTTCTTCTTTCTCTGCCATATGCTTTTCTCTGTCTTCATACATATTGGAACAGGAGTCAGATTTACATACAATCATCACTCATTGTATGTAAGGATGAATGCCAAGGATGGTCACTCTCTGAGATGCTATAACTTAGCTGGCACCTGTTCCCCAAAGTGCTTGCCCTTGCTTGTCCATTTCTCAAAAGCTTGTTTTTCTTTCCTTGCCACCAGGACTTCCTGGCCTAATGTAGCCAATATTGCCAGGTTTCTGATAATGAATGACCACTTGGTCAGAATCAAAGTCTGGATTTTTTAATAATGTGGAATGATAGACAAGCAATAGGTAATATTTTGGTAATATTTAGATTCCAGGGCTCAGATAACAATTTGTATCGATTTCGGCCCCTTCCCACAGTCTTCTTAGAAACCTCATGTCTGATCCTAGCAT
The DNA here is from genome assembly GCA_028644305.1 of Xerus rutilus. NCBI lineage: Eukaryota > Metazoa > Chordata > Mammalia > Rodentia > Sciuridae > Xerus > Xerus rutilus. The sequence continues at coordinate 28,151,136 of CM053401.1, forward strand.
CACCAGAGGTCCGTGAGGTCCCTATTTTTGGTTTATGCCCCAAATTTGTGAGGGTTGGGTTGGAAATCTCAGTTCATGTCTTTTCATTGTTGTTTGTCAGCACATGGGCAAAACTGGCATAAAAGAGAGCTTGTCTCCTCTTTCTCTCCCTAAATCTGGCTGTTTCCTGAGAAAAAGGCCAAAGTAGGGAGAAAGGTAGAAGCCCTTCAAAGTCCTAGATGGTTCAATGCTTGGGAAAGGGGACTTGGAGAACATGGAATCCAACTCCCAGTGTTGACCCATCGGGACAACAAAGCTCAGAGAGAAGTGACTTGCTGAATAACAAGGCAGATTGGCAGCAGAACCTGGACTAAAGCTCTGGCCTCCACTCTGTGTTTTGAGATGAACAGGGGGTTTAGGGTTAGGTTGAGAAGAGCCATGGCAGGTGTCCAGTGAAGATCTGTGCATCAGTGAGCTTCTTTCTGGGTGACCTGGCTGCTGCTTCTGAGCCACCTATAGGCAGGATCCCCTATATGCAGGGGCTAATGCAAGGAATGGACACTCATACCATCCTTTCCCAAACACTAGAGACACATTGCTAATGTGTAGGACCAGCATATAGCACAGTCTCCAACCCAATTCTCTACCCTGCCTCACCAGAAGATTCAAATTGTTCCTAATACACAATGGAGTCCAGAGGGGACTACTCCATGGGGTACCATGCTTCCTGGGATCTAGCTTTGTATGTGGATCTAGCTTTGGGGTGGTAGGCACTGCACAAAAGGGGATCAGTCCTATTATGGGTGGTGGGATAACTTTGTTGGACATCTTTGGTGTTACCGTCTGACAATAGTCAAGACTTAGGTAAGACTCGGAATAGCAGTAAAAATTGCCTTGATTAGTTAGTTTCTTCAAGTAAATAGAAAGAAAGCAAAAGCACTCAAAATTTCTCTATACAGATAACCCACGTCAGCATTTTTCTCAAAAAAAGTAAAGTCATATGGCATATAATGAGAAAAGTCAAATGTGACAGAAAGATTTAAAATAAAGAGCTAAAGTCTTACAACAGTGCCTTGCTCAGCTTCTTTTTTCAAAGGTAACCTATTAACTGCTTTCCTGGTATGAGTCAGATAATCTCTAATGTAAATACTGTAATAGCTATATATTTAGTCTCTTTTTAAATTTTATATAAAGGAAGTCATATCAAGCACTGTTCTGTACTCTGCCTTTTTATGTTCTATTAGGTTTTGGAGATCTGATCTCTATGAGCACATATAGAACCATTCCATGCTATATAATGGTGTAATGGCCACAGAGTTCAGCAGAGTAACATGGAAATTTATCTTTTAAGAGCTGGAAAGGACCTTGGAGATGCTGGAATCCAACAGTGGGCTTTTATAAATCAGAAAACCATGGCCCATGAGGTAAAATTCCTAGGCCAGAGATGTCTGTCACAGAGAGAACTTGTCATCCAGGTCCCTTTACACTAAGCCAGACTTCTGCTGTGTTCTTAAAGAATGGGATGTTTGAAGAGAATGGGGGAAATTTCAACCCTCAAAGGACACATCCTTTGCATTTCCTCAGCGGTGCTTTGGTTGATGCTGAAATAAATGCCTATTCGTCATACTTCCACTTAAATTTCTCAAGCCCTCTTATTGGAATCCACACACTTTGGAGCAAGCGGGGAAGGGAAGAGGTGAAGGTATGGGTGGAGCTTCTGCAGTGTCTACGCCCATCAAGTGTTCTGATTTACAGGCTCCTCGTTCTTCTTTATCCACACACATTCAGGCCACCGTTTTAGTGACAGGATCTAAGGACACTATGCCCTGTTTCCAGAATGCAGGAAACCTAGGATGGCCATGGAAGGGGAATCCTAATCCCACAAGGCACAAGCACAGTAAAGGGACATTTAATCTCCAGAAGAAATGATTAGAGGATGGGCAAGGAAGCTGTCCTCAAAATGTCAAGGCTTGTCCTTGTAACAGTAAGGAGATGTATTCTGTATTGCTTCCTAGGGAGAATATGGATCAAGAGAAATTTCAAGGAAAAAAAATTTTTTTTTTTTGGTGCTGGAGATTGAACTCAGGGGCACTCGACCAGTGAGCCACATCCCCAGCCCTATTTTGTGTTTTATGTAGAGACAGGGTCTCACTGAGTTGCTTAGCACCTCACTATTGCTGAGGCTGGCTTTGAACTCACGATTCTCCTGTCTCAGCCACCTTAAGTGCTGAGATTACAGGCTTGTGCCACCGCACCTGGCTTCAAGGAGGAAAATTTTAGTCCTTAAGAAAGGAGCTGTGGAGTGAATGGCCAGAATTGCAGGTTTTGATATTACAGACCCAGCAGGTAAGAAATCCCAGTTTGTCACATGATACTCTGTGACCATGGGCAAATGACTTAACTGTTCCAAGGTTGACTTTTCTCTTACAAAGATGTATGGATCACATGAAATTTGAAACAAATAAATCTGTAAGTTCATCGAAGGCAAGGACCTTGCCCATCATTTTCATTGCTCTCTATCCTGGCCCCAAGCTCAGGACCTAGCACATAGTAGGTGCTCAACAAACATTAACAGAATGACTGGTTTATTGGCTCCTTAACATGAGAGAGATAGGCATTTTCATTCGTTCCAAACACATTGATGGGATATCTATTATGTGCCAGGGTCATCATGGTAGTTTTATCTGTCATTACTGTTATTTTTATTATCCTTATGATTATTGTTTTGGCAATGGTGGTTGTCAAATGTTCACAGTAGGTGATACTGAGTATCCCTATTGCTGGAAATGCCTAGTTCATGCTGGATGACAAGTTGACAACATGGATGAGGAAATTCGTGCAGCTATTTAAGGTTTGGGGTTACATCCAAATCTGCCATCACAATTTTGACTTTCATAACTCTTGTGCTACTCGTTAACTTTTCTTTCCACATAGAAATGAGGTGGAAGGGAAACAGTGGTATCACAAGCTTTCTTTGTGGAAACCCTATATGAAAGTGGGGTGCTCTTTTTGAAGTCCTTTAGGCAGAAAGGTGAAGGGAAGGTCCATTTGGATTCATTCCAACCCAGGACTCTTCTCCATCAAATCAACTCTTCTTGACACTTAACATCCTGCTCCCTTAAAAAAAAAAAAAGAATAACTGGGGATCTGTTGGTTTTGTGTCCTATTGTGCATGGCCCCCTTTTAATGCTGACATGGCACTGTACATGTGAACGAGTGACAGGTAGTGAACTTTGCACTGTTCATGTGCAATGTCAAGGCAGTGCAGTCTCACCAGGAAGGCTCAATCTTCTGTAGTATAATTGTTGGTCTTTTTATGTCTGATGCCCCCCACTGTTTGTGCTAGAGCACATGGTTGCTGCTCAGTGGTTGGGACTGAGCCACACTCATCATTTGGGTGAAAATGGAAAACTCTGTTCCAAACACGGATATCTGACATCCCAAATGAAATTGGGAATTCTCTGGTAGGTTACTTGAAATACTTCGTTTTCACCCTAGCTTTCTGGAGTAGGCACAGACCGGTGGTCAGAGAGAACAGCTGGAAGGAGAGAACTTGTATCTGGAGGTCACTCCAAACCTGTGAGGCTCTAGGAGGAGCTTTAAGGCTTCTCCGCATCTTGGTCATTCTCTCTGTCTACATGACAGCCAAGTCTTTATCTTGGATGGGGCACTGTTGGGTATTTTGGCCGTAGGGAGTCTAATTTTGAGTTGTCCTGAAGAGTTTTTGGCTAAAAGCCACTTAACTTGTTGCCATTGGGGGTGGACTCAGAAAGTTTCAGACACTCAGCCAAAGTCTACATTCAAAATATCCTTCCCAGTATCTTACTTGAAAGCATTCTCCAAGTTTTGATTCTCACATCCTTCCTTGGAGGATGGTCTCAGAAGCTACATTTACAGGGTCCTTAAGATTCATCGGCCAAGATACTATCCAAGAAATTGTCCTGGATCAACAATACTTCGCCAAACTCTCTTCCAAATGGCAGGATCCTGGCTCTTCGTCTTCCCCGAAGACCCCTTTTCGTCTCTCGGGACCCCAACTTGTCGAGGAGACCCATGAGGCATGACCTCAAACAATACTTAGCAAGAACCTCTCTTTTTTTTCCCCTTCTTTTGACCAATTCTGACCCCAGAAACTCATTTTCCAGCTACAAGGTTACTGCTTGTCTCTAGCTTTGACTTTTTATTACTTAGTTTGTGCATTTGTAATTCATCTATCTCTATGTTTGGTTCTCTGGTCCTATACCAATTTTTGTTGAGTACCCTTTGTTTTTAGGAATCTGCCTAAGAGTCTGTATCTGATTTTGTCCACCTTAGATGTATGCATGTAATTCACGTTTTTTGTGTCCCACTGAGGGCTGGCTTCACGAGTGGGCCACAGACACAGCTGCATAGGGGTCTCACACACTAGGGGTCTCACAAGAGCTCTCTACTGTTTGATGTACTTTTGTTGCCTTCTTGAAGTTGTTAATAATTTTATCATTGAACTTGTGTTTTTTATGTGAAATGTGATGGGACAGTGAAACAGGAGCCTGAGCAGAGGAAATAAGTGTGAATGTAGCCCCATTCATGTATGCATTTACAATGCCCCACGAACACAGAATTCCAGTAGACCTGTGACACATGAGAATTCAAGACTCAGTGTAAGTACAAGATAAAGGTATTACATCTATAACTAAGGAAGTGGACATGCTGACAATACCAAGAGGCCACACTCTTCCTTTTTAAATCAGAAAGAAAATTCAGTGTCCTAAGAAACACAAATGCCCTAGGAACCCCATCATATCTTTTCTTATTTATGTTACTTCTCTGTCCTAGTCAACCACTTATGATAAAAATGATGAACAAAAGGAAAGGTTAAGTAATCTAGAGCTCCTTTTCCTTCCCTTGCTCATTAGAAAGTGTGCATATAAAATATGCCCATAAAGTAGGCATACGAAGAAGATAAAATTTTTAAAAAGTTCATTTGGTGCAGCATTTCCACTGTCCTAGTAAGAAGAAATCACTTATGCATGTATGAGCTATGAAATATGAATTGTGTACTTTTTATGATTCTGCATACAAGTGTTCTTATATTTGCACTTACAACTGGCATACACAAAACACAGATGAATAATAAAATTTATACCAATAATTTAAAAAATTTAATTGTCTTTACTTGTAGTGATGTTAAATAGCAAATAAAAATAGATAAGAGAGAGAAACCATGAAAAAAGGAAAAAGTTTTATTTTTTTAGGACTTTTAATGACATGGTTTCCCCTGCCTATTAAACAAGGAGTCTTATGTTTTCATTTTGCACTGGGCCCTGCAAACTACATGACTTACTCTGATGCTAGGGCCAAGGGCTTTAAGATCTGTCCATGAAGCTTTTTTCAGAAGGCACTGTCCCAGGCCTTTTCACACTGTGGACTTCTTTCAAGGCCCTGTCATACTCCTGTCTTGGGGCTTCAGTTGAGACCAAGGGATATTTTCTATCCCTTTGGTAAAATAAACAAGCAAACAAAATCTCTCAGACATAGCTCTAAATACATAGAAAAAATGCAGGTGGAACAAAGAGGTAGGGGCTTATTCAAGGTCACAAGGCATGCCAGGGATAGAGGCACAAGTCCCAGCCTTTAGTTTCAGTGTCATGTTCCGTTGGCACCCATCTCCACTGCTGGCATTGGAGTCTTGAAAACCATTGGAGGATACCAACAAAGTCATTATGCATTGTATTGCTTTGATCAGACCCCAGATGGGGCCACCACAGGAACAGATGTGCAGCAAAAGGCTTTGCCCTTCAGGAGGTTCCAAGGCCCCAGAGGAGTCCTATTTCTTGTTCAAGGTCAACAAGAGTCATTCAACAGGCCAATACATGCTTCCTCTGTGGCCTTAGTAAGGACAAATCCCTAAGTCTCTCCAGACATGTCAGAATATCTTTTCTAATAATCATGTCAGAATCATTTGAAATTTTGAAGGAACAGAATGGCTCCTATCTCTTTCCTTGAAGTTCTTAAAAATACATGCAAAATTACATCCAGGGACCTCACACAACTAGCCATATTCCTCTCAACCAAAAACAAATCCAAGCTAGAGTAGATCATGACCTGGGGCATTTTGAAAACTGCTGGCAGTTTCACGCAGTCCCCTCAGGCCAACCAAATGGGTTTCCAGGCCAACATCTCCTAGTACATTCTAGCTGCCCCCTTGCTATTCCTTTGGCGGTTTCTGGGCAGAATACAAGGGTTCACTGAAGCTAAGTTCCTCCAGAAGCCTCACGCTACCTCTTGTTTGGAGTAGAGATGCCCTTAGCAACACAGCCTAATTCCTTAGGTACTTTTGGGCTAGTTCAAGTTCCTTCCAAACCCTAAGTCTCTCCCTCTACCCGTGGCTCTGTGTGGAAGGAGGACAGAGCCTTTAGAAAATAGCTTCAGTGTGCTCCCACTTGGAGTTCACTGGGCTGTTCAGCTAGCACCACAGCCCTGATGGAAGGGTCAGATTCCTTTCTGCCAAAATGAGCCTGCAGTTGCTGGTCCCCTTCCTTTTAGCAGGCACACAGAGGGAAAAGATGTCTCATGGACCAGGCTGCACTGTTCTGGCTCTAAGGACAATGATCATCTTTCTTTCTTTTCTATCAAATAATAGCTGTAAATTTAAAATTTTTAGGTTGCCATCTAAAACTATGAAAATATTTTAATATGTAAAAATGCTTCTGACATAACTCAAGTGGGATTAAAAGCAGGATACATGATTGCACATACAGGAGGGCCTCCACTTTGTAAACAGTTTACATTTATGTGCAGAAAAAAAATACAGGAAGGAAATACACCACAGTGGATTTCTCTAGGTGGTGAAATTAGAATTAAATTTGTATTCACTTCTTTAAACTTTCTGGTGTTTTCTAAAGGGAAACACATATTGTATTACTTCCATAATCTCACAAGGAAGGATACTTTGCTATTAGCTGGGACTTCTGAGATAGTGGTAACCACTTTTATGCATCATTCCAAGGAAAACAACATCAGGCTTCTATTCTCCCCAAAGTCACTTCTCTGCAGAACCTTCCTCTCAGTTGCTGAATTTTCTACACAGGATACAGATTTTGGCTCTATATCAGATTAAAAGATTGCTCATCTTTTAATCACTCAAAAAGATTAAAAACTCAAAAAGTGATTCTTATGTGAAACATGACAACATTTGGAAGTATGTAGCCCTATCAGAGCCTTGAAATCAAGGTACTGCAGTTCTTTCTCCTGACTACCAGGGCTGAGAGCTCCTAAAGTAATTTTGAAGTGGAGGGCTTAGCAGCCCACCTGAGACTGGACTCATGGAAGAGAAGGGCCCAGAGAATATTGACATTGTGTACCCATCTGTGATGACTAGAGAATTGCCTTTGGAGTGGAATGGCTCTGGAGCCTCAGGGTTTTCTAGGCAAACCTGATGATCATGTATTTCTTTTAGATTACAAAAGATTTAAAAAGTCAGTGTGTGTAGGGTACATTATAGTGCATTCAATAAATTATTAATATAAGTAAGTGGTGGACACTGAAGAAGACTTATGGGCACCAGAGAAAGCAGCCAGATGGGGGCTGAAGTTTTCCAAAGTGTGTGGGGGTGGGGATGGAAGTGGAAGAGCTGTCCAGGTCTCAGTCCCGCCCTGCTGGGCTGGCCTGACCAAGGACACAGCTTTGGTTTCACCATAGAAATGTAACCACTGGCTGGTAACCAAAAATATGGGGTGAGGGCTGGTTCTACAATGTTCTGGATAACACTGAATATAAAGTTCCATTACCACTTTGAAATCACTGTATTAGTGATCCAGAGTACCTTTCCCTCTACCCGCAGCCGCTCTGCCCTTTAACTATTCATCAGGCAGCAGACAATAGAGACTTAGGGGACATAAAAGGAGTCAAACTGTATCTTGTAATGGATTGAAAAAGTTCATCTTTGCTATACTACCCTTTGATGCTATTAGTAGTAGTATGCTATTAGTACTACCACCATTTCTACAACAGTTGCTACAATTACTATTGCTATTAATCCTTTAAATTTGTAAACTGCTTTACAAAGTGCTTCCTTGGATTGGGTTTTACCTGATTAAAGACGATACTGTTCATGGCATTGTGGGAAGGCAGAGGTAGATGAGTACTAGAAACTGCAAAGGGAACAGGGCAGATCTGCACTTGGGAACAGAGAAGACTTGGCAGTTGTTTATTTTCATCTCCCATGTGCTTGGCCTCAGACATATCCATCATCCTAGCCACATTACACCTATACTACCTTATTCTAACAGTCCATAGCTTAGGCAACTTCAAGGGTTAGAACGAACTAGGAGAAATGGCCTCTTATTTAGTCATAGAAGCTTGACCATGCCAAAATCCTACCAAAAGGGGTAGGAGAAGAAGAGAGAGCACATCAAATATAAGGCTGTTGCCACTTCCAGCAACTCTCACCTTTTCACTGAAGGCCTGGGAAAGACCCAGAGTCTTCGTTTTTGTTTGTTTGTTTGTTTGTTTGTTGTTTTTGTTTTACAGGATTAAAATTTTCTGTGCCTAAATTAAATTTTTTAAATGGCTGACTTTGGCTTCATCCCCAAAGTGAACTCTGGATGTACATCTATTCTTAGCCCAAAGGAGAGCAAGAATGCAGCAGAGCTTAAGACCAAGCTTGAACTGGGTTCCCTTTGAGACTTTTCTGTTTTCACCTGGCAACCAGGAGCTCCAGTGGAGCTCAGAAAGAAGAAAGTGGCATTTTGGAATCCATTTTGCTTAAGATTGGAAAGGCATTGTGTCAAACTACCCTTTGCTACTGGGGTCGAAGAACTTGGAAAAGGACCTTACCCAAAGGGATGCGGCTAGTGGGGAATGGAGGGGGATGGCCAACTTTGGAGCCAGTGATATCTGACGAGAGTGGACAGGTGCATGGGCCGCCCTTAGGACCCACCCAAAAGAAAATGCTGGGCTAGCAGTGGCTGCAGGCGCCCCACCTAGGGCGCCGCTTCTGCATTTTGGACTCAAGTCTACTGATAAGCAGTAGCAGCCGTCGCCAGGCCAGTTGAGTCGCCTTCTGTCTGTCCAGCGATTTAAATGAGATGTATGCAAAGAAAAGGACGCGAGATGTCTAAGGCCTTTGATAGGCATCATCTTGAAAGTCACACTTTTTTCAAAGCGCCTCCCTCCCAGGTTCCTTCCTTCCTTCCTTCCCAGAGCCGCACGGTCACAGCACCAGAGGCTGCACCGCGGGTGCGCCGCAGCGGTCCGGACGCCGGAGGGACAGAGTCGGGGAACCGGGCCTCAGACCCCGAGGACAGCAGGAGGAGGGGCCGGGGGCGCGGCGCGGCTCACCTGCCAAGCTGTTGTAGCAGTCGATCTCGATGGCTTCCACCGTCTTGCTCTGCTCCTCCGAGAGGCGGCCAGGCTTGGGGCCCCCAGCCGGGGAGGCTCCCCGCGAGTCCCGCTCTCGTTCCCCGGGGGGCGGCAGCAGCCCCTTCAGCTCCAGCAACGCCCGGTGGTATTTGCCGATGGCTTCGCGGAATTTCTTGTCCTTGTAGCACTGCGCCCCTTGGCTCTTGAACTCGTGAGCGCGCCTGATGAGCTCGGCGGGCTCGGCCGCCGCCCCAGCCTGGCTCCGCGCGGGGGCTCCTCCGCTGCCTCCCGGGACGCACACTGGCGGCAACGGCCGCTGCCCCTCGCCTGCCGCCGGCGGGCTCGGGTTCCCCTTGGCCCCGGCCGCCGAGCCCTTCCTCTCCATTCGGCCGCCGCCCGAGCACGCCGCGATCCGCCCGCCGCCGCGCCCTCGCGGGTTTAAAAGCGGCGGGCGCTGGCCCCGCGCCTCTCGGGCTTCCCAGCGGCCGTGACACCCCGCGGCGGTCGGTCGCCCCGCACTCCCATTCTCCCCGTCAGCTGCGGGAGGCTGCTCTCTCCTCCCCCTCGGATTGCTTCCCTCCCCTTTCCTCCCCGCTAGCGCCGCCCGCCCTCTTCCCCGCCCTCCTCCCCTCCGCAACCTGCCGGCGGTGGGCACCCGGCCCTCGCTCGCTCCGGGGTTATCGGTTTGGGGGATCCGCGGGCTTGATCGGGGTGGCAGTGATTGCCACTGACCCGGAAGAAGCTTGGCTTGCTCGAAGGAGGGGAGAATTAATGACAAAGACGGCCCCGCTCTTTCCCATTCAATCCAGTCCTGGGAGGCGCGCCTAGTCTCAAAGAGAGGAATGGGGGAAGGGTGGCGTGTGTGTGTGTGTGTGTGTGTGTGTGTGTGTGTGTGTGTGTGTGTGTGCGCAGGAGGGCAGCGACCGGATGCATGCAGGCTCACCACCCCCATAGATTTCTTAAAAACTCAAAAGATGCAGCGGTGAGCAAGAGAAGTAGGCACAACCATAGCTGCTTTTTCTTCTTCTTCTTCTTTTTTTTTTTTTTTGCAGTATGGCATTAATATCTTAAGGGGGCAGGGCCTCTTTTTTTGTGGATCTAGGTTGTCGCTGAGGTGTGTCTCCGGGGCGGCTAGAACACGGTGTGCACGTCAGCGCGTGGGGCGTTGTACTCCAGGAGACTGTGGGCTTACGCTGTGAGTGCGCAGCTGTGCAGAATGAATCACAGACTTCATAGATGGAAACACCTGTTACTGTTGGTCATCGGGCTTGGCGGGTTTGCTGTTCCAGTTTCCATTACTAGACAGTTCCGTGCCCTTCCTTAGGAGGCTTCCTTCCTTCCTTCATTCTTTCAGTCAACCCCAAATGTCAGCTGTCTGATGGGGATTGGGAGTGGCAGACGGTGAAAGGCAAGTTACTCCTTTGCCCTCAAGAACCACCCAACCCCCAGCCCCGTTCTACTAGGGGAGATACACCACCCGCCAGTAGAGTCAGTGCTCCAGGTCAAGATTGGAAAGTGTCACTGGGGAGGATAAACAATACTGTGCAGCCCCGAGGAGGAGTCGGGGAGGTGGCTTTTTGAGTAGTGGGGGATCCGGAGGCTTAATGGACAAAATAACATTGAAGGCCTTGAAAGTTGCCTAGGATTTGGACTTAAGAAAATAGAAGAGGGCTGGGGTTGTGGCGCAGTGGTAGCGTGCTCGCCTAGCACGCGTGAGGCACTGGGTTCGATCCTCAGCACCACATAAAAATAAAAGATATTCTGTCCGCCTACAACTAAAAAATAAATAAATAAATAAAAGAAAATAGAAGAGAGGGACATATCAGCCAGAGTGAGGAAATCCCATACGAATCATGAGGTTTGAAATCTCAAGTGCATTTAAGACTCAGTGGTTTGATTTTGTGGCCTAAGTAGTGGGAAATGGTTCTGACGAATTATGGAAACTTTAATTAAGTTTCAATCTAGCTATTTTGCAGTACCAGGGACTGAGCATAGGGTCTCACTCATGCTAGGCAAAGCACTCTATCACTGAGCTACATCCCCATTCCTTATGGTGGGTTTTGGATGAAGAATTTGGATTTGATTTTGCAGGGAGTGAAGAAGGCAGACATTTTTAAGTGCCCTTCTCTCCTTCAGGATACCAGTTCAGGGGAGGAGCGTTGATTAAGGCACGTGAGGCCCTGGCTTCCGTCCCCAGCAACCCGCATACACATACATACACACAAAAGACTTTCTTAAAAATTGACATAATTTCTTATAAGAAAAAAGTTAGGACAAAATTTTAAATATAAAGAGAATTAAGAGCATAGATTCTGGGACCATATTGCTTGAATTTAAATCCCACATACACTGCTTACTAGTGGTGTGATCTCAGGCAAGTCTCTGTGGCTTGGTGTTCAAAATAGTGATGACAGCACAATTTCACAAGGTCATTATGAAGACTAAATAATTATAGATGAAATGTTTAATACAGTGCCTGGCACAAATTAAGAACTTCATATGCAGGATCTATTATTTTTTATCTCAGTATCACCTATAATAGTGAAATCTGATTAGACATAAAAAGAAATGGCTACATACATTATGGCACAGACATACAATGGAATATTATACAGCCATTAAAATGAGATTTTAGGGGCTGAGAGTGTAGCTCAGTGGTAGAGCTACCACTTGTTTAGCTTGCATTAGGCCCTGGGTTGAATCTCTGGCACCGAACAAAAACAATGAGAAAAAACAACAACAGCAGCAACAACTACAACAACAAAACTTTAAAAGAATATTCTATCACATAAAGTTTTAAAAGTCAGAAACAAGTTATATGTATTATCTCATATCACTGATGTTTGTTAAAAGAATACTTTGTAGAAATACAAGTGCATAGTAAACAATTGGTAGGAATCGAATCAAAATGTTAATGAAGGCTTCATCTATGTGACAAAGTACAGCTTGGGGTGCTGTTCTTTTTCTCTTATTTTTTCAAAACTTCTAGAGCAATGGCAGTGTCTCACACTTGAACAGGTATATGCATCATCTGGTATTCTTGTTAAAATGTGACTTCCAGATCAATAGGTTGAAGATTTTATAGATTCCGCATTTCTGATAGGCTTGAGTGATACTGATGTCACTGACCCAAGACCTGCACTTTAAGCAGCAAGATTTTAGAGCAGTGCATCTGACCCATCAGAGGACTTGTCAAAGTCCAAGTTGCTATACTCAACTCCCAGAGTTTCTAATGCAGTTGGTTTGGAGTGAGACCCTTGAATTCACATTTCTAACAGTTTTCCCAGGTGATGCTAATGCTGCAGATCTGAGAACCACACCGTGACAACCAAGAAAATCTTGAAACCTATTACCAATTTGCTTTTTTTGAAAGATGGTGCTAACTTATGCTCCTGCTAGTAACATACAGGTTCACAACCAATATAAAGGGTGAACCTGTTAAAAATATTTTCTAATTTGATAAATAAAAACGTATATCAGATTATCTGAGATATCTTTACAGGTAAATATTTTTCACAAGTGTAGTTGCTGTTTTTAAAGAACTGAGGGCTTTTAGTTGGACACACTTTTTTTTTTCACTTCAAAAGTTTATTTAGTAGAATGGCAGGTGGGTTTACTATTGTGGTTATAATTTTCCCCTCCTAAACCACACTGTGGAATTCATATAACTTAAATACCAATATGGCATAACTCAAATATCATTCCCACCTCTCCCTTTACCTCTATCACAAATGTTCTATTATTTTTGGGGGGGAGTGGGTACTGGGGATTGAACCCAGGGGCATTCAACCACTGAGCCACATCCCCAGCCCTATTTTTTATTTTATTTAGAGACAGGATCTCACTGAGTTGCTTAGGGCCTCACTAAATTGCTGAGACTGGCTTTGAACTCGTGATCCTCCTGCCTTAGCCTCCTGAGCTGAGTCACTGCGATTACAGTCATAGGGCCACCACACCTGGCTGGACACACACTGAATATACTAAATTATACCTTACATTTTCTGACTACCTTACTTTCCTGAGTGTTTCAACATCTTTGATCCCACTTGATCATCACATTAGCCCCAGAGAGGGTAAATGATTCTCCACGCACAGAGCCAAACTGTGTGGTTCAGTGGTTAAGAGGCTTTGGACTCAGAGAGGTGTGGGCTGGAATTCTATCTTTGCTATTTCCTGAGCAAGTTATTCAACTTTAAACAACCTCAAATTTCCCCACTTATGAAGTGGGGGATGCTACTTAACCTATAGGGTGGTTGCCAAGCACCTTGAAGTGTTCAACAGGTGGTAATTTTATTGCTGGTTAAATCCTATCCATAATGTTGTGGCAGAACTCCAGTCAATCCATAAATATTTGCCAAGTAATCTATCAGGTTGAGCAGAGAGAAGAAATTGGGAGTTGGGTGCTCTGAATCTTCATTACCAGTGTGCAAAGTTACTCAGGGAGAAAGGGACACAGAAGACAAATGTTGGGTGAATATCCAGGCCTGGGATTTGGTACTGTTAGAAATATGACGTGCATTGGGTCACCATGATTAAAGGTGAGATGGTCACCATCATTAAAGGTGAGAAGTATAGATGTGGCACAGTAGCTTCCCCTCCCAGCCCCATGTCCTGGCTCAGTGGAACAGTATCTCATTCTGAGAATTTTACTTTGAGGACAGGGCTGCAAGACCCAGGTAACCCACGCGGTACAACACTATGTACAAAGCAGACTCAACACAAGAGCTCGGTACTAGCTCAGATGAAGGTGCACGCGAGTGAAGAAGGGAGAGAAATATAGGCGGGAGGATGGAGTGAAAGGAGAGTTACTATGCCCATCTGTCCTCCTCGGCAGAACTGTGTGCGCGTCTGAAAATGTTTTATTTGCTTGTTTTTAGTACGCTTCTGTCTCTGTCTGAGCCACTCACTCGTAAGTGTGTTGTAGCTTCTCAGAAACGATCGCTTCCCTTCATATGGAAGTAAATAAGCATCAATGAGAATTTCTCAAACCTTCTTTCAGTATCTATGAACCATATGCAGAGAACTATTTTGAGACATGATCAAAGATCCAAATGACAGAAAACTTGAGCAGGTGTTTAGGAGTCAGAAACTCAGCGCTTCTCAGACTTCAACATATGAATTGCCTTGAGGTCTTATTAAAAAGAAAAATTCCATCGGTGTAGGCTGGAGCCCACGATTCTGCATTTCTAACAAACTACCAGGCAATGCTGATACTGTTGGTCTAGGGTCCATGTTAGGAGAAGCTGGTGAGAGAGGAAAGGAAACTATCTCCCATTCTCTCCAAGTCTTTACCTTTTCCCACGGAGGAGTGTTCAGTAGATTGGTCAAATTCCAGGAAACAAATTGGTCCAAACTTAACAAGAGCAGTACCAATCCTTCGTTCAACTTTCTCTTCTATTTCATGTAGCAGGAATATGTAAGCTGAGTTAGGGCCTTCTCTTAGAATCTGGCCTCTTGTTTTCCTTAAACACATGGCCAAGCATACTTCCATTTTTTTCTTTTTTTTTTTTCAGAAAGAATTTTCTTTCTTTTTTTTTTCACTCTGATACTGGGGATTGAACCCAGGGCCACTCTATCTACCCCTAAGCTACATCCTCCTAAGCTACATCTTATTTTGCAGCAGAGTCTCACTGATTTTGTTCACGCTGGCCTCAAACTTGCGTTCCTCCTGCCTCAGCCTCTCCAGTAGCTGAGATTACAGGTGTGTATCATCACACTTGACTGTATTTCTTGTCTAATGTGGCAGGACCTGGGGTGAGATGATTTTGGCGTGTCATAGGGAGGGAAAGATCTTTGGAGACCTTTGCTTCTGAGACAGCTGCACTCTCAATAAATCAGGTATGTATTCAGATGAATATAAAATGGTATTTTGATTTCTCTCAGTGATCCTTGAATGTGCTGCTTCCTCATGAACCTCACAGAGGTGAAAGAGGATTGAGTACCAGCAGGTTTATGGTATTCATGTTACTTTGGTAAAATGTCATCAAAACTTCTCCCTTTATTCCTAAGAGATAAGCCCAGACTCTTGGCAGTGAACCCTATAGGGGGTCACACAACTCCTGGAATAGCTTCTCTCTGCTGAGATATGTTGGTAGATGTCTTAGAGAAGGCTGGATGGGACTATTTTTTAAAAAAATATTTTTAGTTTTAGATAGACACAATACCTTTATTTTATTTTTTTATTTTTATGTGGTGCTGAGGATCGAACCCAGTGCCTCACACATGCCAGGCAAGCGCTCTACCACCAAGCTACAACCCCAGCCCCTGAATGGGATTATTTTGAAGGAAAGAACTGTGTGATAAGCAAGCAACAGAAGGCATAATGCTCCTGCTGGACTTAGGAGTTTAAAGCACAGTATCTGCCCTGGCTCTTGATCTCATTTCTATTTCTTGGAATCTCTGACTCTTAAGACTGCCTACTGATCTTAGGAGACTAAGGCCCTCCTTTTTTCACAACTCACCCTGGAGCTTGCATATCTCCTAAACAGGTGGCTGATGGCGCTTTGCCTCTTCCTTCAGCTCAGTTTCTTGAGCATACATGACACATGTATTTGAATTTCTTTTATACGATCTAAGCTTTTCAGGCTTTGGTCACATGCCAACCAAATCAAAGCTATCTTGGGGATGTTTTTCTTTTTTTCTTTTTCTTTTTGGTACTGGGGATTGAACCCAGGGGTACTCGACCACTGAGCCACACCCCCAGCCCTATTTTGTGTTTTATGTAGAGACAGTCTCACTGAGTTGCTTAGCACCTCGCCCTTGCTGAGGCTGGCTTTGAACTCGCAATTCTCCTGTCTCAGCCTCCCTAAGTGCTGGGATTACAGGCTTGCACCACCACGCCCGGCTTTGGAGATGTTTTTCTAATGGCACTAAACTTCATGATTTACCTGAGAAAATTATAGCATCCCCATCATCCATTCTCATTTATATTTAATCTTTAAATATCCCTCTGTGGAAAAGCAGGAGATTTGAAACTATTTTATGATACATAGATGTAGTCATTATGAGCTTCATGTTTTAATCCATCCCATCTCCCCCCATCACCCTAACAACAAATCTCTATAATTACAGAGGCCCTCTAGCCTGGCCTTGTTTAGAAAATGTCTCTTTGCTTCTCCCTACTTACTCTTACCACTCCATCCTCTTCATCTCCAATGTCAATTGTACTCCGCTTTGGGGGCTAGTTATTTGGATCTGCTAGCATCCCTTCCTTGGGATTCACTTCCTCCCCCTCTTCTCTATGGTCTGGAACTGTCAGTCATGGTATCTGCTCCCTCCTTGCACCCATGCCATCTCCTACTTGCTAGCACATATTCCAGGATCAGACCAATCCTGATACTCCATCTTCCTGCTCCATAATGATTGGTTGGGGTTGGGGGCACATAAACCGACTAGAAACAGTTTTCCCTGAGATTTATATACAGACATTGAGAGAAAATTTATTTTCCATGTGGGTTATGAAGTTGGGAGGCTTTGAGGTGGGGACTACCTGTGGTCATCTTGCTCAGTACTTGGAGAAGGCCTATCTGAAATAAATAAATGCAATAGCACAAAAAAGAGGAAAAGGAGAGACAGCTCGAGCAATATCAGTTAAATTCTAAGATCCAGTGGTTTTCAATAATAGATAAAATCCTAGATTTCCCAGGTATGTGAACCAATGCATTTGTCTTTATACTTAAGCTACTTTGAGTTGTTGCTTATTATGCAAAAACTATTGATTTATATATTCCTTTTCAGGTATTTGCCTTTTTCGTTCATTACCTACTGCAACCATGTTGGCTGCTGTTACATGTGGTTGATAACCAATCATGCCCCCGCCTAGAAAACACTCATTCTTTGGTTCTTTTTTTTTTTTTTTGGTACTGGATATTGAACTCAGGGGCACTCGACCACTGAGCCACATCCCCAGCCCTATTTTGTGTTTTATGTAGAGACAGGGTCTCACTGAGTTGCTTAGCACCTCGCCATTGCTGAGGCTGGCCTTGAACTCGCAATTCTCCTATCTCAGCCTCGCTAAGTGCTGGGATTACAGGCTTGCGCCACGGTGGCGCCCGGCTCATTCTTTGGTTCTTTTACATTGGGAACTTTTGGTATTTGGGCCAGGGGTGAAGTGGTGAAGTGTGTCAGGTTGTGAGCATGTTAATTTTTTACCATTATTCTGTTGCACATAAATTTATGTGAACCTTTGACAGTATGAGTTACAGCTTCTGTCTGCAGGCTTTTAACATTTTACAGTCTGAACTGCATGCATGAGTGCTCTCTTGTGCATGCTCTCTCTCTCTTTTCTACAGAAGTGCTAGAGAAACATATATGTCATATATAAATATATATATGTTATCTGCATTTGTGTAACACATTGCCCTCCAAACTTAGCAGTTTAAAATGATTATTACTTTTAAAACAATCCTACAGATTCTGTGGGAGCTTTTAACTTGGGTAGTTCTAGCTAAAATTTTGTGGATTGGTTTGTTTTTGCTGTGGGTAGGATGAAACCCAGGGCCTTGGGCATACTAGGCAAATACTCAACCACTGAGCTATATCCCCAGCCCTAAAGTTCTTTTTTTTTTTTTTTTAGTTGTAGACAGACATAATGTCTTTATTCTGTTGCTTTGTATGTGGTGCTGAGGATCGAACCCAGGGCCTCACGCATGCAAAGCAAGCGCTCTACCGCTGAGCTACAATCCCAGCCCCAGCCCTAAAGTTCTTTTGAGAAATTTCAGCTAAGCTGTTGCCTGGGACCTGAGGTATCTGAAGGCTTTAGTGAAAGAGATTCTGGTTTCAAGTTTACTCATTGTTGCTGGAAGCCTCTGTTCCTGCTATTGGCTGAACATTTTCATCTTGGTTCCTCACCATAGGCTCCTGACTACCTTCACTACATGGTACATGATTTCCTGCAGAGTAAGATCTTAGAGATCCATAATCCTATAACCCAGTCTTTGAACTGAAATATCATCACTTCTGATGAATTGTATTGGTCACACCAACCAACCTGGGTACAAGTTGATAGGAGAATCCACAGAGTATAAGTACCAGAAGGTAGGGAATATTGGTGGGCCTGCTTTATTCTTTGATATTGTCTCACAGTTCTTGGGTTGCTTTTTTTCCTTCATATTTTTGTTTGGGAAATTTTTAATTAACTTATCATCAAGATCATGGTTCCTTTCCTTGGCCATAATTTAATTGATGGCATCAGAAGGCATTCTTCCTTTCTATTTCAGCATGTTTGAATTCTAGAATTTTGTTTTGATTCTTTTTTTTTAATATTTCTTTTTAGTTATAGATGGACACAATATCTTTATTTTATTGCTTTGTATGTGGCGCTGAGGATCGAACCCAGGGCCTCAAGCATGCGAGGCAATGTACCACTGAGCTACAATCCCAGCCCCTTGTTTTGATTCTTGAAGTTTCTATTTTTCTTAACATAGTTTATAAGTTTTTGCAAGCTGTATACTTTTTTCCCATTAGAGTATTTAACATATCCATCATAATTACTTTAGTTTTTAAATTGGCAATTCAAACATGCATGATATATTTGAGTCTGGTTTTTATTTTCAGACTACATTTTAGCATGTCTTCTGCTCTGTCTTATAATTTTTTGTTGAAAGCCAGACATGTTTTATTGAATAATAAAAAATGAGGTTAATAGGCCACTTATAGAAGTATTCATTTTATCTGGTGAGGACTTGTCTGGTGTTTAATACTTGCTTGCTGCTAAAGGTACCAGAGGCTTTAAGTTTTCATCCTTTACTTTTTTTTATTTCACTATTTGAGATTCCTTAAACACTACTTTAGGGAGAAAGAATCTGTGTATTACAACTCTTTCAGCTATAACTGATTGTTATTGTACCAGATCCTTACTGTTGTGCAGGTCAGATATAGGACAAAGGAGTTTTTTCTAATCTTATTTAATCTTTAAGTAGGTCTATGTCTGAGGCCTATGACTTTCACAAGTGTTTTATCAATGTGTACCACCCCCACTGGCACCCTTATTCCCATCTCTGACTGCAATATTCCCAATGTATTTCTTTGAAACTTTGTCCTTAATTGACTTTTTTTTTTTTTAATTCACAACCTAATCCTATCAGAGACATGAGGTCTTTTTGGAATCTTCAGTGGGAAACTGGTAGGGTATCTGAAAGGAAAACTGTGGAACTGGGAGGGTTTCCCTAAATCTCCAGGACCCCAAGGTTTCCTTAATCTCAAATTAGCCCATATTCTGTCTCCAGCCATTCTTCCAGATTATATATATACTAGTTGACAGCTCTAGCAGTACATTGTTGGGTTCAAGAAATGTAATTTGATTTTCAGACATTTTTGTTACTGTAAGGATAAGATTGATGACTTTTGATTACTTAACATATCAGAGATGAAACATGAAGTCAGTTTCTTAATTTTAAAACAATGTTTAAAAACTTGTTTAATTTTATACGTTCTTTCCATCTCTATACTCTTTTTTCCTTCTCTGATTTTTTTCCATTTTATCATCCATTTTATTTGGGAAATGCTTTTGTTGAATACAGAAAACCAATGTGATTTTAAAAAATGTTATTTAAAAAAAAGAATTATAGTAAAAATGTAATATATATACATAGTATAAAATTCATTATCTTGCCAGGCATGGTAGCACTCGCCTGTCATCTCAGCACCTTGGGAGGCTGAGGTGAGAGGCTGGCATGTTCAAGGCCAAGTGAGGCTCTAAGCAACTTAATGAGACCCTATCTCAAAATAAAAAATAAAGAGGGCTGGGGATATGGCTCAGTGGTAAAATGTCTCTGGGTTCAATCTCCCGTACCAAAAAAAAAAGTAGAAAAAAAAAAGTCACCATCTTTACCACTTTTAAGTGTATGGGTTGGTGATGTTAAGTGTATTCACATTAGCCAGAAGCAATGGGATGCACCTGTAATCCCAGTGACTCTGGAAGCTGAGACAGGAAGATCACAAGTTCAAAGCCAGCCTCAGCAACTTAGTGAGACTATGTGAAGAACAGGCTATGCCCTGCTCTGTGTTACTCCATGATGTGTAGGACAGTAGTTCTCAGACTATGCCTAACCCTGAGTTATTCCATTTTATAAATCAGAAGTTTGCCATGAGTTACTCCATTTTGAGTTTAAGTGCTAAAGTGGAATGACTCTACACATTGTTTGTACAAGTAAACAACCACCACCTGCCTAGCACAACCAGAAGGCATTAACTGATAAATTGTGCTAATAAAAATGACACCTTGTGCCGGGCGCGGTGGCTCACGCTTGTAATCCCAGCACTTAGGGAGGCTGAGACAGGAGAATCGCGAGTTCAAAGCCAGCCTCAGCAATGGCGAGGCACTGAGCAACTCAGTGAGACCCTGTCTCTACATAAAACACAAAATAGGGCTGGGGATGTGGCTCAGGGGTCAAGTGCCCCTGAGTTCAATCCTCGGCACCAAAA
>CM053401.1:28177535-28230008 GCA_028644305.1 Xerus rutilus
CTTCATTCTTTACCTCTTTCCTTATGCTCTCCTTCTAATCTTCCTTTACTTTCTGTTTTCCAGCAACTAAGTTGCACTGTAGTTAATAGATTTGTTCTGTCTTCATCAAGTACTTTCTGTGCTGAGACATAGAGGTACTCAGTTGTTTTCAGTTGATATTATGTAATTGCCAAGCCAGTAATATTATCAGGTCACCTTAGCGTGGAGGAGAAGAGAAGGAGGCCCTGAAGCAGGGTTCACAGTCAGAAAGGATAGACCTGAATGGGGGCAGGGTTTGCAAGAGCAACTCAAAGTTATTGTGGCAATTGAGGCCTGAGACAGCAAGGGGGCAGGTCCAAAAAAAAAAAAAAAAGGAAATAAATGTTGATGTCCAAGTATATAGCTCATTAGCTTGGAGACTTTGAGGGCAGGGTACCAGTTTCAAAATTTATTTGAATTTTTTTCATTTTAGTTTACTGTGATTGCCTTCTTTACCAATCCAGTTTAAAAAAAAAAAACAAAAACAGAAAGGTGAATTATTGGTGATGGTTACTATTGAGTTAAAGCCGAAAGGGAGGTTTAACACCAAACTACATGAGTACTTTAGTGCTCTGGGGAGGCAGGTACACAGATGAGTTTGATGTTGGAGGAAACCCCTAGAATTTGAACTCAAATGTTTAATATATTTTACCTGGCTTATGTTTAAGCAAGGGCTCACCACCATTCTAGTCTAGGCTGGGCTTTTTCCTGGAAGAATGCTAAATTTTTGCAGTGATGAATTAGGACTAGAATGGGGGCACGGTTGTGGGACTATTATGTGTCTGTGGCAGTTACAAAGAAAGAAAGGGTTTCAGCCTTACTCTATTTTTTATTTGTTTCCAGACAACGTGGCCTTCATTGCCACCCTCATGAAGTCAGATCTCTCAAATGCAGCCCCATGTAGGGATTACTATGAGGACTCTTAGTGATACAGTGAGCTACCTGGAATGAAGAAGATCTAGAAGAGCTCATCAGATAGGATCTGCCTTATAATAAACGTCAGGTTTGGGCTGGCATTGTGGCTCAGTGGTAGAGCGCTTGCCTCGCACGAGTGAGGCACTGGGTTTGATCTTCAGCACCACATAAAAATAAATAAAATGAAGATATTGTGTCCATCTTTAAAAAAAATCTTAAAAAAAACAATGCCAAGTTTGCGAGGTCCTCATTCAGCAAGGAAGACTAGGTAGCCAGAATCGAATATTAAATCAACTCAAGCCCATAGTAGGGCAATAAGAAATATTCATCAAACCTATTTCCTTTCATACTATTGACACAGCCCCAATGTTTCACTGTGTGCTCGGTGGCTTCTAGAACTCCAAAGTTTATGTATGGAATTCATGGATTTTTCTTAGATTTATCCATCCAGTTGACATTTCAATTGAACAATCCACTGGCATTTTCAATGAAACACACCTAAAATGAAACCCAACTATTCTACCTCCTTGTCTAAACCAGTCTTCATATGTCAGTAAATTCTTCACCCAACTGCTAGGGTAGATATCTAGGATTATCCCTCTTCTCACCTCATGCTTTTGCTTTTTTTTTTTTTTGGTACCTGGGATTGAACCCAGAGGTGCTTAACTACTGAACCACATCTCCAGCCCTTTTTTTATATCCTTCTTTATATTTTTATTTAGAGACAGGATCTTGCTAAGTTGCTTAAGTCCTCACTAAATTGCTGAGGCTGGCTTTGAACTCGTGGTCCTCCTGCCTCAGCCTCCTGAGACACTGGGATTAAAGGTGTGTGCCACTGCACCTGGCTTCACCCCATGCTTTTTAACAGTTCCTATCAATTCCATCTTCTAAATATCTATCATTTTAGTACACGACTTTTTACTCTTACCAACACTTACTTACCATAGGTTGTCTTTGTGGACTTAGATTTTGGTAATAATTCTCTCAACTCAAATCTGCCCTTATCACTTGCCTCCTCAAGATCTTTCATTAGTGCCCTACTGCTCTCAATTCCTTGATGTAGTTTACCATGATCCTACCCCTAATTCATGTTCCAATGTCCTCTCTCCAGTCTTCTCATATTCTACGCTCTGGCTGCTCTGGATAATTTTCATTTTCTTGTTCTCTTATGCTTCTTGGTTTAGGTTCATACTCTTCTTCCTATTTCATTATTTCATCTTTCATCATCTCTGCTTAAACATCCCTTCCCCCAGGAGGCCTTGCCCCTTTTTCACCAAGCATCTTATGCTCTGTCATCGTGCTCTCAGATGACACTGCTTCCCCCATCATATATCTCATTATCAGTGTTTGTGTCCATATATCTCACTAGACTGAAATTTTGAGACCATTTATATCTTATTTATTGTTATTTCTCCATCATCAAGTGAAATGGTTAGCATCGGGGATTACAATTGTAAATATTTTTGAATGAATGAAAGAATGAATACAAATACAAACATTTCCATTTGTAGTACCATTCTTTTATGGTTAAATCAGCCATGCTTGGTGATATCAACATTGTTTGGACTTGAATGTCACCCAAAGGCTCACATGTTTCAAGCAGCACTATTGGAACTTCGTGGAAACTTTAAGAGGTGGGACCTAATAAGAGGAAGTGAGATCACCGGGGGAACTAGTCTCCCGGTCACTAGGTCACCCCACACTCTTGAAGGAGATGCTGGGATCCTAGTTTCTTCCTATTCTGCTGTTCGCTTCCTGGCTGCCATGAGTTTGCTCTATCATATGCTTCTGTCTCATCACAAGTCCAAAAGCAACAGGGCCAATTGACCATGGACTTCAACCTCTAAAACCTTGATCCCGAATAAATCTTTCCTCTTTTTAAATTAATTATCTCAGGTATTTTATTACAGTAATGGAAGGCTGACTAACATCAAAAATGTAATCAGAAACTGAAAGATCTTGATCTGCATTTCCTACAAATCTGTAATTGGAATCATTACATGCCCATCACACGCTTGGTCCAAGCACATGAGAGATCTTTGCATCATCTAATGTCTTTCTCCAATTTCTTTCTTTAGTGTTCTGTAGTTTTCATTGTAGAAGTATTTCACTTCTTTTGTTAGACTGATTCCCAAATATTTTTTGAGGTTATTGTAAATGGGGTAGTTTTCCTAATTTCTCTTTCAGTAGATACATTACTGACATATAGGAACTCATTTGATTTATGGGTGTTGATTTTATATCCTGCTACTTTGCTGAATTTATTTATGCGTTATGGAAGTTTTGTGGTGGAATATTTTGGGTCTTCTAAATTTAGAATCATGTCATCAGCAAATAGGGATAGTTTGAGTTCTTTTTCTATTCGTATCTGTTTAATTTCTTTCGTTTATCTACTTGCTCTGGCTAGAGTTTCAAGGATAATGTTGAATGAAAGTGGGGAAAGAGGACATCCTTGTCTTGTTCCAGTTTTTAGAGGGAACGCTTTCAATTTTTCTCCATTTAGAATCATGTTTGCCTTGCCCTCAGCTCTTTTTAAAACTTTGAGACAGGGTCCTGCTAAGTTGCCCTGGCTGGCCTCGAATTTGCTATCTTCCTGTCTCAGCCTCCTGTGTATAGGAGATTATAGATGTGAACACCTGCATCTGGCTTTTGTTGTTATGATTTCAATCTAGAATGTGTCTCAAAGTTTCATGTGTTCAGATGTGAGGCTTCTGGGGATAACAAAGGGTCTGACTTCATCAATGGGTTAGTCAGTTGATGGCTGAATGGACTACTAGGAGGTGGGGTATGGTTGAACCAGGTAGGTCACTGGGGGTGTGCACTTGAAGGAGGCATCTTCTCCACAGTCCCTTCATCTCTTGCTCCCTCTGCTGCCCAGCTGCAATGAGCTGAGCAGTTTTTCTCTGCCTCACCCTTCTGCTATGATGTTCTATCTCACCTGGGGCCCAGAGCAATGAAGCCAGCTGACCATGGGTTGGAACCTCTGAAACCAAGAGCTAAAATAAACCTTTCCTCTTCCAAGTTGTTTATGTCAGGTATTTTGATCACAATATTGCAAAGCTGACCAGCAGAGGTGTCATCTCCTAAATTGGAATATAAGTAAACCCCATTACCCAGAAAGCCTACTTCTAGGCTTAGACCATACAGTAGTGCATGCCCACATGTACCAGGACATGGGTTCAAGGATGTTCTATAGCATTATTCAAAACATCTTCAAACTGAAAATAATCTGAATGTTAATCAACAACAGAAAGAATAACCCAGGTGTGGTATACTAATACAATCAAATACTATTCAGCAATGAAAATGAACAAATTATAGCTAAAAGCATTTAGGTCAATCTAAAACAAAGTAGAGCAAACAAAAAAATTCAGATAGGGAAAAAGACATACTCTATGATCTCATTTATATAAATTTCCACAAGAAAAGACAGACGTAATCAAATGTGTTTAGGAAATCATCATTACGCAGTAAAAATATAAAGGAAAACAGGCAACATTATTATAAAAGTCAGGATCATGGGACACTAAGTCAACTATGTTTCTTTTTCATTGACCCAGATGGTAATTAAACACTATTCATTTGTGATCATAAATTAAGCTATCTGTGTAAATATTGTCACTTTCTCTGTGTGTGTGTGTGTGTGTGTGTGTATATACTTTCATTCATACACACACATACATATATAACTTGGAGGGGTACTGGTAATTGAATGTAGAGGAGCTCTGCCACTGAGCTACATCCTCAGCCCTTTTTATATTTCATTTTGAGACAGAGTCTTGCTAAATTGCTCAGGCTGGACTTGTACTTGAGTTCCTCCTGTGTTAGCCTCCCAAGTCTCTGGGATTACAGGTGTGTGCCACTGCAACCAGCTACTTTTATTAAAACACACACACACACACACACACACACACACACACAATAAACAAGTTTAAAAAGCCAGCCTGACATATCTCAGAGGCAGTTAATCTTAGTGGTTAAGAGTAAAAGCCTACAGTTAGACAGCTTTGGGTTTAAATTTACCTCCCCTGCTCATTGGCTGTGTGATTTTGGGCACTTAAACTTTGCCTAAGCTTCCTTGTCTCAGTTTTCTTCTCTGTAAAGTGAGAATAGTAATAACATCCATCTCATAGGTTTATTATGACAGTTAAAATGAAATTGATATAATACTAATCCCAATGCCTATTTGATTTAATAAGTGGTAGCTACACTTGAAAGACAAAAATTCAATGCCAAATAAATATATGCTTTACTTATAAAGCTTTTCAAGTATCTTAGTCCATTCTTGCTGCTATAACACACACACACACACACACACACACACACACACACACACACACATGAACACATATTGGATAATTTATAAACAGCAGAAATTTATTTTCCACAGTTCTAGAGGCTGGGAATTCCAAGACCAAGTCACCTCCAGGTTTGGTATCTGATAAAGTTTTGCTCTCTGTTTCCAAGATGATAACCTTGTTGCTGATTTTCCAATAGCAAAGGGGAGGGCAAAAAGGATCAAGGAGCTCTCTGAAGTCTCTTTTATAAGGACATTAATCCCTTTAATGAGGGCTCTTCCCTCAAATACTAATCACCTCCTTAAGACTCTACCTCTTAATGCTATCATACTAGCAATGAAATTTCAACCTAAAAATTTGGAAAAACACGATTAGACCCTAGCACTTCGCCCGAGGCCTCCAAAATTCATACCCTTCTCACATGCAAAACACATTTGTTCCATCCCAATAGCTCATAAATTCTTAACTCATTCAGTGCCAACTCAAAAATCCAAAGCCTAGAGTCTCACTAAATCAAATGTGGGAGATACTCAGGGTACAATTCATTCTGAGGCAAATTTCTTTTTTTTTAAATTTATATTATTTTATTTAAATGCATTTCAAGCCATAGTACATATACAGAGCTCAATTTTTCCATTTCTCTGGTTGCAAACCAGATAGAGTCATACCATTTGTGTCTTCATACATGCACCAAAGGTAGTGATGACAATCTCAATCAACCATCATTACTATACCCATTCCCCTTTCTTTCCCCCCACCTTCCCCCTACCGCATCCAGAGTTCCTCCATTTCTCCTATGTTCCCCATTCCCACCCCCTCTTATATATCCTCATCCACTAATCAGAGAGAACATTTGGCATTTGGTTTTTTGGGATTGGCTTACTTCACTAAGCATAATGTTCTCCAGTTCCATCCATTTGCATTCTGAGGCAAATTTCTTTCCACATATGAATCTATGTAATGGAGTAAGTTATGTGCTTCCAAAACACAATGTCAGGGCAGGTATAGGATAGACATTCCCATTTCAAAAGGGAGGAATAGAGAAGAAGGTAAAATACGTCCCAAGTAAATTTAAAACCCAACAAGATAAACAACATTTAATATTTGACTTCATGTCCTTCTCTGGGACACACAGGTTGGGGGTTTGGTCCCTAAGGATCTAGGCATGAGGAAGCCATCGAGATGGGTCCCTATGTCTTCACTGGGCACAGCCTGTACAGTAGCTCTCAGGAGTTAGAATCTGGGGCCTTCAGTTGTCCCAGGCTGGTGTTTTACTCTGGAAGCTCTGCAGACTTGTAGGTGTTGGTAATAGGCCTGTCTGCATTTCTCTACTAGAAGATGCCTTAGTGGGGACTCCTTGTGGTGGTCTTGCTCCTGTGGCAGTTCCTCACCTGAGCCCAAAGGCTCCATGGGGTATCCTTTGAAATCTAGGTGGAGGTGGCCATGTCCGCCATTCTTGCACTCTGCATACCTGCAGAACTGGCACTGCATGGATGTCACCCAGTTGACAGTTTGTGCCTTCTGGAGGGGCAGCCCAAGCTACACCTGCTCATGCTTAAGTCACAGCTAAGGTGGTAGAGGAGAATTGTGCCTGAATGTATGGAGAAGAAAGCTGAGGCGGCCTTCAACAGTGTGTCCTGAGATCCTGAGTTCCCGCGGTCCCTCATATGAAACCTGTCTGTTCTTAAGGCTGATGTGTTGCACATGTACTGGTTGGTGTTTGTGTTGATGGCCACAAATTTCTCTCAGTTGCATTCAGGGTCATTTTTTTTTTGTATTGTCCTGATACTAGCATCTGGCTTTCTTCTATCCATACTAGTCTTCTTACCAAAACAATTATTTGACCATTCTCTTGGTATTTTCTTCCAAACATTTTTTTTTCAATTCTTTACAAAATTACCAAGTTGAAAATTTTCCAAGTCTTTAAGTTCTTCCGTTTTGATTACAAATTCCATCTTTTATTTGTTTCTCTTTTTTCAGTTTACTATAAGTAGTCAAGAAAAGCCATGTACCATCCTGAGCACTTTGTTTAAAGATTTCATCTGCCAAATAGTGTATGTGGTTTATTGCTCTTGGGTTCTGCCCTCCCAAAATTGCAAGGACACAAACGCAATCCAACCAAATTCTTTCCTACTTTGTTACAAGGATGACCTTTCCTCCATTTTCTAGTATCTTATTCCTCATCTGAGACCTCATAGTAAGAATGGCTCATATTTCTAAAACATTCTGATCATTACCACTTAAGAAATATCTAAGAGGATTCAGCCTTTCTCTATAGTTTTCTTCTGACCTGTCACCAGAATCATCTACAATGCTCCATTCTAGGCATATAGGCTTTTCCTACCCTTCTCCTCTAAACTCTTCCGACCTCTGATCATTATCCAGTTCCAAGGCCACTTCTACATTTTAAGGTATTTGTTATAGCAACACTCTATTTCTTGGTACTAATTTATGTCTTAGTCCATTCTTGCTGCTGTAACAAAATACCACAGACTGAGTAATTTATGAAGAACAAAAATTTATTTCTCACTGTTCTATAGACCGAGAAATCAAAGATCAAAGCCCCAGTCAAATACTGCACGTCAAATAACATGACATATAGATATGTGGTATTGAAATGCACAGTTTTGGTAGTATTTGCTAACTATCCTTACATTGATGAATGTGACTTCTTTGATGATGGCTGATTCATGTATTTTGTCTGATAATATCAATATAATTTTGTGATACTAGTTATTTGTGATAGTGGTTAATTATCTAATAAATATAATGCCATAAAAATTCATTATGGTTCTGAGGTGAAAAGGATGAATTCATCTTGGAGGTCATTTTGTGTGGTCAAATTCTTCAATATACTAGTTCTGACCCTTGTAAAACTGTTGAGTGGGTTAGAAGCTGTTACGATTTGGATATAAAAGCTCCTACGTTAATGCAGGAAAATCAGAAGTGAAATGATTATATTGTGTGAGCTATGACCTAACCTGTCCATCCTAATTTGAATGGACTACCTGGGTGGTAACTAAAGGCAAGTGGGTGGTGATTGGAGGAGGTAGGTCACTGGAGGTGTACCCTGGAAGGGGGAGTCTTCCCTACAGTGCCTTCCTGTGCTGCTATGAACAGAGCAGTACTTCTCTACCACACCTTTCTGCCATGATGTCCTGCCTCACCTTGAGCCCAGAGCAATGGAATCAGCCCACCATTGACTGAACCTCTGAAACCACAAACCAAAATAAACGTTTCCTCTTCTAAGTTGTTCTTGTCAGGCATGTTTGGTCACAGTGATGAAAAGTCAACTAACAAAGATGCTGTGATGAGCCACACAGATCCCTCTTCCAGCATGAAGGATGTTCATTGGGACAATTCTGAAAGGCCATCTCAGCTCCAGAGCCCCTCTTGGTGTACTTTCAGTATTCACAGACCATTGTCCAGCCTGTATTGTAAGTCAGCTCAATCCTTTGCTGAATCCTGTTTGCTTCCCCTCTCTTCCACAAGTGCTGATTCCAAGAGCATTTCTTAATAAAAGCCAGGCTTGTGAACCCACCTGAGTCTGCCTTCCTGAGAACTTGGCCTGCATTGCCAATTTAGAGAGTTTTGTGCTTAGGGCGCCTCTAGTGGTCTCAAACAACCCATTGTCAGGAGACAGATTATGGGTTTTGGGTTTTTTGCTTTTCTATTTTGTTTTTGGTGATTTGGGTGCTGGGGAGTGAGCCCAGGCCCTGTACCACTGCACTGTATGCCTAGTCCCTGGAGACAGTTTTTTTTTTAATTAGCACATTAAAATTATACATAGTATTTGGGTTCATTTTGAAAAAATGATACATGCAGGGATTTGATTTCAATCCCCATCCCCTCTTTTCTTCCCCCCTCTCTCTTTCTCCCCCTCTTCTCCATCCTGTACTCTACTAAATTTCCTTTTTTCTACATATACATAAACGTGAAGTTCCTTTTGGTTCCTTTATATATAAATATAACATGATTTTGTTAGATTTATTCCATTTCTCTTCCCCTTTCCCTTTCTTCCTCCCCCACTCTCATTCTCCTTCTACTCCACTGATCTTCCCTCTATCTTCATGATATCCCATCCCCAATTCCCTCCCCAACTGCCTTCTTTCCTTTGTTTTGCTGTAGTTTTGCCATATGAGAGAAAACATGCAACCCTTGATTTTCTGAGTTTGGCTTATTTTCTCCATTTCCATCCATTTACTGACAAATGCCATCATTTCATTCTTTTTTATGGCTGGGTAAAACCTCAGAGACAGTTTCTAATAGGTGACTCCCATGATTCCTGATCCCATAAGACATGACTCCCTCACTCTTTTTCTCAGCTCAACCACTCAGAGACCAGAGCTGCGACACTAACTCCAGACTCCACCTACTGGTAGAGTTGAGGCTCATAGAATCTAGAGCCCACTGAGGCTAAGTAGGGATGATCTGTCACTACTGCTATTTGGGCTGGGAATACAGAGATCAAAAGTGAAATTCGGTTCTTTGGTTCAAGGAAGTATTTCTCCATGTGCGTGCGTGCGTGCGTGCGTGCGTGCGTGTGTGTGTGTGTGTGTGTGTAGTTGGTCCCTTCAGGAGTCTTCCTGGTCATTTTTTAAAAAATATTTATTTATTTTTTGAGTTGTAGGTGGACAGAACACCTTTATTTTATTTTTATGTGGTGCTGAGGATCGAACCCAGTGCCTCACGCATGCTAGGCGAGCACACTACCACTGCGCCACAATCCCAGCCCTCTTCTTGGTCATTTTTCCCCTAACTGCTCTCCCCTGCTCATGCCCCCTTTTGTTGTTGTTGTTGTTGTCATTGTTTTGAGGAAAGTTTTGGGGGGGGGGACAATTTTATCGAGAAATAATTCACAAAGCATACAATTCACCCACTTAAAGTGTACAAATCAGTGGCTTTTAGTGTGTATACAGAATGCAAACCACACTCTACTCAAGTTTAGGACATTTTCATTAGCCCTGAAATAAACACTGTATTTATTAGTAAATACCCCTCAAGCCCTCCTACTCCAATTCCCCCCATTCTAAGACAATCGCTAATCTACTTTCTATTTGTATTTCTATAGAATTGCCTGTTTGGGAGATTTTGTATGAAAGGAGTCATATAATATGTGGTCACCCTGAAATTTTAATACCATGGATATACAGTATATTTTTTATGTACTGCATTACATAGCTGTGTTTTATACCTAAAGAGAGCACAGGTTTTTTTTGCACCCCTTCCTCACTCCTGCAAGCTTCCACCACCTCTGTTGAGAAGGCGTGATTCAAGGTGACAGTTTCTCCACAGAACTTTCCTAACCAGCTGCAGTTGCCAAAACTGAGTCATTTGTTGACAATACAAAATTATCAAAATTAAGTCTTTGTGTAATTAGTTTTAATTATTACCACCACCCCCAGAACTGGTTACAAGTGAACTCTGCATTAGCTTAAATAGAAGTGAATGCAATTTTTGTGACTAAGCCCAAATACAACTTTATAAATTGAAAAACCTGATCTTAAGAAATAGCAGTCTTGGTTCTTTTATCTGCATCTGTCTTTGATGTGGCTATTGAGTAGTTTCCGATGTCCTGTCTTGCTTTCCCAGCAGAGCACCTGGAGATGCTAGCAGGGCATTGGATCTAGCAGTCAAAATTCTCTTGGACTCTGGAAACAGCCTGGGATAATATAAGCTATTAAAAGAAAAAGATGGTGTAGTCTGTGAAGTCCCTTAAATATTTTGAAATAAATGTAATCTGAGGTTTTAAAAATATTCCTGTTCCTTATTTGCATAAATGTCAAAATACCAGGGACATGATTTTCTATTCAATAGCTTTTGCTTCTTATAAGCTTATGTTTTGTTCCTCTTAACCACTGGTAATTTCCACTGGGCAGGCAGTGTCATAGAGAAATCAACCCTGTCCTCTCCTATCTTGGATTATTAGAACCTTAACAATAAGAGTCTCTCAGAAGTCCTTACATACTAGATTATTAATTGATCCAGACATACCAGTAGAGTTGACCATGTCTTGACGAGTTGGGGATGGTTCTTTACAAGAGACACATGCAAGGACTATTAATTATGAAAGAAAAGCTGGTTTAGGGATTGGGCTGATGGCAGCCCGGGGTCCTGAGCTCTATATCTAGGTGAATCAACATAGGTACATCCCTGTCTCCCTTTTAAGATGTGATTCTCTTCTGGGGAGATGATGGCCTGTAAACCCCATTCTCAGAGATTCTGATTTAATTGATCAGAGCTGTAACTAGGCATCAGCATTTTTAACCTAATTACATGAAAAAGTATGGGGTTGGATCTTTGGCATTGGTACTTTTTACAGATCTCTAGGTATTGCAGTGTGCAACCAAAGCTGAAAACCATTGCCCAAAGCCTAGCCTTTCTTCGAGCGCATCAGTCAAAGTCCACTCAACAGGATAGTTACTTAATAAAATTTTACTCTTGGAAGGATAAATTATGCAGTAAAAACACTAAGCTGAGAGTTAGAAAGCCTGGGCTTTACTTCTACTCTTGCTACTGACTAGTTGTGCACATCACTTTCCCTTCTAGGTACCTAATTTTCTTACCTGCAAAATGAGGAAAATGTATCACATGAAATCTAATGCTTTTTCCTTTTTCAACTTGCTATGTTTATTTGTTTCTTTCATTTTAAAGTTACAAAGGACAATTAAACCTTTTTGGTATTTTGTTTATCATATCAAATAAAATGGAATAATAGTGTCCCCATTCTTTGGCTGGTTAATTTTCACTAAGCAATTCTTAAGAACAAATGTTTATCCACCAATTACTAGGTGCCAGGCATTGAGCAAAATTAATATTTATTTCCTCATGGAACTTAGTGTCTATTGGAGAGAACACAGGAGAGAAAGGAAACAAAGGAGAATGTTTATATTTGTAATCAGTGATAGATGTTATGAAGTACAAACAAACGCAGCTGGGAACTCATAGAGAATTGAAGGGGGAGAGAACCTGCTTTTAGAAGGGACAAGCATCAGAGACCTTGCTGTGAGGTTTCTGTTACGCAGAGACCTCATAGGAGGAGTAAATTTAACAACATTCAACATATATTCATTGAGCTCTTACCATGTGCCAGGCATTACTCTTGGTGTTAGGTTTACTTTTCTTT
Organism: Xerus rutilus; assembly: GCA_028644305.1. Classification (NCBI taxonomy): domain Eukaryota; kingdom Metazoa; phylum Chordata; class Mammalia; order Rodentia; family Sciuridae; genus Xerus; species Xerus rutilus. The sequence goes on from CM053401.1 coordinate 28,189,893, forward strand.
TTCAATGCTGGGGATTGTGCAAGAGTCTCATGCATGCTAGGCAAGTGCTTTACTACTGAGCTACACTCCAGCCCTATAGTTGGTGTTTGAAATAAAGCAGCAAAGAAAAAAGTGTCCTGATCTCAAGGGTCTTATGTTCAGAAGGTGAAAAGGAGGCAGAGATAGCTTGGAGGTTGTGTGTGTATGTGTGTGTGTTTGTACATGGGATGAGGATGCAGCTAAGGTCAATGCACTAGCTTGTGGGAATATTCTGCAGAAGGTAGCTATGTCTTTCAGGAAGTGAAAACAGGCCCATGTGGCTGGAACATAGTGAGAGTAGTAAGACTTGGCTGGAGAAGTGGACAAACCTGAGATCGTAAGAGATCTCACAGGCCATAAAAATGAGTTATACAGAGTTAAATGAAAATGGTCCATAGAAAGTGTCTAACATGAATTTGAATTGAGTGTGCCAGACGGGGCTGCCACTTAGTTGATGACTGAGCCTTGCATTTGTAGTTTACTCAGTCATATTCTTGAGTCTGAGAATGCAAGAACTTCTGCAGTGTCTGCTGGATTGCTTTCAGGTACCTGGCAGGGTCATGGCAGTGGTAGATGTGCATGCATCTCTGTCATAAAGGATGGAGCGATAGCCTCCCTGAATCCTTAAAGGCCAGAAATCCAGGACCCATAAAAAAAGAGGTCAATCAAAGAATTCAGACCAGTAGAGATCAGAAATAACACCAATAACCATATTTCATAATGTATTGATTTACTCCACAATGGACATTTACTGAAAGCTTACTATTGCAGGAATTTTTCTCAAAGAAGAGAGAGAATATGGCCATTGAATTATAATGTGAGATGTACTCAGGACACTGTAGGAGCATGTATGAGGGCTATTTAACTCACAGTGGTGATGGGGAAGGTATGGGAAGAATTTAAACTAATTTGAGTTTTCTCAACCAAGTTACAAGGGACATCTGAGAGTCGACTAGGTCAAGAGAGGGAAGGGTATTCTAGATAGAAATGAGATAAGGACAAAGGGGCAGATAAAGTCCCAGGCCTTAATAGATAACCTGTTACTTGCTAAAACTTTTCCCTCCCCTCCTCCACTCTTTCAACACTGTATGGAATGTGCCTTTCCCAACCCTTCTAAAACCAATCAGAGACCAAATGCAAGATGATGCCAAGATGTCTCCAAGGATCTTTCACAAGAAAGAAATTCCTTTAAAATATTATCATACATGTGACCAGTGGAAAAATGCCAGACCCTAGCTCACCTCAGCTGCTCCTTCCTCTTTTCAGGAGCCAGCCTGAATTTTTTTTCCATCGGGACTATCCCCCTTCTCCTCAAAGTGAAGACCTCCCTTTTTTCCCAATTAAAGCCCTGCCTGTGTATTTGTACTCTGGCCCAATTTTATTTCTATTGTCATTGGGTCAAAAGTTCCTGTCTCTGGTTCCATTTGTTGACTCTTGTAGGACCTGGGAAATTAGCTCAGGAGGAAGACCTGTTGGACTTGGGATTCCTGGACATGACCTCTGTCAGCAACAGTATGGCCACCCGAATCTTCTTTCCTCGAAAGTCACTGACTGGTAAGCTTCCAGTCTTCCACCCCACAAGCAATGCTTCATTTTCTCTCTCATCTCTTCCTTTCTACTCCCTTTCTCCTATTTTTTAGTTCCAATTTGAGTTGAGGTGTCTGATATCTGTTGTGGAATGAAATCTCCATAGTATTGGAAGGGTTTCCTGTCTCCTGGTTGATTCATGGGGAGTTTCTCACGAAGGTTGATCACCCTGAGTACTGCCAACAAGAAAGCAGGCCTGATCCTCTGAGGTAACTGGTGAGCTTGTGACAGGGGTTCGAGTCCCCTGCTAAGTAGAAGGAGGTGTGAGTCTGCTTACTGGAAGGGGTTTGAGTCTACTATTGATGTGTCACATGAAAGGGAATTAAGTTCCCTGCCTGTTGGAAAGAGGTTCAAGTCCCCTAATTGATTGTGGTTTACTCCTTTTTTCGCACCTTCCTCCTTTTTCCTCTACTCCGGCTCCCCACTTGTTTCCTCTGTACCTGAAAGTATACTCTGATTTAAAGTAATTGTTTCATTGTCCATTAGTCTGGCTTTTGGTCTGTGTTTATGATGATTGACTTGATAATGGCTAAAAAAAAAAAAAAAAAGCTGGTTAATTTTAATATTCTTTGTTTCAGAACTCTCTCTCTCTTTTTTTTTTTTTTTTTTTGGTGCTGGGGATTGAACTCAGGGGCACTCAACCACTGAGCCACATCCCCAGCCCTATTTTGTATTTTATTTAGAGACAGGGTCTTACTGAGTTACTTAGCAACTTGCTAAATTGCTGAGCCTGGCTTTGAACTCGTGATCCTCCTGCCTCAGTTTTCCAAGCCACTGGGATTGCAGGCATGTGCCACTGTGCCTGGGTGTTTCAGAACTCTTGTCAGAACATGTGTGTGTGTGTGCGTGTGTGTTTTAGGGTTAGGATTAGAGTTAGTAAAAGCTAAGTTAATATATAAAACACTACTGTGTAATGGTGATGCTAAACATTACTAGCTTCTTTGTATGTTAAATATATTTCCATTTCCCAAATGTACTAGCTTTCTAAAATGCGGTGCTTAAGGAAACACTTTACCTTTGAGGTAAAGTGTGGTGGTACACACTTGTAATCCCAGCTGCTTGGGTAGCTGAATCAGGAAGATTGTAAGTTTGAGGCCAGCCTGGGCAACTTAGTGAGATCCTGTCTCAAAATTTAAGAATAAATATTTTTAAAGGGCTGGGGATGTATCTCCATGGTAAAGCATTTACCTAGCACATACAAGAATTTGGTTCAATCTTCAGTACTGAAAGCAAACAAACAATACTTTAATTGAGCTTATGTCCTCCAGACAAAAATTGTTAGTAATGATAGCCTTTTTCAGAGTTATGTTTGTGTTTTCCTAATTATATTATGACCCTCATCTTTGAACAAAGATAATTAGACATTCCCAAACATTGTTTATTCCAAGCAGTACCACTCGATAATTAAAAGATTGGGCACTGGTAACCTAGGGAGTACATCTGTAAACAAGAACATTCTAGTTGGAGAACCACATCTACCTTATTTTTTTTTAGCATTTCATTTATTTTTAAGACAAGAAAGTAAGATACAAAAACAATGTCCTCAAAATTCTAAACATGGCTGTTCTGTCTTTTTTATCTACAGTTTTGATTTTTCACTAAAACATTTGAAATCAAACTTATAAAACAAAAGTCTAAAAGGTCCTCTTTGATACAATTTTCAACTAGACTTTTTCTCAAACAAATTGGGTATGCTTTAAATATCTTTGATAAACACGAGTATTACTGTAAAAATTTTGTTTCTTGGTTTCGAACTATTGTACAAACTGCGTTTGTTTTGCTCCTGTTGGTTTTATTTTGCATTTTACGTGTAAAACTTTGTAATTGTTGTCTATTAACATTTGGAAAAAAGTACAACTTCTAACATAACAACCCGAACAAGCCATCACTAACAGGGCAGATAAGAAATAACAATGACTCCCAGTACTAATATTGACCCTTATTCAATGGAAGGGATAATGATGAAATTTTAAAAAGTTAAAATTATAACTCACTACTCTCTCTTCAAGACTGATGGCACTAGCCTTCTGGGTGTTCAACAACCAAGACTTGGAAGCCAAACCCAAGAAAGATAAAAGGGCTAAGAGGACAGTCAGTGTTGACTCTCACCTTCCACCACCACTTCCATGATCAGGGGATGACAGGCCCCCTCTAAAAGGGTCCTATAACTCCATTGAGTCACCCAACCTCCTGATCAGGGGGTCTTGAGATCCCTAGAGACCAGGAACCAACTAGTGCACATTTTGCAGAGAAGAGGGTCATTGGAGAGGGAACTCTCCTCCAAGGGAAGTCACAGGATCAGCAAGACCCTGACCTGTCCTGGAAGATGAGACAGCTGGTAGAGGAAAGAACTAAGAGAAGCCAAGAGGATCCTCATGAAGCCCTAAAAGTAACTCTTAGAGGGCTTTACTGACCTTACCAATAGGAAAAGAGACTGAAAGAAGGGCTCCCTACTCAGTCTTAAATGTCCAGCAAGGAAGTATAGCCAAAGACAAATGTGCTATTTTATGGAGAAAAAAAAAGTCATATATAGAAAACCAGGTTTATCTTTAGGGGTCCTAACCCAAAAACTGGGACCCATCCCAAGAGCAGTAGCCCATTTCTTCCACAGATAAGCCCTGTGGCTCGAGGATGGCTCAGCTGTTTGGCGGAGATAGCAGCGATGGTGCTATGAGGTAAAGTAACCTTGGGACATGCTATCCCAAGGTTACTTTGGGATGGCATGTTCTGACACATTGTCATTGGGTCAGAAGTTCCCGTCCCTGGTATTATTAAGATCTCCATGGGCAGAGGGATCAGGATGAGAGTGCACTTTCTCCAACCAATGTTGGAGATTGGTAACAATCTCCAACAGGGTCCCCAGTACCCACTGATATAAGTGTGCTACAGGACTGATTCCTCAGGAGCCACAGGGGCAGTCATGTCTTTTGCTTTCTGGAGCAACTTCACTTACCAGGAAGTAACACTATGAAGCCCTTGAGAAAATAGAAAAAAGACACAGCAGATGCACTGGTTGATCTACAGCTTGCACTAAATTCCTTGACCATTATTGTGATGAAAAATAGGAGGACATCAGTTTTCTTACTAGCACAGCAGGGAGGGGTTTGAGCACTCCTCATCTGTACCTGTTGTACTTAAGTGAATGCAGGACAGGTAGAGGTTGACATTAAGGAAGCTGAACAGCTACATAAATATAACTAGAAAGTTATCTATGGAAAGCATCTGCCAAATGCTATCTCATCTTGCCTGGCTTCTACCACTTTTAGAACCATTAGTCATCATTATTCTATTTTTGATCTTTAGTCTTTGCTTTTTCAATATGCTTGTAAAATTTGTGTCTTCCAGACTTCACTGGTTTCAAGTCAAGCTGATGCTCACTCACAGTTTTTGAACCATCACAGACCAAACCCTGCAGTGTCAAACTTGTCCCCTTTAGATCAGGCAGTGAGAGATTTTATAGCCTCCAAGAACAGACAGTATCAACATTCATATATCAGTAGGAAGAAGCTATGAGAAGACAGAGACCTGGTTTATCCTTTTTACCCCTTAAGAATAAGAAGGATAGGGGCTGGGGTATAGCTCAGTGGTAGAGCGCTTGCCTAGCATGCGTGAGGCACTGGGTTTGATCCTCAGCACCACACATAAATAATAAATGAATAAAATAAAGATCCATCAACAACTAAAAAAAATTTTTTAAAAATAAGAAAGATAGGGCTGGGGCTGAGTGGTAAAGTGCTTGCCTCACATGTGTGGGGCACTGGGTTAGATTCGCAGCACTGCATATAAATAAATGAATAAAATAAAGGTCCATCAACAACTAAAAAAATATTTAAAAAAAAAGAAGAGGAAGAAGGATAAAATCACGGAGGGAATAAGACAGTGAGGGCGGATAAACACTCAGGCCTTCATTCTTAACTTGTAACTCACTAAATACTTTCCCTCCTTTCTCTCCCTTTCAACACTGTATGGAATGTGCCTTTTTCAACTCTCCTATTCTTATCCAAGTCAACCACAGAGACCAGGTGCAAGATGATGCTAGGACGTCTCCAGCGGAAAAGTTAACAAAGCATAGCCCACCCCAGCTGCTAGATAAAAGGCTAGCTCTTTCCTTTCTTCAAGGGTCAGCCTAAATTTTTTCTCAATCAGGGCTGTCCCTCTGCTCCTCAAAGTGAAGCCTCCAGCCTCTTTCCCCTGTGTGTTTGTATTCTTTTCCCAGTTTCATGTCTATTGTCATTGGGTCAGAAGTTCCTGTCCCTGGTATTATTAAGATCTCCATGGGCAGAGGGATCAGGATGAGAGTGCAATTTCTAGGAACAGAACAGAGTGCTTAGAGATGAGTTTAGAGAGTAAAATAGGCCAGATCAGGAAAGACATTGTAAGTCATCCCCAGGAGTTCAGATTTATCTTGAGGACAGAGAAGAACATTTCATACTTTTAAGCATGGAAATGACCACAGGGACATCAATAATATATCATAATTTTTAATATATATTGATATTTTTTACTGTATCAGACACTCTCTTAAGAACTGTCACACACAATAACTCAATCTTACACATAATTATTTAAGAATTATTATTAGAACAATTTTATAAATGAGGAAGAGGGGGTACAGTTAACACAGGAACTTTTCCCAGGGAACTTACCCACTTAGAAACAGTAAGTGGCTGAATTAGGATCTAATACCAGACCACTGGTGTCGTAAGAAGCACTTAACTAGTATGCTACCTACCCAAATTCCTTGTCACTGAGAGTATGGTTCCTTGAACCAGCAGCATCAGCGTTACTTGGGAGTTTATTAGAACCTTACCCTAGACCTACTGAATATGAATCTGAATTTTAACAGAATTCTCCGGGTGATCTGCATGCATCTTAATGATTGAGAAACAAGCAGCCTACTCCACATGATTGAACTGGGTCAGGGCAATGAACTGAAATAGCCCATCTAAGGAGAAATACTGATGATTGATTTGCAATCATCAAAATGTAAAGTTTACCCACACCTCTAATGCAGATTGATTTTTTTACATTTTAACAGCAGGGAAGGAATAAAGATTTTTTTAAAAAACTAGTCCGGCTGAGTATGGTAGCACACACTCATAATCCCAGTGAAGCTGAGGCAGGAAGATCACAAGTTTGAGGCCAACCTGGGCAACTTGGCAAGATGCTGTCTCAAAATGAAAAACAAAACAAAAAACAGGCCTGGGATAGGGCTCAGTGGTAGAGCACCCTTGGTTTCAATCTCTAGTGCCACCACCACAACAAAAAATTATGCAGGGCTAAGTGTTGCCTAACAAAAAGATGTTTGCAAGTACAGTTTGGTTTAGCAGCGGACAGTTTGTGGCTTCACATCCTAGAACTCTAGCTGGCTATATTCACTTGAGTAATTTTTAGCTATTGAAATTGTCACTAAAGTGATAAAGATTTAAAATAATGATTAAGGAAAAGGTATAAGGGGACTGGGGTTGTGGCTCAGTGGTAGAGCGCTTGCCTCGCATGTGTGAGGCACTGGGTTCGATCCTCAGCACCACATAAAAATAAATAAATAAAATAAAGATATTGTGTCCATCTACAACTAAAAAAAATTTTTAATAAAGGTGTAAGGAGTGAGGGGCCAAGGAAGTTCCTCTATCTGCATTTCATTTAGAGTTCTTAAAACTACCTATTCTGCGTGGCTCATATCTAGATGCCAGAGGACCCAAGAGGTTGTTCTGAATCTCCAATTGGGGTTTGAGGCCAAAGATGTAGCTGGCATTTCTGAGATGTACGGTAGCCGTAGAAAACAAGTTGTTAAGAATTTGGAGGCATGTATTAAAATGCAACTTTTGGGAAAAAAATAAAATAATTAAAAAAAAAAAAAGAATTTGGAGGCTCAGGGTTCATGTCTTTCTACAGCATGATCAGCAGACGTATAGGGTGGGAACAAGATTTCCTTGAAATAATCATAGAATGAAAACCTTCTAAGACATTATATAAAAACAGATGTTTTTAGTGAGGCTACCCTATTCTCTAACTGCCCGGAAACCCAAAGCAAGAAGTATAGATTTTGTTTTGCAGATTTGTAGCCCAGCCACTAGAGTTTATACACACACACACACACACACACACACACACACACAATTAGTTTTTCTTTCACTTTAAAACTAATATATATCCTAATATATATATTAGAACTATCATCTTGATGGGAATGTGAAACGTGAAGAATGAACTAAAAGATCAATATGGAGGTAATTTTAACAGACCAATAGAGAGATAACGAGGTTATGAGTGAAGTCATTGGCAGGACTACAGAGAGGAAAGATGAGTTTTTCTTTGCTTCCAACATCACCCATGTGCATAACTCTAGTCCACAGCTTTCCCTGAAATCCAGTTCTTATTCCAGCTATCCTCTGGATATCACTGCTTGTAGGTTCAATTGTCATCTCACTTTGATGGGTTCAAAAATTCCCCTCTTCTCCCTCACTCACTATTGCAGTGAATGCTGTTCACCCTTCACCCAAGCCAAATAACTGGGAGTTATGCCAGACTTTCTCCTTCCCTCCCATGTTCATTCAGTCACCAAGTTCTTTAAATTCTAATTCCTTGATAACCATCACATCTACTCTTTCCTCTTCATTTCATTGCTATTTTCCCAATTCAGGACCAAATTCTTTCTTTGTTTTGACTATAGATAGTTGTGCCTGTGTTCACTTATACCCTTCAATCTATCTTTATAAAACTGCCAGATTGGGCTTCCTAAGACAAAGATCTTATTACTTCTTAGGTAAAACTCTCAATGCTTAACCCATTGCCTGCAGGATAAAGTCCAAAGTACTTACACGGAAGAATACAAGGTCTCCAGTTACTGGGCTTCAATTTGCTTCTTGCTATATATCTCATATGCATCTCTCTCATTATCATTCTCTATTACTTCTAGTTTCCAGACACAGGAAATCCTTGCAAAACTTGAAATATGTCAAGATGCTCTATGCCTACATATTTTGTCCCTTCTTCCTTTTTCCTCTCACCTTCTCTCTCCTCTCTCTTCCCCACCGCATCTGGGAAATACCTCCTCACTTTCATGTTCACTAAAATGTAATCTCTTGCGTGAAGTCATTACTGAAATCTCCATCCCCTTACCCCAATTATCTCCCAGGTAAAATATTTTAATCTTTGTAATTGTATAATAATACTTATTTATTGAACAAATGAACAAATGGATATGTACTCTCTTCCTAGGTCAGTAACCGAAGCCTTTTTAAAAGACTACATTGCTATCTAGGAGATCTTGTGCATCCCCATGAGTTTCAATTACCATTTCTACACATCTGACTTCCAAAGAAGCTCCTTTTTTTCCTCTTATTGTTTACTCAATATTTCAGTGGGGCAAATAAACCAGAGCCAGGGACAGCTATCAGGAGTTTATTATAATAATCGAAGTGAGAGGTAATGAGAATGGAGACTGGGGGATGCATTAAAGAGATTTCTGAGATATGACCTGCATCCCAGCCAGACAAGAAAAAACTTGCCAGTGCTCTCAAATTATACAATATGTGCTGATACTTAGGCCTCCTGCGGTGAAAGTTGATGCAGTGAATCCTCGTAGGACCCAGGAAGGTCAAATATTTTTAGAACCTGACTTTTACCTTTCCCTCTTTTCTAAAATAATTTTTCTTGGCATACAGAATAACATGACTAGTTTTAGCCAGATGGAGTGTGATTATGAATGAGCTACATGTAGGGCTAGATTTGGGACACTAAGTAATGACCTGCTTCATAGCTTTAAATTATATATTTGCCCCATGATGGTTCAATTATTTTCTTAGAATACATTATACTTTTTCATTCAGGAAACCTAATGACTTTGCAATTACTCTTTCCTCTAAAGTCACAAGTGATGATTTCCTATCTGAATTAGTAAAAAATATCCCACAACAGAAAATAGGGATGTGTGAAAAATTCTAGGCAGAATTCTTTTGCTGACCCCTTACCCCCTTTTTTCTTAAAATTTTATTGGTGCATTACAGTTATGCATAACTTTAGGGTTCATTTTGATATATTCATAGATGCATATAACCATTTCAATCCTTAGAAATATCCCTTTCTTTCCTCTTCCCTTGTCTGCTTCTTTTACTCTATTGACCTTTCTTCTATCAATTTATATTTTTAATTGGTGCATTATAGTTATACATACAAGTGGAATTCACTGTGATATATTCATATATGTGCATAGCATAATTTGGTCAATTTCATTCTGTAGTTCCTCTCCATTCTTGTCCCTTCTTCCTCCCCCTTGATCCCCTTCCTCTATTCTACTGCTCTTCCTTCTATTTTCATGAGCTCTCTCCCTCACCATTTTTAAATTCCTTATTTGATTTTAGCTTCCACATATGAGAGAAAACATTCAACCCTTGACTTTCTGAGTCTGGCTTATTTCACTTGGTATGATATTCTCTGGTTCCATTCATTTACCAGCGAATGACTTAATCATTCTTCTCCATGGCTGAGTAAAATTCTTTTGTATGGATATGCACATGTTCTTTATCCATTCGTCTATTGAGGGACACCTAGGCAGTTTTCATAATTTGGCTATTGTGAATTATGCTATAAATATTGGTATGCATGCATCACTGTAGAATGCTGACTTTGGTTCTTTTGGATAAATACCAAGGAATGAGATAGCTGGGTCATATCATATGCCTAGTATTTTGAGGAATCTCCATACTGCTTTCCAACCACTTACCATACTCAACAGACAATTGAAGCGCTTCCATCTGCGGGCCTGGGGGAGTTGGAGAGCAAATTTCTTTTATTAGAAGGACCAAGGTCTATATCTTTGCTACTTTGATAGCCCCTGCCTTAGTTTAATTGTACTTCATCTCTTATCTGGATTGTTGGGGACTATTGCTTGATATAATACTTTTTGTCCACCCTTCTTATCGACATGTGAATTCTCATTCTCCAACACAGGCCTCTATCAACTAGCTAATGCCTTCTAGATCAAGTCAGAATCTCTAAGCAAATAAGATCTGTAACCAACTGGGCCCATGTATTCCTTCCAGTCTGAACTTCGAGCACTGTCTCAGTGTATGCTCAAGACACAATATACTTCCTCCTCTTTGAATAAAATCCCTCCCACTTTTGTTACTGTAACAGCTATTCCCCCAGCAAAAGCAATGTACCCATTTCCTTTCCTTTACAAGGAAAATGGCACTCAGCTTTCAATATTAAGTTCAAACTTTGGTGTTGTTCAGTGTTAAGGGCGGAAGAGCAAAATAGGAAAGAGTAAGGGTTCTGGAGAATAAGGTTCCCTTGATCATGTTTGTCATCTTGACTCGTTTAACTTCCCTATGCTTCTATTTCTTTGCATGTAATTTGACAATTTAACAATAAATACCTTATCAGGTTGTTGAGAGGATCAAATGCAACAGGTTTCTAGGTGCATAGGACTGGGCTTGGTATATCGTAAGTATTTAATATGTCAAGAGTTACAAAAATGTAACTCTTACATTTTTATTTTTACAGACATTGTCTTCAATCCAGTTGTATTTTAACTTTGCTATATTTTAGCTTAATTGGTTTTATGCCTAGAATTATATTAGTTCAGGGGAAATTAATAACTGAGGCAATGGCATTATCAATTCTAGTTTGTTTATTCTTTTATATTTCTTTTAAAAAAATTTTTTTAGTTGTAGATGGACACAATATCTTTTATTTTTATTTATTTATGTGGTGCTGAAGATCGAACCCAGTGCCTCACGCATGCGAGGCATGTGCTCTACCACTGAGCCACAATCCCAGCCCTCCTTTATATTTCTTATAGCTATATCTCAAGGAATATGCCTGAACAAGTTCTACTGATCTGCCATGTGGCAATGATTCCTTAAGTCTTATCCAATCAGGAACTATTAGGCCGGGTCAAAGCTTTTGTATTTCAAGAATTCTTAGGGTCCACTCAGGTATTTTGAATACTTTCCTTTAATAATAAGCAACACTAACATCTTTCTATTTAGGTTTTAACACTAAGCAACACTAAGCATTAACACTAAGCAATACTAAATCTTTCTATTTAGGTTTTCTATGTCTACATAGAGAAAAACTTTTATAGGCTTTATACATGCAAGGCTGATTTTTAATACTACTTTGGACTTATTCATACTATTTTTAATTTTGACTTATTTTAATTTTAACCACACATCAAAGTCGAATTTATGTCCATTCTGAGCTGGATGTGGTGGCATACTCCTGTAATCTCAGTGGCCCAGGAGGCTGAGGCAGGAGGATCGTGAGTTCGAAGCGAGCCTCAGCAATTTAGCAAGGCCCTAAGCAACTCAGTGAGACCCTGTCTCTAAGTAAAATATTAAGAAAAGGGCTGGGGATATGGCTCAGTGGTTAAGCATCCCTGGGTTCAATCCCTGGCACAACCCCTGCCAATTTTTTTTTTTTTAAGTTTTTGGTTGTAGGTGGACAGAATATCTTTATTTTATTTTTATGTGGTGCTGAGGATCGAACTCAGTGCCTCACGCATGCCAGGCAAGCACGCTACCACTGTGCCATAACCCTAGCTCCCCCCCGCCCCCGCCAATTTTTTAAAAAATTTCCATTCTATATTAAAACACCACAGATATCATTGTGATTTCGAATCTTGCTTTTGAGATCTGTCAAACTCTTGTGTTTTCAGTTTTCTTGTAAGAGGCGTAATACATTTATAGCCAAAATATAAATGGTTTCATCTTTGAATGTACACACACGTACAAGTATGTCTCATTCATCTAAAATACAAATTTAAGCATGTTAAGAACAGAAGTCTTCTCCCATAATTTCATACTTTCACTGGAACTTTTTAGTTGGTTGGTCTTCTCTAAACCTATAACATCTATTACATAATTTTTCACTTTGTATTACCATACTAATTTACATGGCCTTTCTGTACTCAATCAAAACGAACAGCTGAGTGAATAAATAAATGAAGACCAAGACAACAAAATTTTTTTGAGTGATTTGTCCATAAATCAGAAAGATATTCTCACATTTATAAATAGCATGTTTTAAAAAATGCTAGTACATATATGATATGGTTTTACATTTTATGTGGGTGTACTATATATACACAAATTATATGCAAATTCTTCATTTGCACATAATTTGGGAATAACTTAGATATAAACTGATGACATGAGAAAAGATACAAAGTCTGTCATTTTAAACCTTTTTTTTTTTAGTTATTAAGGTTTATTTGGCCATTACTGAATTTTTTATCTTTTTAAAAATCCTGATCTGTGAAACTGAATGTTACTTTTGACAGTCAAAAGAAAATCCAGAATTAGTTCACATAGTACATCAGATTCACATAAAGCCATACTCATAAAGACAAAGACTCTTGAGGAAAAGGTCACTTTGATCTAGCAAGAAATAGGACACAAACCCATAAATTTTCTTCTACCAATAAATACTTGGTTAATGGTCGTATATAAACACACTCTGTACACAACTCTAATAAAATAGAATTATTTCTTTATGTCTACATAACCTAGATTTAGAAATAAATAAAATGTACACTGCAGTCAAACTCAGCTGGAGATCATGTAGGAGAACACAAAAAAAGTAATTACTAGAAAGGAAAGCCTGGGATTAGGGTTACTAGGCAATTAATCCCAGGAGAAAGTAACATGAATGTGGATTGGGAGATGAAATCATCCAGATGCCTGGGCAATTAAATGTCCGAGAAGCAGTGGAAATTAGCATATTATAATTTTGTGGGGGCTTAAGAAAATTTCCTTAACAAGTCAAAAGAGAGGATGATGAGGACTACTCACAGATATTAACTATTTTCTACCTTTTCCCTATACACATATGCCTCTCCAATTAAAATCACATTAATTATGAATTGTCAGCATCTGCAAAGTAATAAATCTTTTAAACTTTTCCCCCCTCATCCTAATCTTGCTTACATATGAGTAGAATTTTCCAGGTAAGTGTGTGTGTGTGTGTGTGTGTGTGTGTGTGTGTGTGTGTGCCCATGCATATGTGGACATACTCACTTGCTCTCCTGTGTATTGGGCTGAGACTGTGAGGAAAGGGAGAGGACAACATTTAAAATTTCCAGGTAGATGCATTCACACAGGCCTGAAGACACAAACATTTCATGCAGGCTGGAAGCTGTGGGACACTTCATGTTGTAGGGGTTCAGAGTTCAGGGTAGTCATTCTGATGCCAGAGACAGGAGCCTGTGACTGATTACAATAGAAATGAAATAGAATATGCTTTTAAAACATTGCCTATGAAATTACTAAAAAAAAAAATTGAAACAGAACCCAAAAGTAGGAACACACAGGCAAAGCTTTAATTGAGGAGGAGGAGGGTTTATCTCAAGGAGAAGGGAGATAGCACCAATAGAGAGATCAGGCTGCTTCCCAAGCAAGGAAAGGAGCAAGTGTTTGTACTGGGTTGCTGAGGTACAGTAGGGTCTGGTAATTTTCCACTGGTCAGGACTGTGGTATTTTTTTAAGGAATTTCTTCCTTGAAGAAGATATGGATCAGTAGTCATTTGGTTTATTCTTGGACACATTATGGCTCCAATGTTCTCACTTTTATGGGGCACCTGGTCTTATGGCCATCCTGAACTATGCGATAAGACTGCTGAAAAATGTGGAATGGAAAGTGGAAAGAAAAGGAAAACATGCAAGCCAAATTTAAGGAATGATAGGTTAGGCCTCAGATGTTTGTCTGCATGTCTATGTATTTTTTAAACTGGTGATAGGCCAGGAGCTAAGGCTGCTTCTTTTTGTTTTCAGTCCCCATGGTGGGGACTCAGTTTAGGGTAAAGCTGAAAAATAGATGGGACCCACTTACATTTCATCCTGTGAGCAAAAGGAAAAGTCAGTAGAGTTTTACAGCAAGAATATAACATTTAAAAAAATTATCCTAAGCTGGGTATGGTGGTGCATACCTGTAATCCCAGATACAAGTTATAGGCCAGCCTCGGCAATTTAGTGAGATCTTGTCTCAAAATAAAATGAAAAAAAGAAAAGAAGGAAGCTGACGATGTAGATCAATGGTATAGTGCTTGCCTAGCATGCAGAAGGCTCTGGGCTCAACTCACAAGACCAGGGGAAAAAAACAAAAAAACAAACCCCCCTAGCAACAATGTTTGTTCATGGAAGACAGAATGGGTGTTGGGATTAAAAGAGTGGCCTTGGAATTGCAAAGGAGACTCTTGACTCAAGAGTGGTGTATGAAAAAGATGGTAAGATTTGGTGCTAGATAGAATGTGGTCAGTAAGGAAGAGGGAGAGGAAAGTTTTCTTAAATAAGATCAAGAATACAGGGAGGAGTGAAAATCTTCAACCTGGGCCATAGAATAGAAGCTTGAAGCTATTCCATAGGCAGTTGCATATATGACCCTAGAGTTTAGAAGGGAGGTCTGGATTAGGCTACTTTGCAAGTATATTAATGTAAGATGGACATTGTAGTCACTGTGTGAATGAGACCACATGGAGAGTAAAAAGCAGGAAGAGGGCAAAGATGAGGGATGGAATTTAGGATTGCTGAATTTGTGAATAAAAGAGAGGAAAAGGAGCCAGTATCCTAGACAGAATAAGAATGGTATGAGAGGTAGCAGAGTAGTTGTGGGGTGGTGTCCTGTAGACCAGGAAAACACAGATGCTGCCAAATCCTGTGTCCGACACATAAGAAGTGTATTTCCTTATTAAGCATGTGTATTCATGTAAGGAATATAGCAAATATAAATAAATATCAAAGAATAGGTATCATATAGAACATACTCTCCGAAAATAATGCAATAGTGTTAGAAGCTAATAACAGAAAGACACATTTTTATTTTATTTATTTATTTTTTGGTACTGGGGATTGATCCCAGGGATGCTTAACTACTGAGCCACATCCCAGTCCCTTTTTGTATTTTTTTTTAAATTAGAGATAAGATCTTGCTGATTTTTATAGGGCCTCACTAAGTTGATGAAGCTGGCTTTGAACTCATGATTCTCCTGTCTCAGCCTCCAGAGCCATTGGAATTATAAACTTGTGCCACTGCACCTGGCTTGGGACTCATTTTCAATTCCTCTCTCTCATCAGGCTGTATTAGTTATTATCTTTTAGTCACTAATCGTCTCTTTGATTCTATCACATAAATAATTTAAACCCTTTCTCTCCTCTTCCTATTGCTTTCTTTGTATTAGTGTAGATGTCATTTAGTTTGCAAGTACTTCCTAAATGGACTACCTATTTTGAGTCTTATAAACACTTCCAATTCATCTTCCTCAAATAATCTTCCTGTCATGAGAGAGTTATGCAATTAACATAGACCAATTACATTTGTGTCTTTCCACGATGTCAGAATTTACTAAAGGATAAATTCACAAGCTACATCACTTTTTTTTTTTTTAGTACCAGATATTGAACTCAGGGATTGAACTTGACCACTGAGCCACATCCCCAGACCTATTTTGTATTTTATTTAGAGACAGGGTTTCACTGAGTTGCTTAGTGCTGAGGCTGGCCTTGAACTCATAATCCTCCTATCTCAGCCTCCTGAGCCGCTGGGATTACAGGCATGTTTCACTGTCCCTGGAAAGCTACACCAATTTAATCAGTTGCTATTCACCTAGAACTTGTGGGTCACTTGATAGTCATAAGCCTGGCAGTCACAAATTCTTTTATTCAATCTTAAATTCAGATAACACCGGAGTCACACATACTTCACAAAAGGATATTTATGTTGATATTTATGATGTTACAGAAAGACTATGAAAGGGTTAAGGAGGCCAGCTGGTTAAAGGATGTTGTGCCAAGAGCAAAGGCAGAGAGCAGATAGGAGGAATGCAAAGAGTCACTATAGGTGGTCATATAAAAGGTGTTTTTTTTTGTTTTTGTTTTTTTAAAGAAACAGGTATTCAGTATCATACCATTGCATTTAGTAATCAACAGCATGGGTGCAAAAAAAAAAAGTATCTACATTAAAACACTTTGTTAGAATGCTTTCCATTTTCCACAGAACAGAAACTAAAATAAACTGTTACACAATTAGTCACAAATACAGTCCTTGATCTTTTTTGCCCATAAACATGAGTATTAGTGAGTATCGTCTTCTTTTAGCAGCTAGGTTCTGCCACCACTGTGCTTGGCTGAGTTCACCACCTGTCCTAACCTGTAGCTTCCCTGTCACTTCTCTGGCTCTCCTCTCCTGCTGAGCTGTTTCCTGGCAGTATTAAAACCTTCTGCCATTGCCATAGCTGCTGCTGCTGCTGGAACCCCCATAGCCACTTTGGTTTCATGATTTGGCAAAGTATTGGCCTCTAGCACCATAAGGTCCAGAGCTTCTGTCTCCAAAGTTTCCACCCTTTGTGGGTCCAAAATTTGGTGACTGATTATTGTAACTTCCCAAATCATTGTAGGTTCCACCACCTCCAAAATTGCTTCCATTATTACCAAATCCATCCCCACTGCCATCATATCCACTACCACCATGGCTGCCACCAAAGCCACCACGACCTCTGAAGTTTCCTCCATAACCAAAATTGTCATTTCCACCAAAACCACCTCCACAACCACCACCAAAGTTTCCAGAACTACTCTGACCTCTTTGGTTAGCTGAAGCACTAGCCATCTCTTGCTTTGACAGGGCTTTCCTCACTTTACAGTTGTGGCCATTCACAGTATGGCATTTCTGACTGACAATCTTATCTATGGAGTCATGGTCATCAAAAGTTACAAAAGCAAAGCCCCTCTTCTTTCCTTCCACTGTCTCAGTCAGTCATGATTTCAATAACTTTACTTTTCCCTTACTGTTCAAAATAATCTTGTAGGTGATGTTCTTCAGTGTCTTCTTTAATGCCACCAATAAAGATCTATTTCACAAATTTTAAGTGGGCCCTTGGTCTTTGAGAACCTTCTCTTGAGATAGTTCTTTTTGGTTCCACAACTCTTCCATCCACCTTGTGTTGTCCTGCATTCATGATTGCATCCACTTCCTCCACAGTGGCATAAGTGACAAACCAAATCCCCCGGAGTGGGTCTCTCATTATTACATGGCCTGTGAGTGTCCTCCATTGCTCAAAATGGCTTCTCATCAGTTGTTTCAAAGCTCAGCCCTCCAATGTACAGCTTCTGCAGCTGTTTGGGTTCGTTAGGGGACTCTGATTTAGACATGAAGCAGTAAGAAGGAGACTTTAATGATGCTTTCTTGGTGGCATCCACAGGCAGAAAAGAAGATAAGGGTTTTAATGAACTAGTTCCCCAGAGTTGTCAGATGAAGGTCTGGACTGATAGCAGTTTCCAAATGTCTTCTTTGAGTGAGCCATTCATGTGTTATTGTCCCAGGCAGGAGAAACAATGATGAGCTGAAGCCAGGGAACAGAGAATTGGGGGAGAGTTTCCCAGGCAAGGTTTGAGAGGAGTAATCACGTGATGGGGATCAGAATGCTGTGTGTCCAGTCTTGGCGAGGGAGCTCTTCCTTTTATGGGTCTTAGGTCTTAGGTCTTACATTTCAAAGGTAAGATGTTACTAATTGGGCTCCATGGTAACAGCTGGCAAAGGGAAGAAAGAAACCGAGAAGCTCTCCCTTTCTAAGGTGCTGTCCTGGAAACTTGCCCAGAACAGTGAAAGAAAAATCTGCTTTTGTGTGAACTTCTGAGCCCCTCCCCTTACACGCTGTGTATAAAGTTCTGAAACTGAACTCAGGGTTCAGGGGGATTAATTGATTACAGTGAAAGCTTTACCCTCTGAATTGGCTGCAGTCAAACAAAACTGTTTCCTGCTGTCTTTGGTACCTGCCTCGTCTGTCCCTACTACAGGTTAGGCACAGCCTCAAAGTTATAATTCTATTCATTATGGAGTAACACAGAACAGTGCAGAGCACACCCTCCATAATTTCTAAACTAGAAGCCCAGTTACATTTCTCCCATTGCCTTCAAGATAATGGTTGAGCAACCAGGCCTGGTTTATCATGCTTACAAAGTGTTTTGTTATCTACAGGTGTGCATCCTGTCACTCTTCTTAATCTTCTTCTCTCCTGATAAAAATATAAGGAAACAAGCTGGGCCTGGTGGTGCATGCCTATAATCCCAGCACTTTGGGAGGCTGAGACAGGAGAATCATGAGTTCAAAGCCAGCCTCAGCAACGCCAAGGCGCTAAGCAACTCAGTGAGACTCTGTCTCTAAATAAAAAACACAAAATAGGGCTGGGGATGTGGTTCAGTGGTTGAGTACCCCTGAGTTCAATCCCTGGTGTGTGTGTGTGTGTGTATGTGTGTGTGTGTGTATATATATATATATATATATATATATATGGAAACAAAATAAAAATAAAAAACTATATTTTCTTCTGGAAAATTTCATATGTCAAAACTATGTTCAGTACATATGTATACTTTCATTGGGACACTTGTTTTATACAAAGCAGCTCAGGTATAAAACCCTATTTAAAAAGTTGAAGTAAGTGGGGTGCAGTGGTGCACGCCTGTAATCCCAGCAGCTCCCGAGGCTGAGGCAGGAGGATTGCGAGTTCAAAACCAGCTTCAGCAACAGTGAGGCACTAAGTAACTCAATGAGACCCTGTCTCTAAATAAAATACAAAATAGGGCTGGAGATGTGGCTCAGTGGTTGAGTGCCCCTGAATTCAATCCCCCCCCCCCCC
The DNA here is from genome assembly GCA_028644305.1 of Xerus rutilus. Classification (NCBI taxonomy): domain Eukaryota; kingdom Metazoa; phylum Chordata; class Mammalia; order Rodentia; family Sciuridae; genus Xerus; species Xerus rutilus. The sequence goes on from CM053401.1 coordinate 28,209,133, forward strand.
GCCGCCGCATTGAAGTATATAAGCAATATACTTTTATTATTACATTAAGATTTTAAAAAATTGAATTCCCCATCCATAAAGTAGAAAATCCCAATTCATGGTCCTCTCCTTGGGTTATAGTTAAATTCGGGGGGAGCTTTCATAATCCCCGTTTTTGTATAGGCACCCATCCCAGATCCCTCTGTCTCTGTGTCTTGTTTGCAGGTATCTCCATCATTTTGCTTTTACAGAGCCACACTGGAACTTGAGTCTTTTCTGAAGCTTTCCCCATACCACAGAATCTTGCCGGGTCTGAAGTCTTGCGACCTGTTCCAGAATACCTGGAACGCAGGCATTGTATCAGTGCTCTGGGTATTCTTTCGTAATCTTAATGGTTTATTCAGACCTTGTTAAGTTTTGGTCTCAGATTGGTTTAGGAGGTTTAGTTGGGCAAAAGCCGACGACTTTTAAATCCTAAATCCAGTCCCAGCTCCACATTTGGAGCAGGGTGAAAAATATAACGTCCAGTAGCACTTAATTAACTCTAACCGCTCACCTGAGGAGTTTTTGAAACTAGAGTGGCTCCCGCTTCTAACTCTGCAGCATCAGAATTTATTTATTTTTGATAGTTATGGGAGAACAAGAGTAAACTTTCTAATTTCTCGGTGAATTGAGGCCCCACCTCAACCAATTGAGGCCCCACCTCAACCTCCTTTTCGTGTAAGTCTCTCAATTCTTTTCCCAGTAGTGGATCCTCCCTACTTGGTCTTCTTCTTTTTTTTTTTTTTTTTAATATTTTTTGTTAGTTGTAGATGGACACAATGTCTTTATTTTATTGCTTTGTATGTGATGCTGAGGATCGAACCCAGGGCCTCACGCATGCGAGGGAAACGCTCTACCGCTGAGCTACAATCCCCGCCCCTTGGTCTCCTTTCTTTGGCTTCCAGTTAGCCGCGGCCGTTGCCTGCAAGCCTTTCGGTGCACTTTACCCCGCCTGCTCCCGCCTCCCGGCCTCACCCCTCTGCTGCGCTTGGCTCGCAACTACCACTGAGCCACGCCCACTTCTTCCCCACGCCGCTCCCGCCTCCCAACTCCGCCCATCTCCAGCCCCCGCCGCTGCTTTGCCTTCTCTTCCCGGCTTTGCGCACTTAGTGCACTTTCCTCTCCACCACTCGCTGATGCACTCTTTTTTTTTTTTTTTTAGTTGTTGATAGATTTTTATTTTATTCATTTATTATCTATATGTGGTGCTGAGGCTCGAACCCAGTGCCTCACGCATGCTAGGTAAGAGCTCTACCCCTGAGCTACAGCCCCAGCCCCGGCTGGTGCACGTTTATTTCCCTTCTCACCATCCGTAGAATATTCAACCCGCACAGTTGACGTAATAGTTATTACGTTTACTCTGCGCCGGAAGGAGAATAGTCGAGCGCTTTTGCAATTATGGCGGCGGTCGATATCCGAGGTGATTAATACTGTTATACTTTTTTCTCTGATTGTGGACTGGTTTGGGGATTTGTAGCTCGCGGGGCAAGGTTTAGATTCCTTTGTCAGGTCTCTCAAGTTCGTTTGAATGAGTTTTATGGACGACCCAAGGCTCTAATCTGGCGAAAAATTTCAGTTTTTCTCAATTCTTGACGGGTCTCTTAAAAGCGTTGAAGGGAAGGGATTTGAAGCAGCCCTGGGCTTTGAGCTCTCAGAACTGCGGTACTGTTCTACATATCTATCTCTGTAGCAATTTCGAGGCTGTTATATAGGGGCGAAGGGATGGACTTTGGGCAGAGAGGGGATTGGTATAATGAGCCGACTTGATTTGATTGCTATTCTGGGGCTTATCCTGTGGTCACTTTATTTTTTCCCATTTTTTAAATCGGCGCATTATAATTGTACTTAATGGTGAGATTCGTTGTTACATATTCGTAATGCACAATACAACAATATAATTTGGCCAATATTACTCCCCAGCACTTCCTCCACCATCCCTGCCTTCCACTCCCTGTTACCTTTCTTCTGTTCTTCTGATCTCCCTTTGATTTTCATGAGATTCTCTTCCCTCTTTTTCTTCCACTTATGAGAGAAAACGTACGACCCTTGATCTGAGTTTGGGTTATTTAGCTTTAACATAATGATCTCTAGTTCCATCTGCTTTCCTGCAAATGACATAATTTTATTTTTCTTAATGGCTGAATAAAATTCCATTGTGAATATAAACCACATTTTCTTTTTTTTTTCTTTCTTTTTTGGTACTGGAGATTGAACTCAGGGGCACTCGGCCACTGAGCCACATCCCCAGCCCTATTTTGTGTTTTATGTAGAGACTGGGTCTCACTGAGTTGCTTAGCGCCTTGGCGTTGCTGAGGCGGGCTTTGAACTCAAGATTCTCCTGTCTCAGCCTCTCAGTGTAGTTTTAATTGCTATTTCCCTAATTGCTAATAAGATTGAACATTTTTTTCATATATTTGTGGCCATTTGGATTTTTTATTTTGAGAAGTGTGTTTAATTTATTTGTCCATTTATTAATTGTTTTATTTTTTGATGTTGAGTTTTTTGTATATTCTGAGTATTAATTTTCAGTCAGAAGAGTAGCTAGAAAAGACTCTCTCATTCTGTAGGTTCAGTATTCATATTCATAAATGTTTCCTTTGCTGTGCAGAGTGCTTTTAATTTGATGCTCTCCCATTTATTAACTCTTGGCATTATTTTCTGAGCTTTAGGGGTCCTATTGGGAAAGTTGTTGCCTGTGCCTGTATGCTGGAGTGTTGACCCTGTTTTCTTCTAGGAGCAGCATGGTCTACTTCCTAGGTCTTTGATCCATTTTGGGTTTTTTTTTTTGTGCAGGGTGAAAGATAAGAGTTTAGTCTCACTCTTCTACGTATGCATGACCAGTTTTCCCAGCACTGTTTTTTAAAAAGACTGTCTTTTCCCTCATGTGTGTTTTTGTGGGGCCACCTCATTCTTGAGGTCATACCCAATGGGAGTCTGGATAGGAAGTGTTTCTGTGGTAAATTTTATTTTTGAGTTTGTAATACTTTCCATTGAACACCCAGTAATTATTTTTTTTGGGGGGGGGTACTGGAGATTGAACTCAAGGGCACTCGATCACTGAGCCATATTCCAGCCCTATTTTGTGTTTTATGTAGAGACAGGGTCTCACTGAGTTGCTTAGTGCCTCGCCCTTGCTGAGGCTGGCTTTGAACTCGCGATTCTCCTGTCTCAGCTTCCCTAAGTGCTGGGATTACAGGCTTGAGCCACCGCGCCCGGCTCCACTAATTATTCGGGGCAGAATTGTTTCTTTTTCGCAACTGAACTGTAGAGGTATTCAAATATTTGTTCAATTAGTGAGTAAACATATGGAGATGCAATCTCTTAATTGCTTCTTTTTTTAAAAATTTTTTCCAAACCTTTATTTTATTTATTTATGTATTTTGTATGTGGTGCTGAGGGTCGAACCCAGTGCCTCATGCATGCAAGGCAGGCGCTCTACCACTGAGCCACAACCCCCAGCCCTCTTAATTGCTTCTTGATCTTGGGTAGCATGAGAACTTTTTTTTTTTTTGGTCTATACTTGATTTTGGAAGTCTTGTGAGATGCCTTTTCCTATGTTAATCGAATTGAGGTCTAGAAGACTTATTTATAGTTCTTTACTGATCGTCAGCATTTCCGGATCATGTTTTTACCTGCTTGTCTTTCATTATAAATAATTATTTCAGACGCCTAATTTCATTACTTTCAGTTTGGTAGAATGCTGTACTTGAGCTGTCACCAGGCTGTTTTGCTGAATAATAGAAAGAGAAACATTTACTCCATAAGACTATATGCAGATATTTACCTTTGTGATGTTTTACTTTGTATTTAGATTTGTTAGGGTCATAGGAAGGCTCTAATATAGAAGTGTATCATGTATTAGGGAAACAGCAAGAAGGTTGGTATGGCTAGAGGTGAAATAGAGAGCATGTGGGAAGGAGATTGGATTAAGAGAGGTGCCATAGACTGGGGTAGGGTCTTTGGCTTTTCCTCTAAGTAAAATGGAGAGTCATGGAACGGTTTCACTAGAGGGATGACATGTTCTGACTACTTCTTCTTCTTTTTTTTTTTTTTAAATAAAAATCACGTTGGCTGCTGAAACCATTTAAGGGAGGGCAAGGGTAGAATTAGAGAAGTCTGTTAGGAGGCCGTTTCTGTAATATGTGGCGATTAGGAGGTAGTTTTGGAGTAGGGTAGTGACAATGAAGATAGTAAAAAGTGGTTGCAGTCTTTATGAGGCTGTAGTCACAGGTACTTTCTAAGTGGAAATAGATAATTATGTTTTCCAGCCATAGCCCATACTCTTAATTATCAACCATTTTGAAGATGAACATCCTTGAATATTGTAGTCTATGTTAATGAATTGATAAAGATGTATGATTAGTAAAGCATATCATACTTGTCCTTGACCCTCAGTTGTGAACTAATCAGCATTTGCTCATTACTGTGAATCAGGTCCTGTGCTAGTTGCTGGTAAGTAAAAACTCACAGTTTAATGGAAGCATGTGTACATTTTTGAGTCACAAGTATTAATAACAAAAATGTGCAAAAATTGCTGTACGGACAGAGAAAAGGCTACCACCACCATCATCATATTTGACATTTATTGGGCTGTTACAGTGTGCTAAGTGTTTTACATATATAATGTAGTATGTATAATTATAGACCTACCTACCAACAATTATGGAGAATTAATAGATAAGGATTTGAAATGATGTGAGCCTGGTAGAGAAGACAGTGCCACTGCTTAGAAAAGTAAGGACACAAGAAACATTTTTAGGGAGAAAAAGAGAAAATTTCCTAAGGAAATTAAAAAGAAATGTGTAAGTAGTCTTGCTATAAATAAAACTATGTTAATAATTGAACATTGAATTTAAAGCTGAGAATAATGATTATCCTAAGTTGCCTTTCATTAGAAAAAATGACATTTTCAGAAAATGTTATTTCCTGTTCTGTTGTATATTTGGTTGTGGCATGATGCATTTATGATGAACTAGCAAATGGTCTATGCTAATTATTTGGTCATTAGCATACTTCATCTGTTTGTCTCCACCTATATTTTATAGTGCACAAAACACATTTTACATTTTTACTTAAAATATTTAACTTTTTCTCATTTGATTAATTTTGCTCAGAATTGTTTGTTACTTTGAATTTGTTCTGACTTCTTCAAAGATACACTGAAGTTTTTCAACTACTATTATATAGATTTTTTTTTTTTTTTTGGTACAACAGATTGAACCCATGGGTATTTAACCACTGAGCCACATTCCCAGCCCTTTTTATATTGTATTTTGAAACAGGATCTCACTGAGTTGCTTAGGGCCTCCTTAAGTTGCTGAGACTGGGGATCCTCCTGCCTCAGTCTCCTAAGCACTGGGATTACAGGCGTGTGCCACCACGCCTGGATTATATAGGTATTTTGGTGTTCATGATTTAGGCCTGTTCATTATAAGTCAATAGACAATAAAAGCTCATTTATTCAAGGTGTCTCTTTACTATGTCTTTTTAAAATTTAATTAATTCCTCTCTGAAATATGAAACAATGTGGTTGTAAGAAAGGAATTTTACTTAATCATCTGCCCCCTAATTTTTACACCATTATCATCTTGTCTATAATAATAGCCCCAAACTTGTTTGTTCTTATTGAGAGGTCTCACACTGTTGGCTGTGAATGTGTTTGAAAATTTTGAATTATTTGCCAACAAATAAAAACTCAATATTTTCCTTTTTTGGGGGGGACAGTATTGGTGATTAAACCCAGGGGTGCTTTACTGCTAAACTCCATGCCCAGCCTTTTTTTTTTCATTTTCATTTTTAGACAGGCTCTAAGTTACCCGGAACTCAAACTTGTGATCCTCCTATCTCAGCATTCCAAGTAACTGGGATTATAGGGGTGTGCCACCACGCCTGGCAGGATTTCCAATTTTTAAAAAGAACTTTCTAGATCTCTAATCTTTTTTTAAAAATTTTTTTATTAGTTGTTGATGGACTTGTTTATTTATACGAGGTGCTGAGAATCGAACCCAGTGTCTCACACATGCTAGGCAAGTGCTCTACCACTGAGCCACAACCCCAGCCCTAGATCTCTAATCTTTTTTTTTTTTTTTAATATTTTTTTAGTTGTGGATGGAAACAATGTCTTTATTTTATTGCTTTGTATGTGGTGCTGAGGATCGAACCTAGGGCCTCATGCATGTGAGGCAAGCGCTCTACCACTGAGCTACAATCCCAGCCTCTAGATCTCTAATCTTAATGCTTCTTCACTTAATCAAATTATTCTTTGAACATTTTACATATATGTGGATTTACTATGTAAGTAGAAATATACTTGTATTAAACATTTACATATATTTTCATATCTTTCTGTGTTCTTTCTGCTTGTAATTACTTTACCCTTTTCTCCATGGTGAAAATCTGTTCTTTAATATAACATAACAGTGCTAAAACCCACTTCCCCTCGATGAAAAATCTTTTATATTCCCTAGGTATTCTTATCCTTCCTCTGTGCTTTCAAAACTCATGTATCCATACTTTAATTTTAATACTTAGGTATTCTAACACTTTATTTTGTGTTGTCGTTGTTTTCTTGCATACTTCTCTCTTCTATTAAGTACATAAATTAGTATTCATGTTATTATGTTCATAGTGTATGCTACATTAGATGCATAAAGATATCTCTTGGATTGGATTCTTTTGCTTTTCTAATTCTTTATTAATGTTTTTTTTTTTTTTTTTCCTGTAGATAATCTGCTGGGAATCTCTTGGGTTGACAGCTCTTGGATCCCCATTTTGAACAGTGGTAGTGTTCTGGATTACTTTTCAGAAAGAAGTAATCCTTTTTATGACAGGACGTGTAATAATGAAGTGGTCAAAATGCAGAGGCTAACATTAGAACACCTGAAGTAAGTTATTTTAAGAAGGTGGTTATCTTTGCCAGCTAGAGATTTTGCAGTGCACAATTCTTTCAAGCTGTGGATCATGAAGTACAGTGTAGAACATTGGATAGAGAAACTGAAATTTTGTTTGCATTTGTATAAATATGACATTCAAGGAAATTATTAGTAGTCACTTGTAACTTAGAAGTTTTTTCTAAATAATTTTATGTCTATTTAAAATAATAACAAGTCTAGATGTTGCTCTGATGAGTGTTTTTAGCAATGCAACTTCCTCTCAACCATACAAATTGTCCCCTTTAAATGTAATTTAATGTTTTCTGGTTGTAATAGGTTTTTCTCTGTATGACAAATAAAGAAAATATAGTTAAACACAGAACAAGATTATTTCGACTTAGGATGCAAAATAATCAAGAATTTATTCCTATTACAAACATTTCTGAAGCTGTATATAATAATTCTATGTTTTTTTCCAAAGTATTGTGGGAATGGGTTTTATGAAATTAAATTTCTATGGCATTTTAAATGGCTTTTGTGGCAGGTCAAAAAAAATGCATTGGAGGTGAGGATAAGGTTTTTGATGTTTTCTATTTGGGTAAAATGTACAGTTGGGTCTTCATGTTTTTATTTATTTATTTATTTATTTAATTTATGTGGTGCTGGGGATTGAACCAAGGGTTTTATGCATGCAAGGTAAAGCACTGTACCAACTGAGCTATATCCCCACCCCTGTTTTTATTTTGTAAATATATTTATAGGTCTTCTTGATCAGGAAGCACCATAGTATTTTGAATCCCTTTTTGAAAAAGATACTTTCAGTTTACTTTTCTGGTGAAATACTCAGATTTAAATTCGTGGTGAATTTTTGTAGAAAAATTTTGTTGCTTAAAAAACAAATCTTTCCAGGTACAGTGACACATGCCTGTAATCCCAGTGGCTTGGGATCAGGGCTGAGGCAGGAGTATCCCAATTTCAAAGCCAGCCTCAGCAACTTAGCAAAGCCCTAAGCAACTTAATGAGACTCTGTCTCAAAATAAAAGTTAAAAAGGACTGGGTATGTAGTTCAGTGGTTAAGCACCCTTAGTTTCAATCCCCACTACCCAAAACAAAACAAAACAAAAAACAAATCTAACTTTATATCACCTCTCTGGGAAAACAGCCAGTTTTATTTGACTGCCAGGTTTTAACACCAAACATAGGCTGTTTTAATCCTATTTAAAATTTTGCCTATAAAATTGTAGGCATTCAGAGATCTCAGAGTTTCTGTCTGTTTTAGTCAGATGGTTGGAGTTGAGTACATCCTTCTACATGCTCAGGAGCCCATTCTCTTTATCATTCGGAAGCAACAGCGGCAGTCCCCTGCTCAAGGTAAGATGTGTAAACTTCAGGCATTACTTTCTTTAAAAATACCATTGTTTATTTCTTAATATTTTTGGATTGAGTTCTTTTTGCTGAGTTTACATAATTTTCAGTACTTTGCTAGGTGGACCCATCAGACTCAGCATATGGTTATACTTGTGGCTAAGATTTGTTATGGCTATTCAGTAAGGATACACAACTAGATTAGTAATGAAAAAAGACGTATCAGGGAGGGTCTATAGGAATCCTTGTACAAATTTTCTGTGCTTTCCCTCTTGTGAGGAACAACACTACGTGTGCTCTCCATTCACCAGTGAGATGGAGTCACATGTTTGTGTTTGCTCAGAAAAGCCCACTTGAGGGTCTGGACCCAGAATATTTTTTGAGGATTCATCACATAGGCATCTTCCACAGAATTCCAGACTCCCAGAAGGAAATCAGGTGCCTACATACTCATATTGTATGTTTTGTCTGGGCAAGCTGATACAGCAGGCATAACTTTCTTAGGAAATGTTTAAAAATCCATGTTCCACTGGTCGTATGCTTGAACACTGGGACTTTTGCAACATACCCAAAGACAGCTGTCCAAACACTACAAAAATAAGAGGCCAAATAGTGCTGTCTCAGCTACAGCTCTCAATTAGATACCCTCAACAAGATATTTAGAAACAACTCGTATTATTGATTTCAGAGAATGACTTTCTAAAGAAGTTGTGGTTCCAGAATTCAATTTATTTTCAAAATGGAGGCATTACAGAGGATCAGAGAACCTTAGAAGAAAGGCAAGACCATGTGAAAGAACTCAAGATATAGAAGCTGCATAGAATGGCACCTGGCGAAATAGCAGCTATCATATTCCTTAGGACTCGGCCCTGGGGCAAATTTTTTTTGTCTTAAAGGTTTTACTCTCAGAATTTAGGTTGAATGGCAATAGCATTGGCAGTACTTGGAAACTTGTAAGAAATGCACTATGCCTACCAAATTATTTATCTCATTTAATGAGCTCCAGATGCACATTAAAATGATTTAATGTGATTCAGATGTACTTGTTTGACAAGCACTGGGTAAGAGTTGGTATACTTTTTCTTGTAGGGCCAGAGAGCAAATTTTTTTTTTTTTTTAAACTGGGGATTGAACCCATGGGTGTTTTACCACTGAGCTACAACCCCAGGCCTTTTTATTTTTTATTTTGAGACAGAGTCTCACTGAGTTGTCAAGACTGGCCTTAAACTTACAATCTTTCTGCCTTGGCCTCCTGAGTTGCTAGGATTATAGGCCTGTGCTACCTGGTGAGAGTAACTTCTTTAGGCTTTGTGGGCCTTAAACTGACAGATTTTCAACTATTGCCAAAGCAGCCATAGGTAATATGTAATGAATGGGTATGGCTGTTTTCCAGTACCACTTTATTTACAAACCTTGTTTAAGGTCTAATATGGCAACTGTCAAATTTTAGTTGTTCTTTTTGTGAAAATCTAGCAGTTTGTGTTCATAGCTTGTTCCTAAACTTTTTTTTTTTCCTTCTGCTTTAGTTATCCCACTAGCTGATTACTATATCATTGCTGGAGTGATCTATCAGGCACCAGACTTGGGATCAGTTATAAACTCTAGAGTGGTAAGTGTTCTTAACATCAAAGAAAACTTTCAGTTTCGCTGCCCTGCTTCCAAGAATCAAGTAGGAGCTCTTTTGTGTAAGTGGTATAAAGTACTGACTATTAGAGTGTTTTGAACATTGTTTTATTGAAGGCCAAGTCAGTGTTAATACACACAGTTGGCCTTCTGTATTCACAGTTTTCACATTCATGGATTTAACCACTGTACAATGAAAATACCCCCCCCCAAAAAATACACCCATACAGATTATTTTCTTGGCATTATTTCCCAAACAATACATTATAATAACTATTTACATAGTATTTTATCATTCTTATAAGTAATCTAGGAATGATTTAAAGTATATAGGAAGGTGTGTGTAGGTTATAGTACATTTTATATAAAAGATTTGAGTGTGAATTTTGGTATCTGGGAAATCCTGGAACCAATTCCGTACAGTTCCAGTTATATACTAATTTAATAAAGATCTAAAAAGTAGAAAATTACTGTAGCATTTTGTGACTATTTACTTTTGGAAATCTTGGTTGACCTAGTAAGAAATTTAGAATTTGTTTTCTTATTACAAGCTTACTGCAGTGCATGGCATTCAGTCAGCTTTTGATGAAGCTATGTCATACTGTCGATATCATCCTTCTAAAGGATATTGGTGGCACTTCAAAGATCATGAAGAGCAAGGTACGTAGGATACCTAGACCCTTCTAAAATGGTCTTTGAGCCTCTGAGAATGAAACTCTTGCTTGCTTGCTTTCTTCTTTTTTTTTTTTTTTTTTTGGTACTAGGTTTGAACCCAGGGGTGCTTTACAACTGAGCTACATCCCCAGCCCTTTTTAATTTTATTTTGAGACAGGGCCTAAGTTGCTGAAGCTAGTCTTGAACTTGTGATCCTTTAGCCTCAACCTCCAGAGTCACTGGAATTACAGAAGCTGTTTTCTTTAGCATGATGACTATTAATGTTTTCTAGGTGTGCTTTACTTTTTTGTAGGGTGGTGACATTGTTATGGTTGTGATTCATATACTAGATGTGGTAATAATAACTTTCATATAGAAACATAAATTTAATCTGTTAGATAGCTGATAATCTTTGTGAAGGTAATTCAAGGTTTAAAAATATTTTGAGCATAAAGAGGAGAAACAGTGATGAAGAGTAAGCAAAGATATTTCCTACTTACCTAACTTGAGTCATTTTGGAATTTGGAACCCTTTATCTTCCACTCTTCAAAGTAGGGAGTTGAGGGGTTGCCCTTAGAGCTCCATTTCCAGATGACCAGGCTGTTTTCAGATCATTCTGTGTTATCACCTGTCATAGTATCAGGTTCTGTAGTTCTCATGGCTGCTAATCTATTACTGTTCTTGTGTTAGCTTTGTGTTGCTGTGACCAAAATACCCAATAAGAACGACTTACAGGAGGAAAAAGTTTTATTTTGGCTCACGATTTTAGAGATTTAGGCCATGGTCAGCTGACTCCATTGCTCTGGACCCAAAGTGAGGCAGAATATCGTGGCTGGAGGACAGTAGTGGAGGAAAATTGTTTACCTCATAGCTGCAGAGAAGCAGAGTAGGGAGGTGCTGCAGGGACAATGAACCCTTCCAGGCTACTCCTTCAGTGACCTACCTCCTCAAGCTAAGCCTCATCAGCCCATAGTTCCACAAGGTTAGTCTACTCAAACTATGATGTACTGATTAGGTTATAGCTTTCATAATCTAATCATTTTACCTCTGAATATTTCTGCATTAACACAGGAGCTATTGGGGGACACCTCATATTCAAACTATAACACTTTTTCACCATGTTTTACCAGAAAAACTTACCCCCAGAAGTGTGTTTATATATTTGGCATTTCCTTCTCTGAGCATGACAACTCAGAATACATTACTATGGGAAAGATAGCCATTGTATAGAATTCAGATCTTTGGAATAGTTTTTCAGATACAGTTATTTTAATTCTTAATTGTAGGTGCAGGCAACAACATTTGATGTTGGAAAGTTTGCCTTAGTTGAATAAAGTTGGCCCATGGGCTCTTTTACCTTACCCTAAGGAAGTTTGGACTAATACTTATCTGGAACCCTTCATTAAGAGACAGTTCCCCAGTATCCTCCCTGCTACCAGTGTAAATCTCATATGTGAATAACTTCAGAATTTCTCTTTTAGGTTCTTTTTTTTTTCTTTTTTGTTTTCATTATCTTCTGTTTTTGTTTTGTTCAGTGGATCATAATCTTCATAATTGTGCAGGTAACTTGAGTTTGTGAAACATGGTTATTCCATTTGCTGCTAGTAGGTTTTTTGGAAAAAGATCATACAATATGTTTAAAATATACAAAAACAATTTCAGACCAATAATCTGGACTGTGATTAGGTAATTAAACCTTAAAACTCTTCTGTCTACTCATGTGTATATACTTAAACTGGGTATCTTTAAAAGACAAGTATATCAGCTTCTTAAATTTTAGAATTGAATATCATTTGCTAGGCATGGTGATGAACTCCTTTAATCCCAGTTACTTGGAATGCTGAGGCAGGAGGATTGCAAATTCAAAGTCAGCCTTGGCATCTTGGTGAAGCCCTGTCTCAAAATAAAAAATTTAATGGACTGGTGTTATGGTTTAGATGTGAGGTGTCCCCCAAAGCTCATGTATGAGACAATGCAAGAAGTTCAGAGGAGAAATGATTGAGTTTGAGAGTCTTAACCCAATCAGTGAATTAATCTCCTGATAGGAATTAACTGAGTGGTAGGGTGTGGCTGGAGGAAGTGGGAATTGGGTTGTGGCTTTGGGATATTTATTTGTATCCAGCAAGTGGAGAAGTCTTTTTCTGCCTCCTGGTCACCATAAAGTGAGCTGCTTCCCTCTGCCACACACTCCACCATGATGTTCAGCCTCACCTCAAGCCCAGAGGAATGGAGCTCACCTTTTCTGGACTAAGACCTGAAATTGTGAGTCCTCAAATAAACTCTTCCTCCTCTACAATTGTGCCAGTCAGGTCCTTTAGTCATGGCAGCAAAAAGCTGACTAAAACAACCTGAGATGCAGCTCAGTGGGAGAGCACACCTGGGTTCAGTCCCCAGTACTGAAAAAAAAAATTCATTTAGGTAAGAGAGAACAAATACTTCTTTATATATGCTGTGATGTGCTGTGTTTAGCGTATATGAGACATTGTGTTGGTATAGCGGCCATTGAAAATAATGATATTTGAGCCTGGTGTGGTGGTGCATGCCTATAATTCCAATGACTCAGGAGGCTGAGGCAGGAGGATCACAGGTTCCAGGCCAACCGCAGCAGTTTAGCAAGGACCTAAGCAACTTATCGAGCCCCTGTCTCAGATTAAAAAATAAGAAGTGTTGGGGATGGGTAAAGCAATCCTGGGTTTAATCTCCAATACCCCTCTCCCACTGCACCAGTGAAGTTTGAATATTTCTAAATGGGTCAAGATTTATGTAAGATGATACACCAAACTGATTAGACAATGTTTCGATTTGGATTTCATATTTTAATAGATAAAGTCAAGCCTAAAGCCAAAAGGAAAGAAGAACCAAGCTCTATTTTTCAGAGACAACGTGTGGATGCTTTACTTGTAGATCTTAGACAGAAATTTCCACCCAAATTTGTGCAGGTAATGACAGTGTGTCTCTAATTTTAATTTGACACTTTTTCCTGCCATACATGTTTATTTTAAATTGACAGCTGTTTCAAGTATGACCTAAAATTACTGGTTTTCCTGAACAATTAAAAAAATTACCTCTGAATTAAAGGAAAGATATCAGAAGACTAAATGGAGAAAATGGGTAAAGGGAGTAGATTTAATATTGGTGTTTCTTATTAAATCTTGCAAATATGAAGCTGGTGTGTAGATAATATTCTCATTCAAAAGGTTGTGAGAAGTATAACCGTGACAAAACTAGAATATAAAACTCATGTTTTTATTCTACATGCTGCCTTTCTAGCCTATTATAGTACTTATTTAAGCTCTTTAAATGATGGAATTCTTTTGTAACAAAAAATAATAGGCCTGGCTTGGTGGTGCACACCTAAGATAGGAGGATCACAAGTTCGAAGCCAGCCTCAGCAATGGCGAGGCGCTAAGCAACTCAGTGAGACCCTGTCTCTAAATAAAATACAAAATAGGGCTGGGGATGTGGCTCAGTGGTTGAGTACCCCTGAGTTCAATCCCCAGCACACACACACCCGCCCCCACAAAATAATAGAACATTTGCGATAGAGGGTTTGGTCTGGTAAAGGGAGAGGTGGGAATAATAATTGAGTTATACCATATTGGTATTTAAGTTATATGAGTGCCACAGTGTGGTTTAGGAGAGGAAAATTCTAACCATAATAGTAAACCCACCTGCCATTCTACTAAATGAACTTTTGAAGTGAAGTGGTTAAGAGATGGATTATATGAATGTGTTATTTTCATGGTTAGTTTTTGTTCTTATGGAACGTTATGAGATTGTGTACACCCATGATTGTGTATACTGTTGTTCCTAGAAGATATTTAAGTGGTTTTCAAAGGTAGTTTTAAATTAAATTAAATTTTGCATACTATGGGATGACTTTAGAGCAGATCTCCCCTCCTCTTCTGTTGACTCTTTTTTATAGTGAGATGTACGTGTTGTTGGAATGGTTATGTGGTAGTGAAGGAAGCAGAGGATGCAAATTGGAACATAGGACAAGAAAGCCTGTTTAGAAAAATCTGGTGACTTATATTCGAAAATGGAACAGTGTTTGTTGAATAAATATATGAATGAATTATAGCTGTGTGCCAGGTGATGAGCAACCACTATAGGATGTAAGAGGTTAGTATGGTTGGCCATTTATTCACTGAATATTTGCCACGTAGCCTGAAGGAAGAACACCTGGATGTGCAGTGTCCAACACAGTAGCCACTGGGCCCATGTATTGAGCATTGGAAACACAGCTAGTCCAGATTGAATTGTGATATAAATGTAAAACACACTGGGTTTTAAAGACTTATACAAAAATTTTTTTGGATGTATTTCATCAAATGAAATATAATATACAATCTGTTTCTTTTTAAAAATGTGACTAAGAAATTTAAAATTACATATATAGCTTGCATTTGTAACTCATTTCTTTTGTTAATATATTTTTAAATTTTTTCTATTTAGTTATACATAACAGTAGAATGCATTTTGACACATCATACACAAATGGAATATAACTTCTCATTCATCTGGTTGTACATGGTGTAGAGTAACACTGGTCATGTAATCATATATGCACATAAGGTAATAATGTCTGATTCATTCTACTATCAGTTCTACCCTTGTGCTCCCTCCCCTCCCTTCACTCCTCTCTGTCTAGTCCAAAATACCTCTATTCTTACTGCTCCTCTTATTATGAATCAGCATCTGCATATCAGAGAAAACATTTGGCCTTTAGTTCTTTGAGATTGGCTTATTTCACTTAGTATGATATTCTCCAGTTCCATCCATTTACCAGCAAATGCCATAATTTCATTCTTCTTTATGGCTGAGTAATATTCCATTGTGTACATATACCATATATATCACAGTTTCTTTATTCATCTATTGAAGGGTACCTCTATACATTGGTTTCATAGTTTAGCTATTGTGAATTTAGCTGCTATAAACATTGATGTGTCATGCATATTTCTTTTGAATAATGTTGATCTAAAAAATGTAATAGAAAACCAGACAGTTGAAGAGTATTAATAAACATGTGCTAAGAAACCTGAAATGCTTTGAGGGTTCACTTTATGTGTTTGTGGAAGAAAAGGGGAGATTAATGGAAGATGAAACTTCAAAATGAATTAAGGTCAAATTGAGGAGGATTTTGTATGCCTTGAGTTTACTTCTAAAGAACAGGATTCACTTATTTTATTTTATTTTATTTTTATTTTTTTGGTACTGGGGATTGAACTCAGGGATACTCGACCACTGAGTCACACCCCCAGCCCTATTTTGTGTTTTATGTAGAGACAGGGTTTCACTGAGTTGCTTAGCGCTTCGCCATTGCTGAGGCTGGCTTTGAACTCGCGATTCTCCCATCTCAGCCTCCCTAAGTGCTGGGATTACAGGCTTGAGCCACTGCGCCCGGCTAGGATTCGCTATTTTAAACCTATAACCCATTATGACCTCCATAAACATAGCAGGCTTCCAGCTGCATTCAGAGGTAATTAAATGAAGTATTAAAATGACAGCTGTTATCATTAGAGAGAAGTCAGATCAGTGATAAATATTTTACATGTGTGTATACATATGCACCTCATGTAATACATGTATATACACACATACTTTTTGATAGTCTTGTACATCAAATTCAGAACCTCATGTGTGCTAGGTATGCACTCTAACTCAACTACATTCCTAGCCCTTTTATATATACATTTTAAGTGCATACTCCAAAGCACTAGTGTATTAGAATATTCTCTTCCTTATCTTCAAGGTCATTTTTAGTGACCAGCTGATATTTCTGTTATTCATGGCAGTAGAGACCTATTGGATTTTTAAAAGTGGTTGCAGAGGAGTAATGTATAGTAATTCCCTTATATATGATTTTGCTTTCTGCAGTTTCAGTTATGGTCAACCATGGTCTGAAAATATTGAGTGGAAAATTACAGAAATAAATAATTCGCAAGTTTTAAATTGCATGCTGTTCTGAGTAGCATGATGAAATCTTATGCCATTCTGTTGTGTCTCTGCTGGTGCATGAATCATTCCTTTGTCCAGTAGATACACACTATGTATGCTGTTTACCCATTAGTCACTTAAGTTGTTTTGGTTATCAAATCGACTGTTGTTTCATCACAGTGCTTGTGTTTATGTAACCCTTATTCTACTTAATGTTTTCAAAGCACAAGAATAGTTATGCTGGCAGTTTGGCTATGCTAGAGAAGCTGTAAAGTGCTTACTTAAAGCGAAAAGGTGAAAGTTCTCAAAGAAACATAAAGAAAATTATATACTGTGATAAGATCTATGGTAATAATAAATCTTCTATCTGTGATAATGTGAGGAAGGAAAATAGAAATTTGTGTTAGATTTGCTGTTATACCTCAAACTGTAAGTTATAATGGCAGTGCTTAATTAAGATGCAAAAGCCATTAAATTTGTAAGTGAAGATTAGAACAGTAAACACATTCTGATGAACATTGTGTTGCCCCAGAAAGCACTGAATCTGTATGAAGACTTTAGCAAGGGATCTCCTGAAATTAGTGATACTTAGCCATTTACTGGAAGTAAGGGATGTTTACACAGATTTAGGAATAGGTTTGGATTGAAGAATATGAAAATTACTGGAGAGGCTGTTTGCTAATGAGGAACTTGATTACGGCAGAGTCGAAGCTGATTTAAGGAGACACATTGTGAGAAGGTCAGTAGTAGTCTAATACTATGTTACATTGTCTATGCCATTCATCTCAGTTCATCATATCATATAGGCATCATCCCACATCAAAAGAAATGTGAGTATGGTATAGCAAGATTTTGAAAAAGAACCTACATTCATGTAACTTTTATCATAATATGTTGTTGTAATTGTTCTATTTTATTATGACTTATTGTTAATCTCTTATTGTGGCTAATTTATAAGTTAAAATATCATAGGTATGTGTAGGGAAAACATAGTATATATAGGTTTTGGTACTATTACAGTTTCAGACATCCTATTGGGGGTCTTGACAGGTGTTTCTTCCATGGATAAGAGGGACTACCATCGTCACTTTGTGTATAGAAAGATAACTAATAACAGTGTAGGGGATGCTTAGGAGACTGAAGTTTGGAGTCAGGGAACTTAGGTGGAAGAAAGCCTAAATTTATTCTGTGGCCATAGGATGGAGAAGCAACAGATTCAAGAGATATTTCAGTTAGGATAACTTAAATTTGGAGGGTGGGTTTGGTAAGATTGGCATTAGGGGTGATTCTGGTGTTTGAGACCTAGAATGAGACTAGGTATTGTTTGTTAACCAGAATTCAGAATATAGGAAAAACAGTAAATTTTTGTTGAAATATAGTTGTTAGGATTCTGTTTACATTGAACAACCTTCAGAATATTCAGCAACTTCTGAATGAGTGAGTGCTCTATTTTTCTGGCTAGGAGTCCTGCCTTGAATCATTTGTGCTATTCTATCCTGATGAGCTAGATATAAACTTAATCTCGTCATACAAAAAAGCTTTACCTTATAAAACATGAAAATTTCAAAAATATACAAAAATAGAATAATGGAAAGCAAGGGAGTGGGTATTGCTCAGTGGTAGAGTGCTTGCCCAGCATGCATGAGGCCTTAGCTTCAATCCCTGGTACCACAAAAGTAAAGGGGGAAAAATAGAAACTCCCATGTACCTATTACCTTACTTCAACATTTATCAAACGTGGCTTCTTTTTTTAACCACTTCATCCCAATTATTTTCTTTTTTTTTTTTGGTACTGGGGATTGAACTCAGGGGCACTCGACCACTGAGCCACATCCCCAGCCCTATTTTGTGTTTTATGTAGAGAAAGGGTCTCACTGAGTTGCTTAGCACCTCGCCATTGCTGAGGCTGGCTTTGAACTCGCGATTCTCCTATCTCAGCCTCCCTAAGTGCTGGGATTACAGGCTTGAGCCACCGCGCCCAGCTCATCCCAATTATTTTCAAGCAAACTCCAGTCCTTATATCGTTTTAGTAAGTTTTTTAAATTACATTTTTCTTTTATAGTTTGATAACATTCACACGTTGTCATTTTCTTGAACCCCACATTTCTTTTTATTTTTTTAGTTGTAGATGGACACAATGTCTTTATTTTATTGCTTTGTATGTGGTGCTGAGTATCGAACCCAGGGCCTCACGCATGCAAGGCCAGCGCTCTACCACTGAGCTACCATCCCAGCCCCCTCCCCTATTTCTTTTAACTATCCAGGGGTTGATGGCTAACTACCAAAGAGAGAATATGTAACAAAAGTAGGAAAATGATAACTCTCTAGAGCTACCAGAAAGCCTCCTGCTTAAACCTAGAGATGCAAATAGTCTACTGAGTGTCCTAGGACCACTTTTAGCTCATCTGAACTCCTGTTTACCCACAGTGTCTTCTAAAACACTGGTAGCTCAGAACTTTTTTCCTATCCATTGTTTTTAACAGCTGGGCTTCTGGTGCCTAGGGATGTTGGTTTATTGGGGCGTGCATAGGACAACATTGAAGACTTGACTGCTTCTTTCCTTTTTCACTGTTTGAATTATTGTTACTGCTGGAGTTAGAATAGTACTGAATATATTTTCAATGATTTTTTTTTTTTTTGAGAATCTGCTAGAACACCATAGGATCTTATATCAGTGAGGTTTATCCCAAGTCCTTCTCATTACATTTGATCAGAAAGGCACTCCCATTCTTTGCTCATCTCAAACATACTCTTCTAGTTTGTCCAGCAGTATTCACTGGAAAACATGACTCAGTATATGTTGGGTGAGTAATGACGTTATTTCAATGTCTTGTAGTATTCAGATGCTTCAGAGTAGCTGTATAAAAATATTCCCATGTCCAATTTTTCACTCCTTTCAATGTTAACTGTATATATTTCCTCTTCTATTTTAAAGTGAGAAGAATTATTTTTTCCCCAAATTACTTGAGACCTGTTTAAGTCTTGATATGTTCACAAGATATGTGATATATGGGTGTGTGGGGGATTCCCCTGCTCACTCCCATATTTTGGAGATTTGCTAAAAAGGCTCACAGGACTTGTCATATAGTTGTTCTCAATGGCTGAGGTTTATTATTTTGTGATATGGTAAGCATATACAGCCAGATCATAAAGGAAAAAGATAGGAAGAGTCTTTAGGATTCCATGTACAGGCTTCCTTGTACTTTTTCTTCCCATGAGAGGTTATACAGAGTGTATTCCTTTTTCAACAATAAAAATGCAGCAACATGTGCATATTTCTGCCCTAGGAAATCCATTAGAGACTCAGTACCCAAGGTTTTTGTTATTTGTTGTTGTTTTGTGGTAGTGAAGGAGAGAGGTTCAGCATGTACATTGCCTTTGTATAGCACATAACAAAATTCCACAATTTCTGAAGGAAAGTGGATATTCAGCATAAATTACATTGTACAAATAGTCTAGGCACAGTGAGCCAC
This sequence comes from Xerus rutilus, assembly GCA_028644305.1. NCBI lineage: Eukaryota > Metazoa > Chordata > Mammalia > Rodentia > Sciuridae > Xerus > Xerus rutilus. The sequence goes on from CM053401.1 coordinate 28,229,081, forward strand.
TGTTAATAAATAGAAAATGGTGGGAACTCTTCCAAAATTAAAGTTCCTAGATATACCAGCCAAGAGCCAATCTTGCAAAAGCAGGCTTATGTCAGAATGGCAGTTTCAGGCTTTCCATAGTAACCCTTTTCTGCACAGAAAAGGGAGCTCAGCTTTTGGTCTTGTCAAGTGTAGATATTCACAGTATTTTCCATTGGAGTAGGCAATTTGGCAGTTGACATCATGAATCTGGAGCATGTGAAGGCAGAATATTTTGTAGTCTTGACTCATGGGAATAGGTAAGAAAATTTGGGGAGGGTATCTATTTTTCTTTTTTTTTTTTGTGGTGTTGGGGATTGAACCCAGGGCCTTGTGCATGCAAGGTAAGCACTCTACCAACTGAGCTATATCCTCAGCCCCTAGGGAGGACATCTAAATTCAGAAAGAAATTTAGAAAACAGATGAAGGCATTAACTTTAGAAATGAAGAAATAATTTTTTTTCTTCTGAGATACTTTTTATATGTGTGTGCACACTCATGTATGTATGAAAGGTGTAAGTTTGCAAGGAGATTGGAAGTAGTGTTGGCACATTATTATTTTGCTATTTTGCTTTTAAACAAGGATGCCAAGTGTCATTGACTGAGAGAGAGTAGTTAAATTGTGAGCCTTGAAGAAGAAGAATGTATTTTAGAGCATTTAACTTGTGTGATTGGACAATGGAATCTAATCAAGTTAAAAAATTTCTTGTTCTTTAACTTGAATAAATGGGATGGATTTAAACTAAAAAACTCCTCAGCAAAAGAAACAATCAATGAAGTGAACAGAGAGCCTATATTCTGGGAGCAAATTTTTGCCACAAGCACATCAGATAGAGCACTGATCTCCAGGATACATAAGAACTCAAAAAACTTAACACCAAAAAAACAAACAACCCAATCAATAAATGGG
>CM053401.1:28230508-28295384 GCA_028644305.1 Xerus rutilus
ATTCTACTTAACTGTTTTTGTAAAGCATTGTCACCTGCATGTGGAAGCAGAGGGTTTTGTTAGGTGTTCAAGGGTTTTTATGACTGTTTATTCTGTTTTGGTTTTAGATTTGTCTTTTCTGGAATGGGAAGTAGAAAATGACAGATTCATTTTGTGTGGTACATGAACAGTAACTTTTCTTCATGAAATCATTTATAATGCAAATTTGGGTGGTGGTGTCATTTTAATAAGATTTGTGAAGTTAAGAAGAAAACTTTGCTAACCTGACCTGTTCTGTTTCTTCTGTTTTTTCTCCCCCTCCCTGTTTTTTAAATTATAGCAAAAGTCTGGAGAAAAGCCTGTTCCAGGTATGGTTCATCTGATACTCTTACTAAACTTAAAATAGAACAAACAACCTGTTCAGTACATTTGAAATGTGCCATGGTCATTTTGTTCTAGACTTTCCCATTGTAGTTTGTCACTCCTAACCTTTGAGATCTGCTGAATTGTAAGTAGGTGTTGTATTTGTGATAGTGATAATAGTATTTAAAAGATGAATTTGGGCGGAAGGAGTAGGTATTGAGATCTAAAGAAGCAGAGGTTATTTGAGGTGGTTTTTTTCACTGAAAACAGGCATTGAACTATCAGTGGAACTGATGGAATAATTATATATCTTGCTAATTATGTATCATATATACATGATGTCTGATTTAACTGCCATGTGTTTTTGTCTAGTGTTGTACGTTTTCTTGAGTTAATAATAGGTTGTTAAGTTTATAACTGGAGCTTCTTCTATTAAAGTAATTTGCCTGCGAAACAGGTAAATGTGGAAATCGAGATATGCGGTTAAAAGTGAATTTGAAAAAGTGAGCCATTCTTATTACCCATTGTCTAAATTTATCTCATTCTTTCACCTTCATTCCTCTGGGGGGGGGAAATCTGCATTTGCTGTCCAGTGGACCAGACAAAGAAAGAGGCAGAACCTATACCAGAAACTGTAAAATCAGAGGAAAAGGAGACCACAAAGAATGTCCAACAGACAGTGACCACAAAAGGTCCCCCTGAGAAACGGATGAGACTTCAGTGAGAACTGGACACGAGGGAAGCTTGCAGGATTCCTCTTGTCGATGATTATACCTCTGTACTAGGGTAGGCTCTGGAGCTTTAAGACACTTGATTCACAGCTCTCATTTGTGTGGGATGTGCCTGTTTAAGAAAGGCTGTTATTCCTGTCTTGCTTCCTATGTATCTTGCTTCCGAACTATCTTTTGTAACTTTTCATGATCTGGACTTGAGCAGCCTGCCTATTCACGTGTATACTGGAGTACACCTTGAAAGACAAAATAAAGGTATTTGTATACATTACTTCTTCATGGCTTTTTCCTTCTTGCTATTTGTGAAAATTTTCCGCTGCACTTTGAGGAAACAAAGGATTAGTGTTAATATAATAATTAAGCGCATTTTCTTGTATTATTGTATATTCCTCAGTATTGAAGTAATTTGGGAGCTAATGGAAAGGAAAAACTTTACTGATATCATAATCCTACAGCTGCAAGAGTGTTCTGAATTTTGACTCCTTTATACATAGATAACTTTTTAAACCAGTTTGTAATTCTATTCATACATTTATCATATTGTTAAGTCTATTGTAAGAATTTCTCTACGCTTACTTAACTTACAAAATAGCTATTTTACTGACTGAATAATTCCTCCGAATTACTATATCTTAGGTTTTTTAAACTCTTCCTGTGTTTTTTTGGGAGACTTCAGTGATTATATTTGTGTATAGTGCCTTTTCAATGTTTATATTGAAAATATAAATATTTTTAGGAAATAATTTTTAGGAAATAATATATTAATTTTTATATTATTATATTACTAATATAATAATTTTTAGGAAATAATATATTATAAATAATATAAAATATTTTTAGGAAATAATTCCCATATCAAAGTATTGGATATTCCAGATATCACTAGACTCTGTTTTTATTGCTCTTAATTCATATTGCCAAGTCCCCCCTCCCACTTGGCCAAATCACTTTTTTTTTTTCCAAATCACTTTAATTTACAACTTTTAATGTACTATGAAGTCCATAATTTCTTGAAATTCTCACCTTGCTCTTATGAAGAGTTGAGTCTACACTTTCATCAGGAGGAATATCTAATTCTTGATCTGTCCACTGGGAGGGATCTAGATATGTAAAATGACTTATCCAACTCCTCTGCCTCCAGCGGCCCCCATGGGGCAGCCTCTGAACAGTTGGTCTCCTCCATCAGTGAAAGGTGCCACCTGAGTTAGAGCCAACGTGCTCCCAGAGTGTGAATAGCTGTTTCCAACCACCTGCCCTTGCCATGTTGTTTTTCTCAAAAGGTTTGGAGTAATCAAGCAGTAAACTATTGAAAGTATCAGGTTAATCTCCTACCACTGAGAATTGTTACTCATATTTTTAGTGCTCAAAAAGAAGCAGCAAATACTGTTGTATTAAATTTGTGGAAAGTTTTCTCTTCTTTGTTTTCTGCTTTTATGAAATGTCTGGTTTTCTGTGAGGTTTTTGTTTTTCTAGCTTTTTGATAAAATTTTAGATGTACAGGAAAGTTGTAAGAATAGTACAAAGAATTCCTATGTACCTCAATTCCCCATATAATAATATTTTCCACATTTTATTCTTTCCATGGCTCTAACTCTTGTTGTCACTTGCTATTTTATGTGTGTGTGTGTGTGTGTGTGTGTGTGTAATATGTATTACATACACTTTTTTTTTTTAGATTTTGTTGCAGTCATGCCATTTTCCTAAGTACTTTAGTATGGATTTTGTAAAATCAAGAATATTTATCAAGTACAGTTTCAAAAATGAAAGTGGTCTGTCAGTCTTACTCACATCTTGTCAGTGATGCCAGTAATGCCATTTATACTAAAACAGACTCCTGAATTGTGCATTGGATTTAGTTGTCATGTCTTTCTTGTTGTTAGTTTCCTTTAATCTGAAATAGTTCTTTTTATTTTCCTTATTTTTCATGGCCTTGATATTTAAGAATTCAGGCCAATTATTTTGTTGGATATATCTCAATTTGGGTTTGTTTAATATATTCCTCATGATTAAATTTACCTCACATGCTTTTGGGAGCACATACTGTCAATGTATCCCATTTCTGACCATGTTAATGTTGATCACTTGGTTAAGGTAGTGCCTTTCAAATTACTGTAAAGTTATTCTTCCTTTTGTAAGTTGTAGGTATCTTGTGGGGAAATTTTTTAAGGCTCTGTAACTTTTATTCTTTTTTTATTTTTTTTTTTAGTTGTAGATGGACACAGTATCTTTATTTTATTTATTTATTTTTGTGTGGTGCTGAGGATCGAACCCAGTGACTCAGACATGTGAAGCAAGCACTCTACCACTGAGCTACAATCCCAGCCTCAAACTTTTATTCTTTAGTTAGCCTCCATTGATAGTTCTTTCCTGTGTCATTTGGTACTGTTATGGTCCCCAAATAATTCTCTAACTCCATTTTTCTTTGTTTATTGTCTTCTGCTGTAAGTAAATACTTTTATTTCTCCACTACTTATTAATTTTATTGTAGCCTTCCCGAATATTTATTTTATTCAGTGGATTGTATTACTTTATATGTATTTATGTGCAAATTGTCCCAGTTTGGGCTAATGGGAATTAGCCTTTAAGTCAATTCCTGTGTATTTTTGATATGACCTTATCATTCATTGAGCGTATTCTTTGCTTTTTAACATAGTAAGGTATTACAGGCTCATCCCAACCTTGAAATCAAACATTTCTTTGAGGATTCCTGTTCCATTTAGAGAACGGCATTTGGAAATCATGATGTGAGCTAGGTATGCTCATTGCTGTTGGGTTGTTATTGCTTCTAAAGGCTCTCTCAGCTGACAGGAAGGGGAAAAAAAGCACACACACACACACACACACACATATGTAAGAGAATACACATATACACATACATCTGCATCATGTCTCCTCTGTCTAGATTAAAAGCCATCATCGGTTCACACTGATACCTTCACTTCTGATCTATCGTCGCAAGGTTCACTGTGTTCTCTTTTATATTGGTAAGGCTCTACCATATTGATGAGAATTCTGGCTGTCATTGTCTATAATATGTTTATTTGCTTAATCCTAGAATAGCCAAGTAATTTTAGAATTGCTAATTTATACGCCTGCACTGTAAAAAGAGCCTTTAGTGAGAGTTAAGCATGGGCTTAGTGGTTTTTTTGTTCTTCGTTCTGAAGATACAGTTCAGTACTGTGTTAAAAAGTTGCTTGGATTCTTTTTTTCCTTGTCAGTGTGGTTATGGTCTTCATTTATTAGATGGTTTAGTTCATTTTTTGTTTTGGATCTTACTTTAGATTTTTTTTCTCCCCTCCTTCTGATTTCTTTTTGTCCCATTGTTTTGTTTTGGGGTGTGTGAAATGTTAACATAGTTCTAAATGTCAAAACTGTCCAAAAGAGATTTTATGAATATACCCCTTTCTTCCCATCTTCTATCTTTTCTACCTCATTCCCACTTACAATCTCAAGGTAACTGCTGTGGCTTGGAAGAATGTCCCCCAAAGGGCCATACATAAAGGCTTGGTCCTCAAGGTAACTGTATTGGGAAGTGCTGTGGGCCTTTAAGAGGTAAAGTGTAGTAAAAGGTTCTTAAATCATTTGCTTGCCTTTGAAACAGATTGGGGGATGCTGATCTCTTCGTTCTCTCTGTTTCCTAGCTTGAGATATGAGTACCCATTCTGAAACATGATTTCACTATGATATGACCCCCTTACCAGAAGCCCAAACCATTAGGACTTCCTTTTCTTGGACTTAAACCTTTAGAATTTTGAGCCAAAATTAATGTCTTTTTACATCATAAGTAGCTTTTATCATGAATTACGTTATAGGGACTCATAGCTGATTAATACAGTAACCAACCTAACAGGTCTCTTCTGTGTTCCTATTTGCACAAATGAGAAGATACTTTCTTATTTCCCTTACATGAAAGGCAGCATGTTACGTAAACTTTCATTTTGCATATTTTCTACTTAGGTGTGAACTTTTAACATGAAGATATTAACTCCTTGTTTGTCACTCTTTTTTCCATAGATTTATTGAGGTAAAATTGAAGTACAATAAAATGCACATATTTGAAGTATGCAATTTGATGAGTTTTGGCATGTATATAACCAATACAACCAATATAAAAAGCATTTTCATTAGTTTTTTTAAAATTTGAATTACATTGACTATGTTTCCTGCATGATTTATTACATTAGAAATCAATGACTTTAAGATTTATAGAACCCCACACCCACATGTCAACTCTTTCAAAATTAAATGGCACACATATAATTATATTTCAGAGGTCAAGGAAGAAAGCACAAGAAAAGTAAATAAAAAGTGCTTTGAACTAAGTGATAACAAAAGCTTAAAATATCAGGATCTCTGGAATGAAACAGTACTCAGGTGAACATTTATAACAAAGTACATTTACAGAAATTATAATAAGTTATTTTCAAATTATGTGGTATGAAGGAAAAATAAGAGTAGGAGCAGAAACATGAAATAGGGAAGACATACTATAGCTAAAGTTTGATAAAATCAAGTCTAATGAAGAAAAAAGCAAGAACACAAACATTAATACCAATGGAAAGGGACCTATCAAAATAACCCTACAAATACTAAAAATATTAAGGTAATATTACAGTTGTATGCCAGTGTATATGATAGCTTACATAACATGGTCTGTTTTAGAGAAGGATCCATGTGCTGCTGAGAAGAAAGTATTCAGTCATCGATGGATGAAATATTCTATATATTTCTGTTAAGTCTAAATTATCAATTGTATTTTTTACTTCTGTAGCTTCTTTATTTAGTTTTTATCTGGAGGATCTATCCAGTGGTGCTAGATCCAGGATGTTTATGTTACCCAGTATTATTGTGTTGTGGTCTATTTGATTCTTGAAATTGAGAAGGGTTTGTTTGATGTACATAGGTGCTCCATTGTTTGGGGAATAAATATTTACGATTGTTACGTCTTATTGATATATAATTCCTTTAAGCAGTACAAAATGTCCTCCTTTGTCCCTTCTGATTAACTTTGGCTTAAAGTCCACTTTATCTGATAAGAGGATAGAAACCCCCCCTGTGCCTATGAGGTAAGTCTCTTGGAAACAGCATATTGTTGGGCCTTGTTTTTTTTTTTTTTTTTTAAATGTTTTAGTTGTTGATTGACCTTTATTCATTTGTTTATATGTGGTGCTGAGGATCGAACCCAGTGCCTCCCACATGCGAGGCAAGTGCTCTACCACTCAGCCACAACTTCAGCCCCGGGCCTTGTTTTTTAATCCAGTCCACTGGTCTACATCTTTTGATTGGTGAGTGTAGGCCACTAATGTTCAAAGTAATTGTTGAGATATGATTTGTATTCCTGGTCATTTTGGTTTATTTCTAATTTTTAATTTGAATTAGTTTCTCTTGATTGACTGTTCCTTTAGTGTAGTTCCTCCCTTTGCTGGCTTTCAGGTTTTTTTTTTGTTTCATTTCATCTTCATGGAATATTTTGTTGAGAATATTCTGAAGTACAGGCTTTCTGGTTGCAAATTTTTAAAATTTTTGTTTATCATGGGAAGTTTTTATTTCATCTTTAAATCTGAAGCTTGACTTTGCTGGATATAGGATTCTTCGTTGGCTTCCATTTTCTTTCAGAGCGTGGTATATGTTATTGCAGGACCTCCTAGCTTTGAAGGTCTGGGTTGAGAAATCAGCTGAGATTCATATTGGCTTCCCCCTATATGTAATCTGATATTTTTCTCTCACAGCCTTTAGAATTCTATCCTTATTCTGTATGTTAGACATTTTCATTATAATGTGCCTCGATGTGAGTCTGTTATAATTTTGCACATCTGGGGTCCTGTAAGCCTCTTGTATTTGATTTTCCATTTCATTCTTTAGATTTGGGAATTTTCTGATATTATTTTGTTGAAAAGATTGTGCATTCCTTTGTATCTTCATGCCTTTATCTGTCTAAATAAATCTTAAATTTGGTCTTTTCATGTTATCTCATAATTCTTGGAAGTTCTATTCATGGTTTCTTAATATTGTCTCTCTGTAGTCAGCCCTATTTTCAAGATTTTATATTTGGTCTTCATTGCTTGAGGTTCTACCTTCCAAGTGGTATAGTCTGTTGGTGATGCTATCTATTCAATTTTTAATTTGGTTTATTGTATCCTTCATTTCAAGGATTTCTATTTGGTATTCTTTCAGAATACCAGAATCTCTGGATTGTTAGAGTAAGAGTGGTAATTCTGTAGGTGGAGTTCCTGGAGACAGAGCTTAGGCTTAGTCGAGCTCCAGGCTCTTTGCTGAATGCTAATTGATTTGGAGATTTTAGGTCGGTGCACCTCCAGTGCCCCGTACTGGCTGGTCCAGGCTGGAATACTATACCCCAAGAATCTCCCCTGGGTTCCACTTGTGTGGTGGGGGAGCCAATTCTTAGTCCCCATGTTTCCCAGTCTTGGGTTCAGCCTCCAGTTTCTCTGTCCTTGCTCTTCTGAGTTCCCAGCCAGATGCATCTCTCCCAGCCAGTCCCGCAAGCAGTTGGATTGGAGGGGTAGAGCTGAGTAGGTTTCCCCAACCAGTTGTCCCCTGTGTAAACCTCTCTTAGGTGGGTTTCCATGACCAGTTGTCCCCTGTGTAAACTTCTCTCCAGGTTTGATTTTCTCCTGGTCACTGAAGCTCACTCTATGTTGTGCAGCGCATGTTTACTGGTCGTGTATTTCAGGCCAAACTCAGGTTTGCTTCCTCAGTTGTGGGCCCATGCACCCCAGCTGCAAAATGGTTCCTTCCTTTCCCCACACACGGATATTCTGGAGCATGTCCTTCAGGTTTGTTGGGCAATATCCTTGGTCTTTAAATGCTCTGTACCCAGATGCCTTGGGCAGCCCCAAAATGCAGGTTCCTTTAATTCCTTTTTCCCTCTACTATGCTCACAGAGGGACCTCTCTGGCTGGAGCTTCCGGCCTGGCTGTGGCAGCAGCTTTGCTGCTGGGGATTTTTTCCTTATATCCAACCTCCTGTGTCCCCGGTCTACTTTAAGTGTCCAGTTTTAGGTCTCAGTAAAGTCTATCCCCCCTTTTTTTGTTCAGCCACCTTGCAGAGAAGCTACCTGCTTTCCTGATTTCATCCCACGTAGCAGCCAGAAATATGACATCCTCTATTCTGCCATCTTGGATCTTTTCCTGTTTGTCACTCTTGATTTAAGTGTTTTTTCAACTTTTTCTAGCAAAACTCCTTTCAAGTACACTATAGTAAAATACCACATACAGAATAGTTCACAAAATAATGGCATAAAACTCATTGTACCCTTGTAAGTTACCATGAAGGTTAAGAAATTGAATATTGCCAGCACCCTAGGATCTTCTTTTATGTTCCCTTCTAATCATAATACTTGTCCTTCCATAAGAGGTCACCTTTTTGGGAACCATTTGGCATTCTAGTTTTTCTTTGTAACTATGCAATGCAAATAAATGTTTTGATTATTTTTTATTTAATATAAATGGAATCAGCATGTGCATTTCATGTATGGCTAAAGCCATACATGTTCAACAGTGTGTGAAGTTCAACAAAGTTGTTCAGTGTTGTAGTTGTTTAATATCTGTGCAGTAATCCATTGCTTAAATATATTACAACTTTTAAAATATGAGGGATATTTGAACTGTTTAGTTTTTGGCTGTTACTAAAATTGCTTTTATAAGTAGTATTTTATGAACTTCTAACATGTAAGAATATTCTAACTCATGAATATTTTATATACTTTTTGGTATATGTTATGACTGAATTGTGTACTCCAAGATGATGTAAAAATCCTAACTCCCAGTATCTCAGAATGTGACTTTATTTGGAAGTATGATTATTATAGATGTTAAATGTTAAGAAGTGGTAATGCTAGAGTTAGAGTGGGCTCCTAATCTGATACAACTGTTGCCTTTATGAAAAGAATGCCATGTGAAGAGCCAAAAGGAGGTTGCCATGGGAAATGGCAGGTGAAGTATTGCAATGATACATCTACAAGGCAAGAAATGCCAAAGATTGCTGTCAAATCACCAAAAGCTAAAAAAGCAAAGGATTCTCTTACAAGTTTCAGAAGAAGCCTGGCCTGCTAACAGCTTAATTTTGAACTTTCTGCCTCCAAAACTTTGAGGTACTAAATTTGTTGTTTTAAGGCAATCACTCAGTTTGTTGTACTTTGTTATGGTAGCTGTTTTAGTCAGCTTTTTCATTGCTGTGACTAACAGACCTGACAAGAATAACTTTAGAGGAGGATAAGTTTATTTGGGGGCTCACCGTTTCAGAGGTCTCAGTCTGTAGACAGCCAGCTCCATTCCTTTCACCTCCAAGTGAGGTAGAACTTCACGACGGAAGAGTGTGACAGAGGGAAGCAGCTCACATGACAATCAGTAAGAAGAGAAAGACTCCACTGGTCAGATACAAAATATATACCCCAAAGGCTTGCCCTCAGGGATCCAGCTTTTCTAGCCACACCCTACCCACCTTCACTTAAGTTAATACCATTGGGGAATTAATTCACTGCTTGGGTTAAGACTCTCATAACCCAATTATTTCTCCTCTAAGCCTTGTATTGTCTCACATATGAGCTTTTGGGGGGCACCTCACATCCAAACCATAATAGTAGCCCTAAGAAACACTTTCATTTTACATGTGCTCATTTTATTTTTTTTATTGAAATTATAGGACCATAAGGATACCTTTATTCAACTCTAGCTAATGATGTTAAAATATTTTTCAAAGTTTTATACTAGTTCATGCTTCAACCAGCAAAAGTATGAGTTACATATAACTAGAGCAATATTGAGTGTACTGTCAAAGAAATATTTAGTAATCCTCATGGGTATTTAGTGGTTTTTTATTGAGGCTGTAATTTATATTTGTTGGTAATTGTTGATGTTGAGAATCTTTTGATATGATTTATATTATAGCTATTTGGGTATCCATTTTTGTGACATGTCTTCAAGTCTTTTGCACATTTTTTTTCAGTTCCTTCCCTTTTTTTTTGGGTCTTTTACAGTGCCAGAATTACTTTGTATGTTTTGGTTAGAAGTTCATTTGTCATTTACATGTGTTCAAATGTCTTCCCACTCTGTCTTGCCTTTTTATTAATTGTGGCCTAAAAATGAACAGAAGGTCTTAATTTTAATGCAGTTCATTTCGTCGCTCTTTTCTTTTATTGGTAATACTTTGGTTTTGTCTTGTTTGAATTCTTTCTTCTATACTAAGTTTATGAAGATAATCTTGTACATTAAAGACTGTGGTCCTTCATTTGCTTGGGATTGACCTATAGATGAGTTTGGAGAACTGACATTTAAACAGTTTAATCACAGATAAGATATATTTCTCAGTTGGTTTAGGGTTTAATTTTTCTCAGCAAAACTGCATTTTTAAAGTACATCTCTTGTATACATTTTGTTAAATTTATTCCTTTGCATAATGTGTTTTTTTTAAAATTTTTATTTATTTTTTTAGTTGTAGGTATACAGAATATCTTTATTTTTATGTGGTGCTGAGGATCGAACCCAGTGCCTCACGTGTGCTAGGCGAGCACGCTACCACTGTGCCACAATCCCAGCCCCTGCATAATGTGTTTTTTGATGCTAGTGTGAAAGATGTTTAAAATTAATATTGGTTTGTCTGTAGTACATAGACATATATTTGGTTTTTGTATAATGGGCCTATGTCTTACTGCCTTGCTAAATTTAGTTATTCTGGTAGCCTATTTTGTGCATTTAGGATTTTTGACATTTATGATCATGTTACCTTTAACTAAAAAGTTTTACTTCTTTTCAATCTGTGTACCTCTTTTAAATTATGGTAAAATATATATAATAATTTTCTATCTTAATATTTTTTTACATTCATGGACATTAAATAGAAATTTTTATGCAACTGTTACCACCATCCATCTCCAAAGCTTTTTAGTCATCTCAAACTGAAGTGCTCTCCTCCTTAAGCTCCCCTTTTCTCACAGGCCCCTCTCCTGCTAACCACCGCTCTAATTTCTGAAACTATGAATTTGACTATACTAGGTACCACATATAAGTGAAATAAATTTGTCTTCTAATGTCTGGCTTATTTCACTTAGCATAATATCTTTGGAGTTCATCCATGTTCTTCCTATTTAAAGCTGCATTATATGTATGTTTTCTCGTGTTTTGTTTATGCATTTGTTAATGGACATCTGGATTATTTCCACCTTTCAGCTATTTAAAAGCATTTTTATTGATTGATAATATTGTGCTTCTGTGTGGGTACACTATGATATATTGGTATATTTATACATGTATTGATTAACTCAAGATAATTATGTTATCCATTGTCTCAAACATTTCTCATTTCCTTGTGATGAGAGTATTTAAGATCTTCTAGCTCCTTCGGATTATATAATACAGTATTGTTAGGTATTGTTACAGTTTGGATGTGAGGTGTCCCCCAAAAGCTCACATGTGAGACAATGCAAGAAGGTTCCAAGGAGAAGTGATTGGGCCATAACCTTAACTGAATCAGTGAACTAATCCCTAATGGGATTAACTGAGTCCTGGCTAGAGGCAGGTGGGGTGTGGCTGGAGAAGTAGTTAATTGAGGGTGTGGCTATGAGGTATGTTACAGTTGTTCTGGTGGGGTCCTTTCATCACAGTGGTGAAAAAGCTCACTAAAACAGGTATAATCATCCTCTGTGGGTAGAACATCCACACTTTACTCCTTTCTGGCTATGAGTTTGTATCTATTAAGCAATCTCTCTCTCATCTTCCATCTCTTTTTTCTTCCTTTCATGACCTCATGTAAACATTATTCTGCTCACTATTCTATAAGCTCACCTTTTTAAGATTTCAACTTATGAATGAGATCACATGATCCTTCTGTGTCTTGCTTATTTTACTTCACATGATCTCCCGTTTCATCCATGTTGGCTGCAAATGACAAGAGTTTGTACCTTTTCTTGGCTGAAAAATGTTGTGTATATATGCCACATTTTCCTTATCTGTTCATCTGTTAAAATCCCCTACTATTTTTGTATTGTGGTTTATCTCTCCCTTTAGGTCTGTTAGTATTTGCTTTATATATTAATGTGCACCATATTAGGTGCATATATATTTATAATTGTCTTCTTGCTGTATTAACCCCTTTATCATTATATGATATTATTTATCTCTTCTACAATTTTAGTTAAAATCTGTTTTGTCTGATATAAGTATAGCTCTTCCTATTCTTGTTTTTTTTTTTTTTTTTTGGCAGTGCTATGATTGACCCTAGGGTCATGCCTGCTAGGCTGGTGTTCTACCATTAAGCTGTATCTCCAGCCTCTACTCTTGCCCATTTTTGGTTTCCATTTACATGGAATTGATTTTTCTGTCTCTTCACTGTCTTATGCATGTATGTATAGGTGGAGTGAGTTTATCATAGGCAGCATATAACTGGATTTTAAAAAAAAATCCATTCAGTGACTGTTCTTTAATTGGAGAATTCAGTCCATTTCAGTCCATTTACATTCAAGGTAAATGATAAATATGGACTTACTACTGTAAGATTGGGCTTCCTTCTCATAGTGTCATGCATCACCTTCTCAGGGACTGCCCACAGGGATCCTAACCCTACCACACTCTGCCTGGCCTCACAGTCCTTCCTTTGAAATCTTGTTGGAAGCCTCCGTAAGCCCCTCACTCCAGTATCCTGCATTGCTGCAGAACCAGCACCACATGGATGATACCAAGGTCTGCCATCAGCTTGAGCAGTAGTTAGGCCCCCTTGGCCATGGCTGCAGCAGTCTCTGAGTGCCTGGGTAATTGAGAATGGTGAAATGAATCCTTGGAAAACAATTTCCTAGGCACCCCTATATAAGCACAGTGCCCCAATTTTTCTTAAATGAAGTAAAAGTTTTACTTCTTTTCTTAAAAGAAGTAAAACTTTTTAGTTAAAGGTAAAACTTTTTAGTTAAGGAAAATTCTTAAATGAATTTTCATTTAAGAAAAATGAAAATGAGCCTGTGACGGATGTGGTTTTGTGGATTCCTGACATACCCTCAAGACATCTTTCCTTGTTTTCGTGCCAAGTACATAACTTCTCTTTAGTGGTGGTAATCTCTTCAACAACCACAGCTTCTTTGACCCTAATCTTACTTGTGCTTTTCTTGCCAAACTGCAGGTTTAAAAAATATTTTCTGTTCTCTGTTCCCAGTAAACCTGGGAAAAAGCTGCCAGTAATACCGATGCAACCATCTGAATGCTGTGCTGTCTTAAAATTTCTTCTGCCAGTTTAATTAGTCCATCACCTTTAATTTAGCCTCACAGAGAGTCTCAAGACATGGCAAAACGGAAGTTTGTGGCCAGAATGTAACACTAATGACCTTTAGTCCAATTCCCAATTGAATCCTCATTCCCCTCTAAAAATTCACAAGCAGTCTTTATATATTGGCATTCCTATTGGCACTCTGATCTTCTGAGCTCCCACCAGAATTACCCATTAAGTATGGAAGGGAAATGGATGGGAATATGTTAGACAGTAGAATGAAATGGACATAACTTCCCCATGTTCATATATGAATACATGATCAGTGTAACTCCACATCATGCACAACCACAAAAATGGGAAGTTAGACTCTATGTATGTATGGTATGTCAAAATACATTCTATTGTCATGTATAACTAAAAAGAAAAAATTAAAAAATTTTTTTAAAAAAATTACCCATTAAGCTCTGTTTACACCATTCTTAGGCTTCTGTACCCTGCATTTCCAAATTATTCCAAATTCCTATGCAAAACATTTCCAAAGGCTTCTGAACCACGCAGTCAGGTTACAGCAACAATCCTGCTTCTCAATAACAATTTGTGTTACCTTTTCATCACCGTGCCCAAAGTACCTGACTAAAAACCTTAGAAGAAAATTTATTTTGGACTCATTGAGAGGTGTAAGTCCATGGTCAGTTCTCCCCATCTCCTAAATGCTTGTTTGCCATTTGTTTATCTTTTGAGAAACGTCTCTGGATCATTTGCCTATTTTTAAGTCACATTATTTGGTTTTTTGATGTGTTGAATTCCTTATATACACTGGTTATTTATCCCTTCTCAGGTGTATAGTTCATAGATGTTTTCTCCCATTCTGTAGGTTGTCTCTTCATTCTATTGTTTCCTTTGCTCTGCAGAAACTTTTTAGTTTGATGTAATTCCATTTATCTAGTTTTGCTTTTGTTTCCTATGCTTTTGGGGTCTTATTTAAAAAAAAAAAGTGCTGAGGCCAGTGACCTGAATAATTTCACCTATGTCTTCTTCTAATACCTTTATAGTTTTAGATCATACATTAAAGTTCTTGGCCATTGAGATGATTTTTGTAACTGGTGAGAGACACAGATCTAGTTTTATTCTTCTGCATATGAATATCCAGTTTCCTCTTATTGAAGAGGCTGTCCATTCTCTAATATGTTCTTGGTACTTTTTTTTGAAAAATTGTTATAAATATGTGCATTTATTTCTGGGTTCCCTATTGTGTTCATTGGCTTATGTGGCTCCTTTTTATGCCAGTACTCTCATGTTTTAGTTACTGTAGCTTTGTAGTGGCTTTGAAATCAAGTACTGTGATGTCTCTAGCTTTGTTCTTTTTTTAAAAATTTTTTTAGTTGTTGGTGGACTTTTATTTTATTTATTTATATGTGGTGCTGAGAATCGAACCCAGTGCCTCACACATGCTAGGCAAGTGCTCTACCACTGAGCTACAATCCCAGCCCTCTAGCTTTGCTCTTTTTGTGCAGAATTAACTTTGCTGCTGTGGGTCTTTTTCAGTTCTCTACAGTATTTAGGAGTGTTTCTGTTTCTGTGGAGAATATAATTGGTATTTTGAAAGGGATGAATTATATGTTTTCATCATATTTGGACCATAGCTTATTTAGAAGGCTGTTTAATTTTGAAGCAACTAAATGTATATTTTCCTTTGTATCATTTTCTTTTATAATTTTGAGATGCTTAAGGGATATATACTACACAATTATTATTTTCAAAATTTATTCAGACTTCCTTTATTACCACGGATCTCATTTAATTTGGTAAAACTCCATATGCACTTGAACCAAATTTGTGCTGCAATTGTTTAGTGTTGTATATGTCAGTTATGTTAATTCAGTTAGATTACCAAAACCTTTTTCTTGTGTTTTTTTCAGTTGTCAATGGACCTTTATTTTTTATTTTATTTATATGTGGTGCTGAGAATTGAACCCAGTGCCTCACACATGCTAGGCAAGCACTCTACCACTGAGCTACAACCCCAGCCACTTTCCTTATGTTTTTATTTGATTTTTATCAATACTGAGAGAAGTATTTTAATACTTGCAAGTAGCTTCTGTAGTTTTCTATTTCTTTTGACTCTCAAGATTGGCTTTTTATATGTTGGAGCTATTTATTACATTGCAACAAATTCCAGTTGAATTTTATTATATTAAATACGTGTTCTGTATCTCTTATTACTTTTATCTTTTCTGTTTTTTTTTTTTTTTTTTCTTTTTGGACCTGGGATTGAATTCAGGGGCACTCAATCACTGAGCCACATCCCCAGCCCTATTTTGTGTTTTAATTAGAGACTGGGCCTCACTGAATTGCTTAGAGACTTGCCGTTGCGGAGGCTGGCTTTGAACTCACAATTCTCCTATCTCAGCCTCCCCAGCTGCTGGGATTACAGGCGTGTGCCACTGTGCCTGGCTTTTTTCTACTATTAATTGGGATTCTATAGATCATCTTTGCAAATTATAATTTGAAGAATTCCAAATATTGTGCATTACAGGTTACTGCATACTAGTTCAGAATTGATCCTGATCCACAGGAACATGTTGAGATATTCTAGTCTCTGTGTAGGGCCATTAGGTGTATGTCTGGAAGAGACTAGGCATCCTCTTGCAGGTAAGTTTCTCACTTGAGGTCATTACAGGGGCTCAAGCTAGATTTCTCAGTCAGGAGAACTCTGGGCTCTTTCACTGGTAGAGAAGACTTAGAGTCATCCAAGTCCTGTTATTCCTCATTTCAGACCCCCAGGTTTTAGGATTGAGGTTGTAGTTCAGTGGTACAGTGCTTGCCTATCACGTGTGAGGCACTGGGTTTGACCGTCAGCACTGCATATAAATAAATAAATAAATAAATAGCCCATCCACAACTTAAAAAAAGATTTCCCCAAGTTTTCTCCTTTTCTCTTAGTGATCAAACATGTCCCTCTAGAGTGTCTGGAAATGCATATGTTTAAATTGCATTGTAATTCTGCATCCCCACAATATTTTGATCTTCTGTGAGCTTGATCCTGTGACTAAAACAAAGAAGAGGTTCTTTCAGGTCCATTATTATAACCACTCTGATCTGAGAGTGTGGGGTCTTGGAGCCATTGTCATCAGTATAGTTAAATCCAGCTGCCCCCTCCCAGTCCTTGAGGCACTTATAAACATCATCACAGTAGTCACTTGGTCCCCGTGCACACTTGCAACACTAGGGCACTTCATCACAATGAACACTGAGTGGTACTTTACTTAATTGTGATGGTACTCCATGCTCATTCCCCATTGGGTGGGAGTTCAGCAGTGTGTTTAAGGCCATGGACGTGTGTAATCCAATCCCACATGCCCATTTGTCTGTCTTTCTACCTCTCTCTCTCTCAGAATCAGTCCTGGTAGCAGATGCTGTATCTGTCAAGATCCAGTCCAGAACAGAGAAATCCACCAAGAGACATTGCACTAGGAAGTTTTTGAAAAGGTATCAGAGGACTGAAATGATTAGAAGAGAACACTGAGGTACAGGGCGTAGGATTTCTCAAAAGGAGCTACATCTCCAAGAAAGGGGAAGAGTTTGGGGTTATGGTAACCTAGATGCTTTTATCATGGGCCTTGTAGAGCTGGACCTGAAATGTGGAGGAGAGGGCATTGCTTAGATGGTGCTGGTCATTTGGGAACTCAGGAAAAGTGCAACTGATAGCTGGACCTTTTAGAAAGGGATGCTGAGGTAGTGGTGGTAGCTTAGGTGCTTGGGAGAAGGTCTTCCAAAAGTGGCGACTCAGATATGAGGGAGGGTGCTACCAACTTGGGGCTGGCATCAAGGCTATTTGTGTCATGGCCTGATAGAGCTGGTAGTGGAATGTCTGAGAAAGAGACGCTGTCAGGCTGGTGTTGGTTGCCAGGGTCCTGGAATGGCCTGGTGTGACTACTCAAACTTCTGAGGAAGGAGCAACTCTGTACCTTTGAAGGGACTTGAAGGTTTCTCTGGGTCTGTGACATCAACCAAATGTCACAACCAGTGCAAAGAAATGGCTGGGATTTGCAGAGAGTAGCCCCAAATCATAGTATTTATCTTTGAGGAAGTATTTTGCCTTTGTTTGTTGTATTTTGTAGCCTAGTGCCCTTCTAGGCAAATATCTTTAGGAAGCCAGATCACAATGGAGGGACATAATGTGCAGGATGTCATGTGTAGCTTAACAGGTGTACTATAAATTTTAGGTTTGTAGTTCAGAAAATAGTTAATGGGGAGCATAAGAACTCTTAGTTTTTTTGGTGGCAGGTAATTACAAGTTACATTTTTGCATGTGAGACTGCCCGATATTTTCTACTCTATTGTGTTTCATTTACATATGGCCTCCTAAATTGATTTCATGACCTAGCATGGTTTGTGACACTTGTTTGAGAAATGTTGAAAGAGGTCATGACTAAATGGAGACCTGGTAGAATGGGTATTTTGAGGAGTGTGAAACACCTCTTTGAACTGGAATAAAGAGTTAGTGATTGATGCAGAAGGAGGTTCTCATGTTGTGTCATGTCAGAAGGAGGAATGTGGAACAGACACCAGTTCATGAGTTCATGGGAATGTAGCATTTTTTCAGGACTTGTCTTTGGAGTATTGCACTGATGCCAAAGACTTGTCTATCACCAAGTTTCCTGGCAATAAACTTTTCTACAAACTTCGTATTTTTTTTTTTTAAATA
Source organism: Xerus rutilus (assembly GCA_028644305.1). NCBI lineage: Eukaryota > Metazoa > Chordata > Mammalia > Rodentia > Sciuridae > Xerus > Xerus rutilus. Next base: position 28,248,500 of record CM053401.1, read on the forward strand.
TTTTTTTAGTTGTAGATGGACATAATGTCTTTATTTTATTGCTTTGTATGTGGTGCTGAGGATCGAACCCAGGGCCTCACGCATGTGAGGCAAGCGCTCTACCGCTGAGCTACAATCCCAGCCCCCAAACTTCGTATTTTTGACAATGTGTATAGTATGTTATTATCTTCTCTGTGATACTTTTTCATAATCCTATCTCAATTTACCCATCTTCATCTTATTATCTAAACACTCTAATATGTACCACGGATATGAAGAAGAGAGAGATGGAAAAGAAATCTGATGATTGGAGTTCATCTTTATCAGAGATGCTTTCCCTAAGAAGTTTTGTCTAGTGACCATGGTTTCCTCTTGTGGCGTTCATTAGCCACTTGTTAGTTCTGGAGTCCTACCTAGATGGGTACGTGGCTTTGTTGACTTTTAGTGCCAAGAATATTGCTCGTGCTTTGTGCTGCTGGTCCCAGTTATGTTCTTATTTACTGCACTTGGGCCCACAGTAGGTGGTCACAATGTGTCTACAAGTTTGTTTTAACTATACTTTCTAAGACTAGGCAAATTATTAATTTGGCATTTTGGTGAAAGCCAGTAAATGACCCAAATTAGCTTTTACCTGAGAGGAAGTTTGTTTTCAATAGTAGTGAGGTTTTCAAGTCCAGTCATTGCTGCCTTGTGAACTTTTTAATGAACTCTAGGCTGAATCTTGTCCAAACAGCTTGCTTTGGAAAATTGAAGTTGAAATGGATGGATGCAGGTAACTGACCAGCCATGTGAAAACTAGAATTGAGTTTATATTGACATGACCAAAATGAGCCTCTTAGGATTTAGAACATGAGGCTGGTGGGCGGTTTGGAGGGATAGCTGTTGTCTGGAAGCTGTGGTTGTAGGCAACTGGGCTGTACCCTGCCCCAAACAACTTCCCCCACACCATTTCCTCATCAGTATCCCTTCTTTGTTTTGAATATCCAAGGATAAAAATTCTTCTATTAGAGGATATTTGTCATAACCCATGAGCCCTTTAAGTGGGGTCTCATGACTTACAATTGGGACTATATAAGATGTCTGGGGGCTGGGATTATGGCTCAGTGGTAGAGCGCTTGCCTCACATGCATGAGGCACTGGGTTCGATCCTCAGCACCACATAAAAATAAATAAATAAAGATATTGTGTCCATCTACAACTAAAAAAAAAAAATTAAAAAAAAAAAGATGTCTGTAGGGGGGCTGTGGGGGCAGAGATAAAGCAAACTGCATGAGAAAAATAACAGAGTAACAAAGAGTGATGTTTGCTGAAGGTGTGGGGTGCCAATAGGTTTTTGGGTAGCAGAGAAATTTGGGTAAGATAAATCTTATTATAATTTTACATATTTAAAGAACAGTGTGTAGTGCTGGGCATTAGCCTAGCAAGTGCAAGGTTCTCAGTTCCTTTTCCAGTACCACGAAACAAACAAATAATGAATCTTAATGTCTCTAATATCCAGGATTGACAATTATCTGCCTATGTCGAATCTACCTATTTCTCTGGGAACCATGTCTATATCTATTTGTCTCTCCCTATCTCCTCTGCCCCTATATATATGTATAAATATGTATGTATATTTGTATTAGAATATGCAAATCCCATGCATGTCATTGTTCAGATCTGGTCCCAATTCAGGAATCACTTGAGCCTCACGTTGTTCTTTCTCTCTCCCACCTTTCCTGTTCTACCTGCACCATTCCAGCTCTTTTTATTTTCACTTTCAGTACTGCAGCTCTGATGGTCCAACTGTACCAGGATACCGTTCCATAAAGATCAGCCCAGCACTCTGTACAGCTCAGAGGGAGGAGCCAGACCAGCAGTTCCTCATGCTCTGCCTTTTTCTCTGGACCGATGGCTACATGACAGTCCCATAATGGCAATGGGTGAGACTCTGATGCACATCAGGGTCACTTTTCTACTGCTCTGGCTTGGAATATCTCTGTCCATTCCTGGGCTTTCCCGGGCCAGGCCCTCCCAGCATTTCACCTCCCTAGAAGTAGTGATCCCTTTGAAGGTTACCACCAGGGGCAAAGGTGCAGAGGCTCTGGGTTGGCTCTCCTATAGTCTGCGGTTTGGAGGCCAAAGACATGTCGTCCACATGAAGGCCAAGAAGCTATTAGTTTCTCCACATCTCCCAGTGCTCACTTATACAGAGCAGCATGTCCTCCACCAGGATCAGCCCTTTGTCCAGGATGACTGCTACTATCATGGTTTTGTGGAGGGGGTCCCTGAGTCCTTGGTTGCCCTCAGTACTTGTTCTGGGGGCTTTCAAGGAATGCTACAGATAAATGAACTTGCTTATGAAATTGAGCCAGTCAAGCTTTCTGCTACGTTTGAACACTTGGTGTATAGGATAGACATTGATGAGACACAGTTCCCACCTATGAGATGTGGGTTAACAGAAGAGAAAATAGCACGTCAGTTGGAATTGCAATTGTCATATAATTTCACTCTCAAACAGAGTTCGTACGTGGGCTGGTGGACTCATTTGCGGTTTCTTGAGCTAGTAGTGGTTGTGGATCATTTTCGATTTCTTTTCTCCAAAAGTAATGTGACAATAGTGCAGTTTGAAGTAATCAATGTTGTCAATATAGTAGACTCCTTATATTACCCTCTGGAAGTTGATGTAATTTTGACTGGGATTGAGGTCTGGACTACGAGAAACCCAATTAATACCAGTGTTGACTTAGACCTGGTTGTGGAACAGTTTGCAGTTTGGAAGCATTTTCAACTCGATGCCCGTCTGCGACATGATGTTGCACATCTTTTCATCAAAGAATTAAACAGCGCAAAACTTGGTGTCGCTTATGTTAATGGAGTATGCCATAGTCCTTTTAATTCTGGAACTGATGTTTTTGAAGACCACTACTTGTCCCTTTTTGCACTTACTGTGAGCCATGAACTTGGTCATAATTTGGGTATGTTGCATGACACGGAATGGTGTGTGTGTGCATTGACATGGTGCATAATGTATGCCTACAGAAAGGTGTCAAATAAATTTAGCAATTGCAGTTATGCCAATTTTTGGGACAATACTATGAATACATGTATTCATCCTCCTCCCTATGCAGGGAATATCTTTAGGTTGAAGTACTGTGGGAACCTAGTAGTTGAAGAAGGAGAGGAGTGTGACTGTGGAACTGTACATCAGTGTGCAAATGATCCCTGTTGTCTGTTTAACTGTACTTTGCATCGTGGAGCTTCTTGTGCTTCTGGACTTTGTTGCAAAGACTGTAAACTCATGCCCCCAGGGACTTTATGTAGACACCAGGTCAGTGAATGTGACCTTCCAGAGTGGTGTAATGGGACATCCCATCAATGCCCAGATGACGTATACGTGCAGGATGGAATGCCCTGTACTGACAGTGCCTACTGCTATAAAAAGACATGTAATACCCATGATATACAGTGTAAAGAGATTTTTGGCAAAGATGCAAGGAGTGCATCTCAAAGTTGCTACAATGAAATCAACACCCAAGGAAATCGTTTTGGGCACTGTAATATTGTAGGTACAATATATACCAAATGTTTGGAACCTGATATCATGTGTGGAAGAGTTCAGTGTGAAAATGTGAGCAACATTCCCATTCTCAAAGGACATTCTACAGTTTATCAGTTTCACTTCAATGAGAACACTTGCTGGGGAACTGATTATCATTTAGGGATGTCCATACCTGATATTGGTCAAGTAAAAGATGGCACATCATGTGCTCCGGGAAAGATCTGCATCGATAAGAAGTGTTCCAGTATTGTTCGGCTGCCCCAAACCTGTCAGCCTGAGACCTGCAACATGAGGGGGATCTGTAATAATAAACATCACTGTCACTGCGACCAAGGCTGGTCACCTCCCAACTGTAGTGAGAAAGGCAATGGAGGTAGTGAAGATAGTGGTCCACCTCCTGAGACTCCCAATCCAGAGTTAAATGTGACTGGTAATGGTAGTGGAAATGCAACAGGAAATACAACTGGAAATGCCACTGGAAACTGGAGCCCAGTGTTTTTATGGCCTTTTATTTTGTTGGTTCTATTTTTATGTTGTCTCTTTATATTTTGTATGGGATTGAAAAAGACAGGTGGAAAAGCTGAAGAGAATAAAGAGGAAGAAGGTGGAGAAGATCAAGTAGAAGACTAAGGCTCATGCTTCATTTAAATGATCTCTGATATTTAATAGTGGAGTAATATGGCATTTCTTTCTCAACAGAAATTCAGTGGTCTGTCTTGTCAGGATCATAAGTTGTAGGTACTAAAGCAAAGGATTCCCACTGTATTTTTACTTACTCGTGAGTGTTTTAAACAGCATTAAAGGTTCATTTTGCCCAGAAGCTGTCTTTTTTTTTCTTTTTTTTTGGCAATGGGGTTACATGGATTCAACCTAGGGACTCTGCACTAAGCCACATCCCTAGCCCATTTTATTTTTTATTTTGAAACAGGGTCTCACCAAGTTGCTTAGGGCCTCACCAAGTTGCCGACGCTGGCTTTGAAATGGCAGTCCCTCCTGCCACATCTTCCCAAGCCACTAGGATTACAAGCATGCAACACCACGCCCAACCAGAAGTTATCTTTTTATTTCCCAAGGAAAGACATTTTAAAGGTGTTGTCTCTGCATCCGTAGCCGCCCCCATTTTTATTCTTCTATGTGATTTCCAGGATGTGCCTCCACAAAGGCCATTTCTGTTTGGCACATTTAGCTGTGGCAAAAAGGGGCAATTGAAGTAGGCCTGGAGAGATGGATGAGGGGAGGGCTTTGGATTCCAGTTTGGTTGTCACTAGTAGAAGCACCCTCATATTTTCATAGGTGTACAAGCAGCGGTTGACCACCGGCCCCTCAGAGATTCTTGTTGCAGCTCTGGGCTTAGCTGAGTGGTTTTCCTCTGAGTTCCTGAAGCACCAGTGCCAGCTGTTCATGTACCCTCCTCCAAGATCCAGGTGCCTGTGCTGCAGGAGGTCTGTCCTTATCACCTCTGTTCTAATAAATCCAAGCTTTTCCCTGACCCTGGGCATATTTGGTGCTTTCTGTAGTTATCATTCTGGTAGGTTGAGTGCTCCAGAAACAGGCAGTGATTTGGAAAATAGAATGCAAGAAATTTATTGGAGATGAAGATTTGGAAAGGTCTGGTATTTGATGGAGATGAAGCCAGTTTTTGCAGACAAAGAAATTAAATTATGTTTCAGGCCTTAAACAGCCTTTAGGCAATGTGGGTAAAGACAGCAGAGCAACTGTTGTCTGTCAGATGTTTTTCTCCGTGGGCCACAGTGGCAGGGTCTTCATACCGGTGCTCTGGTAAGAAAATTACACAGCATTAGTTGTTCTGGACTTCTTTCTTCATTGTTGTTCTGTGTGATTGTTTCCTTGAAGTTCTAAGTTTGATAAGGGTAAGAACTCTGATTGCTGACCAAGTCTTTTCTGTTACTGTAATAGTGTTTGTAGGAAATAACTATGGAAATCCTTTGTGAAATCTGTGTTTTACAGATTAATTCCCTTTCAGAGATGTAGAGGTAATTAGGTTTTGTTTATTCTTACATCTAGTTTATTAAATTGTGTCGTTCGAGGAATTTGTCTAATTCGCTTATGCTTCCCTACTTTGTTGGCATAAAAATTTTCAGAATATGTTTTCATTTTCTTTCTTATGCCTGTAGGAAATATGGTGGCATTTCCTCATTCCTTCCTGACACTCTGTGCTTATATTTTCTCAATGTTGACTTGAAGTAGTTTTGCTCGGGGTATTTCCATTTGATTATTCTTTTCAAGCAACCAGCTTTTGTCTACATTGATGTTTCCCATTTTATGTTTGGTTTTAATGTCACTCTTTTGTACTTATATCTCTATTTTTAAAGTTTTATTTGACTGTTGTGCATCTAACTTCTTGATTATAGCTGAGATAAAATATTTTCGATTTAAAGATTTTTCTAATACAGACCCTGAAAGGTAAACTCTCCAAGTAAGTATTCCTGGAGTGTGCTACTGTCACATTCTGCAAAGTTTGTTTTTTCTTGTGATTTCATTCAGCAGTAGTCAGTCCAAATGTTATCCATTATCCATTTTGAGTTTTTGTTTTAAACATTGGCTACATAGTGTTATGTCAGACCACTCAGAAAACACACCAAGTCCCCGTGATGTCCAGATTGGAAAGTCTTTATTAGCAGGTCAGTCCTGGTGATGTGTTTATTAGCAGGCTGGGGACTGCTTCCTATAGAACTGAACTGTTGCCTCAGGGAACAGCACCAAGCCTGAGCATTCAAAGTATTTAAAGGCAAAAACCACATCTTGGTTGGCACAGCAGCAAGCAAGCAGAAGCTCAATTCAATCCAGAAGCTGAATTGAGCCCTTAGTGAAAGAATGCATATAGATTTAGGGGAATGCGTGCGTTCTGCCCATAAATCTAAATCTATCTGTTTTTTAGGGTTCTGAAATTCTTATTTCCAGTTAATGTGTTCTTTTACTCAGGGCTGAAGATCCTGCAATCCCCAGGCCCACCAGTGGGGGGACTAGGATGGGGGCTGTCCTCCTAGGAAGGTTTATGAGCCCCAAATGCTCTTGTCCAGCCTTTCTAGTAGTTCACTTGGTGAATAATGTGAATAGCTACACAAAATTTATTCCATCCTAATATGCCAAAAAGCTGTAGGAGCTGGGCGTGGTGGCGCAAGCCTGTAATCCCGGCACTTAGGGAGGCTGAGACAGGAGAATCGCGAGTTCAAAGCCAGCCTCAGCAACCGTGAGGCACTAAGCAACTCAGTGAGAACCTGTCTCTACATAAAACACAAAATAGGGCCGGGGATGTGGCTTGGTGGTTGAGTGCCCCTGAGTTCAATCTCCAGTACCAAAAAGAAAAAAGCTGTAGGGACAAGCAACTTGCCTTATAGACAGGCAAACCAAATGTCTTCTGGAGCCGTGTAGAAATTAGAGGACTCCTGGGGTATGTTTAACACCTGAGTGGAAAAAAGGAATGTTGTATCTGTTGAGGGGAAGAGCCCACAAAGGAATTTGTATCTAGTCCTACATAGTAAAGTGGTTCTGGGTTTAAACATAACCAATAGTCCTGGGTGACATTGGATTCTGTTTGATTTAGAAGTAACTCAGACCTTACAACATTTCTTGGATCCAGACCAGCCTCCATTTTGTAAGTTGAACCAATTATTTTTTCTCTAATTTTAGGGACCTCCTACTGCTATAAGGAAAATTGCAACAACCACTCTTGATGCTTTACCCTGAGAGGGGGCCATATGCAGTGGGGCAAGCAGTTTGCAGTCCCTTTTTAGAAAATAAGTCAGCCAAGAGGCCCATGATGAATGTCTGGTTCAGGAAGAACAGGTTGTAAAATCACCTGGGGTCAGGTGCTTCTGTGAGAGAAACAAAAAGTCATGAGTACTGTAATGAGATTAATACAAAATACATGTTGTGGCATCTGGAACATGTCAATGAATATCATGAAGATGATAGAAATCAATAATCTCTCATCAGCATGTGCAAGAACTGAGACGTTGTATAAAGCCTAATAAGGCCTTTATTTGGGAATGTAAATCTTTAATATTTTTAAATTTATTAGGAATTTAAACACAACATTTAGTTAAGTTACTTAATGTCATCTGATTTTTTGTCCTAGTAAACATTGATTAAGCCTACCTGTATAGGAGGTTAGGAAGATCTATAGGCCTTTAACTGACTAAAACCTTCTGACTGTGGAAGTTTCTCTTGATAGTTATCAGGCACTCCTGTCTAAGAGTCTCTCTTTTGTTGGCTCCAGTCTTACTTATTTTTGAGGCGCTAACACAAATGTACATTTTAAGTTATATTAAAATAACTTGTTTTTTAAATGTCCAGGAATAGCTGTGTTTTGGCTTTAACTGTTTTTGCTAGGTGTTCAAGATCAAGATGGTCAAGTGTACCCTGTTCCTATCTATTGTTAAGTGTCAGCTGAGTTCCCTTGGGGGACATTCTTGTGAGCAGCCTCTTAGTTCCGCTAGTGCCATCTGTGCTAGGATGGGTTGAGGTCTCACTGACCATGTGACTTCCCTTGGAAGCATCAGGGATGCCTTCTTTTTTTCGGTGACCCTTCTCTTTTGCAGCATGCACATGGATTGGCTTTTCATTCTCTAGTGGTCTCATTAATCTCCCTGATTGGGAGGTTATGTGGCCCAGAGTTGTAAAGTTCTTTCCCTTTTCCCTGGGTTCAGGCTGACTCAAAGGGCAAGAGCCAAATATTGGTTTTCATGGCCCCTTTATTTTAAACTTAATCTTTAAGCCTTGGCCTTAAACATCATGAGTCAGTCTTATCAGTCTTAAAGTAAGAGTACTGGCCCTTAACTTTAATATTTATAACTTCAAAGTTATTTTTATTCCTCTTAACTACTATCTGTTTATAGATGATGGCTTAATATCTTAAATTAACTTAGGTTGTTATAAGGCATGAACAGTACTAATTGAAGTTTACAAGGAAAATTTAAAATGAAATTAACAAAAGTAAAAACATATTTAGTTTGTACATAATCTTGAACCTTGGCTGAATTATACATTATATCCCCTGTTTGAGATCACAGTAATCTTTATAATAAAACTCAATCTTTTGTACACAACTTTAAATGAATTGAAGTCTGGGCTACTTTAGAGTCATTCTGACATTTAGTAAGGTGGGAGGCAAAGCCTTGTCTCAAGTAAGATGAGGCTCTTCACAAATCTTAGGTAAAATGTTTTAGCTCTGAAGCTGATCTTTGTCTCCTTTTTTAAGATATCATTTTATAAAGTTTACATATATTGTTTCCTGAGTCTATATGAATGTTAGCTAACATAATGTTACATCTAAAACATGAATCAAAAAAAGTCTAAGAGAGCTTTTAACTTTCTTTTTGTGTGGAAAAGTGGCAAAATGTTTTACAATATTAACCTTTAAACAGATCAGGCTTTCATTATCTTTTAAAAATACCTTAAAATTTTCATATCCCAGTATGAAAGGTAGCATAAGGTTTAGGTTGGGTTACAAAACATCAAATAATATAAATAAATCTCCAATAAAATTTGTCAGTCTTTTAAGTCTAAAATTACCGTCATGGACAACTTTAGTTTGTAGAATACCAGCTTGATAAAATGGTCCGTTAAGCCTTCTACTTTAAAGACTTGTATACCTGGGGCTGGAGTTGTAGCTCAGTGGTAGAGCGCTTGCCTAGCATGTGTGAGGCACTGGGTTTGAGTCTCAGCACTGCGCATAAATAAAATATAATAAAGGTCCATCAACAACTAAGAAAATATTTTTAAAAAAAGCCTTGTATACCTGAAAGATATGAACACATTTACTATGTTAAGGAAGAGTAATAGTACCACAATTACATTGATGTTTTTATATTAATTAAGTTTAGCTTTTAAAGAAAATTCTAGACTCTGTATTGTAGTGTAATACTGTAAAATAACAGTTGCTATTTAAACAGAGTTGTATAAACCTTAATTTCTCCAAGAGTAGTTGCTCTAGAAAATAAAACTTAATAGACACATATAATTAATGTTTTAAAAAATCTTTGTTCTTTGATATAAACTTCGGTTTATATCAGTACACTAATATTTGTCCGTAGGAAACAACCTTGAATATCTTTAACTATTTTTGTTATTTATATACAACTAACTTAGTTATGTACAAACCTTTTAAAATTTACCTTTCATTTACATAGACCTTTAATCAGTTAATGAGACCCTCTTTTTTTTTTTTTTTTGGTACTGGAGATTGAATTCAGGGGCACTCAACCACTGAGCCACGTCCCCAGCCCTATTTTGTGTTTTTATGTAGAGACAGGGTCTTATTGAGTTGCTTAGTGCTTCGCGGTTGCTGAGGCTGGCTTTGAACTTGAGATTCTCCTGTCTCAGCCTCCCTAAGTGCTGGGATTACAGGCTTACGCCACCGCGCCCGGCTAGAGACTCTCTTGTTGTTTAATTAGATGTATTACAATTTTACTTTACCACATAAAGTCTTTATTACCTAGAAATGTTTTTTTATTTTACTAAATATATTTTTATACTTAGAACTTTTTCTGTTGACCTCTCTTTTTGTTTGCACTCTGAAATAACCCTTACAAATTTTTGAATTTAGATAAATTACTCCATTTTAATATGATAAAATAATTTGTTATTTACAGCACTTTAATTGAAATGCAGTTGAAACCTTTAGACTCTTTATATATGGAATTGTACCTGTTGGGACATTTAACTCTTAATAACTTTGTTTTTAGTGATGACACAAAGTAATCTTAAACTTCTCTTTTCAATTTACTAGTTTATGAAAACACTAATAATGTTTCAGTATATCACCTTAAAGAATTTAAGGGATTAAGAGTACTTGATATTATATTTAACAGTTAGTATTTTAACTTTGTAAACTTCGTAAACCAATCAGATATCTCTAACAAACATATCCATGATCACTCTCATACATGTCAGATCTAATTTACTTATTTTTAAAAACCGAGATATCAGACAAGTGTATTGAACAGCATCAGACATTTCTTTCCTGTTGAAGAAAAATCCTAGAAACAATGGATATTAGACATTTTATACCATCAACATTTTACTAACAACTGTTTGATTACCTAGAGAAATTTGTGAGTTAGTAACTTTTAAAGACATTTTTACTTTTATTTGTTTACACAATTTAAATTGAACTCTTTGAATCATGTGAACCAAAGGTATTTGGATCCATTTTAAAAATTCTTTTAAATTTTAATTTATGAGCACATATGTCAATTTTGGTACCAAACATATGTAGACATGGCAATATATGTAGACTGACAATACACTGATGTACCTACACAAAACAGACAAAGGCCATGTAGGTTATTTTTCTAAACCTATTAGATTGAGAGCTAACCCTTGTAAATTGGCCTCTGAACGAAACAGAGTGTAAAAAAAAAAAAACCTTTACAAGTAGGATAAAATAGGTCTGATCAGAAAAACATATTAACCTAGGAGAACCAGATCAAAATTATGAATTCAAAAGATAGCATTTTAGGTCTGGGGTTGTGGCTCAGTGGTAGAGCGCTCGTCTGGCACACTTGGGGCCCTGGGTTCAATCCTCAGCACTACATAAAAATAAAAATATTGCATCCACTTACAGCTAAAAAATATTTAAAATATAGAATTTTAAAAGCCTTCCTTGTTTTTGTGCTGATGTGGTCCCATTTATCAGAGGTGAAAAGAGTTAAGGGAATATAGAAAGGGAGCCCCATCCCTCCCTGAAGAATTTCTCTTTGGGAGAGCCTCCTCAGGTTCAGGTTCTAATAGTTCTAAATAGTTTTTTCTGGTCTCTTGGATAGCAGCCACCAAAATTGTAGCCTGCTGTTGTGTAAAACATTTATCAGCTGTCCTGTCACAGTTAAAATACTTTTGGGTCACCTCCAATAGTTGGAAGTTATTCTGTAACCCTTTAAGTTTTGGGAACTTTCTGTGAATTTCTGGGGCTGACTGAGAGACAAAAGCCAAATTTCCTAGACAAAATGCTGCTTTTACATATCTTAGAAATGATAATCCTATAAAATTCTCTAGTTTTAATCTGCCCTCTGTCGAAACTGATATTGTCTGCTCTGTTGACCACCTGGCCCAGTTCCTAAATGAAGGCAATCTCTAAAATGTTTTTTTACCTTTACCTTTTACCACTTTTTTTTTTGGTACTGGAGATTGAACTCAGGGCCACTTGACCACTGAGCCACATCCCAGCCCTATTTTGTGTTTTATGTAGAGACAGGGTCTCAGTGAGTTGCTTAGCACCTCACCATTGCTGAGGCTGCCATTGAACTCTCAATTCCCCTGTCTCAGCCTCCCTAAGTGCTGGGATTACAGACTTGTGCCATAGCACCAGGCTTTTACCTTTTACTTTTGACTTTTTTTTTTTTTTTTTTTTTAGTTCTGTTGGCAGCTGTTTACATATTAATGCAAGCTTAGTGAGCACAGTTAAAAGCCTTTTTAACCTCTTTTTTTTTTTTTTGGTTTGTAATCAGGCCAGGTTTGGAATGAATATGTAGGTGGCCAAGCCACCTCTAAAAATAATTTTTTGTACCTGGTAAGCAGTGGAGAGGTTGATGGTCCCCTCCGGAGGCCATCTGACCTTGAATGTGGGTCATTTCGTTTTACAAAATTTCCTGAGGGAGAAAGCATCACAAGAAGTGCCATAATCTGCAGCCTTTTTCTGAAATTTCTGAAAATGGGACAGGAAACATTGAAGGGATGTAGAGGACGAATGGGAGGTGAACTGACTTTGACCTATAATAACCAAACAAAGACAGACAACAAAACACCAACAGGTAAGGTGCCAAAAGGAGATTTAACCAACAGAAGACCAGACCTGGACCAGTGGACTGAGCAATGTCTTGCCAGCCCTGGAGCCTGGAAATTAATGCTACATCCAGCTTTCCTTGAGACTCCCCTGAAGCAGATCCACATACACCAGACTTACCTTCTCTGGGGAACTAAAGGTGACTCTCAGTGGTTTTAGGTTGGTGGAGAGATGACAAAGGGGCTGAGGAATGTCTCTCAGAGGCCTTCCCCTAGGCAATCTCACTTCCACTCGCCCCTCCCTTTTGGTGGTCTCCAGTGATCTCCTGACTGGCAGGAGTAGGGGTGACGGGGTGGGAGTAGATCTCACTGGGACCTCCAAATGTTATGGGCAGACCACTCAGAAAACACACCAAGTCCTAGTGATGTCCAAATTGGAGAGTCTTTATTAGCCGTCCAGTGACTGCTTCCTATGGGACCTGAACTGTCTCTGCAGGGAACGGCACCAAGCATGAGCATTTCAAAGTATTTAAAGGCAAAAACCATATCCTGGTCGGTATAGAAGCAAGCAAGCAGGGATCCAGAAGCTAAATTGAGCCCTTAGCAAAACAAAGCATATGAGGCAATGCATGCATTCTGCGCACATTTGATACATTCCATGATCATTTGTAATTGACAAAGCTCAGGGTTATAAGGAACTAAAATGGATGATGTATGCCCAGACTCATGAGACCACCGAAGACCACCAGGAGTCCGATCTCGATGCAATTACAAAAGGAATCTTTTATTCAAGCTCGAGCAGGGTCCGCACACACCTTCACCCATGCAGCGGGTAGGGAGGTGCGGCCCTGAGTCCAGGGGAGCGGGGATTTTTATGGATTACAATTGCGAGCAGAGGAGTACATGCCTTGGCGTTAACATGATTGGGTAAGGGAAAGCGCGTGCAGGGGGACAGTGGTCTTGTCCCTACGGGATTGGGTAAGGGTGAGTGTGGTCAGTATGAGGTCAGTTGGCCTTTATTTAGGCTGATAGGTTTGGCTATGGTGGGCCCAATGCTTAATTTCCTGATTGGTTGGCCCAGATTGCGAAACGACTCACTGGCACCAGAGCAGTGCGCCATTAAGTGTGTCACAATTTTTCAGGATCTGGGCGGGGGCTGCTGGGTTGAGGACAAAGGCTCAGAGTCACAAAATGGCGCAGGTCTTGTCCTCTCATTCTCCCCTCTAGTAGTAACTAAAACCAGTCTTGGTTTTCAGACTCAGATGACAGAGCCTGATATGATGTTCTTGTAACCATTAACTGAATTACTCCTAGTCTCTCCTTTATATAGCACATAAGCCAATTGAGGATGCAGGGTCCAAAGGTGAGGATTAATAATAGGATTAGTAAAGGCCCCTTAATAGTGGATATTAGTGTGGTTAACCAGGGTGAGGCATTAAATAGGCCCTGGAACCATCCTTGATTTTGTTCTCTCTCTCGTTTTCGTTTCTCCAGCCCTTCTCTAATTTTGGCCATAGAGTCTGTAACTACTCCTGAATAGTCCATATAAAAACAGCATTCCTCCCCAAGAGCTGCACAGAGCCCTCCCTGTTGCAGAAGTAAAAGATCTAAGCCTCTCCTATTTTGGAGAACTACCTCCGCCAATGACGAGAGAGAATCTTGAAGATAAGAAATGGCCGTTTCTAATCGTCCTATGCCTTCATCTATGGATGCTCTTAATTGGCCATAATGTTTTTCTTGTAAGACCAGGGAAGAAATACCTGTCCCAGCTCCTGCAACTCCCAAGCCTAACAGTACTGCCAACATAAGGGTAGTCACAGGTTCTCTTGCCTGTCTTTGGAGAGTCAGGTCCAGGCCTGAAGAGTGAGGTTCCCAAAGGGTGGTAAGGTCCTCAAGGTTATGATAGATTAACTTTGGGACTAGCTGAGCCATGATGCAAAAATTCTGATCTAGTAATTGTCCAAAAACACAGGGAGTGAGTCCATCTGAACATGCCCACCATGCGTCCATTGGAGGAACTAGATAACTCTGGCTATTGTGGGTCATTTCTGTAACCTTACAAAGTTCCTGGTGGGATGGGGGAACTTGCCCAATACATCGTCCCTGACTGGACACTGACCCCATAATGGATCTGTTTTGTGGGAGTGGGGTGGGTTCTGAGTTGGGGTAAACAAACCAACATTATTGGGAGTGGTCCTAGATATGGGGGCTGCTTTAGTAATTCCCCCATAGTCATACCCTGACAAACACTATCTCATTCCAAAGTTTTTACCTCTAGTCCATGATGGAAACTGTTTACCTTTATCATTAAATCTAAGGAGGAGTTGGTTACAAGGAGGATGGGGGGTGCTGGATTATTGCCTGAAACAGGGCACCAAGGGCAGTTGTTTATAAATCTGGGATCCTTTACAATCTTTATCAGTGCATCATATCTAGTTTTCATCCATTGAGTTTCACAGCCCCAACTAGTGCAATAAAAATTATCAATTGTCCCACAATTTTCTTCCCGCCATGGGGACCCATAAGGTGGAGGACATACATAATATTGTACTTTAGTTTGTCCCGTGGGGTACCTGCTTTTGCTGGGGGCCATCACCAAGGACAGATCAAAACTTAAGTCAGGGTACCAGGTGTTCTGAGGGGCTCCAGGAGAAGTAAGGTTGAAAACCCGTCCCACTGAGTCAATTAATTTTCATGTAAGATTGTAAGGGACATGAGGGTTTGAGTTTCCTCCATGTATAACCAGAAGTCCTAAGAAGGTGTAGACCTGGATAATTTTAGCTTTAAAGGATTGTCCTTGTGTCTTTGGGCTCCCCATTCTGCGTCAGCGTCTGGGTTTAAATAGTCACTCTTGGTGGCAAAAGGATCTGCAGGTTTGGCGTGGAAGTAATGAATCCAGGCTGCTATTCTGTCGACCTTCAGCGCGGTGGGAGTTGTCAGCAGGATGATGAATGGTCCCTTCCAGTGAGGTTCAAAAGTTCCCTGGCGGTGACGCTTGACATAAACCCAGTCCCCCCAGGCGGAAGTGGTGGGGTTCCGGAGGAGGTCCTGTCTCATATAAGGCGCGTAACTTGGGCCATACGTGCCGGTGGGGTCACTGGGTCCCCTGCAGTTAAATAGTAGGTAAGCATCTGAGAATTCACCTAGGACTTGTCCCTGTAGTTTAGGGACAATGGGGGCAGTAGTGCGAAACATAATTTCAAAGGGTGTTAGACTCATCTGGTAAGGTAAGTTTCTCACCCTATATAAGGCAAAGGGGAGGAGGGACACCCAGTCTCCGCCGGTCTCTAAGGTCAATTTAGTTAAGGTCTCTTTTAGGGTCCGATTCATTCTTTCTACCTGTCCTGAACTTTGGCGTCTATAAGCACAATGTAATTTCCAGTTTACCCCCAGAAAGGTCGCCACATTCTGACTTACCTTAGAAATAAAAGCTGGTCCATTGCCAGACCCAATCATTTGGGGGAATCCATACCTGGGAAGAATATCTTCTAACAGCTTCTTTGCTACTATCTTTGCGGTTTCTGATTTGGTTGGGAATGCCTCAGTCCATCCCTTAGTCCACAAAAACCAGCAAGTAGTGATATCCAAATTTTCCTGGCTTGACTTCTGTAAAATCCACCTCCCAATAGGCCCCAGGCCACTTACCTCTTAGTTGAGTCCCAGGGTGTCTGGCATTGGGGACTGCATTAGTGAGCTGGCAAGCCTTGCAATTAGTCACAATCTGGTCTATGTTAGCATGGACATCCTTGATTTTTACATCAGCCTGCTGCACCATGTCTTCCATTCGTCTAGTCCCCATGTGGGTGGGTCTGATGGATTTTCTGGGGTATGTCCTCTGCCAGTTTGCCTAGAAGTATTATCTTACCATCTGGCGAGTAGCACCATCCTTTAATTCTTTGTGACATGGGAAGACTCCTGGCCCATTGTTTCTCCTCAGGTGTGTATTCAGGCTGCTCTGGCAATGTTGGATTTCCTGGCGTGGCAAGGTTGGCTCTAGTATGGCCAGGACAGTTTCTTTTCGGGCTTGCGATAGCCATCTTTGTCCTTGTTAGAGTATGTAACCCAAATAGGTTACCTCGGCTCTGCAAATTTGGGCCTTCTTGGCGGAAGCCCGGTATCTCTTATCTCCAAGGACCTGTAGTGAGTCCCTTGTTCCCTCCAAACAGGCCTCCTGTGTGGAAGCTGAAATCAGGAGGGCATCCACATACTGCAAGAGAGTCAGGTTAGGGTGATCTGTTTGGTACTCCCCCAAATCTTCATGTAAGGCCTCGTCGAAGAGGGTTGGAGAATTTTTGAACCCCTCAGACAATCTAGTCCATGTAAGCTGTCCTTGGTGCCTGTACCCGGGTAGTGCCACTCAAAGGCAAATATCTCTTGGCTCTTGGGTGCCAACAGGAGGCTAAAGAAAGCATCTTTTAAATCTAAGACTGTGTACCAATGATGTTCTGGAGAAAGGGAACTTCCCAGGACATAGGATACTGTTAGACTCGTATGGATTGGGTGCTTGGTTTGAGTTCAACCAAAATAGGGGATCTATGTTTGGCTTCCCCCATACTGCCCATTTCAGCCCAAGCTAGTGGGAACTCTTTTAACCAGTCTTTTATATCCTTGTCTGGAGACTTAAGTCCTTCATATAATTTATATTCTTCCTGTAAGTCCATAACTAAGACATATATAGGTCTTCCTTGAGCATCAGTCAAATGGGCCCCGTTGGGCCCAAAAGAAATTTGGTCCCGCATTTTTGTGAGCAAGTCTCTTCCAAGTAGCAGATAGGGGCAATCAGGAATCACCATAAACGAATGGGTTACCCGTCCCATCCCCAAATCAACAGTTCCTTGGGTAGTCCATGAGTATTGTTTACTCCCGGTTGCCCCTTGGACCCAAGATTCACAGTCTGATATTGACCCATTAGTGTGGAGCAAGACCAAATGCTGGGTTCCAGTGTCAATCAGAAAGTCTATGGGCCTCCCCTCTGCTTTTAAAGTTACGCTGGGCTCGGGGAGGGATTTCAAACCCCGTCTCCTTCAATCGTCCTCCTCAGTGAACATAATCTTGGTCTTGGGTCTCTTTCTGGGGCAGTCCTTAGCACAGTGACCCTCCTCCCTACAGTAAGCACATTGGTTCTTACCTAGCGCCAAATGGCAATTTCCTTGTGGTCTTTCTTCTTCGCCTCCAGCAATCTGTCTTTATTTCTTTTTTCTTTCATTCAGCTCCGATGTGGCCGCTAGGAGGACTCCAGCCAAATTTTTATTCTGTCTCTTTTCTGCCTAATGTCAAAAACCATAGCCAAATTAGTAGGTCGGCGTGCAGCCGCCTTGACACCTGCTAATAGAGCCTGGTGATAGACCAGGAGTTGCTCCTTACCTTCTGCCATGAATGTAATCCCAACTTGGGCACCTTAAGGGGAATACTGCGTCTATCTCTGCAGGATTTTGCTTTATATCAGTACATTAGAGTTTAAATTAAATAAGCTTGTATTAATTATAGTCCAGTTAACCATAAACATAAACCTTTGAAATTTACCCTTCATTTTAGACTCTCATTATTTCAATCCTTTTATCACTTACTCTAAACTTTCTTTAACTCTTACTTTAAATCCTCTTGTTTCTTTTACCATATGAAGACTTTCTTACCCAGAAACACTTCCTTTTTCCTTCCATTAAGTACCATATCTAGAATCCTTCTGTTTACATCCCAAAACAATCCTTGTAAATTTCTGAATTTAGGCAGATTACTCCATTTCAATGATAAGAAATACTTTGTTATTTATAGTACTTTAAATGAAAGAGTAGAAACCTTCAGGCCTTCATGTATAGAACCCAGAACACAAAGAAAGGATAATTGACTCCAATTTTTAAATCAAATTAAGCAAGCCTACACCGTGTTCACAAATCAGCTGTACAGTGGCTGTCCCCTTTAAGCAGCGAGGGCAGCAGCTCCATCCAGGAGCAGGGAAGTCTGCAACACAGAGAATCATAAAGGTAGGTTTACAACAAACAAGGTTCTGGCGGTAGCAATACAGAAGCAGGCAGCAAGTCAATCATTTACATGGCTCAACATCCTAGATAGGGAGTGAACTCAGGTTCCAGCATGAGGGTGCCGCTTAGATTTTAAGGAGGGCAATCACCTAATGAAAACATGGTCTAAGCAAGTGAAACAAAAAAATAAACCTTTATGACCTCTTGTCGAACTTGTAAAGACTAGACGACCAGAAGAAGATGAATTAAAGCTGCTCGGCAAGGCTTTATTGAAAATATACGCTCTCGGGCCAAATCCTCCTGTCCATCAGAGTGTGTCCGGGAGGAGTGGCGCTGGGGCTCCGGTGTAGGGAGAATTCAAAAGGCCCGGTCAGGAAGGGGAGGGCTTGGGGACAGGAAGAGAAGATCAGAGTCCTTCCTGAATAGGTCAGGAAAACCTGCTGATTGACAGGAGGCGTGTCTCCTGGTGACTGTCAGCATCTGGCTAGCCGCTCCTTTTCGCAGCTACTGACTGCAACTGCCCTGACCAGTCCCTTTAATTGGACATCTTGGACCCTGATCTGACCTAACAGAACTGGCTTTCAATCTTAAAATAGAATTAGGCTGGGTTAGAGAATTACATTTATTTACCATTTATGAAAACACAATATTTAAGTATATAGAATTATACCTGTTGGGCTTTAAATTAAGTAATTTTGTTTTAGTGATGACAAAGCAATTTTAAATCCTTCATTGAGCAACAACTTTATGAAACCCACATTTATAATGTTTGTCCCATTTATGTTAGGTCTGATCTACTTACTTTTAACTTAGGCTATCCATAAAAACCAGGTTTAGTTAACACTTTAAGTCATCATTTTCTGCTGAAGGAAATCCTAGAAGAAATGACAATTAACTACATTTTAAATACTTTATAGAGAACAACAACTTTCTTTTTTTTTTTTTTTTTTGGTACTGGGGATTAAACTCAGGGGCACTTGACCACTGAGCCACATCCCCAGCCCTATTTTGTGTTTTATGTAGAGACAGGGTCTCACTGAGTTGCTTAGTGCCTCGCCATTGCTGAGGCTGGCTTTGAACTCGTGATTCTCCTGTCTCAGCCTCCCTAAGTGCTGGGATTATAAGCGTGAGCCACCGTGCCCGGCTTAGAACAACACCTTTCATTGTTCAACCGTGAGGTAGTGATTTTAAAGACCTCATTAATTTCATTAGTTCATCCAATTTATTTTTTTTTTAAAACATTTTTAGTACCTTTATTTTCTTTTATTTGTTTTTATGTGGTGCTGAGAATCGAACCCGGTGCCTCACACTTGCGCGGCAAGTGCTCTACCACTGAGCCACAACCCCAGCCCTAGTTCATCCAATTTAAATCAGACTTTTGAATCATGTGAATCAAAGGTATTTGGATCCATTTTTTTAGGTTTTAATTCATGAGCGCTCATTATTTGTGCCAGTTTTGATACCATGTACATGGCACACACACACACACACACACACACACAGATGTACAACATGTAATGCCCAGACTCCCTAGACTACCAGAGACCACCAGGAGTCCAATCCCAATGCAATTACAAAAGGGGTCTTTTATTCAAGCTCGAGCAGGGACTGTGCACACCTTCACCAACACAGTGGGTAGGGAGGTGCAGCCCCGCTCTAGGGGAGCAGGGATTTTTATGGGTTACAATCACAAGCAGGGGTGTACAGGCCTTGGCGTTACATGATTGGGTAAGGGAAAGTGCGTGCAGGGGGACAGTGATCTTGTCACTACAGGATTGGGTAAGGGTGAGTGTGGTCAGTATGAGGTCAGTTGGCCTTTACACTGATAGATTTGGCTATGGTGGGCCCAATGCTTAATTTCCTGATTGTTTGGCTCAGATTGTGAACCGACTCACTGGCACCAGAGCAGTGTGCCATTAAGTGTGTTTCAGGAACTGGGTGGGGGCTACTGGGTTGGGGACAAAGGCCCAGAATTGCAAAATGGTGCAGGTCTTGTCCTCTCAAACACAACAGTAGTGAAGGCTTGCAGATGGATTTCCATTGCCATGTTAGACGTTTAAAAAAAACTCTATTATTGGGTAAAATACATCTGATCAGAAATCTTAATTTTGGCGTGCAGAATCAAAATCATGAGCTGAAAAACACAGGTTAGCTTTATATTTTGGTTGAGGCAAGATAAATAAAAGATAGTTTTTCTTTTTCTTTTCCTTGGGTTGTAGACTGGTCTTTTCTCTAATAGCTTTGCTTAGTGAAGTCTTTGCTAAGTTGCAGCTTAACGGCTTTGGAGCTGCCTGAGAGCCAGTGGGGGAGGGGTTGCTACAGGGCTAGTTGCAGCTGAGTAAAGAACACTTGTTACATTTTGCTGCCTCATTGCTGCAAAAGACAGAAAAATTCCCTCTTTTGACTTCAGTTTCTAGCCCTTTAGCTCTTTTCCTAATGTCCTTACAATGATCTAAAATAAGACTCAGTTTGCATTTGTCCCACTTTGTCAGTCTCAGTCAGGTAGACACACAAAAAGACAAACACAGAAAGATGGAAACACAAGGCTGGCCAGAGAGACGCTCACCGAAGGCTGTTCGGAAGCAACCCCGAAAAAGGTCTGTCGGAGATGGGACCAGACGCGCAATTGCCACGATGGCTGTTCTCTCCTGCAGAAGCAGAGTGTGAGGCTCTCCGTCCTCACTCGCAGGGTCTGGAACGTCTTCCAGATACCCCACCACCACCACCAGTGCCCTCCAGCGCGTCTGCCTAGACATGTCTTAGGTCGGCAGAAGTGTCCCCTGGGACACACCGATCAGAAACACATACACATACACAGTACAGACACAGAATTCTTACCGGCCGGTTTTTGACCCTTCCATTTGGGGGTTCCTGGGGGTCTAGGGAATCCCGAAAGAGCCCTCAAATGTAATGCCCAGACTCATGAGACCACCAGAGACCACCAGGAGTCTGATCCCGATGCAATTACAAAAGGGGTCTTTTATTCAAGCTCGAGCAGGGTCTGCACACACCTTCACCCACGCAGCGGGTAGGGAGGTGCAGCCCTGAGTCCAGGGGAGCAGGGATTTTTATGGATTACAGTCGCGAGCAGGGGAGTACATGCCTTGGCGTTATGTGATTGGGTAAGGGAAAGCGCGAGCAGGGGGACAGTGGACTTGTCCCTACAGGATTGGGTAAGGGTGAGTGTGGTCAGTATGAGGTCAGTTGGCCTTTATTTAGGCTGATAGGTTTGGCTATGGTGGCCCAATGCTTAATTTCCTGATTGGTTGGCCCAGATTGCGAAATGACTCACTGGCGCCAGAGCAGTGCGCCATTAAGTGTGTCACAATTTTTCAGGATCTGGGCGGGGGCTGCTGGGTTGAGGAAAAGGCTCAGAGTCACAAAATGGCGCAGGTCTTGTCCTCTCAATGGTTTAGCTAAGATGGAGTCACTTGTGTTAACTTAGTCCACAACACTTAGGTATTCCTTTAATTTTGAATCATCTGGCTATTTTTTTGTCACACAACCACAAGTCAAATATGTGTTAAATATGAGAAAATGCTGCCATTTTTTTATCTGATTTGTGGTTCCTTTTTATAGTTTTTAATTCTGAAGTGATTGAGAAACATATACTTCAATTTTATTCTTTAACATTTACTGAGTATGGCAATAGCTGAGAATTGATTTTGGAAAATATCCCAGGTGAATATGAAAATAATGCATATTCTTTATGACATACATTCACCCTAAAACACTTGACATAGTGTTTTAGGGTGAATATATGTGTCTAGATTAATTTGATTAGAGTTGCTTGAATTTTCTTTTCAAAAATATTTTTGTGTGTTCTGTTTGTGGCTGAGAAAGTTGTATTAACATCTTCAACTAGATTTTGAATTTTCCTGTTCTTTTTGGTACTGGGGATTGAACCCAGAGGCAGTTTACCATTAAACACATCCGCAATTCTTTTTATTTTTTATTTTGAGACCCATCTCACTAAGTTACTTAGGGCCTCATTCAGTTGCTGAGGCTGGCTTTGAATTTTCAATCTGCTTGCCACAGCCTCTGATTGATTTGAATCCTGCCCCACTGCACCTGGCTTGTTTCAAATATTTTTAAAATATTTATTGAGTATATATAAATTCCTGTTGAATCATCACTCTTATGATAAACATATACCTCTTTTATCCTGCTAATATTTCACCTTTTCTATTACTAATATATATCCCCCTCACCCTATCTGGTATTGAGGATTGAACCTAGGGGCACTTTACCACCGAATGACCTTGCAACTCTCCTCAGCCTAGTTTTTTTGGTGATACTGGGGATTGAGCTCAGTGACCTCTACCACAGAGCTATATCCTCAGCCTCATTTAAATTTTTAATTCTGAGACTTGGTCTTCCTGAGTTGCCCAGGATGGCCTTGAATTTGGCACCTTCTTGCCTCAGATTCTCAAATAGCTTGGATTGCAGGTGTGCACCACTGTGCCTGGCACTAATATGTGTTTTGTTTTTTTTTTGTTTTTGTTTTTGGTGGTACTAGGGATTGAACCCAGGGCCTTATACATGTAATGCAGGCACTGTACAACTGAGTTATATCATTGGCCCATTACTATGGTTTTAAGTTGGCTTTCTTTTGGTTTATTATTACATAGTGTATCTTCTCATACTATTTTTCTTTAAATACTTCTGTTTTATAATTTGTGTCTTTTTATGTAGCTTAGAGTTTACATGTGTCTTCCACAGACATCTGTTTACTACATGTGCTGATAATAAGAACAACACTCCGCACATCTGTCCGATTCAGTTATTGGTGTAGAATTAATGGAGTGAACCAATGTGGTGTTCTGTAGGATGACAAGAGAAAAAGTTGTGGCAGAGGTCAGGAGAGCTGACATGAGACCTTAAACATGTGTTGATGGACTAGCCAGATGACTTCAGACAACTTTTGTTTGCCTTTAAACATTGTTTTGAGGAAAAGGCATTTTCTGAGAACTAGTTACATAATATATTCTGGCTATTTTGGTTGTTCAGTTGAGATACCATATCTGAAACAGCAAACGTATTATAGTTACTCACTGGTTAAATTTATGTGCATCATCCATGGTTATTTTACATGATGCACTACAGTGCACATATCAAGTAGGTGTCATTACCCATATCTTCTAAGTCTGAAGGGGAGTAGTTCCTGCAGTTCCCTAAACATGTAGCATTTCTGTAAGTCTACTCCCTTAAATGCAGGCAGGAGAGATGAGGGACATAATCTGATCTTTCTGACTTAAATAGATGCCACACCATGGGTCCAATAGTTCATGGGAGATTTTTCCAGTTGCGAGGCATGAGTATTCATTCCAGTTATGAACTCAGGAACGGTGGCAATATCCCCCTTGAGGGTCTTCAAACCCACCAAGCCTGATTTGAAACAAGCTTGGGCCCAAACTCCATTACTTATTAGAGTAACAGTTAGTTTCCAATTTGAATGGTAGACCACAGTGGTGTTTTGTGTCCCAGTAAATTTGTCATTTCAGACATGATTGATAATCCCATGAAAAGTGTAGCTATTTCGCTTTCCTAGTTGTACCATCACGCTCAGTATAGGCTGTTGGTCTCTGTGAAGAAGTTCTGGCAGATTTTCAGTACAGTCAGTTGTCCCTGAATGACAGGAATAGGGTCTGAACAATGTGTCATGAGGTGATTTTGTGCTAAAGAGAACATTGTAGAGTGAACTTATATAGACTACATGGTATAGGCTAGTACACACCCAGGTCTGTGGTATAGTCTGTTGCTTCTGTGACGAGGACTGTGTGTGTTCCTGTACTGAATACTGTAGACAGTGGTAAGTATTTTTGTATCTAAACATAGAAAAGACACAGTAGAAATGAGATGTAAAAGAGAAAAAGTTATAAGCTTTTATCGGGCTCTTACCATGAATTGGACTTGTAAGACTGGAAGCGGGTCTGTCCATGAGTGAGCAGTGAGAGAACGCGGAGGCCTGCGACATGGCTTTGCACTGTTGTTGCCATCACACCTAGGGCACACACTACATTTATAACAGATATTCTTCTTTCTTCAATAATATTTTTTAATTTAAAAATTGGTTATTTTCAGTGCATTATATTTTCAATAGTAAAGTAACTTTAGATTACTGTAACTTTGTAAACTGAAATGTTTTTAACTTTTTGACTTGTCAGAGCACTTAGATTAAAACACAAACACATTGACTGCTAGCTACACAATATTTTTTCATTTACATCTTTATTCTTTAAGCACTTTTCTATTTCAATTTTTTAAACTTTCTTTTTACTTTTAAACTTCTTTTGTTAATAACTAAGACATAAACATACAGATTAGCCCAGACCTGCATACCTTGTCCCACTGGAAGGTCTTCAGGGGAGTTACATGCTCGGAGCTCTTATCCCTATGATAACTATGCCTTCTTCTGGAATCTCTCTAGGTCCTGCCTGAGTCTCTTTCTTTTTTTTTTTAAAAAAAATTTTTTTTTTTTTAGTTGTAGATGGACACAATCTCTTTATTTTATTTATTTATTTTTTACATGGTGCTGAGAATCGAACCCAGGGCCTCACGCATGCGAGGCAAGCGCTCTACCGCTGAGCCACAACCCCAGCCCCTGCCTGAGTCTCTTTCTGAGAAGGTATCACTCCTTTTGGAATTGTGTTTATGTTGTTTGCTTGTTTTGTTTCCTTTTTCCATCTTATATTTCCTTCTGAGTAGGTAATGCACTATGTGCATTCCTTGTATTAATGGAAGTCTTTTGGTGTTGGGGGCCATGTTTTGAAATGTTAAGGAGCTTCTTGAGGTGTCCAAAGCTCCTTTTTAAGTGCTTCTTTGTGAATTTCCTTGAGTTCTTTTCTTCTCCAGTGGTTTTCTTTCTCTCCTATCTCCTTCAGGTATAAATGTACCATGTGGTAGGGGTTTTTCAGTATCATTATAATCGTATGAGACCACTATGTGGTTCTCCAGTAACCAAAACATCATTATGCAGCATATGACTGAATATACTTGAAGCTGCCTTGCAGGATCATTCCTAAGAGGGACACAGCCTTATTCAGTTGAAAGTCCTTGGACCTCTGAGTTGGCTGGATCTAGAAAACAAGAAGTTTTCTACTCTACTGTGATGGGGAATTTTTTTGTCCATCTAGCCTAGTGTTTTCCCTTTATTGAACTAAGTAGTAGTTTGGTAGGCTACCCATGTTTTAATTGATAGTTAGGCTACCCATGTTTTAATTGATAGGATAATTATGAACTGTTCATCTTTTCTAAGGAGCCATAGGCTCAGAATACTCTGGTTAACACATCATTCCTACAGCTTATTATGGTAAATGCACTTACCTTTTTGTAAAAAATTTGTTTTGTTTTAATCAGTTATACATAACAGCAGGAAGCTTTTTGATTCATTGTACACAAATGGAGCAGAATTTTTCAGTTCTCTGGTTGTGCATGAAGGAGTGTCACAACAATTGTGCAATCATACATGTACCCAGGATAATGATGTCTGTCTCATTCCATCATCCTTCCTATTCCCATGCTCCCTCCACTCCTTCCCTTTGCCCTATCCAAACTTCCTCTACTCATCCGAGGACCCCTCCCCTATTACAGATTAGCATCCACTTATCTGAGAAAACATCTGGCCCCTGTTTTTTGGGGATTGGCTTATTTCACTTAGCATGATGTTCTACAAGTCCATCCATTTACTTGCAGATGCCATGATTTTAGTCTCTTGTATTGCTTAGTAATATTCCATTGTGTGTGTATGCCACAGTTTCTTTATCCATTCATGTAACTGAAGGGCATCTAGGGTGGTTCCACAGTTTATCTATTGTGAATTGTGTTTTAGCTAAAACATTGAAGTGGCTACATCACTGTAGTATGGTGTTTTTAAGTCCTTTGGGTATTGACCGAGGAGTGGGATAGCTGGGTCAAATGGTGTTTCCATTCCAAGTTTTAAGAGCATATAGAGCACTTAAGTACACCCCTTCACATTTATTATTAGAAATACTGAATTTAAGGAGATGAATGTGATGAGAACAAAGCAGTTGGAAATAAACAGTGATATTTTGTGTGAGTCCTTTTCTTATTGAGCAAGGGCAGTTGAAGCACCAACTTCAACTTAAAAGAATATCGTTGTTTCTGAGATTTTTTAAAAAAATGATATTGGCATTCCGTTAAAGGAAAGGATGCTATTGCAGGTCTTTCCGCCTCCCTTTGTCACTGTAGAATTCAGAATTTGACATTCAAACTTGTACATTGTTTTTTTCATTTATATGTGATATATTATAATATGTACAACTTTCAAGCTCTTGTCTGACCTATTTCTAATTTACTCTTCCCAAAGTAGCCATTGTACATGGGAGCTCTGGCCAGTAGAAAAGATCGTGGTGTTGCTGTCAGGTGAGACACAGAGGAGGCAACTCATCAAAGTATGTGGAATAACAGAAGAAATTTAAGATAGAACCATAAGAGAAATCCCTTAAAGCCATTTTTTAAACCTTGGAACCCAGATAGCAGGACCTTAGAGATGAACAATGGATATTCAGACTATTATTAAATGGAGATATTATTAAAATACAAAAAAATATAACTTTTGTATATAGAAAACTGTACATGAGGAGCTGGAGTTGTAGCTCAGTGGTAGAGCGCTTGCCTAGCATGTGTGAGGCATTGGGTTCGATCCTAGCACTGCATAAAAACAAATAAAGGTTTTGAGTCCATATACATCTAAAAAAAAAAACTACATAATTCAACATCTTGGTGAGAAGTTATACACCAATAAAATCATCATTGTTTACGGTTCCCTGAACTGAAGTATTGCCTCTAGAAATTTTCTCCTTTCCTCTTTTTTAAAGAACATTTAACATCAAATCTGTCCTCTTAACAATTCTTATGTATACGGAACAATGTATGTATACAGAACAATGGTATGTATTACAGCATGCTTTACATCAGATCTCCAGGACTTATCTTGAAAGTGAAACTACCTACCCTTTGATCAGTATTTACTGATTCATTCTTCCCTTGACACAGTTTCCATTTGTTCTACTTCTCCAGTTTTCAATGTGATCAATCCAGAAGTTTGCCTTATATAACAGCCTCCTTATGATATTTCCCTATGAGATTGCCTACTTGACTTGCCCCACTGACCCCCCACTCCCAATAACCTACATGGACTGTGCAAATACATCATAGTGGTCACTTCTGAGTCATGGTGACTCCATGGAAATTGTACCTGTTTGCTGTAAACCCACTGTTAGAACTCCCCATGAGAGATGTGCTTGGGTAGCACTCTGGACCCCGAGGAAGACTTAGGCCCATAGATCCCTTGATTCATCTCTTGCTTCTCACCTGTTGGTTGAGTGTAAATGTCTTGTATAGCTTCCCCTTTCACCTTGGCTCTGTGAGGTATGCTGCCCTCTTCTCTCTGAAACTGATGAGTTGCCTCCTTTCTGTCTCATCTGGCTGCCACACCAGAGTCCTTCCTACTGGTCAGGGCTCTCTTGTAGAATGGCTACTTTGGTAGGAGTAAACTAGGCATAGGTCAGACAAGAGCTACAAAGGCCTCTGCCTGTTGCTTATATTTAAGCAAGTTTCGTGTGAGAGACACCTCCCAGGTTGTGGATTGGACACCATGACATGAAGCCATCTGCAAGCATAAAGAAGTCAAAGGCACACTGTAAGGATTCATGACCAAATTCCCTAGATCTTCCAATAGGTTAAGGCTACAATTTATAGCCACTCTTAGAGGAGGGTGGGGTTATCTCAGTCCCAAATTAGAGGAAAACAACATAAATCTTCTTTGGAGAAAAAAATCTATTTTTTCCACATATAGAAATCAGCTTATTTGGTTTTTTGCTATTGAATTGTAGGAGATTATATGTGTGTGTGCAAAAGCTTTTAAATATAGTTCCATTTGTCTGTTTTGCCTTTTGTTAGCTATGCTTTTAGTGCCAAGACCAATCAAGAAGTTTTTCCCTTCTATTTTCTTCCAGAAAACTTTCAATCTCGGGTCCTACATTTAAGTCTTTAATCTGTTAGGAAAGTTGCCAGAATCACAATTGGAATCTCTTATGTCAAACCCTGACCGATGGAGCTGGGCCAAGCCATGAAACGAAGGTCCCCATGCATGATAACAAGAACTGCCACAAGAGTCTGCCAAAAACACTACCTTGCACAAAGACTACTATATCTGTATATAGAAAATACTTCTGCAAGGACATCTGCACAGCAACATCCTGTCCCATTTTATATTGATGCCACCTTTGCTATTGATCCTTTTAGACATGGACGATTGTTTTAAAGCAATTTATATAATATTAATTTTATCTTTGTCTCCCTTTGCCTCTTTTGCATTTCTAAGTCCAGTACTGAGAGAGGCTATGTGGTAAAAGTAGTGGTCATCTCTAGTTATATGTGTATACTGTGCTGACCCATCCATAAACCCACACTGAACTTTTCTTCTTCAGTTATTTATATACAGTTCCTTCTATGGCAAGAAGTATGAGTTGAAGGAGGAGGGCCAATGCCATGGAGCTTGGGTTACCTGCTCAAGCACCTTGTTATGCTCTTTAGTCCTGCTTGCATTTGAACCCGGGTTTACCACTTCTTATGGGATATTACTGCCGACTCCAACCTTATGACTTGGTAGAACTGACAGAGCCCAACTCATAACTGATAGTTCTGACCATATGACCACTTGGTGTTCCATGGTCAGGTACTTTCTCTGACCACATAATCACTTAATGTCTGTCTATGTAGTCAAGTGGCCACGTGACATGCCAGGAGATCTGCAAAAGGCAGATAATTTTTTTTTTTGCAGATGACATATACTCATATAGAACCCTAGAGACATATACTGTGATTCTCCACTCAGGCTTACCATATACTCTACTCAGCATATTTTCTACCATTGGTAGCATCAACATCATAGGGTCTATTAGAGACTCTGACCCCAGTTGAGGTCTGTTAGTATTACAGCCTGGAGCATACAGAGCTTTCCTTTTCTGGATTCCATTTAAAATGGCAGCCTCCCTCACCTCCATCCAAGAGTAGAGATTGAACCCAGGGCCTTAATGTGTGATAGTCAAGTGCTGTACCACACAGCTACATCCACAACCCAAACTGATGGCCTTTTATGTTACTAAATATAAGGACCAAACTGATGGCCTTTTATGTTACTAAATATAAGGACCAAAGCAGAAGTCCCAAATACAGAATTTGCTACTTTTATAAACCAAAGCAATCCCTAGGCATTGTGATTACTTCTTCATGGTGGAAGATGAGCTATGTAATAATTTCCTCCTCGGAAGGGTTAACCTAGCATATTCCAGAGACTTAGATAACTAAAAATTTTACTGATCTGGGGATGGTGGTACACATCTATAATTCTAGCAACTTAGGAGACTGAGACAGGAGGATCACAAGTTCAAAGCCAGCCTCAGCAATTTAAGGAGGCTGTGAGCAACAGAGAGAGACCCTGTCTTAAAGTAAAAAATAAAAAGGCTGGGAATGTGCTCATTGGTACAGAGCCTCTGAGTTCAATCCTCAATACCCACCCTCCCCCAAAAAAAGGCAACTTAAATTTTTTTTTTACTGATGTAGCATGTCACTTATCACAATTTATTCTTCACAGAGTATCTTCCACCTTCTAAACTCATGTGTCGTATCAAGACGTTCAGTGTGATCCCCACCTCTTGTACCCCTATCTTTATCAACATGTCATCAGTATGCTAGATAAGCATGATGTTTTACAGAGTATCCAGATGTCTATTCTCTGTGCTAAGTTATGACAGAGGGTGAGCAAATCTTCATATCCCTGGGTTCATATGACCATCGGCCCAGTGCAAGTCAGAATGTTGCTAACTCCATTTATTACCTGGTACTCATATGCCTTCATTCTAACAGGAAGACCATCATAATGCTTTGAGTTCCTGAATATCACTGTCAATTCTGTCCCTGTGTCCAATAGCCCTTGAACCTTCTGTGTAATCCCTTTCCCCTGCAGTTATCTGAGTAAGTAGCCATAGTTACCTTTGGTGAAGGGCTGGGGGAATCCTTGTTGCTTATATTTGCCATGATGATGCAGAGTCCTTCCTAGGGTCCTGTTTACCTCTTCAGACAGTGGGTGTCATATCTGAAAGAAGTTCAGGTCTAGAAATAGGGCAAGTGGTTAAATTTGGGGGAGATTATTGCTTTCTACCTCCAGTCACCTGTCATCTCTCGTTAGCTTATTCAGAAACCATAAAATAGTGTCATTCTTGGATCCTCATGTATTTTGTCCCTAAAGATCCCTGGACATTCCCATAGAACATTTATATCTGATGGTCCTTTTGGTCATATATAACAAATCTGTTTTAGCTGGGGATGATGGCACATGCCTGCAATCCCAGCCACTCGGGAGGCTGAGGCAGGAGATTACAAGTTCAAAGCCAAGCCTCAGCAACTTAGCAAGACCCTGTCTCTAAATAAAATATAAAAAGGACTGGGGATGTGGCTTAGTGGTCAAACATCCCTGGGTTCATTCTCTGGTACTGAAAAAAAAATTAACGAATCTATTTCATCATGCTCATTTCCAAGAAATCCCTTCATCATCTGTCATGCCAGTTCTGGCATTCCAGTTTCACTATGTGGACATTCTTTTTCTATGCTTCTAGAAGCTATTCGAGGAGCAGGTTTGCAGTATTTCTTGAGGCTCTGCCAGGATGTACAGTCCCGTAAGAGGTAGTAGAGTATGCCCATGGCTATGATGTTTTCCCTTTCCAATATTGGGCCATTTTATTATCCACACAGGATATCCACCTGTTCTTTGCTCTTGTGTGTAAGTTGTATTGTCTCCACTATTCTGAGATTGGAGGCTAGCTTTTAGCTGCTTCAGTCTCTGATGAAACTTCAGGGAAGATCCTGCCCTTAGGAACTGGCATAGGGACCTTCTTGCTGGTGACAGGTTAGAATAGACAGCCCTGGCACAAGATGGGCATTCTAGTGGTTAAAACTGCAATGAGTGGTGACTTGGGATTGTATGTCTCTGGAAAAGAAATTACCTGCACATGGGATATGTCAAGTGTTTCAGGTGTGTTCCTTTTCTGTGCTATAAAATTACCATAAATTTAGCAGCTTAAAATTACATACATTTATTTCCTTATACTTCCCCTGCGTAAGCAGTTGGAGCATGGGTTAGCTAGGTCCTTGACTGAAGGTCTCGCAAGACTACAGTGAAGGTGCCAGCCAAATCACAGTCTCATAAAGGCTGTACTGGGGAAATACGCACTTCCAAGCTAACTGCATGTTTGATTTTCTTGTAGCTGTAGACCTCATGGGAAATCTTCAAAGCTGCAAACACAGGACAAGTGCCTGCTGCTTTAAGTCTCACTTCTGTACATTTTTTTAGTCCCCAGTTATGTGCTCCTGGGAGGTGGGGCCTAATTGGGAGGTTCTTAGGTCACTGGGGACATGCCCTTGGAAGATAGTTCTCATAGGGTCCCTTGAGCTCTCAAGAGAGGGTTGTTATAAAAGGATCAAGCCTGGCCCCACTGAGCTCTCTCTGCTCCTTGCTCAAGATGCAATCACTGACTTGCTCTTGAAACATGCTCCTGCCATTACTGTATTCCATGACATGAGGTAATATAGTTGAGATGAGGCCTTGTTTGTGTTATACCATTGGGACTTTTCAGTTTCCAAAACTGTGAGCTAAAATGCACCTCTTTTTTCTTCCTAAATGGACTGTGTCAGGTATTTCATTTTAGTAATGAAGAGCTCATTAATACACTGACCCATGAAAATCTTCTTTTTCTTCTTTTATATTTTTTATCATCATCATCATCACCATCATCATCATCATCATCATCATCATCATCATCCCAAATTACAAATTAATGGATTTTGCTGGCATTTCCATACATGCATCATATCCTTCTACTACCCTTTCATTCTTTTCTCCCTTCCCGCTTCCTTCCAGTCCCTTTCCCCTTCCCTACTAGTCTGTTACTTTCAGATGATCTTTTTTAAAATTCTAGATTCCACATATGAGAGAAAAGGTGATACTTGTTTTTCTGTGTCTAGCTATATTTCACTTAACATGATGATCTCTAATTCCATCCATTTTCCTATGAATGATTTGATTTCATTCTTTATGACTGGATAATATTCCATTATGTATATATACCATATTTTCCTTATCCATTCATTTGTTGACAGACACCTAGGCGATGAGGTTATAGGGAACTGTGCTAAAATAAATATGAGTATGCAGGTGCCTCTTTTATATGGTGGCTTCATTTCTTCCAGTATATACCGAGGAGTGGGATAGCTGAATCATATGGTAGTTCAATTTTTAGTTTTTTGAGGAACCTGTATACTGTTTTCCATAGTAGCTGTGTTATGGTTTGGATCTGAAATGTGCTCTAAGCTCATGTGTTATGCAATGTAGCTGTCAGTGTTCAGCAGTGAGATGATTGGATCACAAGAGTTCTGACCTCATCAGTGGATTAATCCATTTAATAGATTAGTAGTTTTATTGGATTAGTAATTTTTTTCCAATTTTCTTTGATGTATTTGTTTTAAGAGCAGTAAGCCTATTCATACAGTCATTATTTTAAGAGAAATGAGTTTTGCTTTAATAAAGACTGTTTTGCTTGTCGTAGTGATCATATCCCAGCAGCTCGAAAGGCTGTGGTAGGAAGATGGTGAGTTCCAAACCAGCCTCAGCAACGTAGTGAGGCCCTAAGCAACCAAATGAGATTCTGTCTCAAAATAAAAACTAAAAAGGACCGGGGATATGACTCAGTGCTTAAGTAGCCCTGGGTTTAATCCCTCGTACAAAAAAAAAAACTCACAAAAAACATGATATAGTTTCTAAGTCCATTCAAAGTTAGCAGTACCTCCCTCCATGAACACATGTTCTTCATGTGTCATAGGTGACCATAGCAGGTTAAAAACATGCTAACATCAGGATTTTTTTTTTAATTGGTTCTTTTTAGTTATACTGACTTTATGCCATTCACTGGTAAATGGATGATCTGGAGACTATGATGCTAAGTGAAATAAGCCAATCCCCCCAAACTAAAAGTTGAATGTTTTCTCTGATATGTAGATGCTAACCCACAATAAGCAGAGGGGGTAGGTGAATAGAAGTTCAGTGGATTAGACAGATGGATCAGTAATTTTAATGAATTTACTGGAAGGTGGTGAAAACTATAGGCAGGTGGGGAGTGTGTTAAAGGGATAGATCACTTCTGGAGGTACCGCCTTGGTCACTACATCTGTTCCTGTACCCTTGTATCTTCCTCTCCCCCCCTCCCCCCGCCCCCCGTCTCTTTGTCTCCACCACCCCTCTTCTTGTCTACTATAGCTGACTTTACTTTGTTTGGAGACTTTTTATTACTGCATTAATCTCATTGGTATTGAACTAGTTAGGCTTTTTTATGTCATCTTAGTTCAAAATTGGTAGGTCATACGTGTCCAGAAATCTGTCCATTTCTTCTAGATTTTCCATTTTATTGGTATATAGTTTTTCAAACTATTCCCTAATGATTATTGGAGATTTCAGTGTTATCTATTGTAGTGTCTCCTTTTTCATCTTTAATTTTATTTATTTGAATCATCTCTTGGTTAGTTTAACTAAGGGTTTTTCAGTTTTGTTCATCTTTTGTTCATCTTTTCAAAGAACCAACTCTTAGTTTCATTGAACCTTTGTATTGTTCTTTTCATCTCTATTTCATTTATTTCTGCTGTGATCTCTATATTATTTCTGCTATTGATTTTGAGTTTAGTTTGTTCTTGTTTTTCTAAGACCTTGAGATACATCAATAGGGATTTATCTGAGACCTATTTTTTTGATGTAGACACTTACTGCTATAAGCTTCCCTCTTAGTATTGTATTTGTACTGTCCTACAGGGTTTGGTATGTTATGCTTCCATTTTCATGTTATTTGAGGAATTTTGAAACTTTTCTAATTTTTCTTTGATTCCTTGGTTGTTCAAGAACATTTTGCTTAATTTTAAAATTTCTAAAATTGCTGGTAATTTTTATTTCTAATTTTGCAACGTGGTGGTCAGAAAAGACACTTAAGATGATTTCAGTCATTTAAACTCTGTTGAGACATGTTTTGTGGCCTAACACATGATCTTTCTTAGATAATGAGAAGAAGGTGCATCCTGCCGTTTTTGAATAAAATGTTCTGTGCATATCTAATAGGTTCATTGGTCTAAAGTGTAGTTCAAGACCAGTGTTTTCTTACTGATTTCCTGTATGGATGATCTGTTCATTATTGAAAGTCTTTATTATTATTGTACTGTCATCTATCTATCCCTTCAGATCTATTAATCCTTTTTTTTTTTTTTAGTTGTTGATGAACACAATGTCTTTATTTTATTGCTTTATATGTGGTGCTGAGGATCGAACCCAGGGCCTCACGCATGCGAGACAAATGCTCTACCGCTGAGCTACAATCCCAGCCCCCAGATCTATTAATCTTTGATGTATTTAGGTGCTCTAACGTTGAGTGCATATACATTTATAAGTGTATCCTCTTGATGATTTAACCTTTTCGTTATTGTATAATAACCTATTTGTCTCTTTTTACAGTTTTTGGCCTAAAGTCTATTTTACCTGACTAAAAAATAGCTACTCCTGCTGTTTTTTGAAATTTCCGTTTACATGGAATATGTTTTCTGTTCCTTTGCTTTTATCCTATGTCCGTTTTTATAGGTGATTGATATCTTATAGTCAGCATATAGTTAGGACTTTTTAAAAATCTTTTCATAATCTCTCTTTTGATTGAAGAATTTAATCTATTTATATTCAAGGTAATTATTTTCTAATATTTTTTTTTAGTTGTAGATGGACACAATATCTTTATTTTATGTATTTATTTTTATGTGGTGCTGAGGATCAAACCCAGTGCCTCACACATGCGAGGCAAGTGCTCTACCATTGAGCTACAATCCCAGCCCCCCAAGGGAATTATTGATAGGGACTTGTTACTGTCATATTAATAGATTTGAAGGGGCTGTTTTATAGATCTTTTGTTTCCTTTGTTTCTTTGTGATTAATGTTCTATAATGGTATGCTTTAATTTCTTTTGTTCTTTCTTCCTTCTCAATCAACATGCAATAACTATACATCTATGGAATACAATGTGATGTTTTGATACATGGGTATATTGCTCAGTGAACAAATAAGAATATTTATCATTTATTTGAAGTTAGAATTTTCAAAATCCTCCATGATAAGCTATTTTGTGATATGTGGTGTATTAGTATGATCTATCGTTATTCTTGTTGGTAATAATACACCAGAATGTATTCCTCCTATGTAGCTGTACTTTGTACTTACTAATCAGTCTTTTCTCTATTGTTCTCCAGCCTCTGGTAACTACCATTTTACGTCTACTTTTATGAGGTCTTAGTTTTAGATTCCACATATGAGTGAAGTCATGTGGTATTTGTCTTTCTGTACCTGCACATTTCACTTTACATTTTGTCTTCTAGGTTCATCCATGTTGTCATAAATGATAGAATTTCATTCCTTTTTATTGCGGAATAGTATCTCATTGTGTATCTGTGACATATTTGTTTATCCAGTCATGTGTTGACAGCATTTACGGTGTTTCCATTTCTTGGCTATTATGAATAGTGCTGCAATGAATATGGGAGTGCAGATGTCTCTTCACCATACTGATTTTGTTCCTTTGGGATACATATCCAGTAGTGGAATGGCTGAATCATATAGTGGTTCTATTTTTTAATTTTTTAGAAGTCTCTGTACTGTTTTACATAATGGCTATTCTAATTTGCATTCCAACCAGGAGTATATAAAAGCTCCCCTTTCTCCATATCCTTGATAGCAGTTACCATTTGTCTTTGATGATACCATTCTAATTAGAGTGAGGTGATATTTTACTGTGGTTTTGATTTTCATTTCCCTGATGATTAATGTTAAGAATTTTTATATACCTGTTGTTCTCCTTTTAATATGTCTCCTTTTAAGAGGTATCTAATCAGATATTTTGCCTATTTTATTGTATTATTGTTATTGTTAATGACTGTTGAGTTCCTTGTATTCTGGATATCAATGCCCTTTCAGATGTACCACTTAAAAAATTTTTTTTTCATTCTGTAGCTTATTTCCACACTCTGCGATTGTTTCTTCTGGTATGAAAAAGCTTTGGTTTTTTTTCTTTGGTTTAATGTGACCCCATTTGTCTATTTTTGCATTTGCAGCCTGTGCCTTTAAGTTATTTGATAAAAATTCATGATCTAGACCAATATTATAGAGCATTTCTCCTATGTTTGCCTCTAGTAGTTTGTTTTTTTTTTTAGTTTTTGATGGTTCTTTATTTTATTCATTTATTCATATGCAGTCCTGAGAATCGAACCCAGTGCCTCACACATGCTAGGTAAATGCTCTACCACTGACCTGCAACCCTAGCCCCTAAGAGTTTTACTGTTTGGGGTTTTACATTGATGTCTATAATCCATTTGGGGTTGATGTTTTTATATAGTGAGGGATGAAGCCTAATGTCATTCTTCTACAAATGGACACCAAATATCTGGTTTTCATAGCCACATTTATTAAAGAGAGTTACGTTTCCCAGATATGTATTATTGGTATTTTTGTAAGATTATGTAGTTAATAATGTTGGATTCATGTCAGGGTTATCTATGCTGTTCAATTTGTCTCTGTGTCTATTTTCATGCCAGTGCCATGCTGTTTTGATTAGTATAGTTTTATAGTATATTTTGAAGTCAAATAGTATGATGCCTCCAACTTTTTGCTTTTTATTCAAAATTGCATTAGTTATTATATTTGGAGACTTTCATGGTTCCATATCAACCTTAGGATTTTTTTTTTATTTCAGAAAAATATGCCATTTTAAAATTTCAGTTAAAGTATATTTTGTTAGGGATGTGTTGGCAGTTAGCTTTGGGTTAAATGGACGTGGGATGTCTTTTCACTTATTTGTGTTTTCTTCAATTTTCTTCAATTTTTTGTAGTTTTCATTGTAAAGATCTTTATCCTCTTCTGTTAAATTTATTACTAGAATTTTTTTATAGCTAATGTAACTGTTTCTCTTTTACATTTCTGTTAATTTATTATTGTTATATAGAAATACCACTAATTTTTGTGTGTTGATTTTATATCATTCAGCTTTACTAAATTTGCTTATTAGTTCTAATAGAGTGATTTTTTGTAGAATTTTTAGGGTTTTCTACATGTAAGAATCACAAATAGATGGGGCTGGGGCTGTAGCTCAGTGGCAGAGCGCTTGCCTAGCATGCGTGAGGCACGGGGTTCGATCCTCAGCACCACATATAAATAATAAATGAATAAAAATAAAGACCCATCAATGACTGAAAAAAATATTTAAAAAAAAAGAATCACAAATAGAGACAATTTGATTTCCTTATTTGGAATTTTGATGCCTATTATTTGTTTTGTTTACAAAATTTCACTGAGTAGGACTTCCAGTACTATGCTGAATAAAAGTGGTGAGAATAGGAATCCTTGTTTTGTTCTAGAGCTTTGCAGAAGCATTTTGTTTTTTCCTGTTGAATATGATCTTTGGTGTGGATTTGGTTTATATGGCTTTTAGTAAGTTAAGGTACCTTCTTTCTCTTCTTCAATTGTTGAGAAAGTTTTTGTTTTTGCTTTTTGTTCCCAGGGATTGAATCCAGAGGTGCTTTACCACTGAGCTACATCTGCTTTTTATTATCATTTTTAAATTTTGAGATAGAAACTTGCTGCTTAGGACCTTGCAGAGTCGCTATGGTTGGCTTGGGACTTGTAATGCTCCTGACTCAGGCTCCTGAGTCACTGGGATTACTTGCATCACCATGCCCTAAAAGAGTTTTGAAGTATAAAGGGATGTTGAATTTTATCACGTACTTTTTATGTCTATTGAAATGATCATATGGGGTTTCCTTCATTCTACTGATGTGAAATCAGATTTACTGATTTGCATATCCATGGATGAATCCCATGTCTTATGATGAGTGAACTTTTTAATATGACATTGATTTTGTTTTGCTAGTGTTGTGTTGAAAATTTTGGCGTTTGTGTTCATCAGGGATATTTGCCCATAATTTTCTGTTTTCTGCGTGTGAACTTGTCTGGTTTTTGTATGAGGGTGATGCGGACCTCATATAATGAATTTCCTGTGAAAAGGACTGCTTCCTTTACTATTTTTTGTTTGTTTGTTTGTTTTGCAATAGTTTGTGAAAACTTGGTATTAGTTTTGTTTAAACGTTTGGTTGAGTTCAGCAGTAAAGCCACAAGGTCCTGGGCTTTTCTCTCATGGAGCCCCTGTTTTTTTCTTTGCTTGTGTGTTTGTTCATTTGTCTTGTTTTTGTTTTTAACTTATGCAATCTTCTTACTCATTATCAGTCTTTTCAGGTTTTCTGTTTCTTTGTGATACAATTTTGGTAAGTATGTGTTTAGGAATTTTTCTACTAGTTCTAGGTTTTCCAGTTTACAGCCATATAGTTATTCATAACAATCTCTTACGATCCTTGTACTTGTATATTATTAGTTGGACTGTTTCATTTTCCTTTATAATTTTTATTTTATTTTATTTTATTTTTTTGACCTAACTTATTGTCAGTATTTTCAAGGAGACAACTTTGTTTTCTTGATCATTTTGCATGTGTTTTTAGTCTCTATATCATTTATTTTGATTCTATTGTTTGTTATTTCTTTCCTTGTATGAATTTTTAAAAAATTTATATTTTAGTTGTCAATGGATCTTTTCATTTTATTGATTTATTGATATGCAGTGCTGAGGATCAAACCTAGGGCCTCATACATGGCAGGCGAGACTCTACCACTGAGCCACAACTCCAGCCCCCTTCTATGGATTTTGTTCTTGTGTTTCTAATTCCTTGACATACAACGTTAGTGTAAGAGCTTTCTGTTTTTTGACGTAGGCCTGTAAAACTATAAACTTCCTCCTACCATTGCTTTTGCTTTATTCCATAGGTTTGAGCATGCTATTCCATCAGTTTTCTTTCTTTTCATTTGTCTGACTGTGTATTTCCAACCTGTCTTCAAAGTCACTGGTTGTTCCTTCTGCTTGATCAGTTCTCCTATTGAGGCTCTCCATTGCATTCTTTTTTGTTTGTTTGTTTACTGTACTCTTCAGCTCCAGGACTTAATTTTAAAATTTTGAATCTTTTTCTTAAATTTCTAAATTGTTTTTCTGTATTCTCTTGGAGTTTGCTGAGTTCTCTCAAACTGCTACTTTAAATTCTTGCCATCAAAGCACATATTACCATATCATTAGGGTCAGTCACTGGCACCTTGTTTTGTCCATTTGTTGAGATCTCAGTTCTCTCTTTGCTCTAAGTTTTTATGTATACACATCTTTGTCTTTAAAATTAGGTATTTGTCCCTTTCTTTGTTAGCTAGCTTTGTTTATCTTCATCTTTCCAAGATTCATCTGTCTAGAGGTCCTGTGTAGATTAATTGTTGAGTTTCCATAACTTGAAATAATTGCCTCCATTTCAGCATTAGATGATACCCTAATTCCAAGTTTGCTGTGTGTGTGTGTTTTTGTTTAACTGATTTTCTTTGGTGTTGTACCCCACCCTAAAGGGCCTGAGAGGTTCACAAATGGGTTCCTACACCCATTTTTAGGAAGGCCTCTTAGTGATTTTTGCTCAGAATCTGTGGAGCATGCAGCCTACTGCGTACTGTTGCTATGCAGCCTGATTTGGCCTCTTCTCTGACCAAAATGGAGAGCCAGAGTTCTTGACACTGACTGTTCTTAGCCCCACCAGTACTGTGTCTAGCTGAGTATAGGAGTTTCACCCCTTCAAACATTCTTTTTTTTTATTTTAAAATATTTTTTAGTTATACATAGACACAGTGTCTTTGTTTCGTTTATTTATTTTTATGTGGTGCTGAGGATCGAACCCAGTGCCTCACACGTGCAAGGCAAGCACTCTACAACTGAGCCACAACCTCAGCTCCCTCCTTCAAACATTCTAGATGCTTCCTATGGGCTGAAGAAGAATTTTTTTTTTTTTGACAAAGGAATATAGGATGGTGGGTATTACTGTTGCCTACCTCAGTCTCAGTTTTTCCAGTTTAGAAACTGTGAGTACAAAGGGGATTCTCTGCATGATCCCTTTGAGCTTGGAGAAGATAGACTATGTTTAGAAAGATCCATTTTTCTTACTTCCCGTTTTTCAGTGTCTGGCAACCCAAGAAATCATCATAGCCTCAGGTTTTGAGATCTGGGGTTTCCAGATGATTACTTGGCCATTGGTAATTGTGATTAGTTGCCTCTGGAGAAGAGTGAAGCCAGATAAATTCTATTTTACTCTTTTTCTTATTTTTTAACTCTTCTGCATCTGCTGAAGGTTTTTGCTTTATGGTTTCCATGAAGCTTACATCAAACATTGTATAACAAGCTATTTTAGGCTGTTAAAAATTGAAGTCAGATTTCATACAGGATGTTACAGTTTTACCCTCCTGTTTTATATTTTTGATGTCATATTTTATTAATTTTTGTATTATCTATCCTTTAACAAATTATTGTAGCTTTTAATTACTGTAACATTCTTTCCCTTTTAACCTATATACTAAAGATATAAATTATTTTTATACATTACCATTATGATATTGGAGCATTCTAAATTTGACCATATGCTTGATTTTGCCAGCGAATTTATAGTTTGATATGTTTTCATGTTACTAGTCAGCATTGTTTTCTTTTGACTTGATGAATTTTTTTTAGCACTGCTTGTAAAGCAGTGCTATTGGTGGTGGACTACCTCATTGTTTATTTGTCTGGGGAACTCTTTCTGCATGCTTTATTTCTGAAGGATAGCTATTCTACATATAATGTTGTTGTTTAGCAGGGTTTTTTAAATTTAATACTCTGAATATATCATTCCATATTCTCTTAGCCTGAAGGGTTTCTGCCAAGAAATCTGTCTTATTGGAGTTATTTTATATTTTATATGTTTTTCTTCCCTTGCTGCCTTGAGAATCCTGTGTCCTTGATTTTTGACGTTTTTATTATGTCTATGTGCAGTCTTGTTTGGGTTGTTCCTGAATCGAGGCCTCTGTGCTTTCTTTCTTTCTTTTTTCCCCCTCTGTGCTTTCTATGTGAATATTTTTATTATTTCTTTAAATACAGTGTCCGTCTAGTTTTATTTCTTTGTTCTCTGAAACATCCATTATGGGTATATTGGTTCCCTTGGTCTTTCTTCATTTTTTTAATTCTTTTTACTTTTTGTTCCTTGATCAGGGAATTTTAACTTATCAATCTTTGATCTCAACAATTCTTTTTTTACTTGATTATGTCTGCTGTTGAAGCTTTCTATAGAATTTTCTTTTTTAGTCATTGTGTTCTGTAACTCCAGGAATTCAGGGTTTTTTACTCTTTGTTGAGTTTCTAATTTTGTCCATGTATGGTTTTCTTGTCTTTTATTTAGTTGTCTTGATTTCATGTAGTGAACTGAACTTCTTTGAGATGATTCATTTTAATCCTTTGTTGGGA
Organism: Xerus rutilus; assembly: GCA_028644305.1. Classification (NCBI taxonomy): domain Eukaryota; kingdom Metazoa; phylum Chordata; class Mammalia; order Rodentia; family Sciuridae; genus Xerus; species Xerus rutilus. The sequence goes on from CM053401.1 coordinate 28,290,232, forward strand.
AGTTAGTAAACCTTCATTTCTTATGCTTGGTCACTGGAGTATTATTTTGTTCTTTTGGTTGTGTCATGTTTCCTAAGTGTTTGTGATCCATTTGGCCAGGTGTTGTGATCTGCACATTTGAAATAGGAACTTATTTAAGTTTTTGCAGACTGGGCTTGGTTGGGAAAGTCTTTTATCATTTAGCCTGTTCAGAGATTCTGAGCAGCTCCTTTGGTATGGCTTGCTGCTTAGTCCTCAGGCCTACTGGCTGGGTCAATAGCTGTGTGTGCCATTCACTTTGATCCAATCCATTGAGGACAGCTCTTGAACTCAAGTTAGCAGGGATGGGCTTAGATATTGGATCCACTACTAGGATGTGCCTAGAATCTATATTCACATGACACAGCCTGAAGCCTGATTTCACAGGTGCTAAGCTAAGCTGACACTTTGTGGGCATGGAAGCTAAGCAGAGAGGCTGGCTAGGCACTAGGGTGGATCTGATGCTTGTTTCTATATGTGTACATTTAGAGTCTGAATCTGTAGGAAACATCATGGTGTTGGGGTGGACCCTAGAGCCTGGATCTATAGGGTTGGTTAGCCTGTGTAGATGGCATGGTGTCCAAACCCACTAGGTTCCTTGGACCTTGGGATTATAGGAACCAGCCTAGAGACCTGGTGTTTTGAAATGAAGAACCAAAAGGGATGGCCTGGAACCTGGAGGTTATCCTGGAGGGCTATCCTGGAGCCTGGAGACACGGAGTCTGGCTTGGGGTGGGTCTGGAGACTGGGTCCATGTGGGTATGCTTAGTTGTATCCTGGGGCTACAGGGGCCAGCCTGGAAGCTAATTCCACAGGGGAAGAACTGGAGCCTGGGTCTGTGGTGGCCATCCCTGTGATGGAGTCTATTAGAATGGGCCTTGACTTTGAGTCTGCTCTAACAGGCCTGGGAACTGGTTATTCTGGAGCATCGGACTATAATAGTCTGCCTGATACTGGAAAGGCCTGGAGATGTATCTGGAGCGTCTGGCTTAAAGGCTTATCTGCAGATGATGATTGGCATTGGAGCAGGGCTGGAGACTGGGTCTGTGGGTGATGGCTTGGAATCTGAGGCTACAGGGGCTTGCCTAGTTCTGGAGAAGACCTGAAGCTGGAAGTCATGTGGGCTGGAGCCTGAGGGGCCTGTTGCCCAAGTCTGAGGTTTTCGCCTGGATCTGGGGTCTGTTGGAGTATAAGTCTGTAGGGGCCAGCTTGGAGGTGGGGTGGGCCTCAGGGCCAGGACTGATGATGTAGTTTCTGAATCTGAGGCTAAGGGGGCTGCCTGACAGTGGGCTTTACTGGAATGCGCCCAGCATTGGGATCTAACCCAAAGTCTGGTGCTCACTTCCCTCTCCTTCACGACTTGCAGGGATTCTCTACTGTCAGCCCGGGGCTAGAAAGAGGTGACATGATTATGTAAAAATGCCCCCTCATACTCTCTTCAATGTGTCTTCTTATTTCTGTGCTATGCGTATGTGCTGTAATCTCTTACCTTGTTTCCTTATCTCCTGGATTGTTTTTCAAACTTATCTTTTTAAAGGGATAAACACACTGGGAAACCATATTCTACCATTTTGCTCGCTGATGTCATTCTCAGCTTTATTTTTTATATTAATTATTATTATTTTTTACTTCAAATATCTTTCCCACTATTTGTTTCAGGAATGTTTGTAAATTGCTATTAAAGAAATTTTATTATGTCAGTTTTAAAGTCCATATCACATAATACCAATATCTATATTATCTGAAACTCGGCATCTGTTCATTGTTCATTCTCATTTGAGACTTCCCTGGTTCTTTGTAGAAATGGTGTTTTCCAATACATTCTGATTATTTTGGGTGTTATGAGGTTCTAGATGCTGCTAAATTTTTATTTTTGTCAGTAATCTGATGTTGTACTTGTAGGTTAAGTGTATGTCTTGGTTCTCCACCTAATTTTTGTTGCTATGCCAGGTGTGTGGCCAGCTCATATCTGCTGTTTAGATGTGAAAGTTCAGACTCCCCTCTGGGTCTTTGATACCTAGCCGGGAGGTTGAAGGGTGACTCATCAAAATTGCCCAAATGCCCTCTGAGGACCTTGTTACTACATGTCAGGGATGAAAATCTTAGAGCTCTGTTCTACTTTCTTTGACAACAGTCTGATTTGAGGGAGCAGGGAGGCACCTTTTTAACTGGGTGAGTTTAGAAGTCTAACTCATGTATTCTTTGCTTATGAAGGTGCATGTGGAGATACAATTTTTCCTATGATATGTGGTTGGAGAAGATGATTGTTTTCTAGAAGTTTTCTGTCTTGCCAGACTGCTTCTTTTTGGGTTCTTTGGCAGGAGTAAGTAAACTTTACTTGAGGATTTGGGGTATGTGTTGGCAATTCAGTGTTACTGGCTTTTCCAGATTGCAGAAAGGTTAAAACAAAACAAAACAAGAGAAATCACCACAGTGTTGATCCCTAACTCCCAAGGTGCATAGCTTCTCTCCATTCTTTCCCCACTTTTCAGAATCTTCTTAATGTTTGTTTTCTGTATAAGTTACGGTGTCTTTATCTGTACATAGCAGGACTGATAGAAGTGTATCTATCTTGTCTGGAACTAGAAGTCCTTTTTATAATCAATGCTAATTGTTGTTTGTGTTTTTTTAAAGTTACTTTTTTTCTAAAGCCAGAAAGATCGAGCCGAACATCTTTTGGAAGCTTTCATTGCTTTGCCACCTGTAGATTCCAGATTATTGTTGGTTCTGTCTGTTCAAAGGAGGCATTCTATTCTTTCTCAGTTATCTTTCTCTCTGGGTAGTTTCTTTGCTCTGCTTACTGGTGGTGCTGGTTTGCTGCTGAATTTTTCCAGGATTGAGCTTGTGCTTCTGATCTTCTCATTTCTTAGGGTATGTATTCCTCATTGATAATCATGTGTGGAACAGGAGCAGATTTTATCCTCTGCATTTAGCTGAAGACATAGAGTTATCCCTCCTAAGATAGGGGTATCTCCCGTTTTGCTAGATAAAAGTTTATGAAAGGAAACCTCCCTAGATTTCTGAGGAAACCAATGAGAATAATAGAATCTTTTCCTCAGAGAAAATAGAAGAGAAGTATGGTTAAAAATGCTTCTAATTGACAGTTATCACATGGAGTTCTGGATCTGCCAGTTAAGTTAGGAGTTGGCAAGTTTCACAGGATAAGGATCTCTTTTAGAAAGAAACTATCCAGAGTTAGAATTAATATTTTACTGAGGTAATCACTGCAGTTTTTTTAAAAAGTATTTTTTAGTTATAGATGGACACAATACCTTTATTTGATCGATTTATTTTTATGTGGTGCTGAGGATCAAACCCAGCTTCCATGTGTTAGGCAGGCACTCTATCACTGAGCTACAACCCCAGCCCCATCATTGCAGTTTTTATATAGATGAACTTGTCTTATGCGTCTTATAGTGTCACGTACTATACCATAAATTCTTTTTATAAACTATGATTTTTTTAATTGATACTTAGGTAAGAGATTAAAAAAATAAGCTTATCTTATTAACAGTTTGACAAACCTAAAAGTAAAGACTGCAGAGGTTGCTATAGCAGTTTCTTTTGCATTTTCATGTTTCAGGACAATCAAATCTGATGCTATTTTGTATCTTAGTGTTTGTATATTACTGAATTTAAGTGTGGTGACACTTTAGTTAGTTTAAGGTACACATATCACTGAGAAGTTTCAAAAAAGTAAAGGAACATTGTAAGTTCATAGCAGTCTATCGATCCCTAATTAGCTTCATATTTCTCTGTTAATTCCTTTAAACCGTATAATGTTTATCACTTGTCACTTGAACATTAATAGCTTCACAAATAAACATTTTGGAGATGTTAACTTTACGTGTAGCATAAATAAAATATTCCATAAATTCTTAACTACCTATTTTTAGCTTATTTTTTCAAAAATGTAGTCAGATGGGAGATGAAATTTAAAAATTTTGTATATAGAACAGAAAGTAGCAAGTTTGTAGATCTCATAATATAAAACGTATTGACTATGATAATTACAAAGATAACTATAGAGTATTAAATATTAATGCCTACATCATTTAGAAAAAGATTTGATTATGGAATTGGAATTTGACCTTGCTCTAGAAAATTATAATTCAGTTCAGTAGTGAAAAGTGATTAGTCCGTCTACACCAGTGTAATTAGCATGGGCAAATTTATGAAGCATAAGTCAATCAACACTGTAGGGGAACCTAAGTTGAAGTTAAGAAGGCTATCCAATTCTAAGTGTATTGACTTCAGAAATGAAATGTTTATAGAAATGGTGGAGCCAGAGCAAGATGTCAGTTGCTGTTTATGTAGAAGTGAAAAAATCCTTGTTGCTAAGCAGCTAACTCTAGCACTTAATCACCTGAGGAACAAAAGGGGAAGGGCTTACATTTCTGTTTATTCTCTGTGGTCTCAGTTACACACCTTTGTTAATTGACAAGATTGTTTGAATCACCTAGACAGAAAGGACCATGGAAACTACTATTTTTTTCTGCTGCTAAATCATTCATAAGTTTGGTATACAGAGTAGGACATTGGATAATGTGAAAATTCTTGATTTTTTGTTTCGATTTCCTTTTTATTTTTATTTTTTATTTTTTGGGTACTGGGAATTGAATGTAGGGGCACTTGACCACTGAGTCACATCCCCAGCCCTGTTTTGCACTTTATTTAGAGACAGGCTCTCACTGAGTTGCTTAGTGCCTCTGTTTTGCTGAGTCTGGCTTTTTACTCACCATCCTCCTACCTCAGCCTCCCAAGCTGCTGGAATTACAGGCATACAGCACTGTGCCTGGCTAAATTTCCTTTTTAAAGAAGTAAATACTTGACCATGAGTAGCTTTTATTTTGGGACTAGAAAAAGTATGTGACCAGACTTATGCCCCCAAAGTTGTACTGTGCGTCAGTGTATTAGAGAGTTTTCCATCACCTGAAAACACCTGAGATAAGTAACTTATAAAGAGAAAAGGTTTATTTTGGTTTAACAGTTTTTGATGTTTTGTTCATGATTGTGCAGACCCATTGCTTTGGGCCCCTTATGGGCATGCTGCAGGGGTAAAGCCTCTGCAGGGTGTCAGGTCCTGAGGAGGGAAGAGTGGTGTCCCCGAAGGCAGCTGCAATGAGACACAGAGA